>CM060907.1:846556212-847806212 GCA_030737815.1 Allium fistulosum
ACGGTAATTTTAGATTCATTGATACAACAGAAACACATGGATATGGAAAACTTTTAAAATCATTAAACAACTTTCACATTCCATTTCAAATCATTTCAACATTCATTACATAATCCCATATTCGAGAACCATGTTAAGAGAAAATATAATCATTACAACATACGCCATGAGCGATATATGAAGATGCCCCCTTGGATGATCAGAGTATATAACTAAGCAATTAAACAACTTTGCCTTTACAACAAAACACAGCAGAATCAAAATAGAAAAGAACTCTTATTATCTAGCTTGCCTCCCGCATATCTCCGTAAGCTTATTCGTCTAAAGAGGTACCTGAAAACATCAACTCTCAAACTATTCAAAATCAATTGAGCACCCGAGAGTTTAAGGGGAAAATATAAACTTCGAGTCAGACATAAAGTCTAGTACAAATAATAACCTACCATCTCAAACCATTTAGATATCTAGTGAGACAACGTCATTTAGCGGAATGAGTTTTTCCCTCACTAGTATCTTATCCAAAACTTTATAAAAATCGTATACTGTGCTCCTGCATCCACAATGGTTAAAACATAACAACTCAAAATATTATGATATGCAAATAAGTAAATCAACTCTGGATTTCCCATCTCCATTCATTTTTTACTATCTATCTCATTATAGTTTCTAGGGTCATTATTAACCTATTAGTTTTCATGGGTTTACCAATAACCTATTTTAAAGCATATGGACTCCCTGTCCTGTTTCATAGATTTCATGGGATCACTAAGAACCTATTGGCCCCTGCCAATAACTTTATTATTTCATGGGTTCTCCCTGAACCTATTGGTATCTCTAATAACTTCCCTCATATCCTAGTTTACATGGGTTGACTAGGAACCTATTGACTTCTGTCAATAACTTAATGCAATATAGTTTTCATGGGTTTACTATGAACCTGTCTATCTGACAACTTCTTTAATCAGCATTTAGACATCCTATATCCTGGTCTACCTGACCTCCTAGATGAAATTCTACTCATACAGGAGTTAACTCAATTTTTATTCACTACTAGGTCAACCTAGCTGGTTATTCTGCCCTTTCTCCCCAAAATACAGTTATGGGTCCATTTTAAAGTGAATATGTATATTAGAAGAAGCAAGCATAATAACATAATAACACCAACATCTGGGGTTTAATATCCTTGAAAGCATTTTCATATGAAACATGGTTAAACCCTTTAACCTATTATTTTATCAAGGAAAGCTTCTTCAAAAACTCCATACTTAAAAGTCATTTTAAAACTCCTTTATTTATGCCCTGGTTTTTCCTTTAAAAATGAGATTAGGTTCTTTGTTTTGAAAACTAAGGCTTTCAAAACCTTAAACTTTTACTTTCGAAACCATTGCATAACCTCCTTCGAAAGCATTTAAATCTTCTTTCAAAACACTAAGCACATGCCTTTCGAAACACTTTAAATCCTCTCTTTCGAAACCATCAAAACATACCTTTCGAAAGTATTAAAGCATCACTTATTAGCTCTTAGAAGCATAACTTTGAAACCATTTGAAAGTACCCCTTTCGAAACTTTTGGACTTATCCTTAAAAATATCTTTTGGCTCAAAGTGAATATAACGAAAGTACCCCTTTCGAAACCATTAAACTTCATATAAAAGAACTAGGGGAAAACCGATGGCTTCGGAACCATCCTTTCGAAAGCAAAAAACATTAAAGTAAAACATTTGGAAGGATAGCTTGGAAACCCCTTTCGAAGCCATTGCCTTCGAAACCATTAAACCCCTTCAAAAGCTTTAGGAAGTTGCTTACTTCATTTATAAAACAAAAGCTACCTTTCGATCTAGTTGATGACTTCAACCATTCGAAAGGCATAAGGTCGGCAGCAGGGTTTCGACTGGGTTCAATCTACCCTTTCAAAAACATTCATTTAAAAACAAGGCAAATTATTCGAAAGCTATCTTTTCGAAACAAAAAGGCGGAAATATTTTCGAAAGCCATTTAAATGGCGACCCCTTCGAAAGCATTCTTTTGAAAACAAGGCAAGCGCATATCTTTGGAGAGTAAAACAAAAGCTTCGACTCCTTCGAAAGCTAGGTTTCGACACCATACCTGCCGCCTTTCTCCAATCCACTACATACCAATGTATTGATACCTTGTGTATTGGTTTCGACTTGGTTGAGGCGGAAGTATAGGGTCGAAAGGTACTACTGAAAGAGGCGAAACATAATGTCTGGGTAAAGACTGTTTTAATGCCATTTTAAGTAATTGCTTTTTAACTAACCTGCATATTTGTAAACATTTAATTGGTTGCCATAAACTTTTCAAATTTTTTCCCAAATAAAACTGCCGCAATTATTTCAGATCTAAATAAATATAATTTAACATATAAGCCCTTCCTTAAGCAAAACAATTAAAACATTAAGTCCTCCACTTAAAATAATTTAATTTCCATAGTAAATTACTTAGTAAAAAACCCAAAAATCATAGAAATTCACTTTTAATATGTTATCTAACATATATAAATTTCAGACCTAAATTCTTTATAATATAGCCAAAATAAATTTCTAAACCTAAATGTTCATATTTTCCTTCGAAAATTCATAATAAATTTTCCATAGCTTGGAAAATTACAGAAAATTAAACCCATCTCCAAAATAATGTTTTACATAACGTATAAATTCCTCATAGCATTCGAAATCTAGAAAATATGATTTTTGCCTAAAAACCGAATTAAACAATTATCAAACAATCTTGTTTGAATCAAACATATCATAAAATTCATGCATATCATCATCAAAAATCATCATAATGGATTTAAACTTAAACCCAAAATCAAATGATCATTAAAACAAAAATAGAGATGGTTTTGATTATTATTCACCTTGATTAGGAAAAGGAATTTGAGATTTTATCCTTGATTAATTCCCTTAGCTTGATTCCTTAGCTTTAGATGAATTTCTCTCCTCTTTTCCTCCTAAGTAATGGCCGGCTTGAGCTTTAGGTTTTATGTTTTTGTGTTTTGCAAAAATGAACGTGATCAGGAAATGTAATGAGAATTTTAAGGGTAATATGATCATGATGGTGGCAATCCTATAATACCCTTGTGTTAATTGTTTTCTTATTAATTAACATATGAAACCTTTCATAGCCCATTCTTTGTATTTAATTAAGCTTGGCCTTTGATTTAAATTTTCAAAACTCAATACCCTTATCACTCTAATATTTACATTATTCTATTTAATTTATCTATTTAAATCTCCTCAATAATGTTATTAAAAATTAGGGGTGTTATAGGCTCCCTTCCTTAAAGAATTTCGTCCTCGAAATTCAGCAAGGACCAAATACTAAACATTGCAATCATCTGTAACAGTTCCAAACAACCATACTAGCCTACCTGACTAGCAACAGCCTATATAGAACTAATATAGAACATACCCTCACAGCAGATCAGGATAAGTATCTCTAATCCTGTCTTCTGTCTCCCAAGTACAGACTTTCTCGTTGTTGCTCCACTGAACTTTCACTAACCTGGTTGTCTTGTTCCTTAATCTTTTCTCATCTCCCGCTACAACCCGAACTGGTTGTCTAACAAAAGTCAAATTAGGCTCTACTACCAAGTCTTCCAACCCCGTAGGCGGAATAGTAGTCTTTGGACCATGCACATACTTGCAAAGATGAGACACATGAAATACATTATCGACACCTGCCATACCACTTGGCAGCTCTACCTTGTATGTGAGCTTTCCAATCCTCTCTATAATCTGGAATGGACCAACATATATCTCAGTGCTAGTTTCCCTGACTTTCCAAATTGTACCACACCCTTCATCGGTGATACCTTGATGAAAACCTTATCTCCAACTGAGAATTCTAGGTCTTTATGCCTCTTGTATGCGTAACTCTTCTGTCTGGACTGAGCTTCCTTCATCCTTTCTCGGATCAACTAAATCTTCTCCAATGCCTCCCTAACCAAATCTGGACCTAAGACTAATTTGTCCCCAGTCTCCAACCAACATGTCGGTGATTTGCATGGCCTTCCATACAAAGCTTCAAAAAGCATCATTCCTATACTAGTTTGATAACTAGTATTATAGGAAAATTCAACCAAATGTAGGTGATCCTCCCAAGATCCACCAAAGTCAAATACACAAGCTCTTAACAAATCCTCGAGTACCTTGTTGACTCTCTTTGCCTGCCCATCAGTCTGAGGGTGATATGCAGTACTCATATCAAGCTTGGTACCCAACACTTCCTATAGACTCTTCTAGAATTCACTAGTGAACAAGGCATCTCTATCACTAACTATACTACTAGGAACTCCATGTAGTCTAACTATATTCTTCATGAACAACTTAGCTAATACATGTGTCCTCCTGGTTGACTTAACTGGAATGAAATGGGCACTCTTGGTCAATCTGTCCACCATGACCCATATACTTTCATTTCCCCTATTTGACCTTGGCAACCCGTCTTTAAAATCCATGGATATCGAATCTCATTTCCAAACGGGAATCTCTAAAGGCTGAAGCAACCCACTCGGCTTCTGATGTTCGGCTTTCACTTGTTGACAATTTGTACACTACCTAACCCACAAGCCAACATCCCTCTTCATACCTTCGCAATAGAAGCTCATCTTCATATCTTGATACATCTTGGTCCCTCCAGGATGAATCGTAAACTTGGATCGATGACATTCTCCAATAACTTCTTTCCTTAATTCCTCCATATTCGAAACACATAACCGTCCCCACTTTATCAACCATCATTTTTGGTCAAGGCTAAAATCTTTAGAACAGACCAATATATCTCTGTATTTGAGCTTTCCGATCCTCTCTATAACTTGGAACAGACCAATATATCTCGTTGCCAGTTTCCCTAACTTTCCAAATCGCACCACACCCTTCATCGGTGATACCTTAATGAAAACCTTATCTCCAACTGAGAATTCTTGGTCTTTACGCCTCTTATCTGTGTAACTCTTTTGTATGAACTGAGCTTCCTTCATTCTTTCTCGGATCAACTCAATCTTCTTTGTCGCCTCCCAAACCAGATCTGGATCTAAGACTAATCTGTCTCCAGTCTCCAACCAACATGCTGGTGATTTGCATGGCCTTCCATACAAAGCTTCAAAAGGCGTCATTCCTATACTAGTCTGATAACTATTATTATAGGAAAAATCCACTAAGTGTAGGTGATCTTCCCAAGATCCACCAAAGTCCAATACACAAGCTCTCAATAAATCCTCGAGCACCTTATTGACTCTCTCTTCCTACCCATCCGTCTGAGGGTGATACACAGTACTCATCAAGCTACCTAATACATCCTGTAAACTCTTCCAGAATTCACTAGTAAACAAAGCATCTCTATCACTAACTATACTACTAGGAATTCCATGCAGTCTAACTATGTTTTTCATGAACAACTTGGCTAAAACAGGTGCCGTCCTGGTTGAGTTAACTAGAATGAAATGGGCACTCTTAGTCAACCTATCCACTATGACCCATATACTTTCATTTCCTCTATTCGACCTTGGCAACCCGTCTATCAAATCCATGGATATAGAATCCCATTTCCAAACTGGTATCTCCAAAGGTTGAAGCAACCCACTTGGCTTTTGATGTTCGGCCTTCACTTGTTGATAGTTTGCACACTACCTAACCCACAAACCAACATCCCTCTTCATACCTTCCCAATAGACGCTCCTCTTCATATCTTGATACATCTTGGTTTCTACACGATGAATCATGAACTTGGACCGATGACATTCTCCAAGAACTTCTTTTCTTAAGTCCTCAACATTCGGAACACATAATCGTCCCTTCTTTCTCAACCTTCCCCTCTGGTCAAGACTAAAATCCTTTGGATCATTGATCTCAGTTCCAACCTCAAGCCTTCTAATCTTCTTGGCTAATAATGGATCCCCCTTTTTCTTAGAAGCAATCCTTTCGATCAATGCTGGTCGAACTTTCAAACAGGATAACATGGCTGTGCTTTGACTAGAACGAGCAGTCGATCTTAACTGCACACTACAAGTAGTCAAAGCTTCTAAATCTTTCCATTCTGCCAACATAGCTAACACCACATTCTGATGTCTTCTGCTAGAGCATCTGCTACCTTATTTCCTTTTCCAGGTGTCACAACACCAAAAAGGTGTATTTGTAACGAATATAGTCGTTACAAATGAAATTTATAACAGATATAGTCGTGAGCGGTACAGGCGTGAGGTATGTCGCTACAAATATTTATAACGGCCTCTACCCGTTATTAGATATATCACTTACCAACAGACTTTGTCGTTAGAAATCTAAATTTTTGTAACGAAATAGTTTGTTATTAGTTGCATCGGTTTGTAACGGGTATTTTCCGTTACTTAGTTTCCCCTTTCATGGTGGAAGAAGGGGTTGTCATTCTAAATTATCACGACCTTGTCCGTTGCAAATTTCATCATTAGTAACGCACTTGTTCGTTACAAATTTCATCAATAGTAACGACTATGCTCGTTATAAATTTCATCTTTAGTAACGAATATGTTCGTTACAGCTACCAAACCATGTAGAGCTGCATTTTTGCTAGCATTTACACTACAGAATTGTCTATTATAATACAGTAGGTACATACATATCAAAATTTACAGAATTTCGATAACAATAAGCAATTACGCATCCAAACATACAACTTAAATTGCACAAATATTTGACAACAAATTGAAGGAAGATTCGAAATTTCACAAGTTCATCATACATAACTAAAGAGTATGAAATCAAAATATTACAAGTTCTGTAATTACTTCAGCAATGGGATCATTCTCAAAATCTTCAAAACTTCTACTTCCATTGCTACCATTGACACTAGAGTTTTCCTTTTGTCTTTCCTCTGCTGCTTCAACTAATGCCTGCATAATACCCAAATAAATTATAAACAAAAGTTGAACTTGAAAATATTTTGCATATTAAATAAAGTAAAAGCATAAACTAAAAAATATACTATCAATATCTTGCATATTGGTTGATAGAAAATGATGAACATGTGAATACTGTAAAAAAAAATTCCTGTCAAATTATGAATACTGTAAAACAAAATATATAATGAATTTTTATTATCATTTAGCAGTAATTAGTTTGAAGGACACAACATTGAACAAAAAATTTCCTATTCGAAATCAGAATTTGACCAAAATCAACACAATACAACACTTCATCTTCTCTTTACCTCCAATGAATTTGAGCTATATCAACAGGTACAAAACGCTATATGATATTATATAGTTTGAGCAACATACAAAAAACTTCAATGCTACGTACTAGAAATGAAATTCTACGTAGATGTAATAAAAGTAAATTGTAAAGTTAGATACTTGCGAATTTCACGAAGAGCACCAGTTCCAGGCCTAAAGCGGTGAGGCTTCTTCACTTCTCATATTGTTGGCAGTGACTTCCTTGCAGCCTGCAATTGGTTTATACATCAATGTATAATTCTACATTTTTTATTACTGTTGTTACAACAAAACTAAATCAAATGAACAAAATGAAAGTATCACATACCTTGGTTACACAACACTTGTAAATCTTCATAGTATAGCTTAAGTTCACTTTTCTAAATTGTCTCATTTGCTAACTTACTGCTATGAGCCAGCTTAGGAACAACTTGCTTTATAAGTACTTAAAAGTTAGTTTTGAACAAGAACTTTAAACTATGTTTAAAAGTAAATAGTAAAATGTAAAAGTTTTTGGACAAATAAGTTTGAAACTGTAATAAATTAGAGTTGAAATAAGTCATAAACAAGTACTATTTGCTTATGACTTATCCACATTTAAGTAAATTTTACAATACACATAGTGAGAAATGCTATGTTTGCAATAGAAAACGTAAACTAATTTCATCATGCATCCATATTCCGTACGTTTACAGATTAGCACATGTTAGATTGATTGTGCCTTTGTCAACCATGTGTATATAATTGTACATAGAGATATATGAATGTGTTATGATACGCATGTAAACTTTTGTAGTTTAGTTTAGGTTATCTTTTCTGAGTTGTCTCATTTGCTAGCTTACATTAATCAACTATGGCATAGACAAATTTAGTGCATTTGTATACATAGCTAAACAAACTACTTATTTTCAGAATACACAACATTGACAAATATTATATGTACAGGTAAACGAATACTATACGAACTTACTTTCAGCAAAGCAAACTACCTATGTATACTTAGCTATAATGAAAAGGGAAGTATTTTTTTGCATATAACTTATCAAACTGCTAAGCAACTTAATGTAAGTTGTTGACAAACATATGAATAGCAATAAGTAACTAATAAGTTGCTTTTAGTTGCCAAACTTCAGAATACACAACAGTGCAAATACTATATGCATTATAGAATGAAACTAATTCTTATGAAAAAAAATTGGGGAAAAAAGATACTAACCTGGAGAAATGTAGCCATAAGAACTAGCAACAGTATTCGAGGACCTATCGAAATCACCATATTCAATGAAAGTATCAATTCTTGTACGGGAAAAAAGAAAGTGAAATTCATCCATACCTGAATATATAATGAATCAAAGTTATGTGTGCACATTGCTATTTGTCTATTGCCGAATGATCCCCATAAGAGAAAACAACAGCCTCCTTCTTCCTTGGTCCATTTACAACAGTGCCTGATAAAGAATCTACTGCCTCAACAACAGTGTGATCTGACTGTTTAAGCACCACCACGCTACTAGCCCCAGTCAATCTAGAATACGACCTAGTCTCTATATCAAAAGTAACTGACCCACAAAAGCAATCTCCAGATATATAAGTCGAATTATTACTCTGATGTTGATCATGTACAACAATATTACACTTATGCCTATCGACCAGTTCACTACAAACTGAATCTTTCCTTATAATACTAGCACTATCAAAACAAACAGTTATATCATCATCCCTGTTATCAAATATTTTCCTTACCATTACTCCCACACAGCTAACATCAGTTTGAATATCAAAACTCTTATCACCACTGTACTTAACCACATCCTCCACACAATCAGATGTAAAAAACTCTCCCTCGGCAACAGGATTATACTGATGAAGACAGTCTGTTCCTTCATTAGACAAGAGTCGAGGAACTATATCTGTTCCTTTTTATCATAGGCGGTTCACCCAAAATTCAATTAGATAGTTGAATCAACATGATAGAAATAATACACAATGCCTTCGGGCCGATTCTTGACTATTTTAACAGTGGCCAAAGTGTACAAGATGGAGGGTGAAATCAATTAGCTCGTCTAACATCCAAAGGTTCATTACTCTGATAAAGTGCACAAGTTAACTTAATTGTGCATGACATCCATCTTCGGCACAATGTCACATTTGAGTGAAATAAAATCCAACCTTAATTCAAATTTAATTATATTTATGTACCTGAATCTTTTATTTGATCCAGGATGCAAGTCTAAACTTTCACATCTTTTCCTCT
The DNA here is from genome assembly GCA_030737815.1 of Allium fistulosum. NCBI lineage: Eukaryota > Viridiplantae > Streptophyta > Magnoliopsida > Asparagales > Amaryllidaceae > Allium > Allium fistulosum. Next base: position 846,565,677 of record CM060907.1, read on the forward strand.
CATATTCAACTTATCTCTTCTTCTTGAAATCAAAATACCCAAAATAAAATGCATTGGAAATACTTGATTATTTTCCTCTTCCAAGACTTGAATCTATATTGTTATGATGCCCGTGTTTATTTAGTGGGATAAACCGTGCATTGTAGATAAGTTCCTCTAAAATACCTAAGTGAAATAAATATCAGGAAAACGAATTGAAATAATTGAGGACAAAAGAGTAAAGACTTAAAACCCAGAAGAAAAAATGTTAAATGTTTCCTAAAACATCTTTCTGCAGCTTAATTAATACAACTAGTATAAAGTGCTAGCAACAACTTCTACAATTAATAAATCTTTATCAAATTTTGCCTTTGAAGTTGATCGGTTTTACCATCATAATAGAAAATTTGCTCAGTGATGATTTCCTCCTATTTCATTGCCATCAGAAGAACCCAAATTAGAAGGGTATGTTGGTTGCTGTGGACTTCTCCCAACGTCACAGAATTTAGACAGCATATCATTAATCGTATCAATCTGCAAAAATATTCACGATGCATAACAAGGTAGAATGCAAATCCTCTTCAACCATCAAAGAACTCAAGCAGTTAAACCAATTATTTGTAACAATCTCAAAACAATCCACTTCACATGATTTTGCGTTTGTCATTTTGTTATGAATAGATACGAAATCTTTATTCACTTCATCTATACAAATAGCTAAATAAGAAACTTTCCTATTAATATCATCGCACCTATATTCTAATTCACAATCATCAGCCTTTATAAATTGAGTTCCTGCCTACACTGTATCACAGTAGGATCCAACAATAAAGCATCAGAAAAAGAAGATTCATCCTTTTGAACAGCATTAGAAATATCAAAGTTAACAATATCATCAACCAAAGAATTTGTATCAGATTATCTGTAGGGACATTAATATTGTTGAACATTCTATTGTTCCGTTCAAACCATAAATACAATATGTTATACTGAAAGTGGTGTCTATCATCATTCTATAGTCTATAGTGTATTTAAATCTAAATATGTTTCGGTAATAACCGCAGTTAAAATCAGAAAGTCATGTTAAAATCAAGGATAATAAGCGTATTTACAAGAATCGAATTTGTAAATGGAAAATTAAAGATAATAACTGTTTTATTTTTCACAATCGTACTCATTCTCAGACCATAATTAGAACTCTGATACAAATAAGCCTCCTTTCAAATAAAAATATCACTTCATATTTCGAGGTCAAATTGTTTCCCTATTCATTGTCTTCGTCTTCGCATATCTAAATATAATTGAACGCACTTTCAGTTTTAATCAGGCAATCACAGACTTAAATCAGACAACTTTATTGTCTTATCAGATTTAATTATTTGGTGACTAAGAAGTAGAAAACATCTTTTAAAAGAAGATGTTTACGCTGTTTCAAAACCACATTTAGTTGAAATAAGTTTTATAAACAATTGCATAGTGCCATTCAACGAATTACCGAATCTCAATGTTGGATCCATACCAGTGTTCCTACCCCGTACCGACTCTCAAAGTAGAATCAGCGAGCTACTTCAACGAGTGTTCCATCTTTGTCGATCCAATCCTTATTTCTCTTTTTAATCCACATCTCAACATACATGCTTCAACTGTAAATCGCCTAAACCATGGGTGTTTTCTTATTGATATCGATGTTTAGAAATTGATCACTGCTTTAATCATACAAATCGGTAATTAAATAACCAACGAGCGTAGATTAATAAAAACTAAAAGCGTTGATACCTTTAGTTGATTTAGCCCTTGATTTTGCTTGAGAAGGTTTTGCGATTAGAAAAGTAAAAGCGATCCTGAAGCGCGAATTTGGGGAGGAATTGGGTATTTGGCGGAAAGTGAAAATAATTTGGAGATTTGGCGGCCAAAGAAAGTGGGAAGCGTAATGAGCTTAAGCGTTGTGAGTCTAGATGTTATTTTCCATCTTTTACCCTTTTGTTTTCAATTTATTTTCATTTTTACCAAATTTTATAACGGTGTAAAGCAGTGACAAACTATTTACAGCTTCTTTTACAACGACTTTGAAAGTTTTATAATGGGATTTAAGTGTTAATATTTTATAACGGCATTTAATTGTTAGTAATTCAGAAATATTTTTGTTGGAAATTTCATGTTTTGGTGTAGTGTGTATACTCTATAACGAAATCATAAGATCCTAAAAACTCCAACCACCTCTTCTATCTCATATTCAACTCCTTCTGAAAGAATAAATACCTTAAGGACTTATGATCCATGTATAGCTCAAATCTCTCCCCAAATAGATAATGCCTCCAAATCTTCAATGCGAATATCACCGCTGCTAACTCCAAATCATGAGTAGGATATCTCACTTCATGCGGTCTAAGTTGTTGTGAAGCATAGGCAATAACTTTACCCTTCTACATCAACACAACTCCCAATCCAATTCTGCATGCATCAGTATACACCACCAACCTATGGTTTCCGTCTGGAACTACTAACATAAAGGTGTTGGTCAACAAATGCTTTAACTTAAGGAATGCTTCCTCGCATTTGTCGGACCAGACGAACTTCACATCCTTCATGGTCAACTTATTCAAAGGTGCTTCTATTCGCAAGAAATCCTTGATGAATCTCCGATAATAGCCAGCAAGTCCAAGAAAACTTTTAATCTCAGTCACCGTCTCTGGTCTCTTCCAATTATTGACAACTTCGATCTTATCTGGATTGACTGACAAGCCCTTCTCTGAAACCACGTGACCAAGAAACTTAACCTCTTCCTTTCAAAAATAACACTTGGAAAACTTCACTTTCAGCTGATGCTGCCTCAGCATCTCAAGTACCACTCTAAGATGATCTTCATGCTCTCTTTCATCCTTAGAGTATACTAAAATGTCATCTATAAATACCAACACGAACCTATCTAAGTACTTTTGGAAAACTCGGTTCATCAAATCCATGAAGGAAGCAAGTGCATTCGTTAACCCGAATGGCATTACTAACCACTCATATGAATCATACCTAGTCTGAAATGCTGTCAATGGAATACTGCCCTCTGCCACTCTTAACTGATGGAAATTTATCGCCAAATCCAATTCGGAAAACACTCTGGCTCCACACAAATGATCAAATAGATCATCAATTCTCGGCAAAGGATACTTATTCTTAATTGTCTTTTCGTTCAACTTACGATAGTCGATACACATCCTCAACGACCCGTCCGGTTTCTTCACGAGCACCGTCCGGTTTCTTCACGAGCACCGCGGCCACTCCCCAAGGCGAACTGCTTGGTCCAATAAAATTCCTCCCTTCTAGATCCACTAGCTGCACCTTCAATTCCTTCATCTCGATCGGTGTCATCCTACTCGATGGTCTACTTACAGGTTCCACTCCTAGCACAAGATCTATCTGAAACTCAATAGCTCGTTTCGGTGGTAATCCTGTAACTAGCTCAAAGACATCTGCAAATTCTCTTGCTATCTGAACTTGACTTAAATCTTCTCCCACTTCCATAGCACTTAACAAAGCACAACCACTCCGGTCAGAATTCTCCACTGAGAATATAATTTGGTTATGACTATCTGGGTGTCTCAATGATATTTCCCTATCTTGGCAAAATATCCTGGCCTCATACTTAACCAGCCAATTTATACCCAAAATGATTCCAAAATCTACGAAATCAAAAAAATACTGACTGCATGCAAACTTATGACCTAACAAATTAAGTTCTAAATGGTCACATCGCATCCCCAGAGTTGCATACCCTCCTATCAAATTCGCAACCCTTAAGGAAGTAACAAGGTATGTGGGTTTTAAGCATAACCTATCAACCAAACACTGAGATATGAATGCGATGCACCGGTATCAAATAGTACCCTAACTGGTATACTCAAAATCAAAACATACCTTCCATCACAATCTTTCCTTTCTCAATTGCAGTTGGCCTAGCAGATGATGATCCAATAGCAAAGACCTTTCCCTTATCTGCCATGACTGGTTCTGGACACTGATTCTTATAATGCCTAACTTGATCACAGTTGAAGCACTTCACACCCTTCTTTTTTGCAGCCTTCTTCCCCTTTCCTGACCGGCACTCGTGAACATAATGACCTTTCTTGTCACACTTGAAGCAAACTAAATCAGCCTTTGCCTTCTTGGCAGCCTCTCCCTTCTGGGCTCCCTTCTTCTTAAAGAACTTTCTCTTTTTTCCCTGAGAACCCTGGGTTTCAACCAGCTTTTCCTTTCCACAAATAGCAAGCATTTCCTCATATCGGATTGCCATCTCCACAACTACATTACAAGGATCTCGGATATGTGGTAGGGTTGCTCTAGCTATCTCGGGTCTCAATTCCCGAATGAACTTCTCATTCCTCCTGATGACGGTGTCTACGGTAGCATACCCATATCGGCACAACTCATCAAACTTAGTAGCATACTCAATTACCGACATCTCTCCCTGCACCAAATCCATAAACTTTCTAAGCAATGCCGACTTGGCAACTTCAGACAAAAACCTCTGCTCGAATCTCCTTCGAACTCTTCCCAAGTCAACTCTTCCTCAGGAACTCCAGTGGTTACACCATTCCACCAATGAAGTGCTGCCCCTTGCAATTTCCTAGATGCCAGCCTCCTCTTTTTCTCATCATTCAAACCCAAGTCAGCAAAGATTCTTTCGCAATGCAACAACCAATTCTCCACTTCTATGGCATCCTCCATTCCCACAAATGGCTTCCCACCGAGACTGGTGTAATCTCTGCTCAACTTAGCAAATTATTCCCAACTGGAGCCACAGGATTAGCTCCTCCAACGTTCCCAGAAACTCCAACAGCAGCCCCAGCTTGCATTAGATTGACGAAGAACTGATACATCATCCCCATATCTACTGGTGGATTTCCAACACCCATATTGGCATCTGCATTTTGATTAACATTAGCCTGTCGACCCGGGTTCCTCCTGGTAGGTCGAGCATTTCCGTTGGTTGTGGTGCTTCCTCCACCGAGATTTCCTCTTCCGTTTCCCGCCTCCATATCTTCTTTCTCGTAAATTTGCATACAAACCTTAGTAAGATACAGAAGAATGGTCTAAGAGAGAGGGGAATACGTACTTATATATATATATATACACACACATATCAAATACAAGTACGTTACTATAGCATTAAACCAAACCCTGATCTTATTTTCTGATTCATTTAATTATGTTTTGAAAGATCTTTTAGGTTTAGATTTCTTTTAAGTTTTCATAAACCTAGGCTCTGATACCAACTTGTAATATCCCCCACTTGGAGACCCAAAACTAACTGCTACGGATGATGAAGTCATCCATACTTATTAATCCTCGGCAACCAAATACGGTAATGTTAGATTCATTGATATAACAGAAACACATGGATATGGAAAACTTTTAAAATCATTAAACAACTTTCACATTCCATTTCAAATCAATTCAACATTCATTTCATAATCCCATATTCGAGAACCACGTTCATAGAAAATATAGTTATTACAACATACGCTAAGAGCGACATAAGAAGATGCCCCCTTGGATGATTAGAGTATATAACTAGGCAATTAAACAACTTTGCCTTTACAACAAAACAAAGTGGAATCAAAATAGAAAAGAAGTCTTATTATCTAGCTTACCTCTTGCACGTCTCCGGAAGCTTATTCGTCTAAAGAGGTACCTGAAAACCTCAACTCTCAAACTACTCAAAATCAATTGAGCACCCGAGAGTTTAAGGGGAAAACATAAACTTTGAGTCAGACATAAAGTCCGGTATGAATAATAATCTGCCATCTCAAACCATTTAGATATCTAGTGAGACCATGCCGCTTAGCGGAACGGGTTTTCCCCTCACTAGTATCTTATGCAAAACTTTATAAAAACCGTATACTGTGCTTTTGCATCCAAAATGGTTAAAACATAACAATTCAAAATATTATGATATGCAAACAAGTAAAACAATTATGGATTTCCATCCCCATTCATTTTTGACAATCTGTCCCATTTATAGTTTATAAGGTCACTATTAACCTATTAGTTTTCATGGGCTTACTAATAACCTGTTTTAAAGCTTATGGACTCCCTGTCCGGTTTCATAGTTTTCATAGGATCACTAAGAACCTATTGGCTCCTGCCAATAACTTTATTATTTCATGGGTTCTCCCTGAACCTATTGGTATCTCCAATAACTTCCCGCATATCCTAGTTTTCAGGGGTTGACTAGAAACCTATTGACATCTGTCAATAACTTAATACAGACATAGATTTCATGGGTTCACTACAAACCTATTGGCCCCTGCCAATAACTCTTTCTAATAATAGTTTTCATTGGTTTACTATGAACCTGTCTATCTGACAACTTCTTTAATCAACATTTAGACATCCTATATTCTGGTCTACCTGATCTCCTGGATGCAATTCTACACATACAAGAGTTAACTCAATTTATATTCACTATTGGGTCAACATAGCTCGTTATTCTGCCCTTTCTCCCCAAAATACAGTTATGGGTCCATTTTAAAGTGAATATATATATTAGAAGAAACAAGCATAATAACATAATAACACCAACATCCATGGTTTAATATCCTTGAAAGCATTTTCATATGAAACATGTTTAATCCCTTTAACCTATTATTTTATCAAGGAAAGCTTCTTCAAAAACTCCATACTTAAAAGTCATTCTAAAACTCCTTTATTTATGCTATGGTTTTTCCTTTAAAAATGTGATTGGGTTCTTTGTTTTGAAAACCAAGGCTTTCGAAACCTTAAACTTTTACTTTCGAAACCATTGGATAACCTCCTTCGAAAGCATTGAAATATTCTTTTCAAAACACTAAGCATACGCCTTTCCAAACACTTTAAATCCTCTCTTTCGAAACCATCAAAACATACCTTTCGAAAGTATTGAAGCATCACTTATTCATAAGTTGCATCACATTTCCAAATAAAATATCTGCATAATTTTCATTTTAACTGGTTTTTAATTGGCAGACATTTTTTCATAAAACCCCTTCTAGAAAATAGCTTTTGTTGACTTCATTTCAGATTAGACATTTTAGAATTTTGATTTAATATTTATTTTTGGATTTGATCTTAAATGAATACATTAACTAATCTGACTCCCTACAGATTATCGAAAAGGAAAATAGTGACTGAAAATATGTGATGAGTGTTGATATTAATCATACATTATGACTTGAGACAGTATATGTAGTAAATTTCTTTAAAAATTCAAACAAAATTTGTAATAATTTTAATTGGTAAAAATTCCATGACCATCTCTATTTCTATCATATTTCTAACAACCATCACTCATCAAAATCTAATATAGTATGTCAAAATGTGGTATTTTAAGTAGGAAATTATTCATTTTTTTTAAATCAGCAATAAAATTATCCAAAGTATTCACTCTCATTTAAAAGTCCTCACGGTTATGCATGGGTGAATTACTTGGAATCTTTGATTATGTGCTTTCATGCTCATTTAAAAGTCCTCACGGTTATGTATGTATGGAACACATATCAAAATTGATTATTAAATTGACAAGTTGATTCTAACCCCATTTAAAAGTCCTCATGGTTATGCGTGGTTAGAAGATACTTGAAATTCAGTTTTTAAAGAAAATTGGGAATACTACCAATCTCATTTAAAAGTCCTAACGGTTATGCATGGTTAGTAGATATTCAAATTCCTATAATAAATATACCACAAATAGATACAACTATATGGTTTTCTATACTGACATCACCCCTATCACTCTAAAGTAGAATATGCACCTAACAGAGTATTTATGATTTTTGTTTGATTTTTTATTGAAATTTAAAATTTATACTTGATTTAGTATTAATGTTGTGTTAATGTCTATCACTTTATCTCTATTTTTCTAACACTATTACTCTTTTGCTGATAACAAAAGGGGGAGAGAGAAGTTAAGATTTTGGTAAATAAGTCAAGTCATATTTTTTATTTTTTGCATATTCCCATCTAGGTTCATTTGCATATTTTTTATTTATTTTCATGCATATGTGAAGAGGAGCTTTGGTGTAGGGGGAGCATTCAAATAGGGGGAGCAAATGGAATTTATCAAAACCAAATACATTTAATAGAGTCAAAATCTTAATATTTGTTTGTTATCATCAAAAGGGGGAGATTGTAGAATACAATAGCCTATGATTTTTGTTTGATGATAATAAACATATATATATATATATATATATATTTTCGTTTAAATGTATTTGATATTGTACTATTTTATTTTTCACATAATTAAATAAATATTTGTTGAATAAAATAAGTAACTCAGAATTCATATTCAAACAAATATTTTGTTCAAACAAATATTTTATTACAAATTTGAATAGTACAAATTTCAGCTCTCACTATATTTACACAATTTCAATTACAATTCAATTTCAATTAGAAAATAATTTTTCACTTTACAATTTAAATCTCACTACATAGTCACTCAACACTCATATTTTTATCTTCAACTTTGTTCCAGCCTGAATCCAACATCTGAGCTATCTGCAAAATAAACACTGAAGCAGTAAAATTGAAAAAGAAAATATTTTGCAGTGCAAATTAAAGTGTGTGTTTTTGAAAATGTTATTTGCCTTAGTTGTTTGGGTTGTTCTTCATTTATTTCTTTTGAATTCATCTACACGAACAACTTGTAACATGCACAGTGTATCACTGTACATGCCACAAGGCCATGCACACCGATATACACTTGTTTGTTAAAATACAGGGACATGTGATCACAAGGTCAAACCCAAGCCATGGCTAGATTAAACACATGTGCAATACAAAAACAAAAATAGAATAGCATAAGTACATGTAGTTCAGGTGTACCAGAATCAAAATGTACAAAATCACACACATACACCAGACCTCATATGGCACAAAGTTATCAACAACAATTGGAACCAGTAATGCAACATGGAGATTACCAACAGCTCAACTCATGTGCACCAAACATATGCAACAAAGTGGACAGTGCAGCCAAGTGCACAAATCAAAGCGACAAGCATATGAAAGCGAGGAGGCAACAACAAAGAGACCAAACCAGACCACTTGAATAATAAGAAGACACTATCACACTTACACCAAACTGTAACAAGAACAAGGGATGCAATAAGGACCGACTCAAGTGGAACCACTAGTGTAACATGCAATAAGACTTCAAGCATATATGGTGGTCAAGGAAAACAAAGAACAAACCCAACAAACCAGTCTAAGTTCAGACTGCAAAGGCAACTATCCAGACATAGCAACAGAGGCATGTACAAGAGAGCAGACTCCATGATGCAACATACCCAAACATATGAAACAACAGACAACAATGGGAGTAGTGCACAAGCAGTTATGAACAAAAGAAATGGTTCAACCAACATGAACATGACACTAGACCACCAAACCAGAATTTCAGAGGGATGATAACATGTTGCAACAGAGACCAGGTAGCATACAAGTGAAGATGGATTCATTGCATGAATACATACGCAAATGCAGCGTCATATACACATGTATACATATATGCATATATATGTATACACGTATATCGTTTCAGAGAATCACACACATATATACATACATGTATGTATGTATATATGCATGGAGACCATCATAAAACTCAAAGCAATCATGAAACAAAACAAGTTCAGCTCGAAACAAATAAAAGCAAGCCAGTGGGCACAACATACAACACAAGAACAGAATAGTATGACTCAAGCTCAATAACTCAATGCAAGCAAACAGTCCAGGCAACCTCATATACAAAGTGTAGGGCTACACACATATGTACAAAGAGGACAGCATATATGGCAATAAAAGCAGTATAGCATGAAATAATGGAAAGTCCAGTTACATCATGAACCATGCACATATATAACATCAATGAGCAAGTTCATAATCAGTTCAATGATGTATACATGAAGACCAGACATATTCAAATGGAACCAATCACAATGAAGTAAACATAGGGTGTCATGCCAACCAATACAAGCTACTGGACATAGAACTCCAAGCAAGCAGTGACAGTGATCAAGTGACAATCGAACAAGTCAACATACTCAACAGTTACAAAAGAAATAATCAAACAGTGGCAAGTATCAGTTCGAACAAGTCAAAGTAGTTTCAAATACAAATTTAAATGCCAAGGTCAAAAATTCGAATATTGCCAGAAAATGAATTAAACAGTAGGTTGAATAAATCACAAAGAAAATCATGGTGAACCAGTAAGTTTTCAAGAGGTCAACATTATCTCAAATTCAAATACAAGTTGGAAGAATACGATGAGCAAGTCAAAAAGGAAGGGAGCTAATTTGAACTCATGGAGTAACTCGAACAAGTCAGTAAATAACAAATATATATATATATATATGTATGTATCTCAAATTCAAATACCAAGCTACAATCAAGGAACGAACCAGTCAGAGGTCTCAAGATCATACGATCAAAAATCAACGCAGAGAACAAAATCATGAATTATTCAAACCAAAATTATACGAACGTAAATATATGATTTTCAACCCTATAAAATAAACCCAACATCGTCATTGGCAATGCGATTCAAGTTCAGAAAAAATACCAGAGCAATAAATCACTAAACCCGAATCAAGGTCGAGCAAAATCGAAATCAAAAAAGAAAGTCACGTACTAGTTTCACCAAGTATTCGAGCTCGACAAATTGAAGCCACCGAGAGCAAATCAAAGCCAGGAGCAATTGACAAAGCAATTCAACTCAAAAGCATACATCAATCGACCAACTATAAGGCGACGACTTCAATTATACAGAAACCCTAGATATTGTGTTGAAGAAAAGCAAAAAGGGAACGACCGACTTTCTACTCAAAGGAAGAAGATAAATTGTCTTCATATTCTATTTGGGCTGAATAATAATAAGGAGACGACTTCTTTTATTAACAATTGGGCCGGTCCTATTTTTTATTTGGACTTTAATTTTATAATTAGGGTTTTGTATCGTTTTTGTTTTTGTTTTTCTTTTAACTTGTGTAACTTTCTAGTCGTGTGACTAGGTTACGAACTACGATGGTGTAGTTCGAAAATTTGCAACTCAAGGGCTGTGTTGTGGCAGGGTTTTGAGCGTAGAGTTAGGTTAGTCAAGTAGCGGGTGTTGCAAGTTTACGTGTGTAAGCGTCTGACTACTTAATTTCTAGTAGAAACCTTGGGGGCAGCACGTAGGTCGATTATTGCCGAAGCTGGGTAAATCTGTGTTGTTCTATTTCTGCTTTTATTATTCTATTATTATTTGTGCTGCAATTATTATATATATATTTTTTCATTAATTTTTATTATTATTAGTATCACCCTATTCACCCCCCTCTAAGGGTGAAATCAATTCTACATAGACAAAAGAGTTACGCAGATAAGAGGCATAAAGATCTAGAGTTCTCAGTTGGAGATAGAGTTTTCATTAAAGTATCACCGATGAAGGGTGTGGTATGATTCGGAAAGTCAGTGAAACTGGCACCGAGATATTTTGGACCGTTCACAGTTATAGAGAGGATTGGACGCTCGCATATAGGGTAGAGTCGCCTAGCAGTTTGGCTGATGTCCATAATGTGTTTCATGTGTCTCATCTTCGTAAGTATACGCATGATTCAGAGACTACTATTCCCCCGACTGCATTGGAAGACTTAATAGTAGAACCGGATCTGACCTTTGTTAGGAAACCAGTTCGGGTTGTAGAAAGAGACGAGAAGAGGTTAAGAAAGACAGTCAAGTTGGTGAAAGTTCAATGGAGCGACAACGAGAAGGACTGTACTTGGGAGACAGAAGACAGGAATAGAGATACTTATCCTGATCTGCTTTAAGGGTATGTTCTATATTTGCTTTATATAGACTGTTTGCTAATCAGGTAGGCTAGTATGGTAGTAAGGAGATGTTATAGATGATTGTTGTGCTTAGTATTTACTCCTTGCTAAATTTCGAGGATGAAATTCTTTAAGGAGGGGAGCCCGTAACGCCCCTAATTTTTAATAGCATTAATTAGGAGATTTAATTAGATAAATTAAATAGAATAATGTAGAGATTAGAGTGATAAGGGAGTTGAGATTTGAAAACTAAATAGGGTTGAGACTTAACTAAATGGATTTATAAAAATGGTTTATAAGTTAAATACCTAAGAGAATAAGGCAAGGTAATATGGAAATAGCCGTATACCATAACCACTAAACCCTTACCTTATTCTCATTCTCATTTTCATAAGTCAAAAACATAAACAAAAGAAAACAAGACCAGCTATAACCCTAGGAGAAGTGGAGCTCAATATCAATTAGAGGCTAAGATTCAAGCTAAGAAGATTAAAGTGAAGAACAAATCTCAAGTTCCTTATCCAAACAACGTGAATAATGATCTAAACCATCTTATATAAGTTTTATTGAACGTTAATTTTGGGTTTAAGACTTAAAACTGTTTGGATGGATGAATGATGATATGCTTTGATTTATATACCATGTTGCAATTTAAACAAGGATTTTGTGGGATGATATAAATCAATTTTAAGGTTAAAATAATGTAAATTGATTTCGAATGCCATGATGTTTGAATATGTTATGTAAAACATTATTTTGGAGATGGGTTTAAATTTTCATAATATTCCAAGCTATGGAAAATTTATTATGAATTTTGAATGGGAGAAATAAATAATTTTGGGTTTAAATTATTTAAGGCAATTATATAAAGCGCTTTGTGTCTAAAATTTATATATGTTGGAAAACATATTAAAAGTATATTATTTTGATTTTTGGGGAATTTTTCTAAGTATTTTACTATGGTTATAAAAAATTTTAAGTTAAGAGACTTAAATATTTTATATGTTTTATCAAGGGGAAGGGCTTATTTGCTTAAAATGTTTTAAATGGTTAATTGTGAATTCGGCAGCCTTCTAGAAAAAGGATTTTGATAAAGAATGGTCAGCCAATTAGATTTTGATAAATTTGGCAAGTTAGATGAAATGAAATTACTTTGAAAGGCATAAAATCAGTTTTGTTTTTATTTACCACTTCGCCACTTCCATTTGCTAGCTTTCGTCACCATACTTCTGCTAATAAACCCACTTCGAAACCAATACACATGGTATCAAGCCATTGGTACGTAGTGGGTTAGAGAAAGGTGGAAGGGACTGTGTCGAAGGCATGCTTTCGAAGGAGTTGACTTCATTCTTATAAGCTTTCGAATATATTACTTGCCTTTGTTTTTAAAAGATGCTTTCAAAGGGGTTGAAGCTTTCGAATCATTACCTTTGTTCAAAAAGAGGCTTTCGAACAAGTTGCCGCTTACCTTTGTTTTTAGAAAGGAGCTTTCGAAAGAGTTGTTGCTTACTTTGTTTTTAAAGAAGCTTTCAAAGGAGTTGCTGCATTTTTAAGATATTCGATACCTAGCTGCCGCCTTCATACCTTTCGAATTGGTTGAAGGTCGCTTTTTCTTCTGGCCCTATAACAATGAGTTCTAAAGGAAAGCTTTCATTTTATTAATATTGAAGCCGCCTTCCCAATGCTTTCAAAAGGGTCCTTGTGGCTGCCTTTATCAATGGTTTCGAAGGAAATGGTTTCGAAAGGTTGGTTTCGAAGCTATCCTATTCCCCAATTATTTTACTTAAAATCATTTTTTTGAAAGGGATACTTTCGCTATTGTTCTCTTTAACCCAGTAGTTATAATTAATGTTAAACCCAATGATTTTGAAAGAGATACTTTCAAATGGTTTCGAAGCTATGCTTCCATAAATTCTTGCTTGAGCTAAATGCTTTCGAAAGGAATGTTTTGAGTGTTTTGAAAGGTATATCTTTAATGGTTTCAAAAGGAAGGTTTTAATACTTTCGAAAGATATGTTGGATGGTCTCGAAGGAGAACATCTAAGGTTTTAAGTAATGATACAGAGGATATAGTCGAAAGCCTTAGTTTTCAAATAAGAAACCCAATCTCATTTTTAAAGGTAAACCCATGGCAATATAAAAGAATTTTGAAATGGCATTTTACTTTAGAATTTTTAAAGAAGTTTTCCTGGTAAAGATATCGGGTTAAGGGTATTAACCATGTTTAATTAGAGAAATGATTACAAGGAATTAAATCATAGAGGTTTACATTATTATGTTTTGATCAGTTATCATGTACGCTTTTGTAAACATATTCACTTCATAATTAACCCATAACTGCATTTTAGGGTGCTAAGGGTAGAATAACTAGCTAGGTTGACCTAGTAGTGAATATACTTTGAGTTAAGTCCTGTATGAGTAGAATTGCATCCAGAAGGCCAGACAGACCAGAATATAGGATGCCCAAAGACCGATTAAAGAATTATTGATTTAGACAGGTTCTTAGTAAGCCCATGAAAACTATGTATGGAAATTGTTATTGGCAGGGGTCAAAAAGTTCTTAGTGATCCCATTAAAACTATGTCCGAAATAAGTTATTGAAAGAGAATAATAGGTTCATAGTCAGCCCATGAAAACTATGACATGAGAGATGTTATTGGAGAATCCAATAGGTTCATAGTAAGCCCATGAAAACTATGACATAAGAGATGTTATTGGAGAATCCAATAGGTTCATAGTAAGCCCATGAAAACTATAATTGGAGAAAGTTGTTGGTAAATACCAATAGGTTCATAGAGATCCCTTGAAAATTATGATTGGACGATAGTATTGGTAGGAACCAATAGGTTCATAGTGACCCAATGAAAACTATGAAAGTGGATAGGAATTCTATAAAGAATTAACAGGTTATTAGTCGGCCTATGAAAACTAATAGGTTAATAGTGACCCTAGAAACTATAATTTAAGAAAGATAGTCAGGTAAATGGGGATGGGAAATCCAGAGCATATTGCATGGTTGCATATCATCATGATACATTTTATTATTATATGTCTTAACTATTGTGGATGCAGGTGCACAGTATATGGTTATTATAAATTGGTTAAGATACTAGGGAGGGGAAAACTCGTTCCGCTAAGTGGCATGGTCTCACTAGATATCTATGTGGTTTGAGATGGTAGTTTATTATTCATACTAGACTTTTTGTCTGACTCGAAGTTTATGTTTCCCCTTAAACTCTTGGGTGCTCAATTTATTTTGAGTAGTTTGAGAGTTAAGGTTTTCAGGTTCTCTTTTAGATGAATAAACTTCTAGATACGTGCAGGAGACAAGCTAGCTAGTGGGAGTTCTTTCTGTTTGATTCCACTGTGTTTTGGATGTATTGGCAAAGTTGTTTAATTGCCTATATTTAGACTCTGATCATCCAATGGGGTATCTTCATATGTCGCTCTTAGCGTATTTGGTAATAATTACATTTCTCTAAACGTGGTTTATGAATTGGAATTATGTAATGAATTTGAAATGTGATGTGAAGTGGAATGAGAAATTTATTTTATGATTTTAAAATTTTTCATATCCATGTGTTTCTATTATATCAATGTATCTAACATTACCACATTTGGCCACCGAGAATTAATAACTATGGATGACTGCAACATCCGTAGCAGTTAGTTTTGGGCCTCTAAATTGTACAACAATTGATCTATCAGATCTCCTGGATGCAATTCTACTAAATTAAGATTTTTTTTCTAACCATACTCACTACTGGAACAACCTAACTGGTAATTCTGTTCCTAAATCCTAAGATGCAATTATGGGTAATGCAGATGTGAGTATGAAAAGGGATAAAATGTGTAAATTTAACTAATCAAATGATAACAAGAACATAAAACATCATTCATCAAAATATGTTCAATTAATAGTCATAGGCATCACAAAATTACTTAAACTTAAGTAATAATTTACTTTGGCAAAACTCATATAAAATTGGGCCAAATTAGCCTTTCATTTCCCTAGAAAGATTTATCTTTAGAAATGATTAATCATTTAAAACCATTCTTTAAAACAAGGAATATATAGCCCAACATTTAGCCAAAATCTTATGCCGAAGCACAACCATCTTTATATAGCTTTTAAATCCTTCGGTATCAAAAACAAGGTTGTCGTGCCTTTAAAATACATGGCTATCGAGCCTCTAAAACAAAGCTATTTGGTTATAAAACATACGCTTACTATGCTGCAAAAATAAGGTTGTCGAGTCTCTATGTCGAGCCTCTAAAACATAGTTATTGAGTTTGTTAAACGTACGGCTTTAATGCCGCTAAGACATGGTTGCCGAACCAATAAAAACATGGCTACTGAGTTTATAAAACAAGCGATTATTATGCCGCTAGAAAAAATAGGTAGCGAGTCAATAAATGACATGAGGTTTTGAGTTTATAACACCTAGGGATGCCGAGCCCTTAAAAACTTGTGGGTGTTGAACCTATAAAACAAAGAAGATGCCGAACATTAGAAACAACGGTATTGATCTCGAAACCATAAGGTTATTGATCCTTTAAAACATTGAGATACTGAACCCAAAAAAAATATGAAGGTGCCGAGTTTTTATATAAGCAGATACATTACATAGCTACTACGTAGCTATCGCATGCTTCAACCTTTATAGATGTTGAGTCTATAGAGTAGATACATCATATAACTATTAAGTAGTTATTCCATATATCGGCCTTTATAGATGCCAAATATCTATGAAGCAGGGGTATTGAAACTCTACAATGGCATTTCTGTAAATAGAATAAAAACTGTTTTTATTTCCTTTTAAAGATAAAACTTTCCACTAACTCTTACATCTTTTCAAAATTTCATAGGATAACAAAATACATTTCATAATCTTTTTAGAAATTGATTGTAGATCACATTCTACCTTAACAGATAACTTTACAAACCCTTATAATTAATATATTTAACTTATATTAATTAAATGATTTTCTAGAATAATAAATTCATAGAAAATCATAACCATATGGGAAAATTCCCCAAAAATCACCAAAAATCCGAATGTCCTTCTTCTTTCATATATAACAATTTTAGGACCAAAATATTAATTTAATTATTTTTACTAATTAAAAACCCGAAATAAACACCTTTTTCCTTAGAAAATTCATAAAATATTAATACAAACTTGGAAAATTATAAAATTGATAACACATCTCCAAAATAATATTTTACACAGCTTATTAATCTCAAGTCAATGGGAGATCAAAAACTAGGCTTTTACCTTTAAAACCCACTAAAACAATTTCCATAAAATTTTCAATAATTTAACATTCAATCCAACAATGATATCATCAAACCAAGCATGACATATTATCCCAATAAATTTGGAAATCAAACATAGATCCGAAAACAAACATAAACAAATGAGATGGTTACTATTATTCACCTTAGATTGGATAAGAGAGATTGAGATTTGATGTTGATTAGTTTCCCTATGCTTTTCTCTTTGAATAACTTAGCTTTTCCTCTTCTCTTTCTCTAGGTTATGACCGGCCTTGTTTTATGCTTTGTTTTTTATGTTAAAAAGTGAAATGAGAATGAATGAGAGAGGATGAGTTTAGGGAATGAAATAAGGAGTTATCCCCATTATGCCCCTCTCGTTAATTTTATTCTATGATTAAAACAATCTATGCAATTGATTACTCAAGGCATGACCCATGTTAGTTAACAAATCTCATTCTCCTTATTACCTCATATTATTCTATTTAATTTATCTAATTAAATTCTCTGAATAATGTTAAATAAAAATTAAGGATGTTACAGGCTCCTCCCTTAAGAATTTTGTCCTCAAAATTACGATAAGGAAATCAACAAGTATATCGATCATGCAAGCATGTGTGACAAACACATGACAACGATACTACCATATCCTATTAGATAAAAGTTTATTTGACATATATATAGAACATACCATCAAAATAACTTAGGATAAGTATCTCTAATCCTGTCTTTTTTCTCCCAAGTAGTCTTTCTCATTGTCACTCCATTGGACTTTCACTAACTTGACTGTCTTGTTTCATAATCTCTTCTCATCTCTTACTACAACACAAAATGGTTGTCAAACAAAAGTCATATCCGATTCCACTACTAAATCTTCCAATACAGTCAGTACAATAGTAGTCTTTGGATCATGCACAAGCTTTCTAAGATGAGAAACAGGAAAAACATTACAGACTCCTGCCAAACTATTCGGTAACTCTATCCGATAAGCGAGTTTCTCGATCCTTTCTGCGATTGGAAACAGACCAACATATCTCTGTGCCAATTTTCCAGACTTTCCAAACTATACCACACCCTTCATCGGGGATACTTTAATAAAAAATGGTCTCCAACCGAAAACTCTAAATCCTTACGCCTCTTATCTACATAACTTTTCTGCCTAGAACGAGATTCCTTCATCCTTACTCAGATCAACTCAATCTTTTCTGTAGCTTCCCTAACCATATCTAGAAAAGAATCAATCTATCTCCAGTCTCTAACCAACATGCTGGGGATTTGCATGGCCTTCTTTAAACAGCTTCGAAACGGTCATTCCTATACTAGTTTGATAGCTATTATTATAGGAAAACTCGACTGAGTGCAAATGGTCCTCCCATGACCCTTCATAGTCTAGTACACATGCCCTTTGTTATCCATAAAATATTCTCAGAAATAAAAGTATGAAAGAAGGGACACGATAGCATTGATATAGATCAAAAAGCACCAAGATAATCTAGTTAAACATAGATTTCGACAAGGAGGCGACAACGCCAACAATACCTTTCGAGAAGGTCAGAAGGACGTCTCGACAGTGTCAATAGGAAGCTTTCGACAAGGTCGAAGGCTATCTTTTGTAGGCAATAGCAAGCATGTTAACAGCATCCGAAGTACTCAAAAAGACACCTCTCGAAGACAATGGATAGTAGACACTCTTCATTTTGCGCCAAGCCATCAAAACGTCTTGGTTTTTCCTTCATTCACTTCCACCCGAGAAGTATTCAACCAATTCGACCCTTTCGAAAGCATATATAGCCTTTCGAAACGGTTAGGGCCACTCTTACTTAAGAAAGAAGAGCTACACGTCCACTACCATGGAGGCATAAGGTTCCAAATTAGATGGGGCAATGGCTTTCGAAAGAGTCAATGTACAACAAAACCTTTTAGGAGTTTCGACTCACTCAAAGCCAAAAGAAGATATGTTTCGACAGCATCGAAGGCTAGCGCCCAAGTCAACTTATGCAGCTCATCAACATTCAAGACAGAAGCGCATCAATAGACCTTTTGATAAGGTCGAAAGCTTTCCAGCAGCACCTTTCGATGAAGTCGAAAGGAAGCAAGGCAAGAGAGAGAAGCCCAGACTCTAGCGGCAACATAAAAATGACTAAAACACTTTCGACTAGGTCGAAAGGTATGGTTCAGTCGACATTCATAAGAGAAGAGGGGTTAACCTTTCGACCGTGTCGAAAGACCCCAACCTACATCTATAAATATGACCCCTGGGGTTAGTTGTAAGGGATCCAATTCCTTTTACTACTCACTTGCATTTTCTTAAACTTGTAAACCTTAATTCCCAAATCAAAAGGGGGAATTTGGTCAATTTGTACAATTGAGTTCAATAAAAAGAAGATTATGATAATCATGTTTACTTAGCAGTAAAATTTCCTTATTTTCCATAAATATGTCAACCTAAAGTTGAGTTGATTGTAAGGAGCCCCTTCGACCAAGTCGGAACCCTAAGGATTCTTATCTCCTAGAAGCCTTAGCTCAAATATACTTGATTGTAAGCGTTACCCTTTCGACAGAGTCGAAACCTTTGCAACTCAACTATTTCCAGAGTTTGTTAGGTCCCTAACCCAAGCTCCTTTGATCGAGTCGAAAGGTGGTTCGACAGAGTCCTTATCCAGTCCATTTGAAAGGATTTTCCCAGACATAAACTACCCTTTTGACGGTGTCGAAAGGTACCAAAGGCGAGATTTTGATCACTCTTTCCTATCTGAAAAGCTTTAGCAAATCTCACTCATTCGAAAGGAGATTTCAAAAGCATTACTCATATTCCAACTTGAAATTTGAGATGTTGACAAGTTTTCTTGTCAATACCCTTAACAAATCTTTAGGAACTTTGTTGATTCTTTCCATTTGCTCATCCGTTTGCGGATGGTAAGCAGTACTCATCTTCA
The DNA here is from genome assembly GCA_030737815.1 of Allium fistulosum. NCBI lineage: Eukaryota > Viridiplantae > Streptophyta > Magnoliopsida > Asparagales > Amaryllidaceae > Allium > Allium fistulosum. The sequence continues at coordinate 846,585,713 of CM060907.1, forward strand.
GCTTGGCAACTTACACTTCTTGTAGACTCTTCCAGAATTCACTAGTGAACAAAGTATCTTTGTCACTGACTATACTACTAGGACTCTCATGCAGTCTTACATTATTCTTCGTAAAAACTTTGCCCAAGTAGGTTGTCAATTTAACGGGGATAAAGTGTGCACTCTTGGTCAGTCTATCTACCATGACCCAAATACTTTCATTTCGCCTACTCGACCTTGGCAACCCGTCAGTAAAATCCATGGATATAGAATCCCATTTCCAAAGTGACACTTCTAAAGGTTGAAGCAATCCACTTGATTTCCGATGCTCAACTTTCACTTGCTGGAAATTCAAACAATGTTTCACCCATAAGCCTACACCTCTTTTCATTCCTTCATAGAAGAAACTCCTCTTCATATCCTGATACATTTTAGTTTCTCTAGGATAAATAGTAAACTTCGATCGATGACACTCCCTAAGAACTTCCTTCCTTAGGTTACAAACATCTGGAACGCACAACCCTCCCTTCTTCCTCGACCATCCATTTTGGTCAATACTAAAACCTTTAAATCATCAATATTAGTTCCCTCTTCAAGTCATCTAATCCATTCAGCTAGTAATGAATCATATATCTGTTTAGAAGAAATTCTTTCGATCATTACCGGTCGAACTTCCAAACAGGATAGCATTGCGGTATTCCGACTAGAACTAGCTGTTAACCTTAACCACATATCACAAGTAGTCAATGCTTCTAAATCTTTCCATTCTGCTAACATAGCTAACCCCACACTCTGATGTTTCTTGCTAAGTGCATATGCAACTTTATTTCCTTTCCTGACGTATACTCAATATCGAAATCATAAGCCGCCAAAAACTCTAGCTACCTTTGTTGTCTCATATTCAACTTCTTCTGAGAGAATAAATATTTCAAAGAATTATGATCTGTAAATAACTCGAATCATACTTCCAACAGATAGTGTCTCCATACTTTCAAAGCAAAGATTACCGCAGCCAACACTAAATCATTATTCGGATATCTAACTTTATGTGGTCAAAGCTGTCGAGAAGCAAAGACAATTGTTTTTCCTTTTTGCATTAACATAGCTCCTAACCCTGTCCCACATACATCAGTATACACCACTAAATCTTGATTTCCATCTGGAACAACTAACACAGGCTCATTGGTCAATAAATGTTTTAGCTTTAAGAATGCCACTTCACATTTATCGGTCCAAACATATTTTACGTCCTTTCTTGTTAGTTTAGTCATAGGTGCTGCTATACAAGAGAAATCCTTAATGAATCTCCGATATAGCCAGCTAACCCTAGAAAACTTCTTATCTTGGTCATAGTATTAGGTCTTTTCCAATTATTAAAAGCTTCAGTCTTAGGTGGATCTACTGATAACCCTTTTTCTGAATGACCAAGGACTTCACTTCTCTCTTCCAAAAATGATATTTTGAGAACTTCGCTTTTAGTTGATGTTGCCTCAACGTTTCTAGCACTATTCTAAGATAAATCTCATGATCTCATTCATTCTTAGAATATATCAAAATGTCATCTATAAACGCAAACACGAATCTGTCCAACTGCTCTCGGAAGATCAATTCATCAAATCCACAAGTAAGTAGGTGCATTGGTCAGTCCAAAGGGCATGACTAATCATTCATACAAGCCATATCTTGTTCGGAATCCAATTAATGTAACCCTGTTGCTCAATCCAATTGGGAAAAATACCTTGGCTCCACTCAACTGATAAAACAAATCATCTGTTCTCGACCAAGGATACAAATTCTTTATCATCTTTCCATTTAACTTACGATAATCAATACACATCCACAACGTCCCGTTCGGTTTCTTCACAAACATCGCGGTCGCCTCCCAAGGCAAATTGCTTGGTCTAATAAAATTCTTCCTTTCTAATTCCACCAGCTACACCTTTAACTCTTTCATATCAGTTGGTGTCATTTTGCTAGCCAGTCTACATAAGGGTTCAGCTCTAGGTACAAGATCTATTTGAAACTCAAAAGCTCGTTTCGGTGGTAGTTCTGTAACAGGCTCAAAAATATCTACATAATCCCTTACAATGAAAACATGATTCACCTTGTCTTCCACTTCCATTACACCTAACATAGCACATATATCTAAACTAGAATTTTTATTGAGTATATAATTCAATCACGGCTATTAGGGTGTCTTAATGATATTTCCCTGTCCTGGCAAAATATCCTTGCATCATATCTACTTAACTAATCCATACTAAGAATAATCCCCAAATCCACAAAGTCAAACACGTGTAAATTGTAGGTAAATGCATGACCTAACAGCTCAATTTCTAAATGGTCACATCTTATCCCAAGAGTTGCATAACCTCCTATCGGATTCACAACCCTTAAGGAAGTAATATGGTATGATGGTTCTAGATTTAACTTATCTACCAAACATTGTGAGATAAATGCGCCAGTATCAAATAATACTTTAACAGGTATGCTATGAATCAAAAGCTTGCCTCCCATCACGTACTTTCCTTTCTCTTTTATACTCGGTCCAGAAGCTGATGGTTCCAGAGCAAAAACTTTTCCTTTATTAGCTTTGGTCGGGTTTAGACATTCAATCTTGTAATTCCCCATCGGGTTGTAGTTGTAACACTTCACACCCTTCTTTCCCACAACTGAATTGATTAAGTTTTATAAAAATTAACTAAATTTATATAATAATAAATTAACTAAATTTATAAAAATTAAATTCGTTAATTAAGTTTTATAAAAATTAACTAAGTACGGTAGAAATAAATGATCCTTCAATAATAATAATACTATAAAATAGTTAAAAACAATAGTTTAAAGAGTTCCGTAAAAAGGTAAAATCTCGTATCGATGTCTTAAGGGAGAGAATTATTGTTAGTAATAGAAATAATAATGCCTTAAGTCTTATCTAGGTAGATGATAAGCACACTACCATTCCAATTCACTGCTTTTATTAGAAAACTAGCTCTTGTTTAGAATTTTTGTTCTTTACCTACAAAATTAGCGTTGTTTAAAAAAGTTGTACTCTTTCTTCTATTGGTTTAGTTGTACAAATTCCTAAATATATGAGCTGATATGCATGTTTGAGTTAAGTGTAGGTATTTGATGGCTCCTGACTTGTATTTGGTTCTTTTCATGCTCATTTTTCTTTAGAAATATTAGAGAGATCGCTAATACTGCTAAAAGGTACTTTTAATGCTTAACAGGTGTATATACTATATGACATACACACTTTATAAGGATATATAAGTACATATTTGGATATTTTATCCGTGTGGTGTTTGTGATTGATATATTCTGATTTCCATCATGTATATCTATTTCTAGTATTTGGGATTTTCCCAGTGCTAGCCGTGCAAAAGAGATTCAGGCAAAAAATTTAAGAAATTTAGACACTTAGAATATTTTTTATAAGAAACCTATAGCAAAAAGTTTTCTAATGCAGATACTTCATTTTCTAATTTTATTCATATTCATATTTATATCCTTTTCCAATTCTGATATTCGTTTCATTTGCAAGTGAGAGAATGAAAGATTTGATGTATTTCTTCTTTTCAATACAAAAAACTAGCTAGTTGTTTTTGGTGCAACATTAGCTACTACTTTGTGGTTTATACTTGCATATATACTAGAATATTATGTGGTTAAAATTGTGGGATATTATGTGTATGAATATTTGGTTATGTTTAGTACAATATGTATATCTTTATGTCTAATATATTCTACTATTTTCATTATTTAAATGGGTTTATGTTTTAGAAATATTCTTAATGTCACATTTTGATATGTATTGACTATCGTGATTTATAGAGATGCGGCAGATTTAAAAAAAATGCAAAACAAACCATAGCACATAGAAAATGCTACATAAATCTTATAAGAAAAGCGTTGTTGAAAAGTAAAAAAATGTATAGTGCTTTCTTATGTTCCAAATAGTTCGGTATCTATTATAACATGTCGATATGCAACATTTATTAAACCGCTATAAAAATTTACAATAGCATAAAGTGCTATAAAAGTTGATTTTTTATTGCTTTTTGTTATAAATAGCCATTGATAACATGTCGATATACAACGTTTACTGAACCGATATAGTTATCATTTATAACATTTTTGGTCGTTCTTGATGACTTTTTTTGTTGTAGTGATATACAAATTCGTTGAAGATAATTCAGATCTAACCATTCAAAAATATGGACAAAATAAAATGAGATAAAGGATTTGAAATATGTCAATCTTTATAAAAATATAGTTAATGAAGATTTAGAACAAGGGAATATCCAAATTAAATCTACATGATGATCATATAATTAATTGAGATAGACAAAAGGGGGATATGAGTTATATTACAAGATGAACACAAAAATAAAAAAGATGTAACAAGAATAGAATCTAAGCCATCTGAACATGATGAGTATGAAATCAAATAAAATTAGACTTACCTTAAAATGAAGCCAAGAATTTGCACCTTGAAAGATGAATAAAACCCCGATTCGCTTGAATAAGCATTTGAATTTTGCAAGGATCTAGAGACATGAACCACCTTGAATTTATTTGTTTTTGTTTAAATTTGTTTTTGGGAATTTGATAGCTTGGAAGCCACGGAAATTTTGACCAAAATAGAGAGGAAGAGGTCAAGAAGAAATGAAATGTCAGGGATTGTTCAAATTAAATGAATAAGGGAGAATCTATTTTAAAGGAAACATTGAAACATTTCAATTTCTTCGTTTAAATCTTTCTCTATTTAATTCATAATTAAATCTCATTAAACCCTAACTCTCTCTCTCTCTCTGTGCATATATGGCTGGCTATAGATGGTCCCTTAAAATATCTGAAATCCCACTAGCGTTAATTCCATTTAAATCCAATTTAAATGTTGTGCCGATATTGTATATCGCTGCGTGCGTTTATTACTTTTATATACGCATTTTATTTAATACCAATTATATTCAAACATCAAACAAAATTTAAGAATAATTAATATTTCACAAATATTAATGAACTTAATCAGTTTAAAAACACACTAAATGTTTATTCTATTTAAATCCAATTTAAATTCTCCACTGACATTATATATCGATACATACGTTTACACATAATTTTAAACACTAATTGTATTTAAAAAGATTAAATGAAATTTAATAATTAATATTTCATAAACATTAATTAATTTAATTTATTTACAATGATTATATGTTAATTAAATCATGTGGTTCATTTGTAGTATTCATCATTTCAATTGTGCGACTTAAAGGTGCAAATTCAGTCAACGATTAATATCGAACAATTCAAATATTAACGTTCACATGTCACCTTAGCTAATGGTGTGACATTTTGGCTCAATTTTTTTCTTACACATCTTTTGGTAAAATCTAATTTTACTTATTATAAGCGGTACCTAGTAGTGAAGAATATTTACACTAAAAAACTATATCACGTAAGGACTTATAGTACTTGGTTTTGGTCAAAATTCCAACATTGTCCACATTCTACTTTGTAAGTGCAAACACAAAATCCTTGGTTAATATCATAATTATAATTGTTTTTAGAACTAGGTTTTATTCATCCGTCGTTGGTCCAGTTCGCCTCTAATATCTACATCGCTAAGCTCATCGCTTCCATCCTCTACATCACGGCTCCTCCTCTCTTCTTTCTCCTCTCTCTTATGATTGAAAACCCTATGAAAAAGGGGTGCTTTGAAACCCCTAATTGATCGCCGAGCACTTCGCTGATGGGTACTCTGACGATGTAATCTGGGAAATTATTCAGGTTGTGCTCTCTTTCTAATCTCTATGCCTACCCATCGCTATCCAAAGCTCAAGTTGTAACACCATGAAAATTTAATATAAATTTAATAAGAAAATCTAATTTAAATAAATCAAGGACTATAAAGAAAATTTTCATAAATGTTCGAATTTGGCTACAAAACTTTCACCATTGGGTTCTTAGAGATTTTATGGACGATTTTCATATATAACACTTCGAAATTGGAGTTAATATAGAGAAGTTGCGGGCGTTGGAAGAATTGAAAATAAAATAAGAAATTATAAAAATACACAAATTAACACGGTGATAGAATGACCAAAGATGGTCAAAGGTCGACTGGTAGCGGTCGATCCAAAAGGGCAAGCGGTCTACCGTAGCTTGTTTAAAATTGAGGGTAATCATCTAACCTATGACATGTTCGAATGGTCGTGATTACTTGCTTCGTTGCTAGGTATCAGATGAGTGTGCGTTATCACTAAGAAGATTCTCATACCTAAATCCAATGTTCTAAACAAATTGCTAATCCCTATAAATTCAAGCCTAATCTAACCTAAATCCCACATAACAGTTAACAATAATGGAACTCTGCCCAATTTTAGTCTCTCCTCTAAACCTAAAATTATTTAAAAATCAAAATAAAGTCAACCTAGAAGTACATAAGCAAGTGAATCTAGACGGAGCAAGCAAAATTAGCACATGGAGGGGCTATTCTCATGTTGGGCAAATAGGAAGAGCTTAGGCTTGAGGTGAGTTTGAATGATTTTGATTTGATGATTGTTACAGTTAATTTAGTCTACTCTACTTGAATTAGGGTGTTAGTAAAAATTGAAATTGAAATTGTAAAACTCAAATTTGAAACTTATATCTAGAGTAGAATTGGAATAACCATAAATTATTAAACTGATCCTAGTACACTTTTCTTTCTATTTAATCTGCAACCCTAAATTGAACAAATTGAAATCAAGAATATGGACTGCTCAAATTGGTGTTAGGGTTCACTACAAACTGAAGTCAACAAAAGAAATTAACGTAACTAAAATCAACAATTAGTCGACATCAGAAATTAACGAACCATAAAATTTATCCTACAACCAATCGACCCTGACCCCTGGCGATCGATTGGTAGCGGTCGATTGGTTAGGTTTAGCGGTTGACCGGTAGACGTGTAAAATGCACAATCTGAACCTCGGCCAAAGGCCCAAGTTTAAAAATAAAAATTTATATAAATGTCAATTATTTGTGGCCTATTTAAGGGTATTTGGATGTATGTTAGGAGTTGTAGGAAAGCTAGTTCCCTATGAACGGACTGTTAGTCATTGCAGGGTTGCATAATGTTGTTTACCCAATTCGGGAGTGAGTAATCAACTAAAGGCGATGTAGTTTCACAAATGGTACTCCCTAGAGGTTCCACAGTGGATGCGTAGCAATAAAGAGGATACCTGATGGAGAGTGGCCTAGCACAACGAATGTCCTAGTATGCACGAATATCGACGCGACATGATACAGTTCAAATGGAGGATCCTGGCATGTGTGGCAAACACTACGATCGAGAGGTACATATAGATGCAGACGATGAGACACTTCAAATGAGTCGGCATTACATTTCCTCCTCGATGCATAGTGGGGTTAAGTTTTGTAGTAATTAAAGGGAGAATCGGTTCCCCAATATCCTAGAGGCGGTGATATTGTTGAGAGTATTTCTACAATAGCCTAGTGGCAGTGTTTTCATAACTCACCAAGAGGGTGGTGTTTTACATATTGAGTAGCTCTAGGAGAGGTGACCGACCTTTAGATGTGAGGTTCGCTCCTTAGTTCGATCCATTGTGGTAGCCTATACATATTGTAGTATGGGAATGTATTAGACAAGAACTCTTAGGTAACAAACCTTAGGAATTCATGGACACTTGTATCACACCTTACGTCATTTAGAGTAGCATTAAAGTAACTGCACATGATCATCAAATATTAAACTTGTACTCATTCACTAGATATTTGTCTAACCTACTCTTTTTCCTTCCTTTTTCCCCCACCACAGGTGGACAGGGCAATAGGTGATTGGCCCATTCTTGACAACTGGGAAGTCAAGCTTATCTTTGAGAACTACTTTTTATCATATTTGCTCTCCCTGTAATTATCTATCTTATCGGTACTTTATCTCTTTTATCAGACTTGGAGTGATATTTTCTATGTACTCGGTATTGGACCACGTACTGTTTTTCTGAGACTGCGATTTGGATATTTTTTACGATGGATATTTTTCTGTGTTATATATTTTGTTTCTTCCACTGTGAGTTCTGAAAGTGTAATGTATCTTAGATTATATCTTCTTGTATTAGTCTTTGTAATATAAAATGTTAAAACCCTGATGACCCCGTTTCTCAACACGGTGTGAGTCTGAAAGTCACACTAGTCTTTGGATTGGTGTGTTAGGAGGTGTCGACATAGTTGGTATCAAAGCTTAGGTTCAAAGTTCCTTAAGGATCAGGACCATATTGAGAGAATGTATTTGAATTTTTTTTGAAAAAAATGGTTTTTCAAATGGTTTTATAAAATTTTTTGAAAATGGGTTTTTAAAATATATATGTATAAAAGTAAAGATTTTTCAAAGAACCTTTCCAAAGATTTTATGCATATCGTAATCTCTCTTTTTCATGCCTATGCTATCTTTGATTCATGTCTATGTTATCTCTATTATTCATGCTTATGGTATTTGTGAAAAGTTGCTAATAAAATTGTTAAAATTCACAGATAAAAATAAGCAATCCCGTAGGTTCTGGCTCCGGCGATACAGTCGAGGTACCGGACATAACCATCCCAATATGGTTCCGCTGGTACTTACAAGCGAGGGGACGGGCCGAGCTAAATCCCACTAGAGAGCCCGCGGAGGGAGTGACTGGTACGGATTTTGCCCGCCCTCGTACCACTACAGACTTTGCTAAGCTATGCAAAAAAATTTCAAATCTTGGGAGGACGCCATACACGAGGACAAGGGCTTACATGATTCATGGTCGTGGATCCACATTTGTGAGAGGATCTTTGGTTTGATGTGTTTGATAACGAGGTAAAGATGCAGTTAGCTACATGGTAGTTACAGGGTAAGGCATTAAGCAGGTGGGAGGTAGTTGAGGTTGAAATTGACGGAGAGGAGGTCACTTGGGAAGAGTTCTGTAGGTGATTCATGGTGAAGCTTCTTTCCAGGGCAGAGGAAGGCATGCAGTTGGAGAAGTTTATTCACTTGAAGCAAGGAAATCTGTTTGTTAAGGAATATGTTAATCGGGAGCTAGCAAGATTTAGGATGGGATTGATTGACACACCACACAAGAAGGCTCTTAAATTTACAACAGGGGTGTATCGGACTTTAAGAGATATTTTTCTATGTCCTGTATTCGACCACGTACAGGTTTTTCTGAGATTGTGATTTGGATAATTTCTGGGATGGACAGTTCCTATGTTATTTATATTACTTTTCTTTCATTGTGAGTTTCGAAAGTGTAGTATATCTTAGGTTATATCTACTTGTATTAATCTCTGAATTGTTAAAGGTTAAAACCCCGATGATCCGCATTTCTCGGCACAACATAAGGCTGAAAGCCACACTTAGCTTTGGATCGGCATGTTGAGAGGTGCGGGTTGGCACAGTTGGTATCAGAGCCTTGGTTCAAAGTTCCTTAGGGATTTGGACCATACTGAGAGAACGTATTTGAAAAGTTTTTGAAAAAAATGGTTTTCAGAATGGATTTTCAAATTTTTTTCCAAAGTTTATCAAAATGGACTTTTAAAAAATATATATGTATAAAAGTAAAGATTTTTCAGAAAGTTTTTCCAAAATTTTTATGCATATCGTAATCTCTCTCTTTTGTGCCTATGCTATCTTTGATTCGTGTCTATGTTACCTCTCTTATTCGTGCCTATACTATCTGTGAAAAGTTGCTAATCAAATTCTTAAGTTTCACAGATAGAAGATGAGTGATCCCGCTGGTTTAGGATCAGGCGATGTAGCCGAGATCCCGGGCGTGAACATCCCTAAATGGTTCCATCGGTATCTTTAGGTTAGAGGACAGGCCAAGCTAAATCCTGCTAGAGAGTCCGCGAAAGGAGTGGCAGGTGCAGCTCCTGCCCGCCCATCTATCGCTACAGACTTTGCTAAGCTGTGCAAGGATTTTTCTAGTGTTGGAGGCAAGCCGTATATGAGGACGAAGTCTTGCGTGGATTCGACGACATTGATCTATGCATGTGATAGGAGTTTTGGTTTGATGATTTTGACTGATGTTGTGAGGACACACTTAGCTGCATGACAGCTTCAAGATGAGGCATTGAGCTGATGGGAGTTTTTGAGTCTGAGACCGATGGAGATGATATTTATTGGGATGTGCTCCATAGGAGGTTTGAGAAGAAGTTCCTTTCTAGTGCGGATAAAGGACTTCAGTTGGAGAATATTATCCATATCAAGCAGAGAGACAAAACAGTCAAGGAGTATGTAAATCAGTTTGATGAGTAGCTAGGTTTGGTATGGAGTTGATTAGTGTACCATACAAGAAGGCTCTCAAATTTGCCAAGGGACTGAATCAACCTCTTCAAGATTTAGCTATGATTCACATTCCAATGGGTGCTACCTATAAGGGGCAAGTGGAGAGGGCTTCACTCACTACCATCTCCAAGAAGGAAGTGAAAGATGAGGCTCAGAATGTTGTGGAGAAGGGGCAACAAAAGAATAAGAAGAAGGGAGGATTTAGCCAAGGGAAAGATTCATAAGAAGGACTTGAGGTGTAATAGGTGTAGCAAGATAGGGCATTTTGCTAAGGATTGTAAGACGGATCTCTCAAAGATAAAGTGTTATAACTACGATCAGTATGGGCATGTGAAGCAAGCTTGCATAGCACCACCAAGAGCTTCTACTCAAGTGGTTCTAACTTATGCACTAGAGGCAGTCCCCAGCTCGAGTGCATGCCAGTGGCAGACAAGGGTAAGAAAGTGGTGATCAAAGGTTTGTTAACTCTTTCTAAATTATCTATTCATACATTATTTGACACTGGGGCTTCACTTTCTTTCATTTCTAGTAGATTTATTGATGACTTATAGTTACACACTAGTATAGTCACGGACACTGTAGTTGTGTCAAACCCTATAGGAGGATTGGCCTATTTGTCTTTGTTATGTAGGGGTTTGAAGTTGTTTATCTTAGGGGCCGAGTTTGATTGTGATGCATTTGTATTAGGATTTTCTGAGTTTGGATTGATATTAGGCATGGATTGGATACCATGTATGGAGCTAATTTAGACTGCGATAGGAAGGTAGTTAGGTTGAGTAGGTGTAGTGGACGTAGCTTGGAGGTTTATTACGACCCCCGAGGATCGGTTATGTTGAGCTACCTATATCCATTGTACCTATCACATAACGAGCTTAGTGCAGTGCCTGTAGTTAGAGAATTCCCAGATGTTTCTGTATAGGTTAACGGTCTCCCGCCCTAGAGAGATATCGAGTTTAGGATTTATCTTGTTAAGCATGATAGACTTGTTGCCTTACCGCTAAGGCATATAGCTCCAAAGGAGAGATGCGAGTTGAATAATCAAGTGAATGAGTTGTTGGAGAAGGGTTTTACTAGGAGGAGCATTTCTAATTAGGGAGCACTAGTCGTCTTTGCCACCAAGGTAGATGGTTCTCTTAGGCTCTGCGTCGATTAAAGGAAGCTAAATAAAACGATAAAGAAAAACCGTTATCCATTGCCTCGCATAGACAATCTCTTTGATCAGTTAGTTAGAGCTAGAGTTTTCTCTCAACTGAACTTGGCTACTGGATTCCATCAGTTGGGTGTACCCGAGGACATTATTCAAAATAAATCATTTCATACACCTAACGGATTGTATGAGTGGCTACTCATGCCCTTCGGACTGGCCAATGCACCTGCCTAGTTTGTTGATTTGTTGAGCTGATTATTTAGGGGGTTTCTTAACAAATTCATCATGGTATTTTTGGGTGATATTATTGTATACTCGAGGAGTGAGGAGGAGCACATGTTGCATTTGGAGGAAGTGCTCTAAACACTCCGTGCGCATAAGCTGAAGGCAAAATTTTCTAAGTGCCATATTTGGAGAGAGGAGGTATGCTTTTTTAGACACATCATCTTAGAAAGTGGCTTAACAGCCAATCCCTATAAAATGATAGTGGTTCAGGATTGGCATGTTCCAAAAAATGTCATGGAGGTGAGAAGTTTCCTTGATTTGGCGGACTACTATCGAAAGTTCATTAAGGATTTCACGAAGATCTTTGACCCACTGACCCGTCTTACCAAGAAGAATCTAGTCTTTTCATGGGATGCTAAGTACGAGGATTCTTTTATCAAGTTGAAGGAAGCATTGACTAGTGCACCAATTTTGGTACTACCTGATGGGACGAAGCATTTTTCAGTTTATACCAATTCCTGTGGTACGGGGTTAGGGACGGTTTTGATGCAAGAAGGAAGGGTGGTGAGTTATGCAAATAAGCAGCTGAAGACCCATGAGAAGAACTACCGTACACATGACCTTGAGTTGGCATCCGTTGTCTTTATGGTCAAGACATGGAGGCATTATCTTTTATGGGGGCGGTTTGAGCTATATACGGATCACAAATCCTTGAATTACTTATGCTCCTAAAAGGACATGAATTTGAAGCAACCGAGGTGGTTGGAGTTCTTGGAATCGTATGACTTTGATGTCTCTTATACCCCAGGCAACGGTAATGTAGTAGGAGATGCTTTGAGTAGACAACGTGCAGTGTTGAGTCCCTTATTTTTGGAGTGGAGACATTTGGAGTATATTTCTACCTTTGGTTTCCGACCATCATCTGATATTACCCCGGGAGTACTAGCAGCTTTAGATGTGCATCCTACATTGATGGAGCATATTGGATCTATGCAGAAGGAGGATAAGGAGCTAGTAGACAATATTGAGAGGATTGGTAGTGGATAGTCATTGAGTCATTTAAGGCGTTATTCCATTGACTTGAGAGGATGGTTACAGAGAGATGATAGGCTTTGTGTTCCCTGTAGTAAGGATTTGATACATGCGGTACTAGCAAAGTCTCATCGATCTAGGATGACCATTCATTCCAGTAGTGATAAGATGTATCATGACATGAAGAGAGTTTTCTATTGGCTTGGATGAAGAAGTAAGTGGTAGAGTATGTAGCTAGATGTATGACTTGACAGAGGGTAAAGGAAGAGCAGAAGAAGTCAGGAGGATTATTACAGCCATTGAATATTCCTCGATTGAAGTGGGAGAGTATTTCTATGGATTTTGTACATGGTCTATCTAGGAGTAGGTGAGGGAATGAGGGCATTTGGGTCATAGTCGATCGGTTGACCAAGTGCGCTCATTTCATACCAGTGAGGAGTACTAGGATGACGACCTTGTTGGTGGCTCTATACGCGAGAGAGGCCGTTAGGTTACATGGAGTTCCTATAAGTATAGTTAGCGACCGAGATTCGATTTTCACTAGTGAGTTTTGGAGGAGTCTACAGGAGGCTTTGGGGACTGAGTTGAACTTAAGCACCGCATATCATCCGCAGACTAACGGACAGACGGAGAGGGTGAATCGATTTTTGGAGGACTTGCTACAGATGTACATTATAGACTTTGGAGGCTCTTGGGAGGATCATTTATCATTGGTGGAGTTTACCTACGACAATAGTTATCAAGCGAGCATTGGGATGGCACCATTCAAGGCGTTGTATGGTAAACCCTGTAGATCACCGTCGTGTTAGTAGAATACGACGGATAGGATTATTCTTGGGCTGAACATGGTGAAGGAGACATCAGAGAAAGTAGATCTAATCCATAGGAGAATGAAGACCGCTTGGAATAAGTAGAAATCTTATGCTGATAGGAGACGTACGAAGTTAGAATTCGTAGTGGGAGACATGGTATTCATGAAGATTTCCCCCCTTAGGCATGTGATGAGATTTGGTAGTTTAGGGAAGCTAGCACTGATGTTTGTAGAGCCCTTCCCAATAGTGGCTAGAGTAGGAAAATCGGCATATAGAGTAGAGCTTTCAGAAAAGTTAGTGGGGGTACATAATTTTTCCATGTGTCACACTTGCGAACGTGCTTGCATGATACAGCTACCGTGGTCGTACCGTGTCAGCTAGAGGAAGTGGAGGTTGAGTGAGAGTCACTTGTTCATCATGCATCCACTTGTATATTAAAGCATGGCACAAAGTGACTCCGCAACAAGGAGATCGGACTTGCTAATGTCCAATGAGGAGATAACCCGGCAGAGAGTATGTGGGAGCCCGAGGGGAAGATCCATGCTACCCACCTACAACTCTTTGCTGGTACGTTTCTAATTTAACTCTTATAAGTATAGACTTCTTGTAGGACTTAGGTGGTATACCCGTTAGGTAGAGAAATTTATATGATAGGAATGGTTGTAAACATGTCGGTAGGACATGTTATAGGTGGTGGATGTATATGGATGTATTGTTCGCATTGTACTCTTTTACACGTTAGGACAGTATATCATCTAGGTACACACATGCACACTTATATCTAGTTGGATGTAATTTCTTGATTATTTGTGCTAGTGGATGTTATGCATATGGATGTTGCATATGTTCAAATGGTTGTGGATGCATAAAGAATTACAAGTATATCATTTAGGATATTGCATACATTTGGATTCATAGCATAAGCATTTGCATGATAGGAGGTCGACTGAATCATTAGACCGCCTGCTCTTTTGCATTAAAGTAGATTCATGTGCATTTCACGTTGCACATATATCTACAAATTGCGTTAAAAAGATTTCTAAGGACAATGATTGCTCGTGGATGATGTATGAGTAGATGGTTGCAGTTATCGGTTGCTATGAGTAAGTTACATTTTTCCGTTCTTTGAGATTTCGAGGAAGAAATCCTTCTAGGGGAGGGAGAATGTAACATCCCAAAAATTTAACAAAATTTATTATGAAAATTAAACTAAAATAAAACAATAAATTAAAAGCAAATTTTCATAGACGTCCGATGTTGGCTATGAAATTTACACCATCGTGTTCGTTGCGATTTTCTGGATGATTTTCATATATAATATATCGTAATCGAAGTTAGTATAGAGAAGTTATGGGCATTAGAAAGATTTAAAAATTCAAAAACTTAACATTTGAAAATTTACATAGCCACCGGTCGACCAGTTGTGTTCGACCTTGGCTTGAGTGAAACCGAGCGCCGCCGATTTACGGTGACGTGTTTGATTAAGTGTGATTGATTGCTTGGGAAAAAAGCTGTGATGTGCGAACAAGATTCTCCGAAAATATTTCCTAAGCTAATCCAATGGCCCAAACAAAATCCTACCCTTATAAATACTAAGCTAATGAAACCCTAATTCTCACATAAAAGTTTACAGTAACCAAACTCTGTCAAAATTATCTCTCAACCCTAAACTCTAAAAATTCTCAAAATCAAACAAATATAACCTAGAAGGATAAAAGCAATTGAATCAAGGCGGATCTTGGCGGAGCTATCAATTTGGGGGGATGATTCTCAAGCACAAGCAATAGGAAGAGTTTAGGCTTGAGGTAGTAGACACAATTTTGATAAGTTGATTATTTAGTTAGTTTTAAACTATTTTAATTGATTAGGATGTTAGAAAACCCTAAATTGAGTATGCTAAATCCGAAATTAATATGTTAAACCCTAAGTTTGAATCTAAAACCCTAGAATTTGAATTAAATAAGTTGTTAACATAAAAATATTTGCTTACACACCTATTCTATCATCAAGTTGCAAACCCAAAATAGCTGACCCTAAATTGATATGTATAAATTGGTCACTTAGTAAATTAGGGTTAATTAAATATTGCTAACAACAGAAATTAACTGGACAAGCAATCAATAATTGAAAAACTGTGGGAACCCTAATTTTTCTACGCAACTGATCGACCCCAGAATCGTTGTAGTCGATCGGTAGTGGATGACATGAGAGGACCAGCGGTCGACCATTCAGAACAAAAATTATGGAAATTGAACCTCGGCCTAAGGACCAAGTTAAATAATAAACTTTATATATATTTTTTGCAAATTACATAATTAGTGAACTATTTGTTTGAGCCCATCTTACGCTATGTACACACGACTAAGAGAATAGAAAAGTTAATTCCTTATCAGCGTTTGACTAGGGTGATGTATTTCGCAAACATGGATGTTGTTCAGGCGATGTATTTAGCAAACTTGGAGTTGATCAAGGCGATATATTTTGTATAGGCTCATGGGCGTTCCGTACGGGTGGGCGCGTAGCATTGGCGGAGACACTACCTGAGTGAGCCCGATGCTAACAAGAGATCCATGTATGCACGATTTCTAGCGCATTGTGGAGTAGGTGGACGCTGGCGAAGCATGGTAAGAGGCTATAGAGTAAATTAGGGTCTGGTACCAATGAGAGTTCCTAAGGTCGACACCGGTGCAGTATGATAGGAGGCATTTTGCCACTACAATCGAGAGATGAACATGTGTGCATACGATGAGTCACCGTGCGAATTTGCATTACAGTGCCCTCCCTCTCCAGGCGTAGTGCTGATGATAGGTATGATGGGAGTGTAGTTCCCGTTTTGGCCGATCGTTAGTGTGAGGTTCGATTTATAGTTCGACCCTTTGTGTTAGATAAGAATCCTCAAGTATTGGATCTTAGGAGTTCACAGACACTTATAGCACACCCTATGTCATTTAGACCAGTTTTTAAGTTAACTGCACATGATCATCACATATTAAACTTGTACTCATTCACTAAACTTTATGTCTGACCTATTGTAACGACCCGCTATTTTGGACCATTCGCATCCATTATAAGTGTATAGGTAGACACTCATGCCGGAGTTGAATTGCTCAAAATACCGCATTGTTAATTTAAATTTGGCAAAACTGAACATATACAGTAAATAAATAATCACAGATCACAGACACAGAGTAATAAATGCAGCGGAAATAAAAGAGATAGTAGTTCATGAAGCTACTATATGAATATATAAAATACATCAGAGTTTTACAACAGAAGAGTAATACGATACATCAGAGTTAAACCTGATACAACGGAAGAGTAACACGATACATCAGATACAAATCAGAATACATCACTGGAATCATCGAATACTGAAAGCAGAATGGATGGCTGGATCTTCAAGCAAAGCTCCAACTTCAAAGGTGAGTCTCGAATACTGGATCACTCAGTCTGACCCGAGCGTAAAGCAAAAACACAAGACACTCGAGTCAGGATTAACATTCTTATATTAATAAATCCAACTCAAGTGAAATAGCAATTGAAATACAAGTAACTCAAAGGATGTTGGAATAACCATCCTTTAAGGATCCGTTAAACTATCTACTATGTAGTAGTGTAGGATAAGTAGATAATGTCTATTAGTAATAATAAGATATCAAAATAGTGTTAAGTCATGGCCCATTCCACCCTTAACACATTTTTATTCCCAAAAGCATATACAAGACCGTAGTTTCCCCAAAACCGGAAGTCACCAGAGGGCAATCCATATACTAAAGGTACAAAACAAATTCGTAGTGGTCGCGAATAAAGGGATACAAGTATGACAAGGCACATGAGGCAATACCCAAGGTAGTGATACTACCGTTTGCCTGATCCGGACTGGTGAGAACGCAACGCCGCAGCGCCCGCAACACCATGAAACTACGCTCCCAAAAATCAAGGGTGCACCAATCGACAACAAATAATGAGTAGTTCGAAGAAGTGTGTCCACTTGAGGTAGCTAATCCTCCATTGGCCCTTGAGGTAGCTAATCCTCCATTGGCCCGGCACGGCTCCTGTTTTAGTCATTTCCAATTTGACACAAGTGTCAAGGCTATCCATTATCGTTCTCTTTCTTCAGTCATCACGTACATCATTCCAACCACTTCGTTCTGGATCAACACTCCGCGAATGTTAGTTATTAAAGTGGTTTTCGGTATCGACAGAGAGTATGTCCATATCCGATCCCGGTCTCTTTAATAACTTCCGTAATTATTTCACCGATTGGTCATTTAATATATTTCAAAACCAAATCAAATTCAATTTCAATTTCAATTCGTAAACCAACATTTCATTTGTCTTTCTAAATCAATTTCCAAAATTTCCGTTTCAAAACTTCCAAATTTACCCTTTCAAGATCTTATAATTCAATTTCAATTTCCTTTAAAACCATTCAAATATTGATTCAAGTTCGTATATAAGTTTCATTTCGAAAACATTTAAATAAATTTGATTTAACATTTAAATCAATTTAAATTCATTTGTCGATTTCATTCAATATTCATTAAGTAAATTTTCCATTCAAAACAATTTCTATTAAATTTCCAATTCATTAAACCCATTATTTAAATTCAACTTCCTTATTTCAAAACTTACAATTTGAATTTAATTAAATTCGTCAAATCAATTCTTTCAATTACAAATCTTACATTAATTCCAAAATATCACATTTTATTTCTTGTTAAAGAAATTCAAATTCACTTATTTACTTACTTAAATGATTTTCCAACTTAATTAATAAAGAAACTCAATTTCAATTATTACGAAGTAAAATTCACTTATTCAGAAATTCAATTCAATTTAATTATTAAATAATTCAATCTTATTTAATTATTAAATATTTCAAACTTAATTATTAAATAATTTCAAAGTTTAATAATTTTATTCTCAATTATAATTTCAAATTTAATTATGAAATCATTTCAAACTTTAACAATTTCAAACTTAATTATAAGTTCACTTAATTCAATCATTTCTCAAATTAAACATCGTTCTTTTATCAATTACATTGTTAATATTCTGTTTTCAGGTTATTAAATATTAACACTTTCCTTTCAATAAAAATTCAAATTTTCGACTTCATTGCAAAACCATATTATTTATTCAAATAAAATCTTCGTTTATTTTTAAATCAAATTATTGACCAATCGGGTTTTTATTTAATTTCTTATCCTAGGTCAAAGTTCAATTTGGGTATTTATCATTTCAACCCGATTCCAATTCAATTCAAAATCATAGCATAACAAAGGGAACTTGCAGTGTGATAACAGGGATGGTGTCAAGGTAAATAAACAAGCAATAACAACAATCAATATCAATCCAATAATCAATTCAAATAATCCCGAAATAACTGTATCAATTCACATTGTTATTTGTACGAATTAATATAATTATTCCTAGAATCTACACTATCATTTCATGTAGATTAAAGATTATTCCACTATTTATTTATACGGTTTTTCACTTGTCATTCAATTACAATTTTATACTACAACAATAAATCCAATATACATCGATGGTTCAAAGTGTAATTATCACTATTCTACATGTCAATTAATTTAACAATTAAAAGGGGTCATATTCAACTAATCAAATTTAACATATAAATCAGTTTAAAATTGTCGACTATCCTATATCAATTTCAATTCTGCATACTATTTATCATTTAACACTAACAATTTAACGTCCAAAATAAACATCAACAATCAATCAATTATCAGCCAAACTGCATTATCATCACATAAATAATTAACAGATAATGGTGTCAAATGTCACAGGTGAGCTGATACAGGCAATAGCATATATAACAGTGTAATTAACTAACAGCAGCATTTTAATTGTCGTTTCAATTGAAATCAAATTTAATAAATAAAAGAACATTAATCGTGAGTGATTGCTCACCTTTCGAGGCTAGAGATGAACGAGAGTGAGATGAGTTACGAATCCAAGCACAAATTCCAAAACAAAGAAAGATTAGCACGAATTTGACGAACGGAGCTGATAACAGAAATCGATGAACAATCAAATTAGCTGGATATATATACCAAGAATATATTATTATTATTTTATAAAGTCGGCGTTTTAACTTAAGACAAATATCAAAAGGAAATATATATAAAAATCATTATTCTTAAATACAATTTTTTTCAAAATATACATATTATATCTAAAGGTCTCAACATTTAAAATCTGTATAAAAGAATAAACTTATAGTATCTGCATAAAATATCCCCTTATTTATACTTTAAAATCAATAAATTAGACATACTTTAAAATCAACATAATTATGACATATATACATATACACTTTGAAATTAATATTATTATCAAGACATACGTAAACATTATGCAAATAAGTTTTGGAAGATATATATCAAACACGTAACATATATACTTTACCAAAATCAATGTACATGCTAGTTTCAATACATATATAAAATGTATATATATCACAGGTTTCAAAATTCTTACAAGGCCTAAACTATACAATTGGCTTTCGAACAAACATATATATTTAGCCCATTACAAAATCTACCTTTAATTCATAGATTTAAAATAAATTAACATACTATATAAACTGTCAAATACATAGATATGCAGTAAGTTATATTTTAATGTAAATATCTAAACCTTATATAATATATACAACACTTAGACATACTAAAAAAATTTACTTTCAAATCTGTTATAATGACATATACATACAACTTACCCCACATATATCTATAAATATACATGCATTAACAGATATATACTACAACATAACTTTATATATAACTAACATATTTTAATATATAAAAGTACCTACTTATATTGAAATAGATGTATATAAAATTTTAAGTCAAGATAAAATAAATTTGAAGCACGAATATATAACACTCGGCAGTTTTATTTTGAAATGTATATAAAAAAAACTCACGTTAACAACTACATAACAATTTTAATCCAACTGTAACTGTAGATTGAATATACAAGCAAAGGCCGAACCTATGTGTGCAAATGCTAACGGTGCTCTGACGGCGAGTGGAGGGCGTTTGGACGGAGTTGGCTCACGCATGGGTGTGTGGAAATGAAGGGGACGAGGCTGGACGGTGGTTCCGTGGAGTGGCCGACGGGGTCTTCGGGTGTGACGGAGAGGAGGAGAGAGAGAGTGGTGAGGTTGGTCGAAGGCATAGCTGGTGAGGTCCAAGGCGGAGTGGGGACGAGGTGGAAGCATGGGCGAAGCAAGGGGGGGTCGGAAGAGATGGAGCAGGGTGGAGGGGTTCGAAATGGTGGCAGGTCGATGAGTGTTGGCATGGTAGCTCGGTTTGAGGTGATGGGAAGTTCGACCATAAGTGGAGGCCGAGGTGAGGTTGAACGCGTGGAAGGGAAGGCGGTGGTGGCTTTGGCACGGGTGGGGTCGTGGCTGCTTGGGTGGTCAGTTGGATTGGCAGCCATGGTGGAGAAGAGTAGGTGCAAGGTTAGAGGGAGGCATGGGATCTGAGGTGGTTGTGGTTTAATATTGATTGGGATGAGAAGTTGCAGTGAACAAGAAGTGAACAAGAAATGCTGCATTTTTGCAATGGCAAAATAAAATAAAGAAATGGGCAGGCACGAAAATAACAATGTAAAAGGCAAATGAAATGACACGGTTTTTGAACAGACAAAAATAAATTTGGAAGGGTGAACCGAGATAAAAGACATTGGAAATGAACGAAGATATAAATGCAACCGGCTATTTAGTTTCACAAAGAAAAGCTGAAGTGACAATGAATTCAAATGGTCATAAAACCAAACGTCACAAACCGGTACCGATACGGTAAGCGTTACGTAAAGTGCAACGTACAACGGAACTTCGAATTTGACAATCGAATATACCGTAGAGATCAGCACGACGAGACGATCGAAACGGTATATAGAAATCAGTGGTACGATTGAATTATAAAAATTCGAATTTTTTTACTACGGAAAATGCAAGAAAAACACTGAAAAATAAGATCGACGGAGCCAAAGATGTCCGAATTTGGAAAAACGACAAACTGACATCTTGCTCAAAAGATGGTTTAGAATTTTTCTATGTAAAAATATTTAGGTTTCGAAAATATTTTATTTTCATCGCTTTTTAACTGATTAAATTGAAGTAAATTTACGCGCGAAATAAACTTTCATATTTTCGGACGAAAATTTACCAGTTGCTATGTTTAACTAGACGTATTCCAAATATCAAATTTTTATTTCAAAATTTTATCGTTTAAAATTTCACAAAATTTCAACTAACTACGTTATTAAAACAGTTGAAATTTTACGGGTCGTTACACTCTCCCCCACTCAAAACTTTTCGTCCCCGAAAAGGAACGAGGTAGGAGAATAGAAACAACCAGAAAGAAAACAGATTTGAAATACAAAATAACAATTAATTTAAACCATATAAATTCAAATTTAAATTGATTGATATTCAATAATTGATTTAATCCCTTTGATTTCACTAAAATCAATCTCAACTATTTCTAAATTCATTATCTTATTATCCAATTATCTTCAATTTACGATTTCTAAAACCGTAAATTTGATTAGTCTTTTATTATAATCATAATTTCTTCAACAATTTAAATTCTTCATTATTCCAATTTACTATTAAATTTATTCTACTTAATATATCTACTCGCATATATTTAACCCATATAAATTAATTTAAACCATAAAAGTTTCGATTTAAATTAATTTATATTTACTAATTGCTTTCAAATTTAAGGTATTTTCATAAGTTGATCAAATTTCAATTTATTAATTCTTTCAAAACAAATTTATTTGTCTCATCTATTATTCAATTAACTTTATTCTATTTACTTCAATTAACATTTTATAATTAAAATTTAAGTGTATAACATTTATTATAACCACTCAAATTTTATTTATAAATTCAATTTATATTATATATTATCCAATTACATATTCAGCTTCTGAATGATTTAGGTAAGTTGTATTAGAATGCAGTTGAACAATATACAAATAAAATTTTCCCAATTCAATTATTCATGTTTAAATATTTATTCCAAATTTTGGTTTTATTTATAATTAAAATCATCCTTTAACAAAATTTAAGAATTAGATTTCCGATTAACTTTAAACAATTTAGAGATATATATGATATATTTATATCAAATCAAATTTTTAAAATAAGATACCTATATATAGATAAATCAAATTATACTAAAGAAATTTAAATCAAAATATTTTTCCAAACAAAACCGTAGTAAAGCTACAGAATGGTATCTCCACTTCGAAACTCGAAAATGAATGTCGATGATGCGGCCGCCATCACCGAAATTATTTTCCAGCGACAAAGAGAAGAGCACTGATTTCAACATTTTAAAAAAATTCTTTGAAAACGATTTCTATTCGAAAATACTTTTAATAATATATACTTTAAAATTTTAAAACCAAAGTTCGAAATCACCGGAAACTAATAAATTCTCAAATTTCTGAATTAAATTCATTTCAAATGCCAATCAATTTATAACCAAGTTTATAAATTCATTTATTTATATTATGCAATAGTAAATGGTTTACAAAACAATAAATGAAAATAAAATATTATTATCTTCAGACAACAAATTCATTAACAATTTAATTTCAGAAAACTTATATTTATATACAAGATAATCATACAAAACTTTTATTTTATTTATCAAATTTGAAAACGATATTGTGTCAGTTTGCTCTACTCAAGTGTTTTGGAAATCCTATCGATAGCGTTGATCAGACGAATCGATCGAAAACCCAAATCAACATCAACAACTCAAACAACACAATATAAAACATTTTAAAATTAATTTACAATACACTTCCTCACTTAACGATACAATAATGGATTTCAAAGCAAGGATAGGGATTCAAATTTTTGATAGACTCAAATCAAAGAGAATTTCGATTCGAAGATAGGTTTGAACAAAGACGAGATAATTAAATAACAAAATAAGGCGATGGATAAGTTTATATAAATCGCGGGCAACCTTAACCGGGTCGACCGTGACTTCAAAAATAAGATCGGTGTAGAATTCCGAGGTAAATCGATATTGATCTCAAGAGAAAGAATTTGGCATAGCAGGTGATAGATAGCATCGTAAACCGAGGATACAGAAATATTCGGTAAATCAATGCTTATTGTAAAGGAGTTTTCACCCCTTTACAAATCATTCGAAATTGGCGAGGCCGCCGATCTATTATAGATATCATTCAAAATGGAGTTATGGGGTGCTCCAGAATTGAAAGAAGACGAGTAGTGAAGGACACGAATGAATTTCAGAACCGAGGGGAACGTTCCAAAATTCAAAGGAATCGAATTAGAAGGAAGAGATTGAACTCGAATGAGAGTGATTCTGTAAATACATTTACCCAATATGTTGAGTTTTGCCTAGAGCTACCAAAGCTCTGATACCAACTCTAACGACCCGCTATTTTGGACCATTCGCATCCATTATAAGTGTATAGGTAGACACTCATGCCGGAGTTGAATTGCTCAAAATACCGCGTTGTTAATTTAAATTTGGCAAAACTGAACATATACAGTAAATAAATAATCACAGATCACAGACACAGAGTAATAAATGCAGCGGAAATAAAAGAGATAGTAGTTCATGAAGCTACTATATGAATATATAAAATACATCAGAGTTTTACAACAGAAGAGTAATACGATACATCAGAGTTAAACCAGATACAACGGAAGAGTAACACGATACATCAGATACAAATCAGAATACATCACTGGAATCATCGAATACTGAAAGCAGAATGGATGGCTGGATCTTCAAGCAAAGCTCCAACTTCAAAGGTGAGTCTCGAATACTGGATCACTCAGTCTGACCCGAGCGTAAAGCAAAAACACAAGACACTCGAGTCAGGATTAACATTCTTATATTAATAAATCCAACTCAAGTGAAATAGTAATTTAAATACAAGTAACTCAAAGGATGTTGGAATAACCATCCTTTAAGGATCCGTTAAACTATCTACTATGTAGTAGTGTACGATAAGTAGATAATGTCTATCAGTAATAATAAGATATCAAAATAGTGTTAAGTCATGGCCCATTCCACCCTTAACACATTTTTATTCCCAAAAGCATATACAAGACCGTAGTTTCCCCAAAACCGGAAGTCACCAGAGGGCAATCCATATACTAAAGGTACAAAACAAATTCGTAGTGGTCGCGAATAAAGGGATACAAGTATGACAAGGCACATGAGGCAATACCCAAGGTAGTGATACTACCGTTTGCCTGATCCGGACTGGTGAGAACGCAACGCCGCAGCGCCCGCAACACCGTGAAACAACACTCCCAAAAATCAAGGGTGCACCAATCGACAACAAATAATGAGTAGTTCGAAGAAGTGTGTCCACTTGAGGTAGCTAATCCTCCATTGGCCCGGCACGGCTCCTGTTTTAGTCATTTCCAATTTGACACAAGTGTCAAGGCTATCCATTATCGTTCTCTTTCTTCAGTCATCACGTACATCATTCCAACCACTTCGTTCTGGATCAACACTCCACGAATGATAGTTATTAAAGTGGTTTTCGGTATCGACAGAGAGTATGTCCATATCCGATCCCGGTCTCTTTAATAACTTCCGTAATTATTTCACCGATTAGTCGTTTAATATATTTCAAAACCAAATCAAATTCAATTTCAATTTCAATTCGTAAACCAACATTCCATTTGTCTTTCTAAATCAATTTCCAAAATTTCCGTTTCAAAACTTCCAAATTTACCCTTTCAAGATCTTATAATTCAATTTCAATTTCCTTTAAAACCATTCAAATATTGATTCAAGTTCGTATATAAGTTTCATTTCGAAAACATTTAAATAAATTTGATTTAACATTTAAATCGATTTAAATTCATTTGTCGATTTCATTCAATATTCATTAAGTAAATTTTCCATTCAAAACAATTTCTATTAAATTTCCAATTCATTAAACCCATTATTTAAATTCAACTTCCTTATTTCAAAACTTACAATTTGAATTAAATTAAATTCGTCAAATCAATTCTTTCAATTACAAATCTCACATTAATTCCAAAATATCACATTTTATTTCTTGTTAAAGAAATTCAAATTCACTTATTTACTTACTTAAATGATTTTCCAACTTAATTAATAAAGAAACTCAATTTCAATTATTACGAAGTAAAATTCACTTATTCAGAAATTCAATTTAATTTAATTATTATATAATTCAATCTTATTTAATTATTAAATAATTCAAACTTAATTATTAAATAATTTCAAAGTTTAATAATTTTAAACTCAATTATAATTTCAAATTTAATTATGAAATCATTTCAAACTTTAACAATTTCAACCTTAATTATAATTTCACTTAATTCAATCATTTCTCAAATTAAACATCGTTCTTTCATCAATTACATTGTTAATATTCTGTTTTCAGGTTATTAAATATTAACACTTTCCTTTCAATAAAAATTCAAATTTTCGACTTCATTGCAAAACCAAATTATTTATTCAAATAAAATCTTCGTTTATTTTTAAATCAAATTATTGACCAATCGGGTTTTTATTTAATTTCCTATCCTAGGTCAAAGTTCAATTTGGGTATTTATCATTTCAACCCGATTCCAATTCAATTCAAAATCATAGCATAACAAAGGGAACTTGCAGTGTGATAACAGGGATGGTGTCAAGGTAAATAAACAAGCAATAACAACAATCAATATCAATCCAATAATCAATTCAAATAATCCCGAATAACTGTATCAATTCGCATTGTTATTTGTACGAATTAATATAATTATTCCTAGAATCTACACTATCATTTCATGTAGATTAAAGATTATTCCACTATTTATTTATACGGTTTTTCACTTGTCATTCAATTACAATTTTATACTACAACAATAAATCCAATATACATCGATGGTTCAAAGTGTAATTATCACTATTCTACATGTCAATTAATTTAACAATTAAAAGGGGTCATATTCAACTAATCAAATTTAACATATAAATCAGTTTAAAATTGTCGACTATCCTATATCAATTTCAATTCTGCATACTATTTATCATTTAACACTAACAATTTAACGTCCAAAATAAACATCAACAATCAATCAATTATCAGCCAAACTGCATTATCATCACATAAATAATTAACAGATAATGGTGTCAAATGTCACAGGTGAACTGATACAGGCAATAGCATATATAACAGTGTAATTAACTAACAACAGCATTTCAATTGTCGTTTCAATTGAAATCAAATTTAATAAATAAAAGAACATTAATCGTGAGTGATTGCTCACCTTTCGAGGCTAGAGATGAATGAGAGTGAGATGAGTTACGAATCCAAGCACAAATTCCAAAACAAAGAAAGATTAGCACGAATTTGACGAATGGAGCTGATAACAAAAATCGATGAACAATCAAATTAGCTGGATATATATACCAAGAATATATTATTATTATTTTATAAAGTCGGCGTTTTAACTTAAGACAAATATCGAAAGGAAATATATATATAAATCATTATTCTTAAATACAATTTTGTTTCAAAATATACATATTATATCTAAAGGTCTCAACATTTAAAATCTTTATAAAAGAATAAACTTATAGTATCTGCATAAAATATCCCCTTATTTATACTTTAAAATCAATAAATTAGACATACTTTAAAATCAACATAATTATGACATATATACATATACACTTTGAAATTAATATTATTATCAAGACATACGTAAACATTATGCAAATAAGTTTTGGAACATATATATCAAACACGTAACATATATACTTTACCAAAATCAATGTACATGCTAGTTTCAATACATATATAAAATGTATATATATCACAGGTTTCAAAATTCTTACAAGGCCTAAACTATACAACTGGCTTTCGAACAAACATATATATTTAGCCCATTACAAAATCTACCTTTAATTCATAGATTTAAAATAAATTAACATACTATATAAACTGTCAAATACATAGATATGCAGTAAGTTATATTTTAATGTAAATAAACCTTATATAATATATACAACACTTAGACATACTAAAAAAATTTACTTTCAAATCTGTTATAATGACATATACATACAACTTACCCCACATATATCTATAAATATACATGCATTAACAGATATATACTACAACATAACTTTATATATAACTAACATATTTTAATATATAAAAGTACCTACTTATATTGAAATAGATGTATATAAAATTTTAAGTCAAGATAAAAAAAATTTGAAGCACGAATATATAACACTCGGCAGTTTTATTTTGAAATGTATATATAAAAAAAAACTCACGTTAACAACTACATAACAATTTTAATCCAACTATAACTGTAGATTGAATACAAGCAAAGGCCGAACCTATGTGTGCAAATGCTAACGGTGCTCTGACGGCGAGTGGAGGGCGTTTGGACGGAGTTGGCTCACGCATGGGTGTGTGGAAATGAAGGGGACGAGGCTGGATGGTGGTTCCGTGGAGTGGCCGACGGGGTCTTCGGGCGTGACGGAGAGGAGGAGAGAGAGAGTGGTGAGGTTGGTCGAAGGCATAACTGGTGAGGTCCAAGGCGGAGTGGGGACGAGGTGGAAGCATGGGCGAAGCAAGGGGGGGTCGGAAGAGATGGAGCAGGGTGGAGGGGTTCGAAATGGTGGCAGGTCGATGAGTGTTGGCATGGTAGCTCGGTTTGAGGTGATGGGAAGTTCGACCATAAGTGGAGGCCGAGGTGAGGTTGAACGCGTGGAAGGGAAGGCGGTGGTGGCTTTGGCACGGGTGGGGCATGGCTGCTTGGGTGGTCAGTTGGATTGGCAGCCATGGTGGAGAAGAGTAGGTGCAAGGCTAGAGGGAGGCATGGGATCTGAGGTGGTTGTGGTTTAATATTAATTGGGATGAGAAGTTGCAGTGAACAAGAAGTGAACAAGAAATGCTGCAGTTTTGCAATGGCAAAATAAAATAAAGAAATGGGCAGGCACGAAAATAGCAATGTAAAAGGCAAATGAAATGGCACGGTTTTTGAATAGACAAAAATAAATTTGGAAGGGTGAACCGAGATAAAAGACATTGGAAATGAACGAAGATATAAATGCAACCGGCTATTTAGTTTCACAAAGAAAAGCTGAAGTGACAATTAATTCAAATGGTCATAAAACCAAATGTCACAAACCGGTACCGATATGGTAAGCGTTACGTAAAGTGCAACGTACAACGGAACTTCGAATTTGACAATCGAATATACCGTAGAGATCAGCACGACGAGACGATCGAAACGGTATATAGAAATCAGTGGTACGATTGAATTATAAAAATTCGAATTTTTTTACTACAGAAAATGCAGGAAAAACACTGAAAAATAAGATCGACGGAGCCAAAGATGTCCAAATTTGGAAAAACGACAAACTGACATCTTGCTCAAAAGATGGTTTAGAATTTTTCTATGTAAAAATATTTAGGTTTCGAAAACATTTTATTTTCATCGCTTTTTAACTGATTAAATTGAAGTAAATTTACGCGCGAAATAAACATTCATATTTTCGGACGAAAATTTACCAGTTGCTATGTTTAATTAGACGTATTCCAAATATCAAATTTTTATTTCAAAATTTTATCGTTTAAAATTTCACAAAATTTCAACTAACTACGTTATTAAAACAGTTGAAATTTTACGGGTCGTTACACCTATTCTTTTTCCATCTCTTCCCCACCTCAGGTGGACAAGGCAGCAGGTGATTGGCCCATTCTTGATACTTGGAGGGTCGAGCTTATTTGGAGTCTGCAAGTCGAGTTTATTTGGAGTCTGCTTTTATCATTTTTCTCTACATGTATTATTCTAGCTTATCAGTACATTTTGCTTCATGTATCAGACTTTGAGTGATATTCTATGTACTTTGTATTGAATAACGTACTAGTTTTTCTGAGACTGTGATTTGGATACTTTCCGAGATATACATCTTTCTGTGTTATTTATGTTTTATTTTTTCCGCTATGAGCTCTAAAAATATAGTATATCTTAGATTATATTTGCATGTATTAGTCTCTGAAATATTAAAGGTTAAAACCCTGACGATCCGCATTTCTCGGCATGACGCGAGGCCGAAAGCCACACTGAGCTTTAGATCGATGGGTCAGGAGGTGCGGGTTGTCACACTTATAGTTTTTAAAATATTTTGTTTCCATTTATATTCTTCCTTATAGACACAAGCTTCCTCTGCATTTTTACTGAAATTCAAATTATTTGATTTCTCGGTCAAAATACTTGCATAACTCTGATGCTTATCGAAAAACACTTTTGTATCATTTATTGGATTCATAAACTCATTTATTACTTCCACTAACTTCAAGACATTTTTATTGTTATATATAACATTCTATTCTAAGTCACAATTAATATTTTTTTTTGTTTCAACATGTATGTACGAAGATTCAAAGTTATATCGAGCGATAAATTTTGTGAGTAAAATCTGAATTAACTATAGCATGTTGAATGATGAATCTGTTGCGTTAGTTTCAACAATTGAAATGTTGTTATTCTTATCAACGTAACTTATATCCAACTGCATTGATCTTCTTCTCCAACTGCATTGATCTTCTTCTCCAACTGCATTGATCTTATTCCTGAAGACATTTTTGTAGTCAATGGATCATATCCTTTTTGGTACTAATATTAAAATCATATTTTGATTACGTACTTGGAATCCATTTCAAATTTGCGCATCGTGTCATATGGTAGAGTCAATACTCTTTATGGCTTACTTAAGATGGAGAAAGCTCTTTTCTCAACATTAATAAAATTCATAATTTATCTTTAATGTACAAGATTTATCATTAGATATTCTAATATGTCGTGTCTATTTATATTCGGTTAATTTCATTTCATCTTTCGTAATTAGTTTCATCTTTGGATCGTATACAAATTCATTTTACTACCAATAATTTCTAGAAGAAATTCCTTCACTACGAAGTTGGTATTTCTTTAAACAACAATTGATTCTCAATTTAATTGAACACGTATTCATAAAGTTTTTATGAATTACATTACATAAAACTGACTTGGTTTTGGTTTACGATAATTATGTTCAAAACATAAATTGGTCATCCAGTTACGATCTTTCCTAAACTCTTTTGGTGCGATTCATACAAGAACCATCACACATAATTATTACACATAGTCTTTCAACTCGCACAACCGCCATCTCCTTAGCCTAGAATATGTTCAGGTTTCACACAAACCATTATCTTATATGATTTTGTAAACCATTCTTTAGATGAACTTAATTTTAATCTTGTATACCTCTCTGAAGTACATGACCATACAGAAAGAAGTTAGCTCAACTTCACTCATCATTAATCGTACTTTGTCCAAAAAAATTCGATTACTCTTTATTAAAAATCATTATGTATCATAGGGAGGAGTGACTTTTGAGATTTAATCTTTATTCAATTTTTTAAGTATTATCGGAACTCTTTCCAGTATACTCACTAATTCGATCGAATCATTTCTATTTCATGTAATTTCATTTACTTCCATTTTATATTATATGAACTTATTATAGACATATTACATGTGTATCATAACACTTGTTCATGTTTGTGATAAATCATCATTGAATACAACGAAGTACGTGGAACCATTTTGGTCTTAATAGACTTTCGATTGCATACATATATATGTTTGAACCTGAAGAGTTCATAAAGTCACATGATGCTCCCACTGAGTGGGTCCTTCGCCCTTAATTGTCTGAGATATAATTAACTACACCATTTGATTCATAATCATATTATCATAGAATTATTTCTTAAAAATTTGGCTTATTCTATAATTTTAAAATAATTGCAAATAATTTGAGATACTTATATATTTTCCAATGTATTACTTTTGTTATGAAAACAAATATCACTTTATAATATTCATATTGAAACAAAACTATGTCTATTTTTTAGTAAACAATTAAAAAGAGTTATTATTTCATAAATAATATTTGGTATGATTTACGAAAACAATTTTCATAACTTACCAATAAGTGTTATATGGCATCCTCCCACTATTTCTGCCATTACTATAATAGTGTATGAAATACAAAGGTCCATTCAACCACTTAACGTAGGCTATTCATTCCATCTACTATACTCATTTTACAGTCAAGAGTTTTCAGATAAAATATCTTGAACTCAAAGGAATAAATTTCATAGAAAAAAATTTCTATATAAAAATACATTTTGGAATAGAAATCCTATTCCTCATTCCAATATTAAGTAACAATTATTATTTTACAATTCTCTTTTTTGATATTTCTTTATGAAGTAGAAGTGATCGTTCGCTCTCTTCATCCCAACTGTATCTTAAGTTACATATACCCTTGTTCATTCATTTTACTTTCTAAATGGTCGAACCATTCAAAAGGAAACCCTTGCTACAATATTGTAACTAACCTTTTTTAAAAGTGCATTTAATTATCCCTAACATTTAAGGATATCAAATATTGTAAACAAATCAAAGTGACATTTCAGTGATCGAATAATAATACCTATCTTGTAGCTTTCGGTTTAATGTTACATTTAACATGCCAAGATCATTATTATAATCAATCATACTGAATATATGATCTCACTCTATAGTTTACTTGCCTATTTCCAATGAACCAGCTTCATCGGGGTTTCATGCATTATGAATTGCGATTGTTCATCATATAACATTAATATGTGATTGTACATGGATTAAATATCCATATTCAAGTACTGCTTTTATAGTTCAAAACTCATCAAGGACAACACATAGTCTTAAGCAAATAAAAACGTAAGTGACCAAATATGAATATATTAGTACTTATAAAATTAGGCACACGAATGGATATTGAAACAATAACAGGTAGAAAATATTTATTAGTGAGTATATTTTATATTTCTTTTGCCAATCTTCAATTCGGTTCATTTGTATATCTTAATTGATAAACATTTTATCAATTATATTAATTACACAAATTTATCAATGTAGATTATTATAAGTTTACATAGCAAATGTTCTTATTGTAACGATCTACCTTTTTGGACGGTTTAAATCGACAATAAACCACACATGTATAATTCTAACCATTCAAAATGAAGGATTGTTAATAGGGTAAATAAGAAAATAAAGAATGAAAAAAAAATACAGAATCTCACAGCGGAACGACAAAATATAATAATCAAATAAACAGTTCATGAAGCTGTTTTAAAAATAACATTTGATTACACTTTTACAATTCAAGTCCGAGTTATACGTACGTCAGAAATAAACAAATAATGCACCGGAACACAATATGCAGTAGGATAATAATAATAAATAGCAATAATATACTGAATCTTCCTCTTCGTCCTCCAGAAAATAGTCTTCAATACACTGAAAAGCTCAAACTGACTCGAGCATAATGAAAAGAAAAAACACTCGAGTCAGAACTAAAGGATCTTATGTGAGTAGAATCAAAATAAATAAAAATAGAAGTATTAGTGCAATGATTTCAGAGATGTTACGGGATTTCCATCTCCTATCAAGTGTACAACGTGAATATAATTATTTAAAAGGTTTTAAATAATTCGAAATATCAATCTTAATCATCTAATTAAAACAAATCCGAAGTTTGAATTAACTTAAACCCTTCAAATAATTCAATTCCAAATAAAATCCAAATTCAAGAAATTATATGGGTATATGTCATTTCAACCAGTATCAAAAATCAACATTTCGAAATCAATGAAAACCGCTCGGGTTTATCATTTCAACCCATAACGATTTTACCCTAATATATAAGATCGTTTGGGTATGTATCATTTCAACCCATAGGTATAACAGAGATATAGACATAAATAACATCCAATCATCCAAAATGTCAACCAATAACATCCATCCAATCACCCAAATATCAACAATTGAACATACAACACGATCATCATTGAAATCAACCAATAACTACCAATAATTTACCGGTTATCATTAACAGGTATTTAACTGGCAATTTAAATTTCAATATTAAATTAAATGGCAATTAAATTCAATAAAAGTCAGATTTAACTGGAATGACAATTTAAAATATACTAAACAACAACCAATCAATTTCTAATCACATCGTAAATTTAATTTAACTAACATAAGATATTCGTGAGTGGGTTAAAACACACACCTTTGATTTCAAATCGATTTGAAATCCAAATGAAGGCCCAAAGTTCAATAGTCTCGGAATTCATCCAAACCAGTTTCATAATGTCCGGAACAATACGATCGTAGTAGAGAAAATCAGGTGTGAATCCGAGCAGGTATGTAAAAGTTATTAAGGTTAGAACATTTGAATTGAGATTTAAATAAAATAAAATAAAAATTACCAACAATGAGTGGCCACGTCATCTCCGCTATCAACATGCTCCTGCTCAAAGAAAAAAAACCTCGTACAAGTCGAACATGCCTCCAGATCGATGACCGCTCGCTCACACCCACAGCCACACGCGGCCAAACGCCTCCACCAGACGAACGGCCACCTCCAGCGCCTCACCCTCCAGCACTCGCGACCCCACGCCCCTCTCTGATCGCACCCAAAAAGTCAACCGCCGCCCACCTAGCGAAATCCTAACCAGTTATCAATGGTGATTGAACCAGCACCATGCCAAACGAACAGCATGGATGCAATCCCCTCAACGACCTCTACATAACTGTACCCTCGAATTGACGATCCATCGTCGTTGATCATCCTCCAAATGAACGGCCGAAAATTATCCATCAAATTCTGGACACACAGAGACCCAAATCGAAAAACAAATTGCAGATCTAGATTGTGCTCGTCGAGAAATTCCCAACGATATATAATTCGATATATTTTGAGGAGTTTGATTTTGATTTGGATTTTGAAATTGATTTGGAAATTGGATTTAGGGTTTGCAATTGAAATATTTTTTCTACCATTGGAAGAAAGGATTAGGCAGATAGAATTGTATGTACAGAATAACTGAATGGCTTCTAGGGTTTGAGAAACAAAATCTATTTATATGGACAAGGCCCAATAAGAAAGAAAAACATATCTAATTAATTCGAAACGGCGATAATGTCCGTCGATAATTTGAAATCCAAATAAGGGCCCAAAATTCAGCAGTCTCCGAATTCGTCCAAACAAGTTTCATAATGTCCGGAATTTCAATACGATCGCAGTAGAGAAAACCGCGCATGAATCCGAGCAAGTATGTAAAAGTTATTAAGGTTAGAACATTTGAATTGAGATTTAAATAAAATAAAATAAAAATTACCAACAATGAGCGGCCACGTCATCTTCGCTATCAACACGCTCCTGATCAAAGAAAAGAACCCTTGTATAAGTCAAACACGCCTCCAGATCGATGACCGCTCGTTCACACCCATGGCCACACGCGGCCAAACGCCTCCACCAGACGAACGGTCACCTCCAACGCCTCACCCTCCAGCACTCGCGACCCCACGCTCCTCTCAGATCGCGCCCAAAAAGTCAGCCGCTACCCAACTAGAGAAACCCTAATCAGTTATCAATGGCGATCGAACCATCACCAGGTCAAATGAACAGCATGGATGCAATCCCCTTGACGACCTCTACAAAACTATACCCTCGAATCGACGATCCATCGCCGTTGATCATCCTCCAAATGAACGGCCGAGAATTATCCATCAAATTCTGGAAACATGGAGACCCAAATCGAAAAACAAACTGTAGATACATCTATTCAACTTTCGGTGATTCAGTTAACTCCAGAGATATATTCTGATCTTGTATTTGATTATTGTATTGAGATTTCTATGTATTCGAGACTTGTGTTGTATCTTGTTTTAACTCCGATACATACATATATATATATAGTAGCTTCATGAACTACTATTCATTTGTTTCCGCTACTTATTGTTATATTACTCCGTGTCTGCGATTCTGTGATTATTTTATTTACTGTATATGCTGAGTTTTGCCAAA
Source organism: Allium fistulosum (assembly GCA_030737815.1). Classification (NCBI taxonomy): domain Eukaryota; kingdom Viridiplantae; phylum Streptophyta; class Magnoliopsida; order Asparagales; family Amaryllidaceae; genus Allium; species Allium fistulosum. Next base: position 846,621,239 of record CM060907.1, read on the forward strand.
TATAAATTAATAATCTGATATTTTGAGCAATTCAAGTTCGACATGTAGAGATGCGAATGGTTGAAAATATCGGATCGTTACAGTTGGTATCAGAGCTTTGGTTTTAGGAAAAGCTTAGCATATATAGTAAATTTAATTACAAAATCACTTTTGTTCGATCTTGAATCTCTTTCTCTTTGATTCGAATTTCCTTTGAATTTTGGAACTCTCCCATTCGTTCTGAAATCCATTCTTATCTCTCCCTATTCATATTCTTTTGATTCTGGAGTATCCCATAACTCCAATACGAATGATCTCTATAATAAACCGACGGTCTCGCCAAACTTTGAATGATTTACTATAACGGCCCGAAAGATTTTTGACCCCGAAAATCGACACTAATACGTTCACTGTATAGAGTGCCAAGCAATCGAGTGCCGAAAACCCCAGACTGTTAGGGTTAAGAAGAAAAAGAGGTAGAAGAAGAAACAAAACAACAGCACAGAATCTCACAATCGCAGCGGAACAAAATATAATATACAAATAGCAGCATTTTATACAAGAAAAGCTGTAACTATCAATATACATACAATATATCAGAGTACAATCATCAACAAACAATCCGGACAGTTATAATAACTTGTCCACAAATACTGTCTACACAGCCCATAATACACAGCGAAATCCAATCAATATGTCTCTGCCATCCAGCTCGTCTCCTGAGCTCCAAAACATCCTAAGCTGAAAATCTGTAATACTCGGTCTGACCCGAGCATTACAATAAAGTAACACCCGAGTCAGGCTGGAAACTAGCGTGAGTAAACCTCTTTAATTTGAAATACTAAAGTTGAAAAAAATGTCTTTTGAAAATCAAGGTAACTCTTCCAACATTACGAGTTCTTATCTTGCTATAACCAACACTTGTTGCTAAACCCATTATTTAAAATAATATCTAAGTGCGGCTACTTATTCAAAATATTCGGATTTACTTAATTTATTTCCATTCCATCCTATAAGATTTTACACTCAAATCCGTAAAAATTATAGTGCTTATTGAATCAAAGTGGTTCCGGATATCGCTCATATCCGGTCCCGGCCTCTTCGAATCCAAACGTCATCGTTTAAACCAAGTTGTTTTCAACAAAACAAAACAATTTCAGAATGTCAACCTTCACATAAAAATCCCATCACCATATCTATTCAAAAAAAACGCCTCACATTTTATATATAACTGTTCACTTCAGGTTATTCTAATTTAAACTATTCATAGACTAGATTAACTAGCCACACAAATCATTAATTTACTTTAAAACAGATTTAATTAATTATTTTCAAATCATGTTTAATTATTCTTAAACTAATTACAAGCCATTTTATTTTATTCTAATTAAATATCTGGAATTGACTAATAATCAACAAGTATAATTAACTTAAGACTTTTAATAAATTAAAGGTTTAGATCATTTTATTTTATCATTAACTATTAACTAGTTACAACTATTTATTCGCTTTAATAAACCTTAGTAATTAATAAATAATTAACATATATATGATTACTTTAACTTAATTAAATTTAAGTTTAAATTATTTTATTTATCCTAGCCATTACTAATCCTAAGGTTTAAGTTAACTTAAGGTTTTAAATTACTTAATTTATATAACAATAAACTAATTACTTTGAAACCATTTTCTCTTCATTTTCTTTCCCTTTTCTTTCTTTCCAAAAATCCAATACTTTTACTTTTGATGTCTCAAATTATCCAAAATATATTCAGCCAAACCATAGCATTCAATAGCTTCAAATATAAAAATAATCTATCACAGATTATCAAATACATCACATAATCGAAAATGGAAATAAATTCAGCGTTTTGAGGAATCCAGTTGGATCCCTCCAACCTGTCTTCCTGCATCTACAGATGTTAGCACAATATAAAAATACCAATCCCACTTCGAGGTGGGATATCGCGGTATAAAGGGTCATCCGCTATTATGAGAGGCGCATAGGGTCTCATCCGCTATATAATGCGGGAATATCAATCACTCCAATATATATATACTACTATATATATTATATCACATCCAGACTGATAATAAATTATCAATTCAAGCAATCAATCAATAATTTAATTTAACTAATTAAATTAATCAGTAATCCAATTTGAGTGAGATTAACTCACCTTTGATTTTCGTTTGCAATCCGTCTCCATCTCGACTATCTCTCCACAATTTTTGGACCTGGTAACAAAAATTATATGGTTTATTAACACTCTGAATAATCGGATAATTAATTATCATTTATTAATTTAATTTAAAATAATTTTCCTTTGAATAATTTTTAGCAACTAAAATAAATTAAATGAACCAGTTAAATGACTTAATTACCTTAATACATTGTTTTTAAAACAAATTAGCAAATTTAAAATGTACATGTATGTATATTTATTATATTTTTATCTTGTCCCTTTTGAAACTACATATACTTAAAAAATGTAATTTATATAGACTCAAAAATCTAATTTTTATATAAACTCCTCAAATATTCAAAAATTTCCATTTTCAAATCTTATCTCTATATATATATTTACTGTTATAGCTTAAAATATGTATGTGAATATATGTATATTATTTATTTATTCTTTACTGTTAAGTTTTGATAAAAAGATAAAAAAGTCTAAACTTACTGGAAATAAGTAAAACAGTTTGTATATATATATAAATAACTAAATTTCTTACAGAGATATACCAGCCCACGGCGATCGGCGCTGCTATCACCCACCTCCCCCTCATCGTGAGCCCGACTCACTAACACCCCAGTATCGAAACCCGAACCTACCACAAGAAACGCGACTTGCCCGCGTAAAATCCTCGACGCCGATATGTCGTGAGCCTCCCTAGTTGATCGAACCACCCACGCTTCCGCTGCGAGGTGCAATCCCTCGCCACGATCGCCTTCCACCTCCTCTGGTAGAAGCCAGCCTCACCGACCACACTGCCCAACATCGCACCGAACTTCGAGCCAACATTCATCGACCGACGATGTAGTCGATCCCCTCCTCTAGAACTCGCATTCGCAGTAACCTACCTCCCCTCTTTCCACTGACGAATCTGCTCTGCTCGATTCATCGACCAATGACGCTTCATCATTTTTTTCCTGGGTTTCGATTTCGCTTTAGAAACGAGGGATCTTGGAATTGAATTTGTAGAGGAACGCCTGATTTAGTTTGTCCGCCATTCCATTTTCTCGTATACGAACGAATTCGTTTTTTCGATTTTCTAAAAAAAAGAGGAACGACATCACTTGATTTGCTTGGTAATTCAAATTGAGATGCAGAAAAGAAATGGTGCATGATTTATAAAGGAAGATGGATTTGATTTGCACGAGAAGGCAGCGCGATTTAAGGATAATGGGTAGCGTGTTTGAACATCTTTGCAACAGTATTTTTGAAAGGAAGGGAAAAAGCTGTGATGGTGAAAGAAAGGCAGCTGATGGGAATATTTTGACCAGTCAAACATTATATATATATTTAAATTTAAATCGTCTTGAATTCATGGCTTAAAATCTTGACATCCTATCGAGGCGTGCTGCTAGGCATTTATAATGTTATACCCCTATTCCGAACGCGATGTAAAAGGTTTCGAGTCCTAACTCGATTGTATGGGGAAGATAGCTTTTTGGACCTAGTTATTATATTGAATTTCGATATAGATTTCAGCGTGTTTACATCTCGTACGATCACACGACAACTCCGAAGGCTACGAAATTTGAAATCCGATAATAATACAATATTACGGATCCAACGGAACTAGTTTCGTCGAAATCCGAGACTGTGCCTCAGAAGGCTATTTTTAAAATTCAATTTAAACCATATATTTTTAAAACTGAACAAAACACTTTAAAATTCACTTTTAAAAGTTCTATTATCTTCAGTATCATTAATAAGACTTTTATAACCCTTTAAATTATTTTTACCGAGCTTAAAACCAACATTTCACATTTTACCCAATTTTCGATTATTAAATTCAGTAATTTAATTATCCAATAAATAATGATATTTTAAATTCAAGTTAAAACTAACTTTTCAAATATTTAAAATCAATTAAATATTCAAGTTTCAAATATCAAAATTTTGGGTCGTCACATTCCTCCCCCTTATAAGAATTTTGTCCCCGAAATTACTAGTTAAGAAGAATGGTACAATACCCGTTTTACTATTTTCCAAATCCAAACAATTTTTGACACTTCCCAAAACAATCTTTTTAATAAAGACACACTAAAACCCTTACTAACTTTCCAAACTCAAAAAATTTCGCCAGTGTCTCCTTTGCACGGCTAGATCGGAACAACTACAAAATGCCTCTATAGGCCCCAAATTTTCAAAAGAAAACAAAAGCCAAGTGGCTAGATCAGAAAACCATCAAATTTCATATGGAAATTTAAATGCATACCTTTTAGTCGGGCAATTAGAATTTATCTTCTGAAATCAAAACACCAATTTTCCTTTTGCTTTTAAACACCAGTATCCTACTTAGAAATAATACCCAATCACATAATTCAAAATCATTTTATTCATTTCTTTTCAAATTTTCAATATTGGCTTTACTTAACCCCGTACGATGTACATATACCAACCGTACGCAATATCAAATCTGATCGCTCACTCGATCACACAATTTCACTTCCGAACTAGTATCGTCCACCCGACTCTCTAGTGCGGACTCAGATCTGATTTCTTGATCAAAAACCGTCATTCTCCTTTCATAGCCATACACTATGATAGAGAATTCCCAGAATCAATAAAAAATCCACATCCATGGTTCACCATCGAAAATTGAGTGAAAAATTCAAACTCGGATCGATATAAATATCTCGAAATTCTGTGCCCGAATCTGGATCAAAACACTATGCGGATAAAATAATATACGTACATCCTACGTATTAATTTCCAATTGATTATTATTTATATAAATTTTCCCTTCTTCATTTTCACATTTATTTATTTATTTATTTATTTTTTCACATTTATTTGATTTCTATTCACTTATTCACATTTTCCCTTTTTACCCTACTTTTATTAATTCTTCATTCACATATTAACTTAGTATATTTCTAACACCAATTTACTTAAGAATTACACCATCCATTTCTTAAGTTTAATATAAATATTTTATATACTTCTTATATTTATTTTCACTTTACCCCTAAAGCTTTTATATCTATTTTCACTTAAATTTCCAATTCTATTTGAATTCCATTTACCTTTCATTTTTATTTATCACCAAAACTATCTTTATAAAAAAATACTTTTTATAACCCGGTGTCTCAACAAGTCCATCCTTGTTCTCATGGAAATTCAGTCAAACGTTGATCAGGCGTAGGACTGAAATCTATAAGTACTTAGTAAACCCGTTTTCAACACCTAGTGAAAATACTTGGAAAACATTTTTTTCTCCTTTTTGTGAGAATGCCCTGGAAATCATCACCCCCTCCATGGATCGCAGTTAGCCCGATGATTACGTCGCCATCCTGGCGAAAACCATAGAAAACTGTAGGCATCCGCACCCCTCGATTACACCATGGAACCGCCACAGATCGCAGCTACACCCAGGGTTACGTTGCCATCACGGCAAAAACCATGTAACTGTAGGCATCAGCGCCCTCAAATTTCACTGCCAAATGAAACTTCACCACATAGATCACAGATTACATCAGTCGAGTCCCAATGTAGCCTGTAGGCACTCACTGCCACACGAATTTCTTTATGGACCACATAGATCGCAATCTACCGATGTTACGTCGCTCTCCCAGCGAAATCAATCGTAGACTTTAGGCAATCGCTGCCCCTCGACTTACGTTATGGAAACGCAGTAGATCGCAGTTACACCAGAGTTACACTGTCGTCACAGCATACCCCCAATGTCTCTGTAGGCATCAGCGCCCTCGACTTTCGCTACATCAATTGCAATCTACAGGAACTACAGTTTAGTCCAGACGTCCTCTGGGATCAAAATTTAGAACCACCTTTAGGACTCAAGGCAGAACCACCCAGTGGATCTTCTACTATAAGTTTCAACTCTAAATGGGAGCGCCTTTTTCCCTATAGCATTCTCAAAACATTTTATACTATACACATATAGTATCTTTCAAAACATACTCTTTATATGTATCACATATAAACTTCAAAATTGATATCTCAAAAATCGATAGTTCTCAAACTTGGCTTTCCAAGTTCCAAAATTGATTTTTCCCAAAATCAAAAGCCTTTGAAAAATCAATTGGTTCCACTCTGACCAGTTTGAAATTTAAAAAATAGTTTGAATAGTTTAAAATAGTTAAGTAGTTGCAAAATAGTAAAATAGTTGTAAAATAGTCAAATAGCTATTATAAGATAGTTTGAGTTTTAAATAGAAAGATTGTATAGTAAATAGCTTGGAAAAATATATTTAAGATAGTTTATATTAAAACAATTTATTTGAAAATAATTTCAGAGTCAAACTGGTTCAATTTCCCAATCTCCAATTCAATCAACTTTCAATTTAAATCTCCACTTCCATTTAAATCGATCCAATTTCAATTCAATTTGAATTAACTTCGTTTCCCATTCTATTTCAAATCAATTCCCATTTGAATTTAAACTTATTCAACTTCGATTAAAATTCCAATTAATTCATTTCAATTCCACCTTCGAATTAATTCCAATTTCATTTTCACATTTTAAACCATCTCGATTTATACAAATTCAAATTAAATTTTCAAATGTTGATTTAATCCCTTAAACCAAATTAAGCCCTAGCATTTAATTTCACAACCCAAGTCTTTAAAACAATTTAATTCTGAGTCCAAATTTCTAACAATCATTTAAATTATCTTACTTAACTTATTTCAAGGTTCGAGTGAGAGTTCAAATCCATTCAAACAAATAAATTTTTGGGGTCCAATTTATTTTTCAATTCTACTTCAATTTTTTTTTATTTCTAAAAATCAAAATCTTTTAAGTAGTTTCAAAATAAAGTTTTAATTCCATTTAATTTCAAAAATGGACGTATATCATTTCAACCCACTTCTTAATTCATTCAAAACAATCCAATTTACAGAATTTGAAACCCATTTGAGACCATACATAACTCTCCTTTCAATTTGACCCATTTAACTTCCTTAAGTTAAATCTCAATTTCAACTTGAAATTTTCCCGTTTCAGATTATAGGTCCAAACTTATTTAACTTTCCTAATTTAAATCTCAATCCATTCAATTCTTTTAGCCTACTCAATTTAAATTTCTCGTTCCAAATTTAAATTTTCTACCAATATCCCTTCCCACTTATAAGTTAAAACTTATTTCTCTTTGGGGCTATACTCTCGCTTCAAGGGAAATTCAGAATTCAACACTTAGTGTTTATTTCAAATCAACTTTGATATCATATATATTCACCCACACATGTTTATCCCTCTTCAAACAACTCTTGTTTTAAACAGGGTTTCCATATTCAAAATATTCTAAATAATATTACTTATTATTTCCTTAACATTTTAAAACAATTCCAATTTCTGGACTTAGATTTTAGAACTTCACAATTTAAATCTATTTCAATCTATAAATCATACTTATATAAATTGTTACTTCCTTTAAACATTTCATTCTGCTTTATCACTGTTTATTTTAAAAATAAACATCCCTCTATTGAGATCTGACAACCAATTTATGATTATTATCATATCAAGAAATCAAACATACCATACATTCCATCATAATTCACTATAAAATATAATAAGGGTAACTTATTTCATTTCAAAACACCTTGAAAACACTTCTGTAAATTTTTAGAATTTTAAATTCAAGTTTGACTCCATTTCTAGCTTAACTTAATTGTATAGTTAATCCTTACCCAAATTTCTATTTGGTTATATGTGCTTTACTACTTAAATCTTATGGTCTTATTTAATTTGTAATAACAACAACCAATTACTTTAATATATAAAAATTAGAAAAACTACTTCTTTATATATCAAAATTTTAAGCTTATATAAAAATCATTTTTAAAACAATTTTTAAAATCATTATGTAAGAAAATAACAAGTACGCTCTCATATAATACACTCAACTCATTCTAGGGTACTACTGACCCTATCTCTAATGGGTAATCCCCTCCAGATCCAAGGTTCTCGCTTAACCTTTCAGCTCCGGTATCAACTGTAACGGCCCGAAATATTTTCGACCCCGAAAATCGACACTAATACGTTCACTGTATAGAGTGCTGAGCAATCGTGTGCCGGAAACCCCAGACTGTTAGGGTTAAGAAGAAAAAGAGGTAGAAGAAGAAACAAAGCAATAGCACATAATCTCACAATCGCAGCGGAACAAAATATAATATACAAATAGCAGCATTTTATACAAAAAAGCTGTAACTGTCAATATACATACAATATATCAGAGTACAATCATCAACAAACAATCCGGAAAGTTATAATAACTTGTACATAAATACTGTCTACACAGCCCATAATACACAGCGAAATCCAATCAATATGTCTCTGCCATCCAACTCGTCTCCTGAGCTCCAAAACGTCCTAACCTGAAAATCTGTAATACTCGGTCTGACCCAAGCATTACAATAAAGTAACACCCGAGTCAGGCTGGAAACCAGCATGAGTAAACCTCTTTAATTTGAAATACTAAAGTTAAAAAAAATGTCTTTTGAAAATCAAGGTAACTCTTCCAACATTAGGAGTTCTTATCTTGTTATAACCAACACTTGTTGCTAAACCCATTATTTAAAATAATATCTAAGTGCAGCTACTTATTCAAAATAGTCAGATTTACTTAATTTATTTCCATTCTAGCCTATAAGATTTTACACTCAAATCCGTAAAAATTATAGTGCTTATTGAATCAAAGTGGTTCCGGATATCGCTGATATCCGGTCCCGGTCTCTTCGAATCCAAACATCATCCTTTAAACCAAGTTGTTTTCAACAAAACAAAACAATTTCAGAATGTCAACCTTCACATAAAAATCCCATCACCATATCAATTCAAATAAAACGTCTCACATTTTATATATAACTGTTCACTTCAGGTTATTCCAATTTAAACTATTCATATACTAGATTAACTAGCCACACAAATCATTAATTTACTTTAAAACAGAATTAATTAATTATTTTCAAATCATGTTTAATTATTCTTAAACTAATTACAAGCCATTTTATTTTATTCTAATTAAATATCTGGAATTGACTAATAATCAACAAGTATAATTAACTTAAGACTTTTAATAAATTAAAGGTTTAGATCATTTTATTTTATCATTAACTATTAACTAGTTACAACTATTTATTCGCTTTAATAAACCTTAGTAATTAATAAATAATTAACATATATATGATTACTTTAACTTAATTAAATTTAAGTTTAAATTATTTTATTTATCCTAGCCATTACTAATCCTAAGGTTTAAGTTAAATTAAGGTTTAAAATTACTTAATTTATATAACCATAAACTAATTACTTTGAAACCATTTTCTCTTCATTTTCTTTCCCTTTTCTTTCTTTCCAAAAATCCAATACTTTTACTTTTGATGTCTCAAATTATCCAAAATATATTCAGCCAAACCATAGCATTCAATAGCTTAAAATATAAAAATAATCTATCACAGATTATCAAATACATCACATAACCGAATATGGAAATAAATTCAGCGTTTTGAGGAATCCAATTGGATCCCTCCAACCTGTCTTCCTGCATCCACAGATGTTAGCACAATATAAAAATATCAATCCCACTTCGAGGTGGGATATCGCGGTATAAAGGGTCATCCGCTATTATGCGGGGCGCATAGGGTCTCATCCGCTATATAATGCGGGAATATCAATCACTCCAATATATATATACTACTATATATATTATATCACATCCAGACTGATAATAAATTATCAATTTAAGCAATCAATCAATAATTTAATTTAACTAATTAAATTAATTAGTAATCCAATTTGATTGAGATTAACTCACCTTTGATTTTCGTTTGCAATCCGTCTCCATCTCGACTATTCTCTCCACGATTTTTGGACCTTGTAACAAACATTATATGGTTTATTAACACTCTGAATAATCGGATAATTAATTATCATTTATTAATTTAATTTAAACTAATTTTCCTTTGAATAATTTTTAGCAACTAAAATAAATTAAATGAACCAGTTAAATGACTTAATTACCTTAATACATTGTTTTTAAAATAAATTAGCAAATTTAAAATGTACATGTATGTATATTTATTATATTTTTATCTTGTCCCTTTTGAAACTACATATACTTAAAAAAATGTAATTTATATAGACTCAAAAATCTAATTTTTATATAAACTCCTCAAATATTCAAAAATTTCCATTTTCAAATCTTATCTCTATATATATATATACTGTTGTAGCTTAAAATATGTATGTGAATATATGTATATTATTTATTTATTCTTTACTGTTAAGTTTTGATAAACAGATAAAAAAAAGTCTAAACTTACTGGAAATAAGTAAAACAGTTTGGATATATATAAATAACTAAATTTCTTACAAAGATATACCAGCCCACGGCGATCGGCGCTGCTATCACCCACCTCCCCCTCATCGCGAGCCCGACTCACTGACACCCCAGTATCGAAAGCCGAACCTAGCATGAGAAACGCGACTTGCTCGCATAAAATCCTCGACCCTGATATATCGCGAGCCTCCCTAGTTGATCGAATCACCTACTCTTCCACAGCGAGGTGCTATCCCTCGCCATGATTGCCTTCCACCTCCTCTGCTAGAAGCCAGCCTCACCGACCACACAGCCCAACACCGCACCGAACTTCGAGCCAACATTCACCGACCGACGATGCAGTCGATCCCCTCCCCTAGAACTCACGTTCGCAGCAACCTACCTCCCCTCTTCCCACTGACGATTCTGCTCTGCTCGATTCATCGACCGACGATGCTTCAACATTTTTTTTCCTGGGTTTCGATTTCGCTTTAGAAACGAGGGATCTTGGAATTGAATTTGTAGAGGAATGCCTGATTTAGTTTGTCCGCCATTCCATTTTCTCGTATACGAACGAATTCGTTTTTTTAATTTTCTAAAAAAAAAGAGGAACAACATCACTTGATTTGCTTGGTAATTCGGATTGAGATGCAGAAAAGAAATGGTGCGTGATTTATAAAGGAAGATGGATTTGATTTGCACGAGAAGGCAGCGCGATTTAAGGATAATGGGTAGCGTGTTTGAACATCTTTGCTACAATATTTTTGAAAGGAAGGGAAAAAGCTGTGATGGTGAAAGAAAGGCAGCTGATGGGAATATTTTGACCAGTCAAACATTATATATATATTTAAATTTAAATTTAAATCGCCTTGAATTCATGGCTTAAAATCTTGACTTCCTATCGAGGCATGCCGCTAGGCATTTATAATGTTATACCCCTATTCCGAACGCGATGGAAAAGGTTTCGAGTCCTAACTCGATTGTATGGGGAAGATAGCTTTTTGGACCTAGTTATTATATTGAATTTCGATATAGATTTCAGCGTGTTTACATCTCGTACAATCACACGACAACTCCGAAGGCTATGAAATTTGAAATCCGATAATAATACAATATTACGGATCCAACGGAACTGGTTTCGTCGAAATCCAAGACTATGCCTTGGAAAGCTATTTTTAAAAGTCAATTTAAATCATATATTTTAAAAATGAACAAAACACTTTTAAATTCACTTTTAAAAGTTCTATTATCTTCAGTATCATTAATATGACTTTTATAACCCTTTAAATTATTTTTACCGAGCTTAAAACCAATATTTCACATTTTACCCAATTTCTGATTATTAAATTCAGTAATTTAATTATCCAATAAATAAAGATATTTGAAATTCAAGTTAAAACTAACTTTTCAAAATTTTAAAATCAATTAAATATTCAAGTTTCAAATATCAAAATTCTGGGTCGTCACATTTACAAAAGGGTGAAACTCCTTTACAATCGGTATTGATTCACCGAAGATTTCTGTATCCTCGGTTTAGATGCTGCTATCTTTTGTTATACCCGAATTCTATCTCTGGCGATCGAATGTCGATTTACCTCAGAATTCTACATCGATCTTATTATTGAAGTCATGGTTGACCCAGTTAAGGTTGCCCGCGATTTATATAAGTCTATCCATTTTACTGGTTTGAATTCAATTATCTTATCTTCCTATCGGGCTTATCTTCTAGTTAGAATTCTATTCGGTTAGGATCCCTCTATATTTGGATCTCTATTCTTGTTTGAAATCCATTCTGGAGTCATCGAGTGAGGGAGTGTATTTGTATCAATATTAAAATGTTTTATAGTGTCTTGTTTGAGTTGTTGATGTTGATTTGGGTTTTCGATCGATTCGCCTAATCAACGCTATCGATAGGACTTCCAAAACACTTGAACAGAGCAAACTAGCACAATATTATTTTCAAAATCGGTAAATGAAATAAATTTGTATGATTATATTATAAATACATAAGTAAAATTTTCTGGAATTTAATAAGTTAATTAAATTGGTTGTTTGAAATGATAATATTTGATTATCATTTATTGTTCTATAAATGAATTTATAAACATGGTTTATAAATTGATTTGGAATTTAAATAAATTTAAATCAGGAATTTTAGAATTTAATTTCCGGTGATTTCAAACTTTGGTTTTAATGTTTTAAAGTGTATATTATTTAAAGTATTTTCAAATATAAATCATTTCAAAGAATTTTTAAATGTTGAAATCAGTGCTCTCCTCTTTTGTCGCTGGAATATAATTTCGGTGATGGCGGCCGCATCATCGACATTCATTTTTGGGTTTCGAAGTGGAGAGACCATTCTGTAGCTTTGTTACACTTTTATTTTGGAAATTAAATTGAGTTGAATTTCTAAAGTATGATTTGATGTATAATATATAAATAAGTATATGGTTATGGATTTGATTTGATATATCTATGTATTATATTTATCTCTAAATTGTTTGAAGTTAATCGGAAATTTAATTCTTAAATTTTGTTGAGGAATGATTTCAATTATAAATGAAGCTAAATTTTGAATAAATATTTAAAACTTGAAATAATTGAATTTGAAATTTTTTACTTTTATAATATCCAATTGCATTCTAACATATATATATATATATATAACTTACTTAAACTATTCAGAAGTTAACAATGTAATGGAATAATATACAATATAAAAATAGTTAAAAGAATTTATAAATAAATTTAAGTGATTATAATAAGTGTCAATCTACTTTATCTATGTGATAAGATATAATAATTTGGGAAAAAGGAAAGAATTAATTTGTTGAATAAAATATGATTTTAATAATTGTTTATACACTAAATTTATGATTATAGGAAACGTTAATTTAGGTAAATTGAATAACAAAATAATTGTAACGACCCAGAATTTCTGTCATTTTAAATTCGTATATTTAATTGATTTTATATATTAACAAGTGAGATTTGTAAGTCGAATGAATTTTAATTCGAATATAGTGATTTAATTGTTTAATTAAATCGACAATTTAATATTTGAAATTGTGTAAATAATTGGAAATTGGGTTTAATGTGATTAAAAGTGATTTATAAAGTTATATTAAATCATATTGGAGTTAAAATGATGTTATAGAACTTTTAAAATTGAATTAAAAGTTAATTTGTGAAAATTGAATATTTTAATATTTAATTGACGACTAAAAATAGTCATTTTTCAAATAGTCTCGGATTTCGACGAAACTAGTTTCATCGGATCCATAATGTGAAATTATTGTAATATTTCAAATTTCGTGTCGATCGGATTTACGGTTTGTCCAGGGCAAGCCAAAACGCATCGAAATCGTTTTAAATCGGTTTAATTTAAATTTGATCGTTTATTTCCGTAACTCGCACATATGATCGAATTACCTCCCGAAACACGTTCCATTGTGTACGGAACGCGGGTAAAACCTTAGAAACGCCAGCCGGCACGCTTCGTTTGGAGTTCGGAAAATTTTCGATGAATAGTGTTTTGAGAATTTTGTATAAAAGGACCTCAACATTCACATTTGAACTCAAAACCCTAGCTTCTCCTTCAGCCGGCCCTAGCTATTTCAATGGCCGAAAATCATCATCTTTCCCTCCTTGATATCTCCCAATCCATCAATCGATTCGAAAAACTCTCAACTACAAAAATGAAGAGCATATCGAGCTCTATAATCTCAACGGTGGAGATCTAAAACGACGTTGTGTGGAGGCCATAATTTGCTCACGTTCGTATTAGGGTTGTGCACGGGTTTCTATGCCTAGAGGTGGCCGAGCTTCATGCCATTCAAGGTGGGTGTGTCCTTCGCGAAGTGCTTCAACGTGGTTGTACCTGATCGAGGTCTAGTCGAGCGAAGTGGTTGCGAAAATTCAAGAAGTAAAGGCGGCTAATGGGTTATTTGTTCACGTTCAAACGTGAGGGAGGGAAGAGAAGGAGCTGCGGCCAGATCTAGAGCAAGGGGAATCGACGGCTGAGATTGATTCCAGGGCTTGAAAAATAAAATAAATATTGAAATTTGTTTATATTAAATTCGTTCAAACTTTAAAACTGTGTAACTTTGTCATACGAGGTCAAAAAATTACAAAACGAATTGCGTTGGAATCGTTTCGACGAGCTCTTCGCAATGGAACTGGTTTGGAGTTGATTGGAGCTAGTAAAAATTTTGAGTAAAATTAAACGCGTGTATAATTTTATTCAAAATAAAATACTGCAACAGTTATCGGAAGCAAGGTGAGAACTTCTCATTCAATCGAAATTGTTTCGATTTAAATTTTAAATAGTTAGATTTAAAATTGCTTGATTGTGTGAATTGGATGATAATTGTTATCTATTGTGTTGAATAGACCTATACGCCGTATATTAAGCGGAGGTTATTTATTAAAAACATATACCGTGATAATTCCCCCGTGAAGTGGAATTGGTATTATATATGTATTGGAGTTGATTTCCCGCATTATATAGCGGATGAGACCCTATTGCGCCGCATAATAGCGGATAATATTTATAAATCCCATATACCGCAATATTCCATATTGAAGTGGAATTGGTATTGTGCTAACATCTGTGGATGCAGGGAAACAGGTTGGAGGGATCCCACTGGATTCCTCAAACATTTGAATTTATTTCAATGTTGTGTGTTGATTTATTTATAATCGCCGTGTGATTATATTTGTGAATTGAATGTTGTTGAAGGCTATAATTTAGCCGGATATATTTTTGGTATCGTTGGATACCGAAAATAAATAAAAATTGAATTTTTGAAATTCAAGTTGAAAATTTATCAAAAAATTTATTTTTGATGATTGGATAAATTTATAAGGAGTTTTAAAAGACAAAAGTTTTATTTCTGAACCATATTGAATTAAATTTAAAAATTTGGGAAAAAGGGCTTAATAAATGGATTTCGATAATATTATTTATAAGTTGAAGAATTTATTTAAAATTTGGATTTTTAAATAGATTTGAAGGGATAAAGAAATTTATTTTAAAAAGGAAATAACTTTAGAAATTTATTTGATTTAAATTAATCAGATGATTAAATTGATCCTATCTATGGATGTTTTGGATTATATTGGATGTTGAATTGTTTGACATCTCTAATATGCGATGCTTTGTGATATATCCTGATTTGTGTTGTGATTTGTGATTTATTTATCTATGATATGGATATCTGTGATCTGTGAATGAAAGATAAGCGTTATAGTTATACCGCTTATCAAATTATATTGTTATATTTGATCTGTGATGGTTGAATGTTGTTGCACTATTATGTTAAACCGTGGACTACACAATACACACACAAATGTGGATTTCACGTGGAAATCGGTTAAGTCACAGATTTTTATCAATTTTGAAAAATTGAATTTTTGAATCCAAAATAGTTTTGGAATTGGAATTGAAAGTTTTCGAAAATGAGTTTCAGAAATAAAAGTTATTTTAAATAACTTAATAAAAATTGGAATTTAAATCATTTGATTTAAATTTTGAATTCAATACTTAAAATTGGATTCGATGATATGGGAATTTTGGTTTAAAAGATTTTACAAGTGTAAAAGGTGTTTATATGGGGTTTTAACCATTTAAAAAATATGGTTTTGGAAATTTAAATTTATATTCAAGTTTTATACTTGAATGGCTTTAACCTGTGTAACTGTAACCAGTTTTTCCCAAAACGAAAACTATCTGTTTTCAAATAAAAATAGCTTTCATAAAGTGAAAAGATTTCCAATTTGTATCGAAACATTTCAAGTTGAAATGAAATTGTAAATAGTTTGGAAAAACTATGAATTAACTTTTGTGAAGATGATTAAGCTTTATCTTGAAATCAAAGAAGATTTTAAATAGTGTATCTTTTATATTATAAAAGACTTGAATTGTGAATAGTTTTGAAAGCTATAAATTAAATCTTAATTTAAAGATTTAATGGGTTAATCGAATTGTAATGGAAATTGATTTGGAAATCTGTGAATGAATCTTTGTGAAACTGGGTAAACTTTGTGAAGTAAATCTTTGTGTTTAAAGATTTAAAATGGTAATTTGTTAAAACAATTTAAAGGAAAGGATTTGGGTAATAAGTTGTGACTTAATTGAAATCCCAATATTCATATGTTTTAAATGTTGTGCTCACTATTCGGGTTAGTCGGGAAAAGACCTTTGGGTCATATAACCCATTCCGAATTAGTGATACGACGATATGGATCGTATTGAAGACCGGTATTGAAGACCGGGTATTTTCGAAAATGAAAGGACAATCTGTCGAATGTCTCTGCACCGAGTTGCTCCGGTATAGAGATTTATATCACTCTTCTTGTGATGGGAAGTCCGATCGGGATTGTGAATACCCGGATTGCAAGGGCTTCTTTGGAAGTGCCTTCGGTTCTGTTCGAACCCGGAACAGACTTGTATGGTTGTATGTCTGACATTACACTTTGAGATGTAAAGATGGTTTCTATCAAATACATTTCTGTTGGTGGCGGAGAATTTATTCTCTTAGCTTAACACCCTTCTCTGAGACGTACGATCTCAGAGGTTATGTAATTGATGGTTACTAGAGATACATTCCCAATTTGGTAATGTGGCATACGAAGTGCTGTTGATCATTTGTTGGTCAAAGCGTGGCTTTGTGAAAAACCATGGCTTTGTGAAAAAGCGTAGTTTTGTGGATGAGACTTTGTCGAGCCTCACAACCCGGTAATGGTTAAAACAGGAATGTTGCGGCAAGGTTGTTAGAGGTCACGCCCCTAGGGTATGTCATTTCCTTCTGGATAAAAGGTGATATCATGGTATGGAGCCCAGATATTTTACCTATGTTGATGCTGCAAATTTATTATACTTTGTGGTTGTTGCTTTGTGGTTGAGGATCCTCGGATAAAGGTCGGTAACGACCGGGGGATGGCATAACTCGTGTGTTAGCTACCTAGTTACAGCTGTACAGAGTGAGGTAGCGTCGACCTTGTGTTTGCAGAGAGCAGGTTGACTCTCGGGGCGTCTTTCCAGAGGCGTTTCCATTTCGGTGTAAGGAAGTTCCTTTGCCTGACCATTTGTTGGAAATCCAAAGAAACAATACGAACCTTGTACGGTTTTAGTTGTATAACCTGCTATGGAATGTGGCGGTAACCTGCTTTGAACATAGTAGCTATAGTAGACATACAATAATGGTTGTATGTTGGCTAAGATTAATATTGTACTTTCGAAATGATTTCCTACACTATGCACTAGTAATATAATCTAATGATTTTGCGTAGTAAGCATGTTTGACTATCATAAGAAGAAATCTCCTCTAATTCTGCGTTTGCATTGTGTGTGTGGCGGGAGGTCTTATGGTAGTTTCATTTTCCAAAAGCATTGCGAATGTCTTTTACTTCCTTTGTTGTTGTTTTAAAGATAATAACTGTTTTAGTTCTCACACCAGTCACCATGACTGACCTGGAGTTTATTGGTCCTTTCCTAAACTCTGGGTGCCCACCAATTTCCACACGGGAAGTCTAGAGTCAGGTTATCAGGTCATTCTGGATTCAGGTGATGCTGTGGAGCTCAGTGGCGAGTTGGATGGCGAGGCGTAGTATTTGTATCTGATATTATTATCCCGCTGTGTATTCTGTATGAGGACAAGTTTATATAATCGTCCAGTGTTGTGTATTGTTGTTGTAAACTCTGATGATGATGTAATGTATAAAATGATATAGTTCTTGATTTAAAGATTATTCATTTATCTATTATATGTTGTTCCGCTGCGAATCTGAGATTCTGTGATTGTTTCTGTTCTTTTTCCTTTTTTTCTTCTGTCTTCTTCTACCTCTTCTTTTTCTCCATAACAATTCGGTTTTCCGACATTCGATTGCTCGGCAGTTGATACAGTGGACGTATTAATGTCGATTTTCGGAAGTCGAAAATTCGAAGCGTTACATTTGGTATCAAAGCGTATGGTTAAGCGATAACTTTGGCTCTGTTGGGTGTTAATCATTAGAGATAGAGTCAGTAGTACTCTAGAATGAGTGTGAGTGTAATAATAGATATGAGCGCGTATTTGTTAGTGAATATGAAATTGTTTTATATTGGGTTTGCTTATCCGTTGAGCTGTTTATGAATTCTAGTCGGTATATGGGACGCCATATTATCGATAGGGGTTTCTAAACACTTAAACGAGGCAAGTCGACATAGTATCATTTTAAATTGGTTAAATGAAATAATTTTACCTCGATTATATTTTATATATAAAGGAAATAATTTTTCAGAATTATTAAAGTGTGTATAAAATTAATTGTTTGGTTGTTGAAAATTTAAGAATATATATGAGTTAATAAAAGTTGTTTGAATAATCTATATAAGAACAACAATTGTAAAAGAATGAAGTATATAAGCAAATGAATTATTAAGTATGGAATTATAATTAATATGATTTGCAATTGTGAAGTAATCTTGCATAAGTAAAGTTAAATTCTGAAATTATATGAGAAAAGGATTTATAAATGTGATTTATAAATAAAAGGAAATTTTGAAAGAATTTAAAGCACTGAATTCACTACTGTTGCTGGGAAATAATAAGGGTGATGACTGCAGCATCATCAATATCATTTTCGAGTTTCTATGTGATGGGTTTGCTACCATAATAAATTGGAAAATTGAAGTTTTGTTGTGATAAACAAAATTTAAGTAAAAATCCAAATTGTAATTGATAATTATAAGTGAAATGAGTTTTATACTTATAATATGAATTTGAAAGTTATATAAATAAGTTGTGTAACTTATAAAATGAGAAGATGTAAGCAAAACTAAATGATAGAAATGGTTAAACAAGTTTTGTTAAGCAAAATAAAATTTGATTTTGATTAAGTAATGAATTTGACTTTAAGGAAAAGTTAAATGAAGTTGAATTTAAAATAAATTAGATTTATAAGTGGAAATTTGTAATGGAATATAACTTAAGTAATGTTGAATGAAGTTAATTAAAAGAATATGAACTTGAGTTATATAAAGGAGATTCAACCTTATTTGTAAAATGAATTAGCAATTGAATTGAACTAATGGATTGAATGTTAATCAATCGAATGTAAATAAATTGATATGGAATAATGAATGTAAGTGTTAATTCATTTAAGCTAATTGAAAGTGTTGAACCAAATTGAATGTAAATTTAATAATTTGGTTGTGTTGGTTATGATTTGATTGTTTGATGGTTGTTAGTTAATTGTATATAAATTCATTAAGTGTTAATGAAATTGAATTAGTGAAATTGAAAGCTTTATAATTGAATTTGAATTGAAAGTGAACTAATGTGAATTTAAATTAGTGAATGTAACTAATTGAAAATGAATAATTGGATGTCGTTGTATGTGAATTGGTTGTAAACAATTATAAGTGATGTCAAAGTCATATAAGTTGCTTATAAACCTTGTTTAGTATGCATTTCTTTTAATATGCATGTGTTGTAGTTGTTTAAAAGAGTAAATTGTTAATAACTCTATATATATGTCACTTACATGTTTAAATTGAGTAAGTACAGGTGCCGGGGCTACCGTTCGGCTGATTTGGTTGCGCTAAAATGCTAAATAAATAACTGCTTTGCTTAAAAATGCTAAAAAGGTACGCCTACGCAATAAAAATAGGAAATATGAACTGTTTTTCTGCTTTTCCGACCGTGTGGGTCGATGTATATATATTTACGTCTATTGTGGTCTTACTACGATCGAACCGTACAAAGGAGGCTATGGCGAATTTTTCTGAGAATTTAAGGCGTTAGAAAATTTTCGGGAAATTTTGGAAAATTTGTGAAAACTAAAATTTGATTTTGAGTTAAAAAGTTAAACGATATTGGTTTGTTTTGAAAAGTATAACTAAGTATAGATTTGGAAAACTTAGTAAAGTTTTTGAAAGAGTTTAACTATTGGATTTTGGGGAAGTTGTACACTTAAGTGATTTTGAAATCTAATTTGAATGATTTGTTTTGAAATGTTAATGGATTTGGGCATTTTTCTATGCAATTTCGAGGACGAAATTCTTTTAAGGGGGAAGATTGTAACGACCTAGAATTTCTGTCATTTGAAATTCGTATATTTAATTGATTTTAAATATGAACAAGTGAGATTTGTAAGTCGAATGAATTTTAATTCGAATATAGTGATTTAATTGTTTAATTAAATCGACAATTTAATATTTGAAATTGTGTAAATAATTGGAAATTGGGTTTAATGTGATTAAAAATGATTTATAAAGTTATATTAAATCATATTGGAGTTAAAATGATGTTATAGAACTTTTAAAAGTGAATTAAAAGTTAATTTGTGAAAATTGAATATTTTAATATTTAATTGACGACTGAAAATAATCATTTTTCAAACAGTATCGGATTTCGATGAAACTAGTTTCATCGGATCCGTAATGTGAAATTATTGTAAGATTTCAAATTTCGTGTCGATCGGATTTACGGTTTGTCCAGGGCAAGCCAAAACGCATCGAAATCGTTTTAAATCGGTTTAATTTAAATTTGATCGTTTATTTCCGTAACTCGCACATATGATCGAATTAGTTCCCGAAACACATTCCATTGTGTTCGGAACGCAGGTAAAACCTTAGAAACGCCAGCCGGCACGCTTCGTTTGGAGTTTGGAAAATTTTCGATGAATAGTGTTTTGAGAATTTTGTATAAAAGGACCTCAACATTCACATTTGCACTCAAAACCCTAGCTTCTTCTTCAGCCGGCCCTAGCTATTTCAATGGCCAAAAATCATCATCTTTCCCTCCTTGATATCTCCCAATCCATCAATCGATTCGAAAAACTCTCAACTACAAAAATGAAGAGCATATCGATCTCTATAATCTCAACGGTGGAGATCTGAAACGACGTTGTGTGGAGGCCATATGTGACGACCCACCTCTATACCCATGCTAACCAAGAACACTACGATGTAGTGCTGTCAATTAGCACGGAGAATAAGGCTGTGGAGGAGCGACCATCCATGTAACTTCTTTGTGCGAGCACCGATATGTCAGATAGGATATAATGCATATCATTTAAGGAGGAAATCCGACATACCGATACAAACTCAAAGCTATCACACGGTGGCTATATATAATCTTCAGAAACAAACATAGAAATAATCATAACATAATCAGTCACAAACATCCATATCACAAAGGCGGAAGAAGATATGAATAAATATATATCACATGAAAGTGTACATCAGAGTAGTGGTCAGAAAGATCCACGAATACAAAAGAATAGCAACACGTGCTATACAAAAGAATAAGTGCACAACATAGAATCTATATCTCAAAGGTGTACATCCAAAAACTACTAATCTAAGTAGTTAGCCAAAAGTCAGAATAATCCTGAAGAGAAGTCAAGCAGAAGCACCTGTAACATCTCGGTCTGACCCGAGTATTATTTATAAGAAAATAATAAACGGATCAGTCTAGCTATAAATATCAGATGATAAGGTATAGGATAAATAATATGGAACGAACATGTAACAACCATAACGGCATACTACTATAAGTATGTAAATGATAATCAGTCATGAAAATCTGCAGGGCTAGTCTATGAGGCAGTGCGACCTAAGGCCCAGAATTTGCCAACAACGCTAAAAATTGGAGCTTTTCGCTAATCCAATCCAAACCAAATGCAGATATTCATACAAATGCAATAGGGGATCATTCCCAACAGCCCAATGACATCTATAGGCAAGATGTGAGATTAAAAATCTCACCTTTTCCACGAAATTGATGATGGAGAAGCTTAAAAGTTAAGCAAGAGCAACAACAAGCTTGAATCTATGTTCATCACTTGAATTTAGAGTAGATGTTGGATTAGCAATGAAGACTTGAGCTAGGAATTTTAATTTCCCACTCCCTCCACCATTTTTGAAGAAGCTTGAAGTGTTTGTGAATTAATGAAGAGAAGAGGGGGTTGGTTGGGGCTGAGTTAGAAGGTGCAGTCCAACCAAAGTCAAAGGCGGGAAAAAGTGACGAAAATTTCACTATCTCCAAACATATCGAAGTTTACACTCAAAAAGATCGCAAACGTCATTTTGAACTCAATGGAGGTAGTCTCGAGTCCTAATTTGACCGTATGCAAAAAGTAGTTTTTCGGACTAACATCCGACTAACAATAAAATATTTAAATAAAATATTTAAATATAAAATCGACAAATATGCGGGTTGTTACACCATAATTTGCTCGCGTTCGTATTAGGGTTGTGCACGGGTATCTATGCCTAGAGGTGGCCGAGCTTCATGCCATTCAAGGTGGGTGTATCCTTCGCGAAGTGCTTCAACGTGGTTGTACCTGATCGAGGTCTAGTCGAGCGAAGTGGTTGCGAAAATTCAAGAAGTAAAGGCGGCTAATGGGTTATTTGTTCACGTTCAAACGTGAGGGAGGGAAGAGAAGGAGCTGCGGCCAGATCTAGAGCAAGGGGAATCGACGGCTGAGATTGATTCCAGGGTTTGAAAAATAAAATAAATATTGAAATTTGTTTATATTAAATTCGTTCAAACTTTAAAACTGTGTAACTTTGTCAGACGAGGACGAAAAATTATGAAACGAATTGCGTTGGAATCCTTTCGACAAGCTCTTCGCAATGGAACTGGTTTGGAGTTGATTGGAGCTAGTGAAAATTTTGAGTAAAATTAAACGCGTGTTTAATTTTATTCGAAATAAAATACTGCAACAGTTATTGGAAGCAAGGTGAGAACTTCTCACACAATCGAAATTGTTTCGATTTAAATTTTAAATAGTTAGATCTTGATTGTGTGAATTGGATGATAATTGTTATCTATTGTGTTGAATAGACCCTATACGCCGTATATTAAGCGGAAGTTATTTATTAAAAACATATACCGCGATAATTCCCCCGTGAAGTGGAATTGGTATTATATATGTATTGGAGTTGATTTCCCGCATTATATAGCGGATGAGACCCTATTGCGCCGCATAATAGCGGATAATATTTATAAATCCCATATACCGCGATATTCCATATTGAAGTGGAATTGGTATTGTGCTAACATCTGTGGATGCAGGGAAACAGGTTGGAGGGATCCAACTGGATTCCTCAAACATTTGAATTTATTTCAATGTTGTGTGTTGATTTATTTATAATCGCCGTGTGATTATATTTGTGAATTGAATGTTGTTGAAGGCTATAATTTAGCCGGATATATTTTTGGTATCGTTGGATACCGAAAATAAATAAAAATTGGATTTTTGAAATTCAAGTTGAAAATTTATCGAAATTTTTTTTTTGATGATTGGATAAATTTATAAGGAGTTTTAAAAGACAAAAGTTTTATTTTTGAACCATATTGAATTAAATTTCAAAATTTGGGAAAAAGGGCTTAATAAATGGATTTCGATAATATTATTTATAAGTTGAAGAATTTATTTAAAATTTGGATTTTTAAATAGATTTGAAGGGATAAAGAAATTTATTTTAAAAAGGAAATAACTTTAGAAATTTATTTGATTTAAATTAATCAGATGATTAAATTGATCCTATCTATGGATGTTTTGGATTATATTGGATGTTGAATTGTTTGACATCTCTGATATGCGATGCTTTGTGATATATCCTGATTTGTGTTGTGATTTGTGATTTATTTATCTATGATATGGATATCTGTGATCTGTGAATGAAAGATAAGCGTTATAGTTATACCGCTTATCAAATTATATTGTTATATTTGATCTGTGATGGTTGAATGTTGTTGCACTATTGTGTTAAACCGTGGACTACACAATACACACACAAACGTGGATTTCACGTGGAAATCGGTTAAGTCACAGATTTTTATCAATTTTGAAAAATTGAATTTTTGAATCCAAAATAGTTTTGGAATTGGAATTGAAAGTTTTCGAAAATGGGTTTCAGAAATAAAAGTTATTTTAAATAACTTAATAAAAATTGGAATTTAAATCATTTGATTTAAATTTTGAATTCAATACTTAAAATTGAATTCGATGATTTGGGAATTTTGGTTTAAAATATTTTACAAGTGTAAAAGGTGTTTATATGGGGTTTTAACCATTTAAAAAATATGGTTTTGGAAATTTAAATTTATATTCAAGTTTTATACTTGAATGGCTTTAACCTGTGTAACTGTAACCAGTTTTCCCAAAACGAAAACTATCTGTTTTCAAATAATAATAGCTTTCATAAAGTGAAAAGATTTCCAATTTGTATTGAAACATTTCAAGTTGAAATGAAATTGTAAATAGTTTGGAAAAACTATGAATTAACTTTTGTGAAGATGATTAAGCTTTATCTTGAAATCAAAGAAGATTTTAAATAGTGTATCTTTTATATTATAAAAGACTTGAATTGTGAATAGTTTTGAAAGCTATAAATTAAATCTTAATTTAAAGATTTAATGGGTTAATCGAATTGAAATGGAAATTGATTTGGAAATCTGTGAATGAATCTTTGTGAAACTGGGTAAACTTTGTGAAGTAAATCTTTGTGTTTAAAGATTTAAAATGGTAATTTGTTTAAACCATTTAAAGGAAAGGATTTGTGTAATAAGTTGTGACTTAATTGAAATCCCAATATTCATATGTTTTAAATATTGTGCTCACTATTCGGGTTAGTCGGGAAAAGACCTTTGGGTCATATAACCCATTCTGAATTAGTGATACGATGATATGGATCGTATTGAAGACCGGTGTTGAAGACCGGGTATTTTCGAAAATGAAAGGACAACCCGTCGAATGTCTCTGCACCGAGTTGCTCTGGTATAGAGATTTATATCACTCATCTTGTGATGGTAAGTCCGATCGGGATTGCGAATACCCGGATTGCAAGGGCTTCTTTGGAAGTGCCTTCGGTTCTGTTCGAACCCGGAACAGACTTGGATGGTTGTATGTCTGACATTACACTTTGAGATGTAAAGCTGGTTTCTATCAAATACATTTCTGTTGGTGGCGGAGAATTTATTCTCTTAGCTTAACACCCTTCTCTGAGACGTACGAGCTCAGAGATTATGTAGTTGATGGTTACTAGTGATACATTCCCAATTTGGTAATGTGGCATACGAAGTGCTATTGATCATTTGTTGATCAAGCGTGGCTTTGTGAAAAACCATGGCTTTGTGAAAAAGCTTAGTTTTGTGGATGAGACTTCGTCGAGCCTCACAACCCGGTAATGGTTAAAACAGGAATGTTGCGGCAAGGTTGTTAGAGGTCGCGCCCCTAGGGTATGTCATTTCCTTCTGGATAAAAGGTGATATCATGGTATGGAGCCCAGATATTTTACCTATGTTGATGCTGCAAATTTATTATACTTTGTGGTTGTTGCTTTGTGGTTGAGGATCCTCGGATAAAGGTTGGTAACGACCGGGGGATGGCGTAGCTCGTGTGTTAGCTACCTAGTTACAGCTATACAACGTGAGGTAGCGTCGGCCTTATGTTTGCAAAGAGCAGGTTGACTATCGGGGCGTCTTTCCAGAGGCGTTTCCATTTCGGTGTAAGGAAGTTCCTTTGCCTGACCATTTGTTGGAAATCCAAAGAAACAATACGAACCTTGTACGGTTTTAGTTGTATAACCTGCTATGGAATGTGGCGGTAACCTACTATTGAACATAGTAGCTATAGTAGGCATACAATAATGGTTGTATGTTGGCTAAGGTTAATATTGTACTTTCGAAATGATTTCCTACACTATGCACTAATAATAATAATCTAATGATTTTGTGTAGTAAGCATGTTTGACTATCATAAGAAGAAATTTCCTCCAATTCTGCGTTTGCATTGTGTGTGTGGCGGGAGGTCTTATGGTAGTTTCATTTTCCAAAAGCATTGCGAATGTCTTTTACTTCCTTTGTTGTTGTTTTAAAGATAAAAACTGTTTTAGTTCTCACACCAGTCACCATGACTGACCTGGAGTTTATTGTTCCTTTCCTAAACTCTGGGTGCCCACCAATTTTCACACGGGCAGTCTAGAGTCAGTTTATCAGGTCATTCTGGATTCAGGAGATGCTGTGGAGCTCAGTGGCGAGCTGGATGGCGAGGCGTAGTATTTTTATCTGATATTATTATCCCGCTGTGTATTCTGTATGAGGACAAGTTTATATAACTGTCCAGTGTTGTATATTGTTGTTGTAAACTCTGATGATGATGTAATGTATAAAATGATATAGTTCTTGATTTAAAGGTTATTCATTTATCTAGTATATGTTGTTCCGCTGCGAATGTGAGATTCTATGATTGTTTCTGTTCTTTTTTCCTTTTTTCTTCTTTCTTCTTCTACCTCTTCTTTTTCTCCATAACAATTCGGTTTTCCGGCATTCGATTGCTCGGCAGTTGATACAGTGGACGTATTAATGTCGATTTTCGGAAGTCAAAAATTCGAAGCATTACATTTGGTATCAAAGCGTATGGTTAAGCGATAACTTTGGCTCAGTTGGGTGTTACTCATTAGAGATAGAGTCGGTAGTACTCTAGAATGAGTGTGAGTGTAATAATAGATATGAGCGGGTATTTGTTAGTGAATATGAAATTGTTTTATATTTTGTTTGCTTATCCGTTGAGCTGTTTATGAATTCTAGTCGGTATGTGGGATGCCATATTATCGATAGGGGTTTCTAAACACTTAAACGAGGCAAGTCGACATAGTATCATTTTAAATTGGGTAAATGAAATAATTTTACCTCGATTATATTTTATATATAAAGGAAATAATTTTTCAGAATTATTAAAGTGTGTATAAAATTAATTGTTTGGTTGTTGAAAATGTAAGAATATGTATGAGTTAATAAAAGTTGTTTGAATAATCTATATAAGAACAACAATTGTAAAAGAATGAAGTATATAAGCAAATGAATTATTAAGTATGGAATTATAATTAATATGATTTGCAATTGTGAAATAATCTTGCATAAGTAAAGTTAAATTGTGAAATTATATGAGAAAAGGATTTATAAATGTGATTTATAAATAAAAGGAAATTTTGAAAGAATTTAAAGCACTGAATTCACTACTGTTGCTGGGAAATAATAAGGGTGATGACTGCAGCATCATCAATATCATTTTCGAGTTTCTATGTGATGGGTTTGCTACCATAATAAATTGGAAAATTGAAGTTTTGTTGTGATAAACAAAATTTAAGTAAAAATCCAAATTGTAATTGATAATTATAAGTGAAATGAGTTTTATACTTATAATATGAATTTGAATGTTAAATAAATAAGTTGTGTAACTTATAAAATGAGAAGATGTAAGCAAAACTAAATGAT
Source organism: Allium fistulosum (assembly GCA_030737815.1). NCBI lineage: Eukaryota > Viridiplantae > Streptophyta > Magnoliopsida > Asparagales > Amaryllidaceae > Allium > Allium fistulosum. Next base: position 846,649,006 of record CM060907.1, read on the forward strand.
AGAAATGGTTAAACAAGTTTTGTTAAGCAAAATAAAATTTGATTTTGATTAAGTAATGAATTTGACTTTAAGGAAAAGTTAAATGAAGTTGAATTTAAAATAAATTAGATTTATAAGTGGAAATTTGTAATGGAATATAACTTAAGTAATGTTGAATGAAGTTAATTAAAAGAATATGAACTTGAGTTATATAAAGGAGATTCAACCTTATTTGTAAAATGAATTAGCAATTGAATTGAACTAATGGATTGAATGTTAATCAATCGAATGTAAATAAATTGATATGGAATAATGAATGTAAGTGTTAATTCATTTAAGCTAATTGAAAGTGTTGAACCAAATTGAATGTAAATTTAATAATTTGGTTGTGTTGGTTATGATTTGATTGTTTGATGGTTGTTAGTTAATTGTATATAAATTCATTAAGTGTTAATGAAATTGAATTAGTGAAATTGAAAGCTATATAATTGAATTTGAATTGAAAGTGAACTAATGTGAATTTAAATTAGTGAATGTAACTAATTGAAAATGAATAATTGGATGTCGTTGTATGTGAATTGGTTGTAAACAATTATAAGTGATGTCGAAGTCATATAAGTTGCTTATAAACCTTGTTTAGTATGCATTTCTTTTAATATGCATGTGTTGTAGTTGTTTAAAAGAGTAAATTGTTAATAACTCTATATATATGTCACTTACATGTTTAAATTGAGTAAGTACAGGTGTCGGGGCTACCGTTTGGGTGATTTGGTTGCGCTAAAATGCTAAATAAATAAATGCTTTGCTTAAAAATGCTAAAAAGGTATGCCTACGCAATAAAAATAGGAAATATGAACTGTTTTTCTGCTTTTCCGACCGTGTGGGTCGATGTATATATATTTATGTCTATTGTGATCCTACTACGATCGAACCGCGCAAAGGAGGCTATGGCGAATTTTTCTGAGAATTTAAGGTGCTAGAAAATTTTCGGGAAATTTTGGAAAATTTGTGAAAACTAAAATTTGATTTTGAGTTAAAAAGTTAAACGATATTGGTTTGTTTTGAAAAGTATAACTAAGTATAGATTTGGAAAACTTAGTAAAGTTTTTGAAAGAGTTTAACTATTGGATTTGGGGAAGTTGTACACTTAAGTGATTTTGAAATCTAATTTGAACGATTTGTTTTGAAATGTTAATGGATTTGGGCATTTTTCTATGCAATTTCGAGGACGAAATTCTTTTTAGGGGGGAAGATTGTAACGACCCAGAATTTTTGTCATTTGAAATTCGTATATTTAATTGATTTTAAATATGAACAAGTGAGATTGGTAAGTCGAATGAATTTTAATTCGAATATAGTGATTTAATTGTTTAATTAAATCGACAATTTAATATTTGAAATTGTGTAAATAATTGGAAATTGGGTTTAATGTGATTAAAAATGATTTATAAAGTTATATTAAATCATATTGGAGTTAAAATGATGTTATAGAACTTTTAAAATTGAATTAAAAGTTAATTTGTGAAAATTGAATATATTAATATTTAATTGACGACTGAAAATAGTCATTTTTCAAATAGTATCGGATTTCCACGAAACCAGTTTCATCGGATCCGTAATGTGAAATTATTGTAAGATTGCAAATTTCGTGTCGATCGGATTTACGGTTTGTCCAGGGCAAGCCAAAACGCATCGAAATCGTTTTAAATCGGTTTAATTTAAATTTCATCGTTTATTTCCGTAACTCGCACATATGATCGAATTAGTTCCCGAAACACATTCCATTGTGTTCGGAACGCGCGTAAAACCTTAGAAACGCCAGCCGGCACGCTTCGTTTAGAGTTCGGAAAATTTTCGATGAATAGTGTTTTGAGAATTTTGTATAAAAGGACCTCAACATTAACATTTGCACTCAAAACCCTAGCTTCTTCTTCAGCCAGCCCTAGCTATTTCAATGGCCGAAAATCATCATCTTACCCTCCTTGATATCTCCCAATCCATCAATCGATTCGAAAAACTCTCAACTACAAAAATGAAGAGCATATCGAGCTCTATAATCTCAACGGTGGAGATTTGAAACGACGTTGTGTGGAGGCCATAATTTGCTCGCGTTCGTATTAGGGTTGTGCACGGGTTTCTATGCCTAGAGGGGGTCGAGCTTTATGCCATTCAAGGTAGGTGTGTCCTTCGCCAAGTGCTTCAACGTGGTTGTACCTGATCGAGGTCTAGTCGAGCGAAGTGGTTGCGAAAATTCAAGAAGCAAAGGCGGCTAATGGGTTATTTGTTCACGTTCAAACGTGAGGGAGGGAAGAGAAGGAACTGCGGCCAGATCTAGAGCAAGGGGAATCGACGGCTGAGATTGATTCCAGGGTTTGAAAAATAAAATAAATATTGAAATTTGTTTATATTAAATTCGTTCAAACTTTAAAACTGTGTAACTTTGTCATACGAGGTCGAAATATTACGAAACGAATTGCGTTGGAATCGATTCGACGAGCTCTTCGCAATGGAACAGGTTTGGAGTCGATTGGAGCTAGTGAAAATTTTGAGTAAAATTAAACGCGTGTTTAATTTTATTCGAAATAAAATACTGCAACAGTTATCGGAAGCAAGGTGAGAACTTCTCACTCAATCGAAATTGTTTCGATTTAAATTTTAAATAGTTAGATTTAAAATTGCTTGATTGTGTGAATTGGATGATAATTGTTATCTGTTGTGTTGAATAGACCCTATACGCCGTATATTAAGCGGAGGTTATTTATTAAAAACATATACTGCGATAATTCCACCGTGAAGTGGAATTGGTATTATATATGTATTTGGAGTTTATTTCCCGCATTATATAGCGGATGAGACCCTATTGCGCCGCATAATAGCGGATAATATTTATAAATCCCATATACCGCGATATTCCATATTGAAGTGGAATTGGTATTGTGCTAACATCTGTGGATGCAGGGAAACATGTTGGAGGGATCCAATTGGATTCCTCAAACATTTGAATTTATTTCAATGTTGTGTGTTGACTTATTTATAATCGCCGTGTGATTTTATTTGTGAATTGAATGTTGTTGAAGGATATAATTTAGCCGGATATATTTTTGGTATCGTTGGATACCGAAATAAATAAAAATTGGATTTTTGAAATTCAAGTTGAAAATTTATCGAAAAATTTATTTTTGATGATTGGATAAATTTATAAGGAGTTTTAAAAGACAAAAGTTTTATTTTGAACCATAATAAATTAAATTTCAACATTTGGGAAAAAGGGCTTAATAAATGTATTTCGATAATATTATTTATAAGTTGAAGAATTTATTTAAAATTTGGATTTTTAAATAGATTTGAAGGGATAAAGAAATTTATTTTAAAAAGGAAATAACTTTAGAAATTTATTTGATTTAAATTAGTTAGATGATTAAATTGATCCTATCTATGGATGTTTTGGATTATATTGGATGTTGAATTGTTTGACATCTCTGATATGCGATGCTTTGTGATATATCCTGATTTGTGTTGTGATTTGTGATTTATTTATCTATGATATGGATATTTGTGATCTGTGAATGAAAGATAAGCGTTATAGTTATACCGCTTATCAAATTATATTGTTATATTTGATCTGTGATGGTTGAATGTTGTTGCACTATTGTGTTAAACCGTGGACTACACAATACACACACAAATGTGGATTTCACGTGGAAATCGGTTAAGTCACAGATTTTTATCAATTTTGAAAAATTGAATTTTTGAATCCAAAATAGTTTTGGAATTGGAATTGAAAGTTTTTGAAAATGAGTTTCAGAAATAAAAGTTATTTTAAATAACTTAATAAAAATTGGAATTTAAATAATTTGATTTAAATTTTGAATTCAATACTTAAAATTGAATTCGACGATTTGGGAATTTTGGTTTAAAAGATTTTACAAGTGTAAAAGGTGTTTATATGAGTTTTTAACCATTTAAAAAATATGGTTTTGGAAATTTAAATTTATATTCAAGTTTTATACTTGAATGGCTTTAACCTGTGTAACTGTAACCAGTTTTTCCCAAAACGAAAACTATCTGTTTTCAAATAATAATAGCTTTCATAAAGTGAAAAGATTTCTAATTTGTATCGAAACATTTCAAGTTGAAATGAAATTGTAAATAGTTTGGAAAAACTACGAATTAACTTTTGTGAAGATGATTAAGCTTTATCTTGAAATCAAAGAAGATTTTAAATAGTGTATCTTTTATATTATAAAAGACTTGAATTGTGAATAGTTTTGAAAGCTATAAATTAAATATTAATTTAAAGATTTAATGGGTTAATCGAATTGAAATGGAAATTGATTTGGAAATCTGTGAATGAATCTTTGTGAAAATGGGTAAGCTTTGTGAAGTAAATCTTTGTGTTTAAAGATTTAAAATGGTAATTTGTTTAAACCATTTAAAGGAAAGGATTTGGGTAATAAGTTGTGACTTAATTGAAATCCCAATATTCATATGTTTTAAATATTGTGCTCACTATTCGAGTTAGCCGGGAAAAGACCTTTGGGTCATATAACCCATTCTGAATTAGTGATACGACGATATGGATCGTATTGAAGACCGGTGTTGAAGACCGGGTATTTTCGAAAATGAAAGGACAACCTGTCGAATGTCTCTGCACCGAGTTGCTCCGGTATAGAGATTTATACCACTCTTCTTGTGATGGAAAGTCCGATTGTGAATACCCGGATTGCAAGGGCTTCTTTGGAAGTGCCTTCGGTTCTGTTCGAACCAGGAACAGACTTGTATGGTTGTATGTCTGACATTACACTTTGAGATGTAAAGCTGGTTTCTATCAAATACATTTCTGTTGGTGGCGGAGAATTTATTCTCTTAGCTTAACACCCTTCTCTGAGACATACGAGCTCAGAGGTTATGTAGTTGATGGTTACTAGTGATACATTCCCAATTTGGTAATGTGGCATACAAAGTGATGTTGATCATTTGTTGATCAAAGCGTGGCTTTGTGAAAAAGCGTAGTTTTGTGGACGAGACTTCGTCGAGCCTCACAACCCGGTAATGGTTAAATCAGGAATGTTGCGGCAAGGTTGTTAGGGGTCGTGCCCCTAGGGTATGTCATTTCCTTCTGGATAAAAGGTGATATCATGGTATGGAGCCCAGATATTTTACCTATGTTGATGCTGCAAATTTATTATACTTTGTGGTTGTTGCTTTGTGGTTGAGGATCCTCGGATAAAGGTCGGTAACGACCGGGGGATGGCATAGCTTGTGTGTTAGCTACCTAGTTACAGCTGTACAGCATGAGGTAGCATCGGCCTTGTGTTTACAGTGAGCAGGTTGACTCTCGGGGCGTCTTTCCAGAGGCGTTTCCATTTCGGTGTAAGGAAGCTCCTTTGCCTGACCATTTGTTGGAAATCCAAAGAAACAATACGAACCTTGTACGGTTTTTGTGATATCCCGGGTTTTTGGGCAATTTAAATTTAATAATCTGTATTGATAATTTAATTGATTTGATAATTTTCCTTTCTAATTTTAATATAAATTGATAAATTTAATCTTTTAAAAGCTAATAAAAATAGATTCTATTTATAATGTATATATTGATTGTGAATAAAGAATCTTTTGTTTAAATTAGAGATGTGTTTTCAAATTATAATATATATGTATATATATGTTATAATTTGGATTGTTTTTAATTTAATCTATTGATAATTTATATATGTATGAATTGTGATTTAAAGCTTTGTTTTAAAAATGCTCAAAATAAAATGGTTATAAATGTATATATAAATGTTTTAGATTTTAAATACATGTATAAGATGTATATTTATATTATAACTAGCTTTAGAGTATTTCTTTAATAAAGTAAATTAAAAATGTAAGTTTATATCTACATTTAAATTAAATAAAGGTTTATTAAAATACTTAAGTAACATGTGTAACCATATTAGCTATCTTAACAACATGTGTAAGTCAATTAATTTATATTAGTGACAAGTGTAAATTCTTGAGAACAAGTGGCCTTCATTTTATTTATTTGAAAATTTAAAAACGTATAAGAAAATTTGTTCCAAACCTTCTCTGCCTCTCATTTTCTTTTCTTCCTTGTTTCAAAGTTAACTCAAACCAGAAAACTATTTTTCTAAAACTGGAAGTGAAAACTAAAAGCAAATCTGAAACCTGAGATTTTGAAACTAAAAGCTAATGAAATTCAACCTGCAAATCAAATCTGCAACTTCAAATGAATGGCAATGCAAATGGATGAGCAACTCAGCTGTTTCAACAACTCTTTAAATCAAAAACTTGTATGCATGCATGGATTCAATTTTCAACAGCAAAGCAAAAATTTGATCTGCAAATTGTTCAGAGCCTGGGAAACCTACTCTGTTTGTTCTCTGCTTATAATTGGTGAGTAAACTTCTTTTAAAAACAGTTTTAAACCTGATCTTATGTTGATACATGTGATAAATTTGTATACGAAAGTTATAATATGGTTGCATAAAAGTTTTATCTGGAATATGGATTAAACTGTTCTGCTTTGTTCTCTGAATTTAAAACAAGAAAGTAAACTAACCCAATTTAACTAAATACTGTGATATGTTTGGATGTTAATACTTGCTGTTGTTAAGAAAAAGTTGTATTGGATGAAATTTATATCTGCATACATATATGTACATGAGGATTGAGGATGCATATCAATATACAGGAAAATATAAACCTTTGTTCATCATTTCCAGGTTTTAAAACCTGTTCTAAAAACAAAATCTCTGCTTCTAAATAATTTTAGCTAGTAATGTTTAAACAAAAAGGGTATAAAACAACAGGATATTAATGTTAGAAATAGTTTTAAGTAATTATATCAAGTGATCATTTTAAAATATGAATTTACAGAAGAAAAACAATTCAAGGTAGAAAATTTATTATCTGGAAATCATGTTTGAATTATATAAACAAATTCGTAATTATAAATGGTGAATTTTAAGGATAATATCATGATTTTTAGTATAGTATTTGTCGAGATAATTGGAGTTGATTAGTTTCGACATTTTCGTCGATTTACGTTGATCGGCGGCGAATTGTTTGGTGATGTTTGGTTTGGAGGTTGCTAGTGGGGTATGGATCACAGGAAAAATGTAATCGAATTTTTCCAATGTCTGAATTGATCGAATTCGAACCAACTAGGGTTTTAGCTGTTGTTTTTTTGGGCTTCGTTGGCGTGATAATTGCGATTTGTATTCGTGACCGGAATCGTTCGCGATTATGGGAATTGAAGCTGGATGAAGTGTCGAAGCAACGGTGAAGTGGATAGTTGATCTCGAGGTGGGAGGCGTCGTAACGGTGAAGGTTTTCCGGCCATGGTGTTTCCAGTTGATCGAGATTTTTGCTCGATTTTGTTTGATTGGGTTTTCGTGAAATCTGGGTTTGGATTCGTGATCGAGTGTGTTCGAGTGGTCAGTGAGGATGGTCGCGACGATCATCGGTAGTCGGCGGCGTTGGTGCAAGTGCACCACGTGCACGTTTGTGTCATCTGTTTCAATTGGGTTGGGAAGACGATGATTTGTTCGGGAAGGTCTCGTGAGAATTGAAGTTCGACTCGGAGCAGATAACGTCGTGGGGAATACTCGAGAGTTACTTCGAGAATTCTAAGGATTTTACTCGGGTTTTGATGAGAGCAGATTTTAAGAAAATTTAACAGGAAATGTTTCTAAGCTTTAAAACAAAGGTAAACAAGTTTTTCCTACAAAACCAAATTGCTTTCAAGATTATAAGTTTAATAAGTTTAAATAATTTAAATAAATAAGTTTCAAAGATTAGGGAAGTGGGTTTTCAAATGATCTTTGTATTAAAGTTAATTAATAACTTTGAAAAGCTTCAAAGATTTAGAGGTAAAAATTAAATGTTGTAATTGTTTAATTATAACAAGAATTTATCTTAAGTAATTAAGATTTTGATTTATTAAAGGAAATTAATATGTGAAATTAATAAGGATAATTCATTTATTGAAAATGATTTAAGAATAGATAATAATTTAATTAAGATAAATGGTTTTCTTAATTAAGATCTTTAAGTATAAATAGTTAAGAAATTATTTAATTAAATTTAAATAATTAATTTAATAATTAACTAAGTAATTAATTAGTGATTAATTAAAGATAATCACTTATAAATTAATTAAGTGTAATTACTTGATGAAGTAATTAGGGAATAATTACTGGATGTAATTAAATAAAGGTAAATTATTTAATAAAGTAATTAGAGGATAATTATTTTATGAAAGTAATTAAATAGAAATGATTAAAGGTTAATTACCTAGTGTTATTAATTAAATAATTTATTTAATTAAAGGATTTAGGATAATTAATAAGATAATTAATTATTGGTTAAGGTAATTAATTAAAAAAGTAATTAATTAATGAAAGTAATTAAGGGAAGTTAATTACTGGATTAGATTAATCAAAGATGATTAATAATTGTGGTTTAATTAAGATTAATTATTTAATTAATTTAAATATAATAAATAATTAAAGATGTAATTAAGAATCATTAGTTATAATTAATTAATGATGTAATTAAGACTTGAGTAATTAAGATTAATTAATCAATGATAAGTGATTATAGAATAACTAATTAATTGTAATTAATTAAGGATTAAAGTAATTGATTATAATTAATTAATTAATGAAGTAATTAAAGATTAATTACTGAATGGTTTAAGATAATTAATTTGTGAAATTAATTAAGTATTAATTACTTAAAGTAATTAAAGGATTATTAATCAGGAATGATTAATTAAGATGGATACTTAGAGTAATGATTAATTAATTGGTTTAATTAATAATTAAGTAAGCAGGATTTATAGAATGAAGTAATTAGTTTAATTCACTTTAAATTAATTAGATGATATAAATCATTGCTTAAGAATGGATGAATGAGATTGAATGTATTTCATTGTTTGATATCTCTGATGAGATATGATTGATATTTGATATGGATGTTTGGTTGAATTATAATGATAATGTGAATTATCTGTTTGGGATGATAATGTAGATTATCTATTGAATTATCTATCTTTGTGTATATAGATAAGAATTGAATTGTTTTAACCTTAAAACAACTTGGCCCTTAAAAGATACGTTTTGGATTTCGATGAGACCGGGATCGGGTTTCCGTATACCGGGATTCCAGGTCTGGAGACCCGAATACCACATCGATCCAAATTTACGATAGGTCGTGAATCTCAAGTGAAGATGAAGATTCAGAGTGCAAGGGTTATTGTCGTTAACTCTGAGGGTGATTCCAAAACGAGTGTAACGAGATAATGCCTTCGGTTTCGTTCGAACCCGGAACGAACTTGTATGGATTGAATGCTTTCAGCACATCGTCAGGCGGACGATGAGCATTCTAAGTGATATGTTCTGATTAAAGGTAATCGTAACCTCAAGCCTCATCAACCGGGAATGGCTAAAACAGGGGAGGTGCAGCAAGGCTTCGTGGGTAGCACCCACTGAGAGCAAGATAGATCCCTGCCTACAGGTCCCTTTTCTTTTATTCGGCTTAGTGTGTGGTTGGTCGCGCCAACTACGGGATTGTCTTGTTCGGGATTATCCAGTAAGGGATGGTTCTGGCTTTGTGTTGCAGAGGAGCGGGCGTACTCCTCGGTACGGTGATCTAGGCCACGTACTGTGACGGGCGGTACCCCAGTAGCCCTGCCATTGTATGGAATCCAAACTCCAATAAGTGCCGTACGTATTAGTTGTGCCCAACTATGTTGGAATGTGAGATGTAAGCATTTCAGCTATTTCTATATTTTACTTGGAAACCCTAGACCCTATTATAATAAAATCAGATTTCCTATCAAATGTTTTGGTTAGCGTAAGGTAAAAACTTACCCATGTTTATTTGTGGGGAGTCTTACGTGATACTTTTTCTTTCTAAAGGTTTTGAAGTTAAGCAAGTCTAACCTGTTACTCACACCAGACCCATGTCTGACCCAAGTGTTTATTTCTGTTTTATAAACTCTTGGGTACTCAAATTTTTACGAGTAGCCAAGGGATTCAGGTTTAGCTTTGACGAATATTCTGGAGGAGCAATGGAGCAGGAGGCTTCGGCGTTCGTAGATATAGTATTCCGCTGTGTTGATATCTGTGATAGTGTCTTGTCTTGTATTTGAGTTGTAATGTCTAGACAGATGTTTATAACTGTCTAGTAAGTGATGTATATGCTGTGTAACTCTGTAAATTGTGTATACTATGTAATAGTTTATGTTATTAATATAATTTATTCGTTCCACTGTGAGATCGTTGTTGTTGTTTCTTTCTTTCTTCTCTTCTTTTCTATTTTCTACCCCTTTCTTTCTTCATCATGATGCGACTTTCTGGGCATAGGAAGTCGGGTCGTGACAGTTTTAGTTGTATAACCTGCTATGGAATGTGGCGGTAACCTGCTATTGAACATAGTAGCTATAGTAGGCATACAATAATGGTTGTATGTTGGCTAAGATTAATATTGTACTTTCGAAATGATTTCCTACACTATGCACTAATAATAATAATCCAATGATTTTTCGTAGTAAGCATGTTTGACTATCATAAGAAGAAATCTCCTCAAATTCTGCGTTTGCATTGTGTGTATGGCGAGAGGTCTTATGGTAGTTTCATTTTCCAAAAGCATTGCGAATGTCTTTTACTTCCTTTGTTGTTGTTTTAAAGATAATAACTGTTTTAGTTCTCACACCAGTCACCATGACTGACTTGGAGTTTATTGTTCCTTTCCTAAACTCTGGATGCCCACCAATTTCCACACGGGCAGTCTAGAGTCAGGTTATCGGGTCATTCTGGATTTAGGAGATGTTGTGGAGCTCAGTGGCGAGCTGGATGGCGAGGCGTAGTATTTGTATCTGATATTATTATCCCTCTGTGTATTCTGTATGAGGACAAGTTTATATAACTGTCCAGTGTTGTATATTGTTGTTGTAAACTCTGATGATGATGTAATGTATAAAATGATATAGTTCTTGATTTAAAGATTATTCATTTATCTATTATATGTTGTTCCGCTGCGAATGTGAGATTCTGTGATTGTTTCTGTTCTTTTTCTTTCTTTTTCTTCTGTCTTCTTCTACCTCTAACAATTCGGTTTTCTGGCATTCGATTGCTCGACAGTTGATACAGTGGACGTATTAATGTCGATTTTCGGAAGTCGAAAATTCGAAGCGTACAATAATGAATAGATAAATATGAATTTAGGAACAGTTTAGATTTAATTATATGTGAAATTAGCTTAAGTGAAATCAATTATTGAATATTAATTTAAATTAAATTGAAATTTATATGGTTTTAAATTAGTTGTCTTATTTTGAATTTTAATCTATTTTCTTTTGGGTTGTTTCTATTCTCCTGCCTCGTTCCTTTTCGGGGACGAAAAGTTTTGAGTGGGGGAGAGTTTAACGACCCGTAAATTTTAATGGTTTTAACAACGTAATTAACTGGAATTTTGTGAAATTTTAAATAATTGAATTTTGAAATAAAAATTTGATATTTGGAATACGTCTAATTTAACATAGCAACTGGTAAATTTTCATCAGATAATATGGAAGTTTATTTTTTTGTGTAATTCTATTTCAATTTAAATCAGTTAGTATTTGATGGTAATAAAATGTTTTCCAAACCCGAATATTTTTCTATAGAAAATTTGTAAATCATCTTCTGAGTGAGACGTCATCTTCCGTTTCATCAAATTTTGACTACTATTGCTCTATTTATCTTAATTCTGGCAGATTTGCAGCATTTTTCGATGCTGATATCGATTTTTGATATTTCGATCGTATCTCTGGTATCTGTATACCGTTTTGATCATCTTATCGTGCTGATCTCTGCGGTATATTCAATTATGGGTTTTGAAGTCCGGAAGACGGTGGAACCTACGAAACGATTTTGTATCGGTACCGGTTTTAAAATCTTTTGGATTCCCGTAACCTTTCATTGCTCACCGTCTGTTAACCAACAGCCACCAACATTTATTAATTTAGCTTTTGGCTTTTGCAATGACACCGTTTCATTTTTTTTATTTCATTGCCTATTCATCTTAATTTTCGGTTGCCATAATTTTGCTCTACCATTTGTTTGGCCATCCACCTTTCATTTCCCTCTGTTTGTTCTTCATCAGAAGAGAGAAAAAAACAAGATTAAATAAAGCCTCGCCATCTTCCTCTTCGACAGCACGCGCCCTCTCCCTCTCTGGCCACGATCCGTCATCTCCACTCATCCAACTCGCCCCAGCGGTCTCCTCCGCCCAAGCAACCGTGCGTGCACCGCTTAACCCAATAACCGCCTGACCTGCGCTCTCCTCGCCGCAGTTCGCATCTTTCCTCTAACCATCATTTCAACTGTCAGCCTCTAGTTGGTTTAAAAAGGTTATGCATATTGTTATACCTACTATATATATATAGTGCGTTACCTATATCTGTAATATATATATTTAGAAATGGATATACCTTCCGCTATATCTGTTATATTTATATTTATTTGCATGCACATATTCTCTTTAGCTTTCTCTTCTAAAAAAAAGTTTAATAAAGCTTTTGCATATGTCTATAAACCTACATGCTACCTCTTCTTTCATGCTGACTTGCCTATAGATATATAGAGTTTCATATATGAGTTGGAGTAGTCTACATATAAACGTATATTTTGTTGCATATCTGGGTAGTCTGCACATAAGATTTTTTTTGAGTAGCATATATACGTGTTTCATTATATATTACGTGTGTATAAATATTGACTTTAAATACTATATATAGTTTGATAATGGGTATTAAAGTGTATATAAGTTTATATTAGTTCTATATATATTAGTTATATTATATATTGGTTTGTACAAGCTTTATAATCTACAATGTATATGTTTTGTTTGCAGTGTGTGTGTGTGTGTGTGTGTGTGTATATATATATTATTTGATAGCTTAATTAAGTTTTTATAATATATCATCTTTTATATATATACTCGAAGGTGATATATGTAGGGTAATTATAAGAGCTTGATTTTTACTTTTGTACACTATACACGCATGTTTTCAAGAAATTGCATACATCTGTTTTGTTTAAACTAGTATATAATATAGGTAATACATTAGATGTTTAGAGTTGGGTTCTTGGGTTCTGCAGTTTTCTTATTTATAGAAATATATATATATATATATATATATTAGACATTAAAGTTTTGGGGGCTGTGATTCTATTCTTGCATATATATTAACTTTCGTACATAATAGTATGACCTGCTCAATATATGAGTTTGTACATTGGTCTAAAGCTATGCATATATGTCTATATAATTGATATTAGATATGTTGTATTGTATATATATAGTTTTATATGATGATAACCAGTTGTATATAAATATATATATAAAAGAAGTATGGGTTTATCATTGAGAAAAATGGCATATAGCTTTTATGTATATATGTGCGTGTAGTATATCTAAAGTTTTTTTTATGTCAATCTGTCTTTTAAAGTATTTGTTTTGAAGTAGGTATGTATATATATGTTAATAATAAATTTAATATATTTTGGGAATAAAGATTTTGGGTATAATATATATATATATTTATATATATATATTTTGTTCTATCTTGATGATTCTGATTTATTTCATCAATTTCTTATCTACCAGTTTGTCCGTCGAATTCGCGTTCAATCTAGCTTTGCTTTGGAATCCATGCTTGAATTCGTAACTCATCTCTAGCCTCTCGTTCATCTATAGCCTCGAAAGGTGAGCCATCACTCACGATTAACATTCTTATATTTATTAAATTTGATTTCAATTGAAACGACAATTGAAATATGTCGTTGTTAGTTATTTACATTGTTATATATGTGCTATTATCTGTATTTGTTCACCTGTGACATCTGACACCATTATCTGTTATTTATATTGATGATATATGCCTGTTATATTATTATCATATCTGTTATCACTCTGCAAGTTCCCTGTTAGTATAGAATTCACTATGGGTTGAAATGATACATACCCGAACGATCTGTAGAATAAGAGAAAATCGTTATGGGTTGAAATGATAAACCCAAGCGATTTTCATTTAATTGAATTTGGGATTACGGGTTGAAAGGATATATACCCGTATATATATTTAAATTGCGAATTGAAATGATAAATATCTGTATCACTTGACCATAGGATAGAAAATTATATACAGACACCGTTGGTCTATATATAAATATTTTGAAAATGATTTCTACGGTTTTGGAAAGAAGTATATGGTTTATTAAATATTGATTTTTAGATATTATATATAAATGTATTTTATGAAGTTTAAAATTTAGATTTTCTAAAATTATATATTTTGAAAATTGTATAGTTATAAGTTAATTTTTTAATTATAAATTTTAAGAATTTATTTATAATTTTTCTATTTTTAAATATATAAATAGATTAATGTTTAATGTTTAAGTACTTATTTAAAATTTATATTTCAAATATAGAGTTTATAATGATTTTAATAAATTCAGGTTGGAAAGAGGAATAGAAATTGGGTTGAAATTATATTTATTTAAGAATTATACTTAAATAAGTTTGATTTGAAATTTATTAAATTTGAAATTTTAAAGATATGATTTTATAACTTGAATATGATTAAAAGTGACTTAAATGAATATTTCAAATTTACATAAATTGAAATGGGATATTTTGTTTATTTAAATTTGTAAATTGAAGTTTTATTTAAATGATATTGAAATGATTAAGTAGATATTTCAAAACTAAATAATAGTGAAGTGAATTTGATATATATATATATATATATATGAAATTATCGAATTTAGTTTTGAAAACGTTGAATATTTAAAGCTTTGAAATATATTGAAATTGAAATGGTTTATTTTATGGTTCAAATCTGTATTTGAAATCGATATAATTTGAAATGGTTTATCGAGAAACTGAATTGAATTGAAATTGATGAATTGAGATTGAATTAAAGTTAAATTTTGGAATTCGAGTTGATTTGAATCGATTTGTGAAATTTGAGGAAGCTATTTTGTTATATAAAGTATTTTTAAATTATATTTAAACTATTTATATACTTTTCTTTATAAATTATTTTATTGTAAACTATTTCATTATAAACCATTCTCAATATAAACTATTTTATTATAAACTATTTAATATACTAATTATGTTAATATAAAAACTATTTTTAACTTAAACTATTTTATTTTATATACTATTATTAATATTTAAACTGTTTAAAGGGAAGTGTTATGGTAATGGAAATGATATCGTATTGATATGGTTTTGAAATGGATATGATATTTTGGTTTTGAAGTATAAACTATTTCGAAATGACCGCAGTGTTATAATAACGTTTGGTTGTTAAAGAGACCGGGATTGGATATTGTCATACTCTCTGCCAATACCGAAAACCACTTTAACAACTGTGTACGCGGTGGAGATTCCAGAATGAAGTAGGATGGTGGCGATGATCCTGAAGGTATATTTAAATGGACCTAACTCCCGTGAGTTAGCATAAGGTGACTAAAACAGAAGCGATTCCGGGCCAATGAGGTAGCTCCTCTGATCGGACACACTCCATCGATACTATATTCTAACTTACGATTTATTTGGTGGCCACCCTTCGATTATACTCGGGTGTGTGTTTCGAGGTGGGTGGTAGTGGCTGCTATGCGTTATCACTGGTCCGGATGTGTAATTGGTATATCTACCTTGGCATTGCCTAGTTGCGCCGTGTCACCTACCCTAGCGCGCCTTTTACGAGTTTGATTTGTGTCGTACCTATGGAGTATCCTCTGGTAGCTCCAGTTTACGAGGTATTACGGTACTGTATAGACTATTGGCACTATAAATGCGTTAAGGTGGAAAATGTAAAGCCTTAACGCTATTTTAATAGTTTACTTTACTTTAGATATTAGTATAATAGCGTATATTACTACATAGTAGGTTGTTTAACGGATCCTTATAGGATGGTTATCCCAAACATCCTTGAGTTACTTGTATTTCAGTTAATATTTCACTTGAGTTGGATTTATTGATATAAGAATGTTAATCCTGACTCGAGTGTTTTGTGTTTTGCTTTACGCTCGTGTTAGACTGAGTGTCACAGCATTTGAGACTCACCTTTGGAGTTGGAGCTTCGCTTGGAGATCCAGCTATATCTATTCAGCTTCTGGTTATTCAGTTGACTCTAGAGATATATTCTGATCTTGTATTTGATTATTGTATTGAGACTTCTATATATTCGAGACTTCTGTTGTATCTTGTTTTAACTCCGATATATATATATATATATATATATATATATATAGTAGCTTCATGAACTACTATTCATTTATTTCCGCTGCTTATTGTTATATTACTCTGTGTCTGTGATTCTGTGATTATTTTATTTACTGTATATGCCGAGTTTTGCCAAATATAAATTAACAATCTGATATTTTGAGCAATTCAAGTCTGACTTGTGCGGATGCGAATGGTTGAAAATATTGGGTCGTTACACTTCCCATGTTAATTTCAATCTATATATTGCACAAATTTCAGCGTTTAATTGCAATTGCAATAAATTTTCAATTAATTTTAATTTTAATTCCAAAATATTCATTTATTTTAATTCAATCTTATTATCGAATCAATTATTATCTTATGAATACAATTAACATTGGTTTACATTTTATTACATCGATATTCTATAGTTACCCTCTTTTTAACAAATTATTTGCAATATCTCAATTATATACAATTTTATCGATTTCTAAATTAATTTAAACGGATTAAATAACAAAGTGATAATTTAAAGCAGTTATTATACATTCATAAATCAAACACATTTCCAAGTCTAATGTTTACGAACAAACCCCAATAATTTATGTAAAATAAATTGATTTCCAAATTCATAAAAATCCTATTTCAATTAACAACATATGATTCCAACATTACATCCAACATTCAATTGTCTTAATTCCATTAAATAACCGTTCAATATTCAAACGGACAAATAAATGAGAAAATAATTAAAACTATCGTTTACACTAATGATTCGTACCCATTCTCTTATATTTAAAACCAAGGGTTATAATCTGCTTACCAAAATTATTTTATACTCTATATTAACCTATATCAATCAATTACATACAAAATCACCATTAAATACATCATTTAATTTATTTCATTATTTACAATTATAACCAAATCAACCTACAATTTATCTCAATTGATTGAAATTACATTAAATAGTTATCAATAGCATTCAAACAACATCACTGATTTCATATTCAATATTAGCCAATTCTAATTGACTACATATAATTTCAACATTAAATTCAACATTCAATATATTTCCTTATTTACAGTTTATTACCGATTATAACTTTACAATCATTTAAATTAATTGGAATTACATTGAAATAGTTAGCAGTTACCTTAAATTTACATTAGTAACATTACATTCTAGTTATTACTCTCATTCTAAAATCATAAATTTTCATTTTCTTACAATATTAATATTTCAAAATCTTATTAAATTAATATTTTATTTATCGAAAAAATACGGGTCATTACACTTATCATATTAGAAAGGTTAAACATCACCTTTACATTTTTCTAATAAGGCTCCCACTAGATTTTTATGTTTATCAAAACCTTTGAAAAATATAGCAATCATTCAATTTCTCTAGTGGGTGTTAAGACTCGGATTCTATCCTTGTGGAAGCTCAATAAATCATAGGCCCACAGGCGATAGATAACATTTTACTAGTTGTATCAAATACAACTCCTAACCCGCAGTCTTTGTTCCAGCCCCTTCTCGACCTTGAGGAGTATAAACAAATTGAAAGAGATTATTCACTTATACCCACCATTTCATGACGGACTAAGTATAATGCATGTGCCTTGAGGAATATCAACAAATATATGAATGTATCTTATCTCGTCTAGTCAATATACTAATAGTGCTACACATAACATCTCTAGCTTGAGGAATATCAACAATCAGAGGGTATGCAAGTAATCTATTAATATATAAATGTGGAGGACAACATTATATTAAAGATTCATAATCTTTAATATATTATATTGAGTTATATCAACTTATGTAATAATGTATTTCTTATGGAATACCCTCGGGATTCAAGTGTTGGACACATCATAAATCACGATATATGTACTATACGCATGTATTGATCCCTTAAGTCAATTTGGGTTTTTTGTTCCACTTGATTTTATACATTCATATTATTTAAGTTTAATTATTATATAACTTTTATAATTTAACTAACCTATATAATAGTCTTATGTACGTTACATTAACTAAATCTTATTTAATTAATTTTATTAGTTAACATTTTAATTAATTTTATGTTATTCAATTAAACATTTAAATTGAATTTGTATACCATAACATTTATGGTTATACACATATATCTATATATGTGTGTGTATTTTATTATTTTTTAATTAAAGTTAATTAAATAATTTAATTAGATGGTGTAATTAAATATTAATTTCAAAAATTTCTTATGTATATACATATATACTTAAATCATCTTAAACAATTCAAGAAAATGCAATATATTTATATATAAATTAGACATGTATATACTTTAATTAACTAACTATTTAGTTAATTTATTAACCTTATTAATAAATATTAAAATATTAGAAATATGTTTATTATATTTTCAAAGCACTTTTGAAAACTATGTTATAACATTTATAATATACATTGTTTTCAAACCCAACCATGAAAATCATATTATAACATTTATAATATAATTCTTATTTTAAATTTAACTTTTAAGTTAAAATCTTATCAAACTTCAAAACAATTTTGAAATGATATTATAACATTTATAATGTATATCTTATTTTAAATTTAGAATTTAATTTTTAATTTTTAAATAGTCTTGAAAATTAGCCCAAGGCCCAAGTCCAATTAAAATTAAGCCTTTTCTATTCAGGGCAATCTTTGGGCTCACTTCACTTTTCAGGCCAGGTCGCTAGCCTGGAGAGCAGGGCACTTGATTACCCAAGCCTAGACACTACTTTTATAGATACCTTACTAAATTAATAAGCTTAATTGGTTAGCCCTAAAATGACTAATTGAGACCGCATAAGCTATTTGGTTTTGATACCATTGTTGGAACCGGGTTAATCAGAAGCGGGGAAACACGTAGATTTTTAAAAAGTCTTGTTTTGGATCTATTAGGCCTATGAAGTCTAAAAGATTATTTAATCCAATCTAATGAAGTTTTAAATTAAATCACATTTTATTTATAATTTGGCAACGGAAGTTTAAGTTTGAATTTGTATGTACTATAATGAATGTATCAAGTACATTCATATATGTGAAGTGTGAGTGCAGCATATAAGCAGTATATATTTGTGTAACTAAACATGTAATTTTTTTAGAGAAAGAAACCTTTTTTCTTCTTTCTTTTAACATATATAATGAATTATTGGACGATGATGCAATAATGTAGGGAGAAAAACCTTTCGTTTCTCTCTCTCTCTTTAATTAGATTAAATGACATATTAAATGGCATTTATAGCCGAATTTACACATGCCCATGTTGTCCAAGTTTTTGACTAATAAAATGTACATGCATAATAATATATAAGTTTACATATATACATGCTAAAATAAGGTTTGCCATATTAAAATTTTTCAAATCAAGTATTAACAATTATAATAGTGGTTTCAATTAAGGAGGAGTTTGAAAATAAATTTTACAGATCACACAAAAGTCCATTTTGATTTAAGTTAAAATAACATAAACACATGTATATCTATATGCATGAATAATTGCAAGTCATGTATTTAGTTTAAATAACATATGTATAAACAAAGATTGCAATTTATGTAACATATATGTTTAAATTTAATGCTAACAAATTTCATTCAATCTTTTAACTAATAAAATAAAAGTCTACAACTTTACATAAAAGACCACATATGAATTCTAGAACAAATGGAAACTTTTACTTTTATGAATATAATAACCAAAAGAAATCATTTTTTAGAAAGAAACTACGTAACACTGGAAATCAATTTTTAATGTAATTTAGACAACCAACAAGTATAGTTTATTTATAGTGAATATTAGACTTAGGTCCCTAATAAGTTTCAAAATACACAAAAACCCTAGTAAAAAAAAGTATGTAAATTAGGTCCCTAAAATTAAGTTAATAAGTAATTGCATATAGTTATGCAATTATTCACTGAATAATTGCAGATATTTATGCAATTATATCCAAAAGTTGCATAAATTTATGCAATTTTTTCGGTAAATAATTGCGGAAATTTCCGCAATTTTTTGAAATAATTATGGAAATATATGCAATTTTTTGATATAATTGCATAAATGTCTGCAATTATTCACTGAATAATTGCATAAGTGTATGCCATTATTCGGTAACTTAATTCTAGGGACCTAATTTACAAACTTTTTTTTACTAGGGTTTTGGTGTATTTTGAAACTTATTAGGGACCTGTGCCAAACTGTCCCTTATTTATATTTATGTATACAAATGTTACAGAATTTTGTATATAATATAGTAAAATAGTTTTACATTTTTTTAGCTCCAAAACAATGATAAAAATAGTCGGACAACTTGGGCATATACAAATTTGTTGTTAGAGAATTCGGATCTAAACATACAAAAATATGGTCAAAAATAAAATAAGATAAAGGTTTTGATATATGTCAATCATAATAAACATATAGTCAATGGAGATGTAGAATAAGGGGAGATCCAAATTAAATCTACATGATGATCATAAAATTAATTGAGATGGACAAAAGGGGAATCTCAGTTATATTACAGGATGAACATGCAAAATAGAAGAGATGTAACATGAATAGAATCTAAGCCATCTGAACAGGATGAGTATATAATTAAACAAAATTAGAATTGCCTAAAAATGAAGCCAAGGATTTGTAGCTTGAATGATGAATAAAACCCTGATTCGCTAGAATCGGCCTTTGGATTTTGCAAGGATCTAAAGACATGAACCATCTTGAAGTTTTTTTGTTCGTTTGATTTTAGTTTTGGGAATTTTATGGCTTGGAAGCCATGAAAATTTTGAAAAAAATAGAGAGGAAGAGGGAAAGAGGAAATGAAATGTCAAGGAGTGTTCAACTGAAGAGAGAATTTATTTTAAGGGAAACATTGAAACCTTTCAATTCATTCCTTTAATACTTTCTCTATTTAATTTTTAATTAAACCTCATTATATATCCTCCCTCTTTACATGTATATCTGGCCATAGATGGTGTAGATAGTCCCTCAAAAATTTCAAAATCATATTAGCATTAATTCCATTTAAATCTAATTTAAATGTTCTACCGATATCGTATATCACTGCGTGCATTTATTACTTTTATATATGCATTTTAGGTAATACCAATGGCATTTAAACATCAAACAAAATTTAATAATAATTAATATTTCACAAATATTAGTTTATTTAATTAATTTAGAAATACATTTAATGTTTATTCTATTTAAATCTAATTTAAATGTTATATCGACATTATATACCGATATGTACATTTATAACTTCTATATATGCACAATTTTAAACACTAAAGATATTTAAACAATTTAAATGAAATTTAATAATTAATATTTTATAAATATTACTTTATTTAATTTATTTACAACAATTATAAATTAATAAAATCGTCTGGCTCATCCGTAGTATTTATCATTTCGGTGCGACTCAAAGGTGTAAATTCACTCGGCGATTGATATCGAACAATTCAAATATTAATATTCACACGTCACCTTTGCTGGTGGTGTGAGATTTTGGCTGAATTTACACATCTTTTGGTAAAATTCAATTTTACTTAACATAAATGGTACCTGGTAGTGGCGATTATTTACGCCAATCCTCTTCCTTAAAACTATATCACATAAGGACTTATGGAATTTGGTTTTGGTCAAAATTCCAACATTTTACATATTCTAATTTGTAAGCGCAAACAAAATAATCTTTGGTTCAATAATAATAATAATTATTAATCATACCGCTCTGGCCAGAGACTTTGACATTGAGTAGACTTAAGTGATCCCACGACACTAACCCCATATAACCGAGGAGACGAATTCTCTTTTGAAAAGTGTTTCACTTCTAATGTTTCCACTCAACCCAACTGTAGTCATTCGATGGACGCCGTGCCATGATTAAATTATAATCAAAGTGGAATTTCCATATTGAAGCTCGACAGTATTCTCAAATCGAGGGAATTGTATAATATTATCACATTGATATTCTCTATTTGACCTTAGTTATTTTAACCAACAAAATTATCGAATGAGTCATTCCTTAGTTATCTAATAATTATCAGTACGTAACCCCTTGGAGCCCCAAGCAACCATGAATAATACACTGCCCAACGCTTACAAAGCGTTATGTACTATAATCTCAACAGATATATTGACATTCAGTCTTGATACATTTTGACTAGGAATATTTTAAATGGTATGTTTATTTAATTATGATAAATTACTCATAATTACAACACATTGTAACTACTATCACAAAACATATCATTTATGGATTTTCTATATTAAATATACTTTTAATTAAATAAATAATCAATATAACATCATATCAATTATATGACAGAAAGAAAACATCTTTTATTTTGAATAAGATTGTTATCGAGTTAGATATATGTAACAAATTACATATTGCTCCTAGGGCATATCCCTAACTCTATCATTTATTACTTACCAATGTTTCTTTCCTGGTTAAACATATATCGACTAACTATATCTAACATGTAAGTCAAATCTAGTCTTGTAAAACCATTGCGTACATAGAATTACCAGCAACATTAGAATAAGAAAAAATTGATACATACTTACTATCTATTGGATTATATGCATTGGGAAACATGGTACAAGTGGCAAATTCAAAAAACTCCTTTGTAAATTGCTGCAATGGATCTTTAACTTTACTAGGAAAAAGTATAATTACATACTTGTACATGTCGACGCCGTGTTGATGCCTGAAATATGACATTGATGTCCCGTTGTTATGTCATAGGTAAATACTTAACTATGAATATTTATCGTTGCCTTGGAGATGCCAAGTGTTAACCATCAATGAGGTGTTAATATGACGTCGCCCCTACCACAAAATTCTTCGTCGTCCCCTCTCAACTATCATTTTTATTATTGAAAATAAATAAAAAGCTGCACCGTCTCCCTCTTCCTCGAAACCATTCCCAAACTCGCTTGCCTTCCCATTGCCGCCTCACTAAAATTCCTCGCATTCATATCGTCGCCTCCCTTGAAGTCCCTCGTGCTCCTACTACCGCCTCCCTTGAAGATGAAGTGTAACCTGAAGACAAACTCGCTATCGTCGCTTCCTCCGAAGCTGAACTTGTTGCCTCATCTAAAGGCAAATCCAAAGCCGTTTGCTACCATCACTTCCACCTTCAAGCTATTCAAGTCATCCTAGGTAAGATTTTCTTAATTATATGTTTAAAATTATCGATAGTTAAATATCCCTAAAATTTTAAAAATTATAGACCTATGATTACTAATTTTAATAACAATATAGTTATATGTTTAAGACCAAATTAACTAAATATAATAAATATATATAGATATATGTGTATGTGTGAGCGTGCGCGCGCGCGAGTGTGTGTGTCTATATATATATTTGTGTGTGTGTGAGGCGCTCGCATGTATGTGAATTAATATAAATATATAAACTTTTTTATACTTATATCGTTTGGTATATGCCAGCACACACTCTCCCTATATAATTGCTAGATCCCAATAATAATTAATAAAATTCACTTCTGTTAGTGACCTAACATATAATGTTAACAACAATATATGTTAAATTTAATTGCATGCTTTGGTTGCATAATAGATGTTTAATATGGCCTAGTTTGATAAGTATTTTACATGATCGCTATATAGATATTCGTATTTTTAACTAAAATAGAAGTCTCTATTTATTTGATATGTCATTTTTTGGGATTTTTCCTCGTATTGGACAAGTTATAAATGCAATAATATTTATGTTTCATAAATTAATATTTCAAATCGAACCATTGAGAAAACTTTGACAGCACTTCTTTTTTATTCCCTGTTACACTTTTTCGCACATGGTATGAGGAATAAGGGGAGGTGCTGCCTAAATTTTGTTCATTATTCGATTTGAAATGATTTACGAAATGTAAACATCATTGAATTTGTAATGGAAAATAGGATGGCTAGCCATTAAAAAAGGTGTAGAAAACCCTAGGTTAGATACCTTTATGGGAATTCCATTAGTATAAAATAGTTTATAATAAATTTAATAATGTTATTGAAATTAATAATAAAATTAATAATGTCATTTAAAGTACTGATAAAACCAATTATAAAATTAATAATGTTATTTAAATTAATAATAAAATTAATATTATTATTAGAGTTCTTAATAAAATTAATAATGTTATTGAAATTAAAAATAAAATTAATAATGTTATTTAAAGTAATAAAAAAATTAATAATGTTATTTAAATTCATAATAAAAATATTAAAAAAATTAATGATGTAACTGAAATTAATAATATAATTAATATGTTGTAACCGCCCGTATTTTAAATATCATAGAATCGTAAATTTTTATTATTTAAATAATAATATGCGGTCGTATGACTATAATTTCAGGAATGACTACTACGGACATTTTCACCTTTAGAATTTTTTCGAATAATTTGGACCTATAAATTCTTATAAGACCAATAACTTTTGATAGGTGTTGAATTAGGGTCTTAAACCACTTTCATTAGATTTGGATGATGATTTCTCTTTCCGTAGTATGGTAATAATAAAAAAATGGACTTACCATTTAGGAGATATGAGAGTTTTAAGTTTGGACTGCTATTAGTTTGATTAATGGGTAATTAGTTAAGCCCAACTTAAGCCCACTAATCCACTTCGAGATGTGTGCCTAATTGGGACTGATGGGATAGATCAAATCACTTCTCCCATTTTCCAAAACGGTTCTAAACTTCTATTAAACTTAATTTCATCTAAAACTCATCTTTCTCATACTAATGTTTGCCTAAATTGTCATTAGAAGAGTGATTAGCAAAGGGAATTGTAGATCAAACATTTTGGTTGCATGGGAATTCGAATTTCTTGCTGTCCACTTCAGATTTGAGGATTAAATTGGTAATTTTGGTATTAAGTTGATGGTTTATGATCGCTCACTGGCTTATGCATGTTTATATGGTTAATGATGTTTTTAATATGATTTTGATGTTAAAATATTTTCAAACTTTAATTTACCTTCATATATGTTTATGGTCGAATTTAAAAAGATAGAAATAGATTTTAAATGGTTTTACAACTCTTTTGAATCATGTTTTCATCTTTGCATAAAACTAGATCCAGGCATAATCTTGTATGTTAATCATGTTTGGATGTTGAATGTATGCTTATGGATGAATGTTGCTATTTCATGTATTGTTTTGATATGTTTGCTAGTGCTTTTGGAGTAGTTAGGATACAGTTGTCGATTTGGGAAAAATGAGATAAAACATGCTCAAAATCAAATGCAACTTGGAGGAGGGGTTCTAGAGGAGGAGGGAAGCCTACACTTGAGGTCGCAGATGGTTTGGAGGAGAATTGGCTTGTCAAATCGGATCGATGGAGTTTTGTAGTTCATGTTGGTACAAGTGGTTATTTCAGGATTTAGGCTATGAAACTTTAGAAAAGACTTTGGGGAAGGCAATGAAATGAAAGTGGGGACTTAACCCCAAAATATGGGGAAGATCTACATATCTGTACCAATTTTTTTTAATTTTCTACCGACCTCATTTTGGGCTTATAGGGAGTGCTGAAGGACTTGGAGAGTGTGGCATTGAGGAAAGGAGCTCAAAGCAAGCCAAGAGGGATGTGGTCGAGGTGTGAAAGACTTAGCCAAATTTTTGGCCAAGCAATTCATATTGGTACTGACATGATCATATCGGTACTGACATGAATTGAAGAGGCCAATCTTGGCCAAACTTCTAAAGGGTGAAGACTTTGTCATGTAGGTCATGCTAAAAGGGTTTGTTCGTTCTCTTAATGTTCAATTGCGATGTGGCAGTGCGATAAAGGATGATAGCCCAGGCCTTGATGATGGTAACTCGATGATGATGGTGTTATGTTCCGATGACGACGACTCGATGTTGAATAGAGTCATGATGATGATTATCTATAAAGGTGAATTCTAGGAAGATTGACCCGTAGATAGAATGTTGAAAGGTTCTATCGTGGAAAGAAAGTAATGTGGAATGGTACCTTAGAATCAATGAAAACTATATAGAATAAAGAAAGGGCTCAAATATGCTTATTAAGGGATTATTGACACTGGGAGTGTTTTCTGATGTACTCATAAGCAGAGGTATTGTTAGGACTCTCATTAGGTACTCGGATGGCTACCTTGGATTGGTGGAATGGATCTGTATACCCTGGATCTGTGGAATGGATCTAGTGTTAGCAATTGGCTGGTGGGTGAGTACACTGAAAACCAAGTTTTTCCATTAATCCCTGATAGAATGGTCATACGAGTTATCATATATCCAAGGCACATTGAGTGACAGTGAGGATTGTTTGATGGATGTTATATTTGCTATGGTTGTTTTCTCATTATCTGTCACTCTAGGGATGTCACATGATGTAGGTATTGCAAATGCGGATACCTAGACCCTCAACATTGTACTTAGGATGTTGCACTCCTTTATGATGATAGTGCATGATAGATTAGCATAAACTATCAATGCTAACTCTTTTGTTGTATGGAAATGTCAGGTATGATTCTTATACCTTTGTTCCTTACTATGTCGACTTATATAGTATTTTGAGATTTCTTATCGCTCACACCAAATTGCTGTCTAACTCAATATTTTATGCTTTGCCTCTTATTATCTCGGGTACTCTTAAATGAGTAGACTAGATAGCAGGTCTGGATGGTACCCAGTTGTTGTTCAAAGTACAAGCAGGATTGCGTTTTCTCGTATTATATATGGACTTACTATTGCTTATTCCGTTGTACAACACTATGGAGCCTAGACAGTGTTCGCTTACTATATTTAGAGACTGTTTATATTTTGAGTTTAATATCGGTTGTATAAACTCTATCACTATCTTGTATAACTTTGTGAACCAATGTGTTTTGATATTATGGTTCATTTAGTTATCACTGTCCTACTCGTTTTATATTTATGTTGTTTATTATTATATTTTTATTCAATGCACTGTGAGATATACAATAGATTTTGTGATTGTTTCTTTTCTTCACCCTTTGCTATCATCTAACATAGCCCAGGCATTGCAGCAGCGCACTCTTCCGACATATCAAGTGTAAGAGGTGCAGGGCATTCGTCATATATGTTATTTAAAGTAATAATAAAATTAGTAATGTTATTTAAACTAGTATAGCAGCACGCAAAATGCATGCTTGTATAACTTTGCTCACGACCATACAGGTTTAAAAATAATTACAACACTACGAAAAAAGAAAACTGAACAGTTTCCAGCAACTCTCATTTTATTCATCACCTCAAATAACACAACATACTCAACTTGACAACAAAAATATCATAATGCAGACATAGACCATTCAATGCACTCAAAGTCAATAATCTAACCATCAATCTTAATAGCTTTAACCTCCGGTTTCTTTGATCTCCTCCTTGGGCACAGTGACAGTGAGAACCCCTTTCTCCATGGTTTCCTTCACCTGATCCATCTTTGCTTTCACTGGCAGCATAAACCTCCTCATAAACTTCCCACTGCTGTTTTCTACCTTATGCCACCTTTACAGGATTAAGCGCCATTGGCATTAATTGAATTAATGACCAAATTGTTTTGATTCAAAATTAAATAAGCTTACCGACCTTGCATAGTTTATTAAACTAAAAATAAAGGATCGCTGTAATGCATTCCAATCAACCATATAATAAGTCCAATCAATCAACATATTAGAAAAGGCTATAATTTTATTTATGTAATTAATTGTTTTATTAACCACTGGAAACTAATATGAAAATAACTATTTTTGGATAATATATATTTGTGAATTCGTTGTAAAAAAAGGTTAAAACACACCAAGCTTTGTACGTTACACATGATCACTTAAAAAGTTGAATATAATAGATTAGTTTAATGAGGAATGCAAAACTAAACCTGTTTGTTTACTGACCATATATTTTATGAATTCATTTAGTCAGAATAAACACATAAATTTAAAATAAAAAATAATTTACCCACTAAGGTTTCCACATTATTCCAGAAACGAATTTTACAAATTTGTGATACTTTTACTTCCTACTACTTTATGGAAATCAGATTCATTTTAAACATCATATAACATTGAACAAATAATTTATAACTAATTTCCATATCAAATCGGTCAATTGAGAACTATATCAATTTACTCAACAACGTTTTTCATACTTAGTTATCATGTACATATATATGTAGCTATGATCTCAAAATTATTCAAATAATATTTAAAGGAAAAAGTGAATTTGAATATTATTCCTTACACACTAATGTCAGGATCAGTGAAACTTATTTTTCATGATGGCCATGACCAATACTTATTCTTCCAGGCCGATGGTTGGCAAGAGGACCATGAAATCCCAGCAACTGAATTCAAAGGAAACAGTGCATTGATATGGTTTAAATATGAGAAAATATAAGTTGGTTTGTATCATATTTTAAGGAGACTGATATTTGTACTTATAATGAATACATATTTACCCATAGACTGATATTCCATTTGTCTAAGTTATTGGACAATTATGTATAGATAAACAACCAAACATTATGAGTGCTCTCCTCCTCTACATGATGACTCGTTTTCCTATAAAAAGATAAACAACCAAACATTTGTGGTTCATTGAAGATATTCTGTTTGTCTAAGCTGTTGGACACTTATTTATCCAAATTATTTAAAAAACTGTTCTAATATTCCAAAACTTAGTTCAATTGTGGATACTATTAAGAAAATGTTACAATTCTAAATTGCCCTCACATGATGCCAGATTGATTTGATGAGCTTATGGGGGCAAAATTGTTTATTGGTTGTTCGTCAAGTGTAATATTTGTCTTTACATAATACTTTCATTGTTAATTTGAATTTGTCAATGTGATTTTGAACTCAATGTAGTCCTATGTGGGATCTGTGCAAGGATATCAGTGATTGGAAGAATAAATATATTGCCAGCCTAAGGAAATGGAATTGATAAAACTACAAAATTTTAAAATTTCAACATGTACCGACAAATATTCAACATATAAGAGAAAATCGATTGTCTGGTCTAAGGGTCTTCTTACATAGCTTCGTGAAGTCACAAATGAGAACAACTACCTTGATTATCTATGTTTATTTAACATTGGATCAAGTTCATCTACCAGCATCTATGGCTATTCAATCTTTAATCTGATAAAAAAGTAAAAAAAAAGTACTATTTTCAGCCCAAAAGCTTTAGTTAATTGAATTGCGTATTCACATTATTTTCTCTCATTTCTTCTCTAGTTTTATCATAGAGTTCCAAAAGTAATATAAAATTACTCTGCTATTTTTAATTATCAAAAGTAATTAAAAAAAATCAAATAGACGATAATCATGGGGACAATACATGTATATTAATAACTTTCAAGTTAGAACTCTATGTCATCTAAAAATGTACAACGCTACCTTGAAAATTTTGCATGATACCATTCGTGCTAAGATATAGCTATCCCAATAAAAAAACATTATTCAATAACCTAGAAATATTTAAATATCTAGATAAGAAATGCGACTAACATGATGCTTTATTTTATTCAAGAGAGAAAATTTATTGGACAACACCGAGTGTTCTAAGTTAGGTAGTGAAGATAAAAATAAAATAACTTATTTGGATGTAAAAAAATAGATAACAGAATTGAACCTAGGTTGAATAACGATTTAACAAACATAGGGGAACGATGTACATCCATAACTAAAATTGAGATAGCCTTGTTACCAGTAAATAGATTAAAACAACCGACAGACCCAATTTCGATGCAAAAACTCAATTTACTATAAAATAAAAATGTACAAAAAAATAAATTTATATACTAATTAAGCCAATTCAGCTAAATGTTAGCAAATCTACGTCAAATTATATTAGTTAAAACTGTTACAAACAAACTACTTCGACCCGCTAGACTGAAAAAGCTCTATTGCCCCCAGCAAACGGATCCCTCATCCATTCATGCGATTCAAAAATACAATTTGAAAAAAGTTAGTTATATTTTTTGAAGAAAAAACTAAAAGTACATAGTTTATATAATATGAATTGAGTCAACAGGTCCCTTGATTTAAAGTTAAATGGTACCTTATTTTATCTTTCTCGTCCACTTCATCATTCCATGTACCATGTATACAAAACTAAGCATCAACAATCACACTGAAGGTTAATTCAACAAATACTCAGCAACATTAACATTTCTACTTTAATTCATTTAAACTGAGCAAAAAATTCAAAGCAAACATAGCAGGCCATCAAACATTAAATGAAGAA
Organism: Allium fistulosum; assembly: GCA_030737815.1. Classification (NCBI taxonomy): domain Eukaryota; kingdom Viridiplantae; phylum Streptophyta; class Magnoliopsida; order Asparagales; family Amaryllidaceae; genus Allium; species Allium fistulosum. The sequence continues at coordinate 846,679,556 of CM060907.1, forward strand.
AAAGTTCAACAACTAACAAAGCAAACAGTGTCGTAGTCAAATTTGAATGAACTGAGTTGCGGCAGTGCAAACTATCGAACTGTAATGAAATATGAAAATCTAGAGTTGAAAATTTAATCTGAGTATATCTCAAAACACTGTTGAAATATGGAACTATCGAACTCAAAAACTATCTAACGCAGTTTTGGCAGTTCAGATCACTTCGACCATATCTCAAATTTAATTTGATTAAACCCACATGTACAACATGAGTCTAATCGAATCATAAAGTTAATTCGAATTGGTAATTGAAAATCTGGAGTTGGCGAAAGAGTTGAAGAGAAGTAACCTGAAGGAGTGCGAGAGAAGATGCTAAACGTGACATCGACGATGAGGGAATGTGGCGACGATAAGGGAGGGCGACGACGGTGGAAGTTAATTTGTAAATAATTTAGAATGTTAGCGGTGCGGACTTAGAATTGGATTTTGAGGAGCCGACTTTGGGAAAGTATGGTAATTGGGGAAGAAAGAGCGTGTTAGGGTTCATGAAGTGGAAGGGTTTTTGGAATTACTAAGGGCATTTTGGGAATTGCGAAAAGACACGGTTGAAATTAGTTGGTTGAATTTTCATTATTAGTAGTAGAGATTAATAATTAAATTAAAAATGTTACTAAAATTTATAATAAAAATAATAATAAAATTAACAATGTAATTGAAATTAATAATAAAGTTAACAATGTTATTTAAAGTAATAATAAGATTAATAATATTATTTAAACTAATAATAAAACAGTTAATTGTATTAAAATTAATAATAGTGTTATTATTAATGTTTGGTGTTATTAAATAGATGATAGTAATGTTATTACTAACATTTGGTTTTATGAAAAAATTAAGAATAATATATTATTGTGTGAAAATTATTTTAATTTTGGTTTACGTGTAGCGTAGAAAGACGGATTATTTGAAAGGTCGAAATTTGATGTACATGAAAGGAAAAAAAGAGGAATGATACCATGCACTTTGGGAATGTTGTGGATGTATTCATGAATGTGGCATCTCGTAATAAAAGAAATATGAAAGATATCTAATGTCTGTCTTTGAAATACCATTAAATTATACATTTCGTTAAATAACTCAAAAATTAAACAAATATATGGATTAAATTGTAATTTTATTTTATTTGTGAGATTTTTCATTCTTACAACATCAATTTAGTTTAGAAGTAATTACGGTATTGGAAGCTTCTGTAGTTTCAAATTAGCAAATTTAACTAGTACTAAATTGCCTTAAGAGAAATAATTACGTTGCTTATGCTTACACAATAATGTAGATTCATTTTAACTGTATGTTAAATTTTCAAATTCAATTTCAATAATAATTTCAATCAAATCTAATAGAATCTATCATAGAAAGCAAGATAATAAATACAGAAAAATAAAATACATAAAGAATTACATAGTTCGGATATCAAGAAATCCTAAATCAACAGGTCAATTCACATCTTCTTTAAGTATGAGCTTTTGGATTCTAATGGCAGAGAGTACAACTTTTACAGCATATGATTCAAATATAATCAAAAAATATGATCCCCTTTCTGCTACATACCTCACTTTTATACCAAAATATGACATCATGTGGATTGCTGAAATTACATCTTTGTACCCTTCCTCCATCATTAGATCTTGCCATGTGTCCTTTATCCATAGGTTTTATTAAATGTGCACGCATTGCTGATGTGGATATAGGCAGGAGAACTTGGATTTTGGTAGGAGAATTGACCTTTGGTTGCGACTTTGAATTTTGAAATGTTGTATCTAAGGTTGAGACTATGAGCAGGTTTGTGTTTGATTGGCCTTGACGTTGTGTGTGGCATTTTTTTTTGGTTACATGCTTTGGTGTTGTTCTGCCCATAGTTAAACAACTAGTATGGGATGTAGGTCGCTTGGGCTATGGCAACACAATATGACTTTGTTTTGGCACTGCGGTTTGATTATGTTAATGGCAATGTAGTCTGGCTTGTCATGGCATCATAGTTTGAACCGTAGGTTGCAGATTTATGAATCTTAAGGCTAATTAAACACTAGAGGGGGTGAATAGTGTTTACTAACTTATGTAAATCCTTTTAAATTTCTTTTAAGTTGACTATTAAATCACAGGTTAACAACATAAAATTATACTATCAAATAGTCACAGATGCAATCACAGATAAAAATAAAAGTAGAAAAACAAAGTAAAGAGTTAAAGAAATAACACCAGAGATTTTATACTGGTACGGATTTCTCCTACATCCAGTCCCGTACAATTTCTTGTACGAATTTCTTTTCAAATGCCAATCTTTAACTGGGCAGAAGGAAAATCCAAATACAATCTCGATTTCGAGGCCACGAGACACACCCTCCTAAATTTTCGAGCTCAGGGTAGACTCACTTAATTTGAATAGGCTTCAAGCACACCTACTAGATTTCCAGCCTATTAAGTACACCCACTTGATTTGAATAGGCTACAAGCATACCCAAGCAAATACAAGTAGAGTTGATAGTTTTTCCAAAGGCAATTCTTGAACTTTGGATACAATGGATCCTATAGCCACTTGGATAGCACTTTGATCTTTGAATTGAGAGAGAGAAATGTTTCCAAAACAGCAAGAAAGTAGTATTGAATCAATATAAAGAAATATGAATTGATTCTATATGATTTTGAAGAGATTTAAATATATTTTTCAATGGAATTTTCATGAGATTAAGAGGAGGGAGAAATAAGTAATTAGTTTTCAATAAATTTGTTCGCACTTCCCTTTATATAGTAAATCAACATATGTGTCCATTTTTGAAGAGTTACGACGAATAGACACTTTCGTTCAAAATATGAAAAACCTCTTGGCAGTATATATGTCGGCATCCTCTATGCATATATGTCGATATATGCATGTATATTTTGAAAGCTTCTTTCTTATAAAATGTTTTGAAAATCCTATACTTTGTAAATAATTTGATACTTTGTAAAATAGTTTGAACATAGTTTATAAACATTTTGAACTTTGAAAAACTTTTATAAAATATTTTGAAATATATTCTGAAAATTTATTTTGTTTTAAAAAAATATAAAAGATAGAAAAATAGGAGATAGAGATCAAAGATTGCTATCAAGGACTTTAACAATATAAGCTATGGCTCTATGCACTAAATTATAATCTTGAGATCTTCATATTTTGGTCTTTGTACTCATAAAGCTTCATGTCTATCTTTTGAGTCTTTATACTATACGGTCTTTGATTCAATACTTGTGTAATTTTCTACACTATATACTATATAACTTGGCAAAAAAATAGTATCTATATTTTATATGATTGTATATAGTTGTACGTGGCTGTTGTGATCGAAATCAATAACTGAGGTATTAAAAATCTCCCCTTTTGATGAGACAACTATTATCCCGCCTTTTGGCAAAGCCATGATACCATCGAGTCGACCAGGAATGGATGGTCGACAGCCTAAAGAGCCAGTTATGTACTGAACTATAAACGATAGTCGGGCAGATTCAAACTAGGGCCCAATCGAAGTATAGATAGCATGAAGTAACTAGCATGGCCCCGTCAAGTTATATCTCAGGTTTGGAGTTGACTGAAGTTCATATGCTTAGCTATGGATGAAGCTAGGATTTGTATGTATTAACCAAGAATGATCCATGGAACAGTTCAAGTCACTGGAGAACGTTCAATATCTTAATATCCATGAAGCAAATTCATGTGAGAATGTCAGAGCATCAACAACACGGCAAGGGAAGCATACAATAACGATCGCGCATCCCAAAGTGGAAGTGGGAGGAAGGCCGATCGTTATGCACCGATTGTTATTGGATGATTCAACATAACGATCGGTATACTTCAGTGTGTATTCTATCTTTAACCAAGATCGACCCATATTTCACAATCTACAACTCACAATGATCCCATATTTAAGGAGCAACATCAAGAAGCACGTGGGACCCTCCATGAAGGATCGCACAGTGATTGGAGCTAAGGAAAAGGAACGGCTATCTTTTTACCGATCGTTCCCGATCATCGAATTAACATGGCCGATCGATATGGTGGGCCCTTCTAGATGTGGAAATCCTTCTTGCAAAGTTTCAATCCGATCCATGCGCGTCTTCCACTATAAATACAGCAGGCATAGCTTCAGAGAGGGGATCCTTCTTCCTGCTGCCGAGGCTCTGCCATTTTCATTCTTTATTCTTGTATTAATGGATCCTAGCTGATCCAAACATCTTTGCAATTGTAATCGAACGAAAGATCAATAATAATATGAAGTGGATTTAGGCCAAGATTGCCGAACCACTATAAAAATCTATGCATTCATTTACTTTTTCCGCTCTACTTTTAATTTCATTCATCGTTTAATCTCTGTGAGATTCTACTGGTGTTGATGCCCAATTTTGGCGTCAGCATTTTGGTGCTTGCACTGAGAAATGAATTCTCAGCTCGATTGGATCTCATCCTCTACTGGTGAATTTTCATGTTCGCGAGATAGATCCAGCTTTTGATCGATAGGTTTCCTATTCTACTCAGATTTGAAAGAGATCTAAATGGAAACTATTTCCCATGTCCAGAAAATCCAAGTCTACTACCCTTGTAGAAGAAGGAAATGATGAGATCGGTGACCAAATAACCACATGATGATTGAATGTCAATACATTTTCAAGCTTTAGAGCATGAGGGAACGATCGGCAATCGGCCATCACCCTTACACACTTATTGAACGTTCACTCGTCACAAATCCAGGTGCCATATCATCTTAATGATCGTTCCCTATGGTGGTTCATATTAGTCGTTTCAACAGCTTGGATTTGGCCAATTTCTCCTCTTCATGATCGTCTTCCACCGATCGTTTCCATACGACCGTTCCAGTTAGCCCCCTCATCGATCGTTTCTAATGCGACCGTTTCTTATGCAAACTTTTCACTGGCCAACTCAACCGAACATTCCACTTCCAACTTTGTAGCCGATCGTTTTCTGTTATCCTATCAACCAATTAACGATTGAATTATTGTCATTCCTATACGATCGATCTAGTACGATTGTTTCAAGGTCACTGAGTACAACCAATCATTTTTATTAACATATCCATCAACAGATGTTCAACCGTCCACTTTATTTTCCATAGGAACGTAGGATATTAGCTTCGAAGAACTTCAATGCCAATCATTGCTAGACTGCGGGCAAAAGAGTGAAGTATGGAAAAACGACATACAAAATTCATTGAAGCCTGGTGTTGCATGTGAATTTTGAAAAGTACAAAGGCAAGTGAGATCCTAGAACCCTTGCTCTGACCCAAAGCAGGACTCGGGTAAGACAGAGTTTTTCCCCGAGCAGACACCAAAGTAACTCCAAGCACCAATCACAAGGCCTTCAAATTTAGTGACTCCAAGCAAACCAATGATTGACTCCAAGCGAACTAATTTTTGACTCCAAGAAACTAGTAGATTTTCTCGGGTCTGACTCCAAGTAACTTGCCACTAATCCGTCAATACCAGTCCATCTTGCCTCACTCATATCTCGGGCATGCATACACCATTCACAAGCAAAACAAGTAACTGTAGCTTGAGAACTGTAACAACCCGAAATTTAACCTGTAATAATTAATTCATTAATTAATTAGATAATAAAATAACTTTGTGGAATTATCATAATTAAGCCACAGAAGTTGCACCATTATGTTCGTGGTAATTTTCTTGTCAATTTCCATATAAAGAACGTCAAAAACCGAGCTAATATGACCAAGTTATAAAATAAACAAAATAAGCATAATATATATATATATATATATATATATATATATATAGGCAGGTCGACCTGGGCACCGGGCGGTTGACCGTCCAGTCGACCCGCCTGCTGTTTTAGGTTGCGAACGAACGATGGTATGATTTTTTTTAACCGACTGACGTGTTTTGCATTCTTCTGACCAATTTGGTCCATCTATTTTTGCATCCGATGGCTCTTATTCAGCATATGACGTGGTTGCATCCTATTCAATCTCCAAATCCAACGGTCCGAGATCCACTTCTACCCCTATAAATAGACCCCTAGACCTGACACTTTTTCTCAGTCTAGGTTTCCTCAATTGGGTTCATCTTTTGAGGAAGGACCCTAAACAGAATTATTTTTCTAAAGGAGAAAATCGTTATAAATTAAATTATTTTACAACTCCAAGTGGATCCGAGAAGACCAAAGGAAGAGCTAAGGACCGGAGGTGAGTGATTGTAATTATTTTAAGATTTCTTTAAGTAATTTAAAATAATAGGGTTTCCAATAGTTGTAGTTTTACTACGATTTTTGGAATAGCTTTTTCAGTAGTTTATTTACAGTTTTTAGAATTATTTTCAGTCCATTTCCTTACAGCTATTCTTTTCAGTAATTTTAGTTTATTTCTGTTAATTATAGCTTTTCCTTTTATTTACAGTATTTTAGTTTATTTACTGTTATTTATATGTTATTTACATCTTCTTTCTACGCTTTGGATTTTCTTCTATTTTCAGTTTTCTTTTATTCCTTCTTCTTCTTCACGTATGGATTAGAATAGGATTAACGTGAATATGGATTAAATTGTAAGAAAACTAAAATATTGGAATATAAGATGTAAATTTCAAAGACTGTAATATAATTGGAATTGGACTGAAATTACGCCTAATTATGACGTTAATTGGAATGAATTAAAAAGGTTGGCCTAGTTATAACTTAGAATTATAACTAAAAAGGGTAAAAGATGAAAGAGGCTTATTTTTACACTTAGACCTTGGGTTAAGTAATAAGCAAGATTATAACGTAGGTTATAATAAGAAAAGAACATAATAAAGCTTATTTTAAGACTTAGGATAAATTAATAAGCACAGATAGTAGAGAAAAGTGTAAAGGCTTATTTAAATAATTTACCTAAGTTAATAAGCAGAGATGAAAGTAGGACCTGTACCAAATAGCATTCCCTATTAGACAAAACGGTGGTCTCACATTAGCCTGAAGCAAGACGAGGGCACGCTTATGCTAAGAATGGTAGTAATTGGTCAAATAGAAGTCCAAATCACGGGGGATTTGGATAAGGGGCACAACTAGATATTATTTGGATGACGGGCCAGTACCAACAGCATTTCCCCTATTTTCTATGGACACACAGTGATCTCACATTAGCCTGAAGTGAGATGAGGGGCACGCTTATACTGGAGCTCGAGGTAATAAAAAAACCCAATAGGTAGAGCAAAAGGTAGCATGGGCTTGGTGGTAGTTACGCGTGCGACTTCCATTCGGGTGCTCGGTAATCGCTATGAGTTCCAAGCGCTTAGTATGGGTGTCTTTCGTAGACACCATTGCCTTTTGTGTAGGGAGCTATATATGTTGTCCGGATCCACAGTGGTTGCTCTGTGCATCTTTCGTAGATACCATTGGCTACTGTGTAGGAAGTTATATAGCGTCTGGTCCACAGTAAGGTCTATGGAGTAGCAGGCCGATCAAAAAGGGTAGAATTAAGGTTACATCCTAATCACAGGATTAGGGATTCAGCCTAATCAAAGCAGAAATCAAGGACAAATGCAAACAATCAAAGTTAACCTATCTTATAGTTAACCGTATTTATTTCCAGTTTATCTCTTTCCTATTTCCTTTGTTTGCTCTTTATATACTAGAACTATTGTGGAGTTTATTACTTTTACTTTGCTTTAAGACTCTAGTAATTACTATCATTCACCAGACTTTTAGTCTGACCCACTCCTCTAATTTTCCCTTTTCCCCTCTTAGGCAATCAAGGAAGAGGGCAGTAGATTGCAGTTGCTTGGAGATTTCTTGGAGCAGTTTCCTACCATGAATTTTTTTTCTTTCAGCTTTTGTTCTTTCTATGTACTGTCTTATTATGAGGGATATTATGTACTCCGATTTTTGAGACTATGAGCTTTTGTTTCATGAGACATATTGGATTTTTATACATGTATGTGGTATTTGGTATTTGACTTATTTATGAAGCAATTATGAAGTTTTTTTAATTCAGTCATTATTTTAAGTTTTCGCTGTTTTTATCTATTTTTGTCTTGTGAATCTTAGTCTCTGTTAGCTTTAGTTATACCTACAACGCACCACGCCAATTAATGTGTTCTTTTGGGTATATTAAGGGATGTAGGGTGTTTCACTTAGTATCAGAGCCTAAGGTTACATGATTCCTAAAAATTTATTTTAAAAGTAAAGTATTTTCCAAAATAACTTGTTTTAAAAGTATTTTTCAGAAAAGAACTCTTAGAAATAGTTTTTAAGTATAAAAGAATTTTTATAAAAATCCCCTCAAAGTCCAGTTCAACCTTCTTTCGATTCTTTTGAGCCTAAGTTTCCTTTTCTTTGCATAGCATGGCTGACTGGTTCCGTAGAGCTACGGTACTAGAAGTGCAAGGGCAAGCGCCCAATACAACACCGGTAGGTGGAAATCCCTTTAATCCACCTACACCAGCCGATTTCTCTAAGCTATGCAAGGACTTCACTAGCATGGGAGGCGGAACGTTTCCTTGCACGAAGGATTTCAAGGAGACACATGCTAGGTTGGAAGATATGGAGCGAAAGTTTAAGCGGTTAGGCTTGGAGGATCGACAACGAATTCAACCTACTTATTGGAAGCTGAAGGGAGAACTTAAGTAGTTCCTACAAGCTTTAAGAAGCCATGGTGGAAATGCAAGAAGGATAAGAGGAAAAGGGAAGGCCCTCAGAAGCGAATCAAGAAAAGTAGGAGATGTAAGCGGTGTAGAATGACTGGTCATTACGCAAGAGACTGCAAGAGAGAGAAGGTGAAGAAGTGTTACGGCTGTGGACAACCCGGTCATCTTAGTAAGTTTTGTCCTCAGAAGATGGGGCAGGGAGCGAGTGCACCTGCAGCACAGATTCAGGCTTTGGATGCAACACCTTCCAGCAGCGGACCGGATCGAGGTAGGAAAATTTGGTTTCTATTTCGGATTTTCCCATTTAGACTCTTTTCGATCCTAGAGCACCACACTCTTTCATCTCTAGTTCTTTGGTAGATTATTTGCACTTAGACATCTCTTTAGTTGTAGACCCCATTGTTGTTTCAAACCCCATGGGAGGATCGGCACTTTTGTCTATGGTTTATAGGGGTTTGAAAATTTATATCCTAGGCGTAGAATTTGACTATGGCGCCTATATTTTGGGATTTTCGGGGTATGGGATGATTTTGGGAATGGAATGGCTATCCACATATGGAGCTATATTAGATTGCGAGAGGGGAGTCGTTAGACTAGAGACATGCATCAGTAGACTCTCGAGATTTCTTGCGACCTGCAAGGGTCAGTTATGTTGAGCTTCCTTTATTCCCTCGATTCATCATCATCGGAGTTAGATTCGGTTCCTGTCATCAGAGATTTTTCCAGACATCTTTGAGGAGGTTGGGGGACTATACCCCTAAGAGAGAGATTGACTTCCGGATTTATTTGGCTAGCCAGTAGCATTACCCGTAGGGCATATGGCGCCTAAGGAAAGGAAGGGATTAAGCAAGCAGACCCGTGAGCTTTGGAAAAAGGTTTCATAAGAAGAAACATATCCGAATAGGGAGCGCCAGTCGTCTTTGCTACCAACGCAGGTGGTTCTCTTCGACTTTGCATTGACAATAGAGAATTGAATAACCTCACAAAGAAGAACCATTTTCCACTCTCTAGGATAGATGATCTTTTCAACCAGTTAGTTGGCTCTTTAGTATTCTCTCAACTTAATTTAGCCACTGGATTACATCAGCTTAGGGTCGTTGATGATAACATTGATAAGACCGCATTTAGGACACCAGACAGATTCTTTGAGTGGTTAGTCATGACTTTTGGGCTAACCAATGTCCCAGCCTATTCTATAGATTTGATGAACCATGTTTATAGAGATGTCCTAAAATAAAGTTCGTGGTGGTATTCATGGTCGACATTTTGGTGTTTTCCAAAAATTATGGAAGAGCATGTTATTCATCTAAAGAAGGTTCTTTGTACGCTTCGTGTTCGTCAGTTGAGAGCAGAGTTCTTGAAGTATCACTTTTGAAGTGCGTTTATTGGGGCATAGAGAATGTCTACACATGATAGGGATTTAAGAAATGGTTTTGTACATTTCGGATTGGGATTATGGAAATCCAAAAAGAGGTGGCAAAGGTTAGAGATGTACAATAAAATTCAGTAGATAAGCAAAGAAGAAAGTCCATGTGTAGGTAATTGCAGAAATTATAATTGTCTCAGACAAGTAGATTTGACGGTGATGCCTTAGAATAAATATGAGTATACAAGAGGAATAAGAGTAAAAGCCTTTAGTTTAGGAAAAGTGCTCCGAGGGTAGTAAGTAGGAAGACCCAATTTATGCTATGCCCAAAAAATGAAATTTTCGAAATTTAAAAAGTTGAAAAAAAATTTTGTAATTGTTGGAATTGAAAATTTTCATTGTTCATATTTTTTCTCTCAGAAAATAAACATGGGGTTTTTGAAGAATGGTATGAAATTTAAGTTGGTTTTTATATAATGAAAAATTAGAATTCTTTTTGAAGAATTATGGAGTGTGTATATATATATATATAACTCACTAGTTTCATTGTAAGCAAACAAAGATTTTAAACATAAAAACCTAGAGTGTATCAAGTATCGAAAACATAGATTACAACTTTTACTGTTGTAATAAATGTTTTCATGAAAAATAAGTGGAGCATAGGCTATAACACTATTGTTATAGTAAGTGACTCTCAAGAGAAATATTTTTACATAGGTATATGAGATTTATTGGTATTTATTTAATTGAATCCATACACTAGTATTTTTTTGGGTTGTAGTAACGGTGTTTACGCAACATCCATTTTAACCCAAATAAAAAAATATTTTAAAAGTTAATTTCTAAGTATAGAAACAAAATGGTTTGTAAAGTACACTTATTATTAATAAGTATAAGGAAGTGTTTTTACAGTTATGGAAATATTGAAACAGTTTTAAAGATGAGTTTTTCTGAAAGGAAAATGTGTAAGTTAGATATTAGAAAATATTTATCATGGAAGAATATAATTTAAACATATTTTAATCTATTGGAATGAAATGAATAATGGTATGATTTTCTATGAAACCAATAAAAATGTTTTGTGCAAGTTATAAGGAATACATGAAAGAGATATACAAGGTATAAAAAACACCATATTTTGTATAGCCTATTTCGAAAAATATAAAATTAGCTTCCTGTAATTTCACATAAACATGAAATTCCTTTTTAAAAGGTTCATAGAAGATTTTAGCGTAAATAATTTCTCATTTGAGAAAGTAGTTCCAATATATTAAGGTATGAGACCGTAAGGTATAATAAGAAGATGTTTTGAAACATATAAAAACGGTTTAAAGATATTTTAAAAGAAAATGGTTTGGTAAAAAAAGTAATTAAGTTTTTGGAAATTAAAAACTTTATAAAAGTTAAATTTAAAAATCTCAATTTTTATAGAAAAGCTGTAAAAGTCTTTAAAAGAAAAGGAGGAATAAGTTTTAGACTTAAAAATTTGGTAGTTTTTCCCCTCTAGGTTTGGGGAATAATGTTAAGTGACCAAGTATTTTTGAAATTAATAGAAACTGAAAAGATAACACTTTTAAAGGCAAAGATTTTGGGATTTGATGTTTTAAAATTTGTAGAAACCTTAGTTTTTAAAACAAGGTGATAAATACCAAACCAAACTCTTAAATGTGGAGTAGATAAGAATCATTTCCTAGGAGTAACGGAAAAGGTGTAAGGAGATAGCAGTAATTACTTTTAGAAGTAATAATGGAAATTTTCGTAAAGTGTATAGGACACTAGTAAGAACCTAGGAATGTTGATTCGTGAAGAACAGTAAAATGAAATTCGTAGGATAGTAAGACAAGCATGGTTAAGAATGAGTATTCTTGATTTTGGAAGAACTAAGGAAAAGCATCTTTCTTTCGTGGAATTTATATGGTAGTAGTTTTCAAGATAGCATTGGAATGGCATCTTTTGAAGCTCTTTTTGGGAAGGCCGTGTAAAACGTCTTCATGTTGGTTGGAGTCGACGGAAAGGTTGCTTCTTGGTTCCGACATGGTTAGAGAGATTTCAAAGAAGACTAATTTGATTAGGAGAAAATTCGTATCTCATATCCATGTCTCTTTGATAATAGGTTTTAGAATTTCCTTTTTCAATCTTTAGTTTTGAATAGGTTCTTTCCTTTATTATCCTTTGGGAGGGTAGAACTTAGGATTTAACCTATGTATGGTAGGATTTGATGCAAACATGTTAATAGAACATGTTATGAATGATATATGCTAGTGATTGCAAGTGTTTGCTAGTGTTTGCTAATGGACGCATAAAGGTACACTAGGGACTATTATCCTTTAGGGATCGGCCTAACTAGGGCGACTAGTCGTTTTTTTAGCTTCAGGACGAGAGTGTAGAAATTAAAGTGAAGAAAATGGCTAAGTATCAGGCCTTATATAGAGGACAGGTTTGGCCGATCGTTTAACGCCCAAAGACTATTCCGATCCATCTCCAAGCAGTATGTTGACCGATCCATTTCTGGGCTATATGCCAATCATTCCATCATGTGTCGGTCGTCCTTTATCTATGCCTTAGGCCGATCGTTTTCACTACCCAACATATGGCGATCAATCCCATGATCACAAATGTTTTGAAATTCATTTTTTAAAAACAAAGGAAAGAGGAAAAAAAGAGATAAAAATGGTGAAATGAATGAAAAGGAGGGATGATGAATGATCATGAGAATTCGATTGCAAACGCGAACATGCAGAATATCATAAAAATAGGCAACGACCTGTGGACGTTCGAACACGTCCGAGAGCCAACGACATAAACGTGTATATGAATATGCACGAGAACAATTTAAAAGTTCAACCTTTTGAAATAGACAGAAGATGTAATCACACCTTGAACTTTCAAGTTCGAGAATGGATCAAATAATAGAAGGCTCATAAGTTCCGCACGACCAAATCTGTATATGCAAGAAGAATACGACATCGGATTGTACTATTGAAAGTCGATAAAGGGGTAGTAATCAATCAGTTAGTTGAATGGATTTCTTTTCGGATATTTCGACTTTTTTCAATTCAAAGCATGTCATGTTACCCACAAGACGTACTTTGGAGGGCAAATGTTATCCCGCCTTTTGGCAAAGCCATGATACCATCGATTCGACTAGGAACGGATGGTCGACAGCCTGAAGAGCCAGTTATGTACCTAACTATAGACGATAGTCGGGCGGATTCAAACTAGGGCCCAATCGAAGTATAGATAGCATGAAGTAACTAGCCTGGCCTCGTGAAGTTATATCTCAAGTTTGGAGTTGATTGAAGTTCATATGCTTAAGCTACAGATAAAGCAACGATTTGTATGGATTAACCAAGAATGATCCATTAAACAATTCAAGTCAGCGGAGAACGTTTAATATCTTGAGATCCATGAAGCTAATTCATGTGAGAATGTCAGAGCATCAACAACACGACAAGGGGAGCATACAATAACGATCACGCATCCCAAAGTGGAAGTGGGAGGAAGGCCGATCGTTATGCACCGATCGTTATTAGATGTTCAACGTAACGATCAGTGTACTTTAGTGTGTATTCTATCTTCAACCAAGATCGACCCAACTTTCACAATCTATAACTCACAATGATCCCATATTTAAGGAGCAACAACAAGAAGCACGTGGGACCCTCCATAAACGATCGCATAGTGATTAGAGCTAAGGAAAAGGACTGGCTATCTTTATACCGATCGTTCCTGATCAACAAATTAACATGGCCGATCGATATGGTGGGCCCTTCTGGATATGGAAAGCCTTCTTGCAAAGTTTCAACCAAATCCATGTGCGTCTTCTGCTATAAATACAATAGGCGTAGCTTCAGAAAGGGAATCCTTCTTCCTGCTGTCGAGGCCTGCCATTTTCATTCTTTATTCTTGTATTAATGGATCCTAGCTGATCCAAACATCTTTGTAATTGTAATCGAACGAAAGATCAATAAAAATATGAAGTGGATGTAGGCCAAGATTTCCAAACTGCTATAAAAATTTGTGTGTTCATTTACTTTTTCCGCTTTGCTTTTAATTTCATTCATTGTTCAATCTCCGTGAGATTCTACGAGTGTTGATGTCCAATTTTGGCGTCAACAACAACCATTAAACATTCCTGTATATAAAATATGATATAAACCCCCCTCCCGAATATATGCATGTGTACATTTTATACTTTTCTTTCCTTTTATCCTTAATAAAAAATGGGTGAAAAATAAAAACTCCTTAAAAAATATACTTATAAACTATAGATTCAAAATCAATAATAAAGCACTAAAATAATCGAAGCATTATATAATGATTATATGATGATTATGATATAAATGATGATAATTAAAACTAGATATATGAAAAATTATGGTATAATGATAAATAAAATAACATAAACTATGTTTATTAATTCAAATTCATTTATTCAAATCATACTATAAATCCAAACATACAATTAAACCAAAAACAAACAAATCCAAATATTAATCCAAACAAATCCAAACCTAAGAGTATTAATTTACATATAATAAGATATATATATATATATATATATACACACACATATTTATAATTTAAAACAAACCGAATAACTAAAGATTCCTTGGAACTTCAACCAAACCGTCGGATCCAAAGATTGGATTTGTTTTGATGGCATCCCAATCTTCATTATCCTTATTGATAAAGCATTCTGGGTTGTTGGTTTGATCATCTTTGATTAAGAAAGAAATCAACCATCGAAGGGCATTAAAATGCTTTTCTTGCTCTTTGATCATTTGTATTTGACTTAATTCTAAATGTCTTTGATTTCTTGAGATAAAGGTAAGAATGTCCTTGAAAGATTGAAGTGTTAGTCAAGGTTTTCACACACTTTTTGGTGTGGAGAAGACATTTTTGTTAAAAAATGTTAGAAAATAAAATGATGAGTGAATTTTTCTGGAAGAAATAGGCTTATATAGGAGTGAAAAGTCATTTAGAAAGTTTGAATATATGGTAGTTAATTTATTTTTAAATTTTGATTTTTTGCCAAACAACTAACATATGTCGAAATACATAATGTATGTATACCGACATACATATCTAAAAATGCAAATCTTATTTTTTTGTTATAGATTTGGTTTTTATTTAATGTTGTTATAATTTTTATAGTTTCCAAGGACTAATAGAACTATTTAGAATAGCAAGAAATAAATTTCATTAGTAGGAATAGAAAAATACACGGATTTAAAAAGAAAAACGAAAGAAATACATGACAACAACATGAAATTAAACTAGAAACACACATTACTAACGAACATAAAGCTAGATAAACAAGTTTTAAAAGGATGATGATGAAGAGCCACAAAGCTTCCTAATGATCTTTACAAAGTATTTGTCCACTTTGTTGGAAAGAGAAGCGAACTTTTTACTCAATGAACGTTCAAGACACTTTTGGTTTTTGAGAACTTTCTCTTGGTTCTTTAGAATCTCTTTGTTAGAAGGGTGGGATAGTTTGTTGAAGCTTTCTAAAAATGAGTCTATTTCCTCCTCCTCTTCTTCTTGATTTCCTTCTTCTTCTACATCCATGCTATCGCCTTCTTCCTCTTCTTCTTATTGTATTTCTCGCTCTTCTTCCCATGCCAATCTTTCTTCTTTTTTAACAAGAGTTTCATATGGTATGAAATAAGGTAGAATGTGCACAAGAGAAATGTTAGCCTTGTCGGAAACTTTTCAAGGTTGAGTTGATTCTCCTCGTAAATCAATCCCAAAAATATATAAAAATTCTAGTAAGATACATAGTAGAGTATGTTCTCATATCAAGAAATATTCTTTTGAAAAAAGTCATCTAAGATGACTTATGTCCAATTGATGGCGTAGTTTCCGTAAATGGCGAAAAGAGCTTTAAAAACTTTTTGTGTAGGGTTATTATAATTATCCATCCTCGAAGTGATATTTTGTTGCAAAATGAGATGCACAAATCTCGATTTTGGTTGGAGATTTTTGTGTTTAAAATCAAATTCTTCGTCACTTTTGAAAATGTTGTGAAAAAATTCATGACTTTGTTCATCAATTTGGAAAGTGGTGAGGTCAATTCCACTAGATTTGTAACCAAGTACACGGTTCACAATTTAAAACAATTTGAGTGTCATTTACACTACTCCAAATTTGTCCCTCTTCTCCTTAAAAAAAATTTCATTCAAATTTGCATAAAATATTTTAACTAAATCCGAATAACACATAAAATCATTTTGAGAAGAGCCTACTAAACCAAGAATTTCATTTTGAAAGTAAAGATCTTAAAGATCATAAGAGAAGAAATCATTAAATTTAGCAAACCTTCTAGGAAAAACTTTTCTAGAAGTAGCATACTACATATAAATATGAATGGCTTTTTGTCATTGAAAAGAAAGCCTTTGGCTCCCTTTAGAAGTCTAATTGTTTTTGGAGTTTGACTTGAGGATGTCATTTTTGAGTTTTTGAAGAGATAAGAGAATGAATAGAGTTTTGAATAAAAATGAGTGAATGAATGTATAGAGATAGATTGAATTAATGGAGTGTGAACGGTCTTGTTCTCTGGCCAAAAAGATGCTTTCAGAACATGGAAAAAAGTGCAAAAGAGAGGGAAATTCAAATTTTGAATTTGAAATGAAATTTCAAATTTCTAGCAGGTATGTTGACTTATATGCTCTATGTATGTCGACATATGGATTGTAAAAATAAAAATGTATAAAATATTTCTATATATATACACACACACACACACTTATATACATCAGGTATTATTATTAATCAATATTTTATTCCTAGATTTTATAACAATAAAAAATTAATAAATAAAAGATACCGTTTTTGTTGTTTTATGTTGATCAGTTCTGACTAGTCTGTTATTGTCGTGAAACACATATTCACATCCTCAGTATCTGGTTCATTGTTGCTTGAGGAAGTATCTGAATCATCCAATGTTTCTATGTATACCCTTTTTCTTTTTCTAGATAGATCAATAACTGGCAAGGTCTTTGACTTATTCTGGTGCAGACTCTTTGCATGTGAACAGGTTCATCATAGTTGAAACATTTAATCGCAGTTCCAGTTCCAGAAGTCTTGTTTTTAGGTCTTCGAAAGTTTTTCATCTTTCTATATTTCAGAAATTTCAGAAATTCCTTATCATGAAAGCAATCTTCTCATCATTGTCATCGTCTGAATCTTGATCGTCGGTTATTACGTTGAAAGCGATGAATTTCTTTTCTGTTGCCTTGCTTTCTCTTCTGCCCTACTGTTTTGCTTTATAGGACATTAAGTTGCCTATTAACTTTTCAATTTTTAACGTACTAATATAATTAGCCTCTTCTTTTGGTAGTGTCTTTTGATCCTACTCTAAAGAGAGTGGATTGAGGATTTTTCTAACTTGATCCTCTTCAGAAAAGTTTTTACCTAATGATACTAAAGAGTGTTCTATATCTTCATGTTTACAATACATGTCATAAATAGACTCATTTTGATTCTCTGAAACTGATTAGTTAATATGGAAATTTTAGTCTGTTTGACTTTACTAGTGCCCTCATGAGCAGCTTGCAATGTTATCCAAATTTTATATATAGACTTACAAATAGAGACTCTATTAAATTCATTTTTGTCTATTGAGCAAGATAAAATATTCATGGCCTTAGAATTATTAAGTGAAAGTGTCTTTTAATCATCAGTTCATTGTGAAAATTTTGCCTAGGTTCTGTGTACTCACACTGTGTAGTATTCCAAACATCTAGACCATTAAACTGTAAATAAATCTTCATTCTATATGACCAATAAGTGTAATTGCTACTATTAAAAAGTGGGGGTCTAGCAGTAGATTGTCCTTCAAAAAAGTGTTAACAAATGTACTAATAGTGTTGCTAGCCATTTAAACTTTTCAAAAATCAAATTATGAGTTTTTGAAAACCTAATGCTCTGATACCAAATGTGGATTGCAGAATTATGGATCTTAAGGCTAATTAAATGCTAGAGGAGGATGAATAGTGTTTTATAACTTATGTAAAAAATTTAAAATTTCTTTCAAATTAAATATTAAATCAAAGATTAACATCACAAAATAATACTATCAAACAGTCAATGATGCAATCATAAATAAAAATAAAAGCAGTAAAGCAAAGTAAAGAGTAAGAGAAATGACACCAGAGATTTTATACTGGTCGGATTTCTTCTACATATAGTCTCGTACAATTGCTTGTATAGATTTCTTTTCAAATGTCAATCTTTAACCGAGCAGAAGACAAATCCAAATACAATCTCGATTTCAAGGCTACGAGACACGCCCTCCTGAATTTTCGAGCTTAGGGTAGACACACTTGATTTGAATGGACTACAAGTACACCCACTAGATTTTTGGACTACTAAGCATACCTACTTGATTTGAACGGGCTACAAGCACACCTAAGCAAATACAAATAGAGTTGATAGTTTTTCTAAAGACAATTTCTTGAACTTTGAATACAATGGATTCTATAGCCTCTTGGACAATACTTTGATCTTTGAATTGAGAGATAGAGATATTTCCAAAATAGTAAGAAAGTAGTATTGAATCAATGCAAAGAAGTATGAATTGATTCTATATGATTTTGAAGAGATTTAAATATATTTTTCAATGGAATTTTCAAGAGAGTAAGGGGAGGAAAGAAAATAAATAATTAGTTGTCAAAAAATTCGTTTGCACTCCCCTTTATATAGTAAATCAACATATGTGTCCATTCGTGAAGAGTTGCGACGAATAGACACTTCTTTTCAAAATTTGAAAAACCTCTTGGCGGTATGTATGTCGACATACTCTATGGATATATGTCGATATATGCCTGTGTATTTTAAAAACTTGTTTCTTTTAAAATATTTTGAAAATCCTATACTTTGTAAAATAATTTGGTACTTTGTAAAATAGTTTGAACATGGTTTATAAATATTTTGAACTTCGAAAAATTTTATAAAATATTTTGATTTTTTTTTTGTTTTAAAAAAATATAAGAGATAGAAATATATGAGATAGAGATCAAAGATTGTTATCAAGGACTTTAACAATATAAGCTTTAACAATATAAGCTATGACTCTATACACTAAATTATAATCTTGAGATCTTCATATCCTGGTCTATGTACTCATGAGTCGTCATGTCTATCTTTTGAGTATTTATGCTGTACAGTCTTCGATTCAATAGTTATGTAATTTTCTGCACTATATAACTTTTCAAAACATTAGTATCTATATTTTATATGATTATATATGGTTATATTTAGTTGTTTTCATCAAAATCAATAACTGAGGTATTAACATGACTATAATACAGTTAACACAGTATGACTTTGTCATGGCATTGCAGTTTGACTATGTCACTCGTATTGCAATATGAATTTGTTATGGCATCACAGTTACATTAGGCTTTTTGCGGCACAATATAACTAAGCCTCTAATAATGAAGTCTCTTGTTGGTTATGTTTTATTTGGGTTCGCTTTGCTTCCTGTTTACAGTGCTACGATGCCAATGGTTGTGCACTGAATGTGAGCTGTGTAGCTCTTACAGGAGTTTACGTTAGGTTTTACATATTATATTTTTGGAACGTGTGTGATCCCTTTGCTAGATACGTAGCATGTTTTATTTTCTTGCTACTTTACGTAGACCTACGTACACTATGAAAAATTGCTGAAATTTCGACGATAAATTGTCGCCGTAGAGTTGTGGGAAACTGTTTGTCCGACAATATAACAACGACAAAACTTTGTCTCAAAATTACCCGTGGGGATAATTTTTTTGACCATATTGCGAAGACTTTGGTAAGGGAGTTTTCGATGACTTTATCTTCTAATGACACGGCGATGACGTAATTTACCGACGGTTTTGCGACGACTATGCAACAACCAATCGAATAATACATTTTGTGATGACATTCCGACGACTTGGTAATCTCGACTAATTTGCGACGACTTAGCTACAACATTTGGTGAAGTGTAATTTTCATATTTTTCCATGACTTGGTGACGACATTTGTGTTGATGTTTTATAGCATTTTTGTTGTTTTTTTCTTTTAACCATAAATCTTATTAATAGCATATATTCCAACAATGTCAACTGGCAATTATAACAACATATAACACATTAAAATATAACGATTCCACGTTTAAACACAATACATGTAAAAAAGTATACTAACAACAACAAAATCTTTTAATATCACATAATATTGCAGCAGTTAAATAGTACACAAACAATATCTTAATACAACATCTATGTCATACATGTTCGTCTGAATACTATATATATAGTGCATACAAATAAAATGCATCCATCACCCTGACGCTAACATGAAATATCATTTTGGATTTTCACTATTGAACGTTCGATACAACATCTCTTAAAGCTTTGGAACTTACCTTTGAAGCGATGAGAGTTGATCCTACAACTTAGCGGTTTTCTACGCTACATTGTGTTGAAGCTTACGCCTCTTTCTCTATGCCATTCCTGCATGTGTGACTTCATAGACATTTTGAATGGAAATCCAAACTTACACAAAACTAGGAAATAGAGATTTGCAACAATTTAATTTACTAAATTAAATTAGATAAATATCTCTAACTTCACTCATAAATACAAAGCCGAAAAGACAGACCAATTTATAAGCCAATGACTTGGATTTCAATGTAATCAATTTTCATCATTTGTTAACCAAGGCCTATGAAGTGATTTTTGAGATGCATAGCTACTAAATATGATTACAACATTGCTACTGACTTCATTTGCAATGAACATGGAGGGCAAAGCAATATGCAATGAGAAAATATTCAAATATAAGCAACTGGGAGGCAACTTGAAATGCCATTATATGTTTGGAATCACGGTACCAGTTCGGTTATAGTCCAAGGGTCATAAATTGAATTCCACACACTTCAGTCTCATGTAAAAAAGTTACTTGGTTAAATATTTAATGTCTCTGTGACATGATAGGTCAAATATTCCATTAAAAAGAATGATGTGAATCATGTTAAATAGTTACATAATTTGCATGCATGTTTATACTACACCAAGGATGTTCAAAACGAAACTACATGAGAATTATGCCAAGAAACTCTTCTTCATTCTTCTGCATTAGCACTATATAATCATGCGCCGATGGTTCTTAATGATGGAAGAAATTGTTTCATTGATATATTAAGGAACATGCATCAATCTATTTGCGATGGGATAACTGAAATAATTGAACTAGTCACGACCAAAGATAATAATAAATAAGAAAAATAAGCACGCTGCTGAGGGCATTTTAGATTTCAATTCACAGGTTATGAGCACAACCAGCAGTGGCTTCTTCAGTTGAAATTTAGTCACTATGCAACTAGGTGTGCCTTATTCGGTTTACCGTGGCTAGTTCTACTTGATTTCGTGGTTGTTTCACTGAACAGATGGCTGGTTTTTAAATAGCGAAAATATCACCGTTTTATTATAAAAATGGATTAAAAAGGCAAAGACTTATCTGTTTTAACTATTTTTGCAGTAAAACGGCAAGGTCTTTGTTATTTTGTTGCAAATTGAATAAAATGACAGTCTTTGTTATTTTATTTATTTGTGAATTTTTTAAAAACCGGTTTCATGGTTAGTTTTCTCACTTCTGGATGCAGAGTTTCTTCGCTCAGTGTAAAAGTAAGATAGAGAGAGTGAGTGTACATGTCCATTGTTGGTAATGGTTTATTGAGAGAAATGGGATATGTGACAGCCGCATTACACTATTTTATTTTCTTTCGTATTGCAAATAGTATGGGCTACTGACCCGCCCCATCATCAATATGAGCGCATATTATTTCATCTATATAAATACCACATGATGTACACTATTCTGTTTATGAAATACAAAATCATTTTTCAGTTTATATCAGTTTGTTAACATGGTATCAGGGCAAAACAACCAAACAGCATAAAGATCATCACTCTGCCTCGCCTGAAATCTCCATCATCTGGAGGTGGCTGTTGTGATCTCTTTTCTCCTCAGAAAAGTTCATCATCGGAGATTATTTTTTGTATTTCTACATTCTTGTTTACCTGCACTCCTCAGAATTGCATTCATCATAGGAGTTTTCTTACCCTCTGCAGTGAGAACTGCTTCTTCCAAAATTCTGTTTCTTGAAGGCTGTGCCGTGCCAGAAAGAGGGTCAGAGAAGCCTCATCATCCCCCACTTTGGCTGCATCACCTTCTTGCTATCAGTAAAAGTTTCTGCATCCTGTTTTTTTTCCTTATTTCCTTTAATTTTTGTGTTGTTTCTTATCATTTTTCCAAGATTCGTAGAATCTTGATCAGATCAGTGTTTTGTTCTAAATCATGGCTACCGATGAGGATGATCAATCCTCAAGCACCTCACCAACCCAAGGAAGATCTAATACCACCCACCAAAATACCTTTAATGATGCAATCAAATCTCTTGTCAACCCACATAACCAAATAGTCAATATCCAATTGGATGAAAGTAACTATTTGCTCTGGAAATTCCAGGCTGAGACAGCCATTAGAGGATATGGTCTAGATGATTATATTCATGAGACTGCAATCATCCCTGAAAGATACACAGCAAACAAAGAGGGAAAATTAATCAAGAACAAAGATTATATCACATACTCAAGACAAGACAGTTTGCTATGTGCATGGTTATTAGCATCAATAAGTGTGAATCTACTACCACAATTAGTAGGGTGCAAATATGCTCATGAAATTTTGAAATCAGTTAAACAGATATTCAGTTCTCAATCAGCTGCTAAAGTTATGCATTACAAGAGACTAATGCAAAATCAAAGAAAATACAATTTATCAATGAGAGAATATCTTACAAAAATGAAAACATATTGTGATCTTCTTGAGGCAGCTGGTCACAAAGTATCAGATAATGAGCAAATCTTGAGTATTATGAATGGCTTAGATGAAGAATATGAATCAGTCACAACCGTGATTCTATATACATAAACTACACCAACTCTAAAATATGTTCATTCTACATTGCTAGCTCATGAGGGAAGAATAGAGCAAAAGAGACCTCTAAATCTTGATATGTCTGCTAATGTTGTATCACAGTCCAGAAATAGAAGTCAAAGCAAGGTTACTACAAATCAAAACTACCAAATGGGTGGCCAGAATACTAAAGGCAGAGGCAGATTAAGAAACAATAATAATAATAGACCAAGATGTCAAATATGTGAAAAGTATGGACACACTACAACAAAATGTTATTTCAGAATTAACCTCAACTATACACCCAACAATAATCAAAGAAACTACAACCCTACTGCAAACCTTGCAAGCATTCTGCAAGAATCAAAAGGCATATCAGAAAGTTCAAGAAGTTCTCACCGGAATGATATTACAAAGCCAGAAGATGTTCTGGATGAATGATGGTACCCAGATTCAGGTGCCACAAATCATGTAACAAGCAACATAGACAATCCCAACCTTGGCAACAAAGAGTATAGAGGTAATCAAACCATTCACATGGGGAATGGTGAGTCAGTCAAAATAACTCACACTGGTATTGTCTGCATAAAAGGTGAAAGGCAACTCTATCTTAATAATTTATTAAGAGTACCAAATGTCAAGAAAAATATGATAAGTGTATCACTGTTTTCAAGTGACAACAATGTGTACTTTGAATTTTACCCTAAATATTATTTAGTTAGAGACATTCTAACTGATGAAATTCTTTTGCAGAGTGAAGCACATAAAGGACTATATAAGTTCAATCTTGTCAGTTCCAAGAATTCTGAGATTAAGAAAAAATATTGCAATATTTCTGATGTCACAAAGTGAAAGCTGTAAAAGTATCTTTGATATATGGCATTGGAAATTAGGTGTAACGACCCACTATTTTGGACCATTCAAATCGACAATAATCCACACATGTCGGACTTGAATAATTCAAAATAATAGATTGTAATAAAATTTGGAGCAAATAAAATCAATCACAGAATCACAGACACAGAAATATCAGAATAACTCGCAGCGGAAGATAAAATACCATAGTAGTTCATGAAGCTACTATAACAAAGTCTCAAAACAAATACATAATATCAGTCTGAAAACAAATTCAGTAGAAATCCGAAATACATAGAAGTCCACTAATACAATAGCTGAAATAGAACAACTGAAACTGAAATAGATAATAACTAGATAAGCAGAATCTCCAGCGATTCCTAGCTCCAGAAAATGAAACCCAAAGCTATGAATACTCAGGCTGACCCGAGCGTAAATAAAACACAAACACTCGAGTCAGGACATACATACTTATACAATGTAAACCAACTCAAGTGAACTGTAATAAAGGCACAAGTAACTTAAAGGATGCTTGGGATCGCCCATCCTCTAAGGATCTGTTAAACTAGTTACTATGTAGTAATATTCACTATTATAATAATGTCTAATAGTAAAATAAACATACTTAAAAATAGCGTTAAGGCTTTACATTTTCCACCTTAACACATAAATAGTGCCAGTAGTCTACACAGTACCTGCGTACCTCCAGATCGGGAGGCTACGAGAAGATACTCCATAGGTACGACACAAATCAAACTCGTAGTAAAGCTCGCTATGGTAGGTGACACGGCACACAAGGCAATGCCATAGTAGATATACCAATTACGCACACGGGCTGGTGGAAACGTGTAGCAGCCACTACCGCCCACCTTGGAACACACTCCCAAATCAAAATCGAAGATGGCCAATCACAAGGTAAGAGTATAATATCGAAGGAATGTGCTCGATCGGAGGAATGACCTCACTTGGCCCGAGATCGCTCCTGTTTTAGCCACCTTAAGCAACTCACGGGAGTCGGGTCCACGTTCATACCTCAATAGGATCGTCGCCACCATCCTACTTCATTCTGGAAACTCCACCGCATACACAGTTGTTAAAGTGGTTTTCGGTATCGACAGAGAGTATGCCCATATCCGATTCCGGTCTCTTTAACAACCAATCGTTATTATAACCCGTGGTTATACATTTCAAATTGGTTTATATTTCAAATCAAAATACATCATTTAAACCATTTAAAAGTAAATTCATTATACTTACAAGTCAAATATTCAATTCCCAAAAATTTGGCCCTTTCTGAGCTCATTTATTCAGTTAAATACTTTAAAACATTGAAAATTTCAGCTTTCGCAGCACTTAGAAAATGCTGCGGTAAGTTATATTTTAAAACAATTTATTTCAGCAAAGACAACATTTATAAACTGCTGTAGTAGTTCATTTTCATTTGAAAATAAGTTAAATTCAGCAAAGACAACATTTATTAACTACTGCAATAGTTCAGGGTTCAATTTGAAAAATTAGTTCAATTCAGCAAAGACAACATTTACAAAACTGCTGTAGTAGTTCAATTTCATTTGAAAATCTTCATTTCATCCAACTAAAGCACTTATCAAGTGCTACTGTAGCCCTTTTATTAGTTTCAGATTTTAACTTTCTTTCTGCAACCACAACACTTACCAAGTGCTGCAGTAGCCTTTAGTTAATCTAGCCTTTAGTTCATTTGCATCAACCACAGCACTTACAAAGTGCTGCAGTATCCTTGACTTTAGATTTTTGTTGGTTTCAGAAATGATAGTCTGAAGTGCTATTAATTCAATTTCCAGATTTATAATAAAATTTCAGAAACAAATAAACTTCGATTTTAACCATTTTAAACTTATAAAAATCATATTTTTCCACTCAAAATGTTCATTTGAAAACCCTTTAATTTATAACTTTTATAAAGTAAAATTTCACAAATAAATATCAATTTTTTCTTCAGTAATTCACTTATTAAATTCAAGTGTATAATTTTCCTATTCTTTGCATTTTTTTCAATTAACTTAACACTTATATTTAAATTACCATTTCATAAATAAAACTTAATCTCCATTTTATTTAATTAACTTAAACTTCCATTTAAAAATCAAATCACAAATTTCCAAATTAAGTTATGTTTCAAATCACAAATTTTCCATTCATTTATTTAACATTTTTAATACATAGAAAAAATCATTATCACTTTGTTAAATCATTTTAAATCCAAATTTAAATCAAAATATCAGATTTTTACATTTTAAACAATACTTTAAAATTTCCAGAAAAATATATAAAATAACCACGGGTCTGTATAATATTTTCTAACCTAGGTCAAGTGATACAGATAATATATCATTTCAATCCGTAATTTACAAAGAAAAATCCGGGTTCTATCATTTCAAACCCGCAATCCCAAGTTAAATAAAATAAATAAAAATCGCTCAGGCCTATCATTTCAGCCCATAATGATTTTTCCCTATTCTAAAGTTCGTTCGAGTATGTATCATTTCAACCCATAGTGATTCTATTCTACAGGGAACTTGCAGTGTGAGAAACAGAATAAAATAAACAATATAACAGAATATAACATAGCAGATGATGTGACAGATTTATAACAGGGTTTAACATCATATAATACATATCACAGGCAGGTATAACATGATATAACAGTTCTACACATTCACTTGTTATCATTTCACAATTCTATAAGTACGAATGTCAAGCGTGAATAACTCACCTCTTTAAGCTGGAGTTCGCAAATCAAAACACACAAATAAATCCAGAAAGCACGATACAGCACGACTTTGGATACAAGTGGAGAGAGAGCCAAGATATAAATCTTGTATAAAACAAAGCAATATAAATATAAATATAATACAAAGATTAATTGAAACAAAAATGGAAATTATAATTAACAAATGACATCACCAAGCTTTTAACACAAGATTGCTTGACCACTACTCCATGGTTTGCTCGGCCATGATGTTATAGGTTCGGCCATGGTTCTAATTTGAGGAACAAGGCTCGGGTATGGGTCAATTTAGCACGGCTATCATAGGGAATGCGAAGAGAATGGAGTTACAAGCATGGAATGTCAAAGGTCAAGGCATAAAAGAGGAGTTTTGGGTTGCATCTAGGCTCGGCCTATGGTCAATATGGCTCGGCCATGTGCCACTACAGGTCAGGTCAGGTGATGTAGAGGCCAGTGGTGATGGTCACGACGGCTGGTGGTGGTGGTCGAGGCAAACTATGGGATGGTGGTGGGATAAAGGCTCGGCTATGCATTGTTTGGAGTTTAGGCAAAGATTTTGTGGTGCTTGTTCAACCTAGTGGTCACGGCCAGGTCTGGACAGAGGGGTAGGGTGGTTAGCCGTGGATGATGAGGGGGTGGAGATGATGGTGGTGGTCGGTGGAGGTGATGGTGGTTATGGCCGAGCAAAACTAGAGAGAGGAGCAAGGCAAAATCAATAAAAACGAAGAGAAAGAGTAGGAAAAAGGAAGCCATTAACTTACATATTTTTTCAGAAATGAGAATAGCTGTGAGAATGAGGATGATGGGAAGTTTTTCACGTGAATTATCAATAAGAAATGTACGGCTACAAGGAGAAAATGAAAGGCCAAGCAAATGAAAAGACTAGGATAAGGAAAAGTCACAAGTTTAAAAGCTTTTGTCTCTTTGAATTTCCACTTTCTTTTATTCAAAATAAACCAATAAAAAATCAAATAAATAAAATAAAAGATAAAACAAAATAAAGTAGAAATGAAAATAAATAAATTGTCTTAGGAAAATAGAAAATAAATAAAGAAAATAGTTTATTATATTGAAACTAGAATTAAAAATTGTAAACAAAATACAACTAATATTGGAAAATTACAACTACACTTTTAAAATGTTTTAAAATAAAAATTTGAAATAAAATCTAATTTTAAAAATATTTGCAAAATCTTGGGTTGTTACACTCTCCCCCACTCAAACCTTTTCGTCCTCGAAAAGAACGAAACAAGGAAGATAAGGCAAACAAGATAGAAAAGCAAATAGTACCTGTAACAAACAATTCTGGATTCGAAGCACGAATGCTCTCCTCCGTCTCCCAGGTACAATCTTGATCATCTGTACTCCATTGTACTTTGACCAGACTAACAGATCTCCTTCTTAACTGCTTCATACCTCTGTCGACAATACGAAGTGGCTTCCTCTCGACGGTCAGAGTAGGCTCAATATCCAAACTATCAAGAGCAGAAGGCTGAACAATAAGAGATGGGTCATGAAGATACCGGCGAAGATGCGAGACGTGGAATATGTAATGACTCGACTTTTCGACGCTCGAAAGTCGACATTAATATGTCCACTGTATCAAATGTCGCGCAATCGAATGCCGAAAAACCGAATTGTTATGGAGAAAAAGAAGAGGTAGAAGAAGACAGAAGGAAGAAAGAACAGAAAGAAAGAAATAGAAACAATAACAAAATCTCACATTCGCAGCGGAACAATATATAATAGATAAATGAATAATCTTTAAATCAAAGAACTATATCATTTTATACATTACATCATCATCAGAGTTTACAACAACAATACAACACTGGACAGTTATATAAACTTGTCCTCATACAGAATACACAGCGGAATAAATAATATCATATACAAGTGATACGCCTCGCCATCCAGCTCGCCACTGAGCTCCACAGCATCTCCTGAATCCAGAATGACCTGATAACCTAACTCTAGACTGCCTGTGTGGAAAATTATGGGCACCCAGAGTTTAGGAAGGAAACAATAAACTCCAAGTCAGCCATGGTGACTGGTGTGAGAACTAAAACAGTTATTTTCACAAAGAAAATAAAACAGATTCGGAATGCTTTTGGAAAATGAAACTACCATAAAACCTCCCGCCACACACACAATGCAAACGCAGAATTGGAGGAGATTTCTTCTTATGATAGTCAAACATGCTTATTATGCAAAAGGAAAACTCTTTTGATATTATTACTAGTGCATAGTGTAGAAACATTTCGAAAGTATAATATTAATCTTAGCCAGCTTACGACCAGTATCGTATGCCTACTATAGCTACCATCTAAACAGTGGTGACCACCATAAGTAAATGGCAGGTTCTACAACTAAAACCGTACAGGGTTCGTATTGTTTCTTTGGATTTCCAACAAATGGTCAGGCTAAGGAACTTCCTTACACCGAAATAGAAACGCCTCTAAAAAGACGCCCCGAGAGTCAACCTGCTCTCTGCAAACACAAGGCCGACGCTACCTCACGCTTTAACCAAGCTGTAACTAGGTAGCTAACACACGAGCTATGCCATCCCCCGGTCGTTACCGACCTTTATCCGAGGATCCTCAATCACAAAGCAACAACCACAAAGTATAATAAATTTGCAGCATCAACATAGGTAAAATATCTGGGCTCCATACCATGATATCACCTTTTAACCAGAAGGAAATGGCATACCCTAGGGGCGCTACCCCTAAAAACCTTTGCCGCAACATTCCTGTTTCGACCATTACCGGGTTGTGAGGCTCGATGAAGTCTCATCCACAAAGCTACGCTTTTTCACAAAGCCACGTTTTTTCACAAAGCCACGCTTTTTTCACAAAGCCACGCTTTGGTCAACAAATGATCAACAGCATTTCGTATGCCACATTACCAAATTGGGAATATATCACTAGTAACCATCAACTACATAACCTCTGAGCTCGTACGTCTCAGAGAATGGTGTTAAGCTAAGAGAATAAATTCTCCGCCACCAACAGAAATGTATTTGATAGAAACCAGCTTTACATCTCAAAGTGTAACGTCAGACACACATCCATACAAGTCCGTTCCGGGATCGAACGGAACCGAAGGCACTTCCAAAGAAGCCCTTGCAATCCGGATATTCACTAATCACGTCCGGACTTCCCATCACAAGAAGAGTGATATAAATCTCTATACCGGAGCAACTTGGTGCAGAGACATTCGACAGGTTGTCCTTTCATTTTCGCAATTATCCGGTCTTCAACACCGGTCTTCAATACGATCCATATCGTCGTATCACTAATTCGGAATGGGTTATATGACACAAAGGTCTTTTCCCGGCTAACCCGAATAGTGAGCGTCTATTTTAAAAACAAATCAAGTGCCATTTCAAAGGCAAATATTTATAGTCGGTTATTTAACTATCAACAACATTCACAACAATCAACCAATTTAAATAATTTTTCCCAAATTATTAAATTTCAAATATCTTCGCGATATACAGTTTAACACTTCAACCATTTGAAAACAATTTCAAATCACGTTCATTTAAACCAATTTAATAAATCCTTATCGATTTATTTCAAATTTACATCCCAAATCTGTAAATTTATTTCCACACTTCATCACTTTGAAAACCAATTTCAAATCATATTTTCCACACTTCAAAAATAAATCAATGTTTATTTTTAAAACAAATTTCCCTTTCCTTTACAAATTCCATTTGAATTTACATTCCCAAATATCCATTTTTAACTCCAAATCAACTTTCAAATTGATTTCCAAATTTGTTTCAACACAAAAATCCATTTTTATTCAACACCAAATCAATTTTCATATCGATTTCCCAAAGATCTATTTTCAAATACCAAATCAATTATTAATTGGATTTCAACCAAATTTATCACCTTTTAAAATAATTTCGTTTATTTCTTCCAAACCATTTAAAATTCCATTTTAAATAAATTTTCCGACTTCCGAATAATACTATTCAAAATCTATTTTTAAAAACCTTTTACCATATTTTAGAAATAATTCGATAAGATTTCGAAAATCAACTTTATACTTTAAAATCCTTTCTTTTAAATTCAACCAATTCTTTCAAAAGAAATTTACTTAAAATTCCCAACTTTAATTTCAAAAATCCAATTCCATTCATTTCTGGTATCCAACGATACCAAAAATACATTCGGCTAAATTATAGCCTTCAACAAATTCAATCATAGATATAATCATTCATAGATTATAAATAATTCATCACAGAACATATGAAACAAATTCATACAACATATGAAACAAATTCATATAATTTGAGGAATCCAGTTGGATCCCTCCAACCTGTTTCCCTGCATCCACAGATGTTAGCACAATACCAATTCCACTTCACGATGGAATTATCGCGGTATATGGGATTTATAAAATACTATCCGCTATTATGCGGCGCAATAGGGTCTCATCCGCTATATAATGCGGGAAATCAACTCCAAATACATATATAATACCAATTCCACTTCACGATGGAATTATCGCGGTATATGTTTTTAATAAATAACCTCCGCTTAATATACAGCGTATAGGGTCTATTTAACACAATAGATAGCAGTTTATCATTCAATTCACACAATCAACACATTCAACAATTTTAAATCTAAATATTTAAAATTTAAATCGAAACAAAACATTCGATTGAGTGAGAAGTTCTCACCTTGCTGTCGATAACGGCTGCAGTATTTCGTTTCGAACAAAATTAAACGCACGTTTAATTTTACTCAAAATTTTCACTGTCTCCAAACGACTCCAATCTAGCTCCATTGCGAAGAGCTTGTCGAAACGATTCCAACGCAAAAAGTTTCGTGCGAAACGGACCTCGCATCAAAAAGTTACGCATTGATAAGGATTGAACGAATTTTAAATATAATTTATTTCACAAATTCCCTTTTATTTTCCACCTTAATTTATCTGGCCCGTTCGTTTAGCTTGATGAAATCATGGCCACTGTTCGAATCTTCTTCCACGCGACATTGTACAGGCTATTCACGCGAATGAAACCCACCTGCCGCCCCAAACCATAAATTTTCGAGCCGACATCGACGATTTTCAGAACGATCAGGTACTTCCACTACGTGCGCCTAGCTCCCCCTTCCATCGCCGAAGGTCCGGCCATGCTCGGTGATGATCTGGTCTCGAACGACGTGATGGAATGCCGGCCCTTTACGAGCAAATTGCCGACGATTGCCTACGAATTTTTCGATCATAACCGTTCACATTATAGATCTCGATGCCCTCTTTGATTTTGTAGTTGAAAACTTCTTGAATCGATGCGTGGATTAGAAGAAAAATTGGGAAGAAGATCGTTGTTTTCTGGCCATTGAACGTGAGGGTGGCGGCCACGAACAATAACCCTAGCTTTGTTTTGCAAATGAAGAAATAGAAGTCCTTTTATAGAAAATTTCACAAAACACTATTCATTGAAAATTTTCCGAACTCCAAATCGAGCGTGCCGGCTGGCGTTTCTAAGGTTTACCCCACATTCCGAACACAATGGAATGTGTTTTGGATGCTAATTCGGTCGTATGTGCGAGTTACGGAATTAAACGATCAAATTTAAATCAAATCGATTTAAATCGATTTCGATGCGTTTTGGCTTGCCCCGGACAAACCGTACATCCGATTGACACGAAATTTGAAACCATACAATAATATCACATTATGGATCCGATGAAACTGGTTTCGTTGAAATCCGAGACTGTTTAAAAAATGGTCATTTTCACTCGTCAATTAAATATTAAAATATTCAATTTTCACAAATTAACTTTTAATTCAATTTTAAAAGTTCTAAAACATCGTTATAACTTCAATATGATTTAATATAACTTTATAAATCATTTTTAATCACATTTAATTCAGATTTCAATTATTTCTGCAATTTCAAATATTAAATTATCGATTTAATTATACAATTAAATCACTATATCTAAATTAAATAAATTCGACTTCCAAATCTTACTTGTTAATATTTAAAATTAATTAAATATACGAATTTCAATTGATGGAAATTCTGGGTCGTTACAAACTTCCCCCCTTAAAAGAATTTCGTCCTCGAAATTACAAAGTAAGAAAAATGCACAAAATCCATTAACTTTTCAAAAATCCACTTAGTGAAAAGTTTATATTCACTCTTTTTCAATACCTTTAACTTCAACCAAAACAATGGTTTTCATTTTCTAGTTCAATTCCTACGTTTTCATTTCAATTTGGAAATTGACTTTTCATTAACAAAAATTTTCCAAAATTTCCAAAATTTTTCTAACGCCTTAAATTTTCAGAAAAATTCGCCAGCGTCACCTTTGCGCGGTTCGATCGTAGTACGATCACAACAGACATAAATATATATACATCGACCCACCCGGTCGGAAAAGCAGAAAAACAGTTCATATTTCCTATTTTTATTGTGTAGGCGTACCTTTTTAGCATTTTTAAGAAAAGCAGATATTAATTAGCTTATTAGCGCAACCAAACCAACCGAACGGCAGCCACGGCACCTGTACTTACTCAATTTAAACACGTAAGTGACATATATATGAAATCTATTCACATTTCACTTGTTTTCAATAATAACAAGTAATTTTCATAAGCAACACATGTGATATTCATTCAGAAGCACATATTCAAGGTTTTAACACTAGTTTCATTTGTTTGCAACCAAATTACATACCATTCCATTCAATCCGAATAGTTTCAACTCAATTTCTTACATTCAATTCATTTTCAATTAGTTTACATTCACTAATTTACATTCACATTAGTTCACTTCCAATTCAAATTCAATTACTCAACTTTCGATTTCTTATCAATTTAATTCGATATGAATTTATATGCAATCAACTAACAATCATATAACAACCAATGTATAACTAACACAACCAAATTTATTCAATTTACTTTACTTCACATTCAATTTGGTTCAACATTTTTAATTCCAATTGGTTTAATATTCCATTGATTTTCATTCAATTTCCAATCACATTAGCTTTAATGAATTAACACTTACATCCCTTATTCCAGATCAATTTATTCACATTCGATTGATTAACATTTAATCCATTTGTTAATTCAATTGCTAATTCATTTCACAAATAAAGTTGAATTTCATTTATATAACTCAAGTTCACCTCTATTTAATAAATTCACTTTATTATTTCACTTTGATATCAAAATCAAATTCATTTAACATCACTTAAGTTATATTCCAATTAAACATCATCTGTTTAACTTAACTTAAATTTCTACTTATAAATCCAATTCAGATTCCAATTCTAAAATAAATTTCATTTAACTTTTACCAAAGTCAAATTTCATCAATTATTCAAATTCATATCTCATTTTGCTTAACAAAATTCGTTTAACCATTTATCATTTAATTTCACTTACATCTTTTCATTTTATAAGTTACACAACTTATTTATTTAACTTCCAAATCTTATTAAATAATCACCTATCAAATCCAATTCAATTTATTTAACTTTCCTAAATTTCCAAATCATATTATAAGTATAAAACTCATTTCACTTATATTCATCGATTTCAACTTGGATTTTAATTTCAAATTTGTTTATCACAACAAAACTTCAATTTCCAATTTATTATGGTAGCAAATCCATCACACAGAAACTCGAAAATGATACTGATGATGCTGCAGTCATCACCCTTATTATTTCCTAGCAACACTAGTGAATTCAGTGCTTTAAATTCTTTCAAAAATTCCTTTTTAATTTATAAATCACATTTATAAATCCGTTCTCATATAATTTCACCATTTTTCTTTTCTTATACAAGATTATTTCACAACTGCAAATCATATTAATTATAATTCCATACTTAATAATTCATTTGCTTATATACTTTATTCTTTTACAATTGTTGTTTTTATTTAAATAATTCAAACTACTTTTATTAACTTATATATATTCTTACATTTTCAACAACCAAACAATCAATTTATATACACTTTAATAATTCTATAAAATTATTTCCTTTATATACAAAATATAATCGAGGAAAAATTATTTCATTTACCCAATTTAAAATGATACTATGTCGGTTTATCTTGTTTAAGAGTTTAGAAACCCTTATCAATACAGTTAGCTAGACTGCACCGACCAGAATTTATAAACAATCAACCGATAAGTCAACACAATACAAAACAATTTCATATTCACTAACAAATATGCGCTCATATCTATTATTACACTCACACTCATTCTAGAGTACTACTGACTCTATCTCTAATGAGTAATTCCCAAAGAGCCAAGGTTGCCGCTTAACCAACAGCTCTGATACCAAATGTAACGACTCGACTTTTCGACGCTCGAAAGTCGACATTAATACGTCCACTGTATCAAATGTCGCGCAATCGAATGCCGGAAAACCGAATTGTTATGGAGAAAAAGAAGAGGTAGAAGAAGACAGAAGGAAGAAAGAACAGAAAAACAGAAACAGAAACAATAACAGAATCTCACATTCGCAGCGAAACAACATATAATAGATAAATGAATAATCTTTAAATCAAAGAACTATATCATTTTATACATTACATCATCATCAGAGTTTACAACAACAATACAACACTGGACAGTTATATAAACTTGTCCTCATACAGAATACACAGCGGAATAAATAATATCATATACAAGTGATACGCCTCGCCATCCAGCTCGCCACTGAGCTCCACAGCATCTCCTGAATCCAGAATGACCTGATAACCTAACTCTAGACTGCCCGTGTGGAAAATGATGGGCACCCAGAGTTTAGGAAGGAAATAATAAACTCCATGTCAGTCATGGTGACTGGTGTGAGAACTAAAACAGTTATTTTCACAAAGAAAATAAAACAGATTCGGAATGCTTTTGGAAAATGAAACTACCATAAGACCTCCCGCCACACACACAATGCAAACGCAGAATTGGAGGAGATTTCTTCTTATGATAGTCAAACATGCTTATTACGCAAAAGGAAAACTCTTTTGATATTATTACTAGTGCATAGTGCATAAACATTTTGAAAGTATAATATTAATCTTAGCCAGCTTACGACCAGTATCGTATGCTTACTATAGCTACCATCTAAACAGTGGTGACCACCATAAGTAAATGGAAGGTTCTACAACTAAAACCGTACAGGGTTCGTATTGTTTCTTTGGATTTCCAACAAATGGTCAAGCTAAGGAACTTCCTTACACCGAAATAGAAACGCCTCTGGAAAGACGCCGCGAGAGTCAACCTGCTCTCTGCAAACACAAGGCCGACGCTACCTCACGCTTTAACCAAGCTGTAACTAGGTAGCTAACACACGAGCTATGCCATCCTCCGGTCGTTACCGACCTTTATCCGAGGATCCTCAATCACAAAGCAACAACCACAAAGTATAATAAATTTGCAGCATCAACATAGTTAAAATATCTGGGCTCCATACCATGATATCACCTTTTAACAAGAAGGAAATGGCATACCCTATGGGCCCTACCCCTAAAAACCTTTGCCGCAACATTCCTGTTTCGACCATTACCGGGTTGTGAGGCTCGACGAAGTCTCGTCCACAAAGCTACGCTTTTTCACAAAGCCACGCTTTTTCACAAAGCCACGCTTTTTCACAAAGCCACGCTTTTTTCACAAAGCCACGCTTTTTTCACAAACCACGCTTTTTTCACAAAGCCACGCTTTGATCAACAAATGATCAACAGCACTTCGTATGCCATATTACCAAATTGGGAATATATCACTAGTAACGATCAACTACATAACCTCTGAGCTCGTACGTCTCAGAGAAGGGTGTTAAGCTAAGAGAATAAATTCTCTGCCACCAACAGAAATGTATTTGATAGAAACCAGCTTTACATCTCAAAGTGTAACGTCAGACACACATCCATACAAGTCCGTTCCGGGATCGAACGGAACCGAAGGCACTTCCAAAGAAGCCCTTGCAATCCGGATATTCACTAATCACGTCCGGACTTCCCATCACAAGAAGAGTGATATAAATCCCTATACCGGAGCAACTTGGTGCAGAGACATTCGACAAGTTGTCCTTTCATTTTCGCAATTATCCGGTCTTCAACACCGGTCTTCAATACGATCCATATCGTCGTATCACTAATTCAGAATGGGTTATATGACACAAAGGTCTTTTCCCGGCTAACCCGAATAGTGAGCGTCTATTTTAAAAACAAATCAAGTGCCATTTCAAAGGCAAATATTTATAGTCGGTTATTTAACTATCAACAACATTCACAACAATCAACCAATTTAAATAATTTTTCCCAAATTATTAAATTTCAAATATCTTCGCGATATACAGTTCAACACTTCAACCATTTGAAAACAATTTCAAATCACGTTCATTTAAACCAATTTAATAAATCCTTATCGATTTATTTCAAATTTACATCCCAAATCTGTAAATTTATTTCCACACTTCATCACTTTGAAAACCAATTTCAAATCATATTTTCCACACTTCAAAAATAAATCAATGTTTATTTTTAAAACAAATTTCCCTTTCCTTTACAAATTCCATTTGAATTTACATTCCCAAATATCCATTTTTAACTCCAAATCAACTTTCAAATTGATTTCCAAATTTGTTTCAACACAAAAATCCATTTTTATTCAACACCAAATCAATTTTCATATCGATTTCCCAAAGATCTATTTTCAAATACCAAATCAATTATTAATTGGATTTCAACCAAATTTATCACCTTTTAAAATAATTTCGTTTATCTCTTCCAAACCATTTAAAATTCCATTTTAAATAAATTTTCCGACTTCCGAATAATACTATTCAAAATCTATTTTTAAAAACCTTTTACCATATTTTAGAAATAATTCGATAAGATTTCGAAAATCAACTTTATACTTTAAAATCCTTTCTTTTAAATTCAACCAATTCTTTCAAAAGAAATTTACTTAAAATTCCCAACTTTAATTTCAAAAATCCAATTCCATTCATTTCTGGTATCCAACGATACCAAAAATACATTCGGCTAAATTATAGCCTTCAACAAATTCAATCACAGATATAATAATTCACAGATTATAAATAATTCATCACACAACATATGAAACAAATTCATACAACATATGAAACAAATTCATATAATTTGAGAAATCCAGTTGGATCCCTCCAACCTGTTTCCCTGCATCCACATATGTTAGCACAATACCAATTCCACTTCACGATGGAATTATCGCGGTATATGGGATTTATAAAATACTATCCGCTATTATGCGGCGCAATAGGGTCTCATCCGCTATATAATGCAGGAAATCAACTCCAAATACATATATAATACCAATTCCACTTCACGATGGAATTATCGCGGTATATGTTTTTAATAAATAACCTCCGCTTAATATACGTCGTATAGAGTCTATTTAACACAATAGATAGCAGTTTATCATTCAATTCACACAATCAACACAATCAACAATTTTAAATCTAACTATTTAAAATTTAAATCAAAACAAAACATTCGATTGAGTGAGAAGTTCTCACCTAGCTTTCGATAACAGTTGCAGTATTTCGTTTCGAACAAAATTAAACGCACGTTTAATTTTACTCAAAATTTTCACTGTCTCCAAACGACTCCAACCATCTCCATTGCGAAGAGCTCGTCGAAACGATTCCAACGCAAAAAGTTTCGTGCGAAACGGACCACGCATCAAAAAGTTATGCATTTATAAGGATTGAACGAATTTTAAATATAATTTTTTTCACAAATTCCCTTTTATTTTCCACCTTAATCTATCTGGCCCGTTCGTTTAGCTTGATGAAATCAAGGCCACTGTTCGAATATTCTTCCACGCGACATTGTACAGGCTATTCATGCGAATGAAACCCACCTGCCGCCCCAAACCCTAAATTTTCGAGCCGACATCGACGATTTTCAGAACGATCAGGTACTTCCACTACGTGTGCCTAGCTCCCCCCTTCCATCGCCGAAGGTTCGGCCATGCTCGGTGATGATCTGGTCTCGAATGACGTGATGGAATGCCGGCCCTTTATGAGCAAATTGCCGACGATTGGCTACGAATTTTCCGATCATAATCGTTCACATTATAGATCTCGATGCCCTCTTTGATTTTGTAGTTGAAAACTTCTTGAATCGATGCGTAGATTAGAAGAAAAATTGGGAAGAAGATCATTGTTTTCTGGCCATTGAACATGAGGGTGGCGGCCACGAACAATAACCCTAGCTTTGTTTTGCAAATGAAGAAATAGAAGTCCTTTTATAGAAAATTTCACAAAACACTATTCATTGAAAATTTTCCGAACTCCAAATCGAGCGTGCCGGCTGGCATTTCTAAGGTTTACCCCGCGTTCCGAACACAATAGAATGTGTTTCGGAAGCTAATTCGGTCGTATGTGCGAGTTACGGAATTAAACGATCAAATTTAAATCAAATCGATTTAAACCGATTTCGATGCGTTTTGGCTTGCCCCGGACAAACTGTACATTCGATTGACATGAAATTTGAAACCATACAATAATATCACATTACGGATCCGATGAAACTAGTTTCGTCGAAATCCGAGACTGTTTGAAAAATGGTCATTTTCACTCGTCAATTAAATATTAAAATATTCAATTTTCACAAATTAACTTTTAATTCAATTTTAAAAGTTCTATAACATCGTTATAACTTCAATATGATTTAATATAACTTTATATATCATTTTTAATCACATTTAATTCAGATTTCAATTATTTCTGCAATTTCAAATATTAAATTATCGATTTAATTATACAATTAAATCACTATATCGAAATTAAATAAATTCGACTTCCAAATCTTACTTGTTAATGTTTAAAATTAATTAAATATACGAATTTCAATTGACGGAAATTCTGGGTCGTTACAGAATACATCATGCACTCCAGAAAGTTTCTCGGGCAAATCCAGACGATAAGCCAAAGAACCAACTCTTTCCACAATGCGGAAAGGACCAATGAACCTAGGAGAAAGCTTCCCTCTACGACCAAAGCGAATGACATTCCTTAAGGGAGAGACCTTAAGGAAACCTGATCACCAACAGCAAACTCTAAACTCCGCCTACGCCTATCAGCGTACTTCTTCTGCCTATCCTGCGCAACCCTCAACTTCCTCTTAATCCCCTCAACTCTCTCAGAAGCCTCCAAAATCATATTAGGACCAAGTTCCAAACGATTACCGGATTTAATCCAGCAAGATGGAGATCTACAGGGTCGTCCGTAAAGAGCAGCAAACGAAGTCATTTTAATACTGGACTGAATTCAAAGATAGAATGAGATAGATAAAGGATTAAGATAAGCTTAAAACAGAAGATTAGATTATACCTGATAACTATTATTGTAGGTGAATTCGACAAGATGGAGATGATCTTCCCAATATCCTCCATAATCAAGCACACAAGCACGAAGAAGAACTTCGAGAATCTGATTCACTCTTTTCGTCTGACCGTCGGTCCATGGATGGTAAGCAGTCCTCAGATTCAGATGAGTACCCAAAGATTCCTGAAAAGCTTTCCAAAACTGACTGGTAAAGATAGGATCACGATCACAAACAATACTGAAAGGAACACCATGGAGACGAACAATCTTTCTCATGTAGATCTCAGACAAGCTAGAAGCAGAACGGGTAGACTTGACCGGAATGAAATGAGCGGACTTGGTCAGTCTATCCACAATAACCCAAATACTCTCATTACCCCTCCTAGTCCTCGGTAATCCATCAATGAAATCCATAGAAACCTGTTCCCACTTCCAATTGGGAATCTCAAGGGGCTGCAACAAACCAGGGGTCTTCTGATGATCGGCCTTGACTTGCTGACAAGTCGCACACCTACTAACAAAGATGGAGATATCCCGCTTCATCCCTCTCCACCAATAAAGCCTCTTTATATCCTGATACATCTTCGTCACACCAGGATGAATAGAAAGTCTGGATCGATGATTCTCCCGAAGTAACTCTTGCCTCAATCCCTCAACATTCGGGACACAAATCCTACCATTAATCCTCAAAATCCCTCTATCATCGATCTGAGCTCCACTACTACCACGACCACTACCACCAACTCTGCTACGAACACTCTCCTCAATAATCCTAAGCATCCTATCCTTATCTTGCTTAGCCTTGATACGATCCAAAAGAGGAGAAGAAGAAACAACCAGCTGACACAACAAAGCCTTCTTCCGACTCAGAGCATCGGCCATAACATTAGCTTTACTAGGAGTATAGCTAATATCGAGGTCGTAAGAAGCCAGAAACTCAAGCCAACGAACTTGCCTTTGATTCAAATCCTTCTGAGTGAAGATATATCTCAAAGACTGATGATCAGTGAAAAGCTCAAACTTAGATCCTAGAAGATGATGCCTCCAAAGCTTCAAAGTAAAGACAACAGCAAGCAACTCTAAATCATGAGCAGCATAATTAGCCTCATGGGTTTTCAACTGACGGCTGGCATAGGCAACTTGAAATGCCATTATATGTTTGGAATCACGGTACCAGTTCTGTTACAGTCCAAGGGTCATAAATTGAATTCCACACACTTCAGTCTCATGTAAAAACGTTACTTGGTTAAATATTAAATGTCTCCGTGACATGATAGGTCAAATATTCCATTAAAAAGAATGATGTGAATCATGTTAAATAGTTACATAATTTGCATGCATGTTTATACTACAGCCAAGGATGTTCAAAACGAAACTACATGAGAATTATGCCAAGAAACTCTTCTGCATTCTTCTGCATTAGCACTATATAATCATGCGCCGATGGTTCTTAATGATGGAAGTAATTGTTTCATTGATATATTAAGGAACATGCATCAATCTATTTGCGATGGGATAACTGAAATAATTGAACTAGTCACGACCAAAGATAATAATAAATAAGAAAAATAAGCACGCTGCTGAGGGCATTTCAGATTTCAATTCACAGGTTATGAGCACAACTAGCAGTGGCTTCTTCAGTTGAAATTTAGTCACTACACAACTAGGTGTGCCTTATTCGGTTTACCGTAGCTAGTTCTACTTGATTTCGTGGTTGTTTCACTGAACAGATGGCTGGTTTTTAAATAGCGAAAATATCGCCGTTTTATTATAAAAATGGATTAAAAAGGCAAAGACTTATCCGTTTTAACTATTTTTGCAGTAAAACGGGAAGGTCTTTGTTATTTTGTTGCAAATTGAATAAAATGACAGTCTTTGTTATTTTATTTATTTGTGAATTTTTTAAAAACCAGTTTCATGGTTAGTTTTCTCACTTCTGGATGCAGAGCTTCTTCGGTCAGTGTAAAAGTAAGATAGAGAGGGTGAGTGTACATGTCCATTGTTGGTAATGGTTTATTGAGAGAAATGGGATATGTGACAGCCGCATTACACTGTTTTATTTTCTTTCGTATTGCAAATAGAATCTTGGGTTACTGACCTGGCCCATCATCAATATGACCGCATATTATTTCATTTGTATAAATACCGCATGATGTACACTATTCTGTTTATGAAATACAAAAGCATTTTTCAGCTTATATTAGTTTGTTAACATGGTATCAGGGCAAAACAGCCAAATGACATAAAGATCATCACTTTGCCTCGCCTGAAACCTCCATCATCTGGAGGTGGCTGTTGTGATCTCTTTTCTCCTCAGAAAAGTTCATCATCGGAGATTATTTTTTGTATTTCTACATTCTTGTTTACCTGCACTCCTCAGAATTGCATTCATCATAGGAGTTTGCTTAC
The DNA here is from genome assembly GCA_030737815.1 of Allium fistulosum. Lineage (NCBI taxonomy): Eukaryota > Viridiplantae > Streptophyta > Magnoliopsida > Asparagales > Amaryllidaceae > Allium > Allium fistulosum. Next base: position 846,721,933 of record CM060907.1, read on the forward strand.
CCTCTGTAGTGAGAACTGCTTCTTCCAAAATTATGTTTCTTGAAGGTTGTGCCGTGCCAGAAAGAGGGTCAGAGAAGCCTCATCATCCCCCACTTTGGCTGCATCACCTTCTTGCTATCAGTAAAAGTTTCTGCATCCTGTTTTTTCCCCTTATTTCCTTTAATTCTTGTGTTGTTTCTTATCATTTTTCCAAGATTCGTAGAATCTTGATCAGATCAGTGTTTTGTTCTAAATCATGGCTACCGATGAGGATGATCAATCCTCAAGCACCTCACCAACCCAAGGAAGATCTAATACCACCCACCAAAACACCTTTAATGATTCAATCAAATCTCTTGTCAACCCACATAACCAAATAGTCAATATCCAATTGGATGAAAGTAACTATTTGCTCTGGAAATTCCAGGTTGAGACTGCCATTAGAGGATATGGTCTAGATGATTATATTCATGGGACTGCAATCATCCCTGAAAGATACACAACAAACAAAGAGGGAAAATTAATCAAGAACAAAGATTATATCACATACTCAAGACAAGACAGTTTGCTATGTGCATGGTTATAAGCATCAATAAGTGTGAATCTACTACCACAATTAGTAGGGTGCAAATATACTCATGAAATTTTGAAATCGGTTAAACAGATATTCAGTTCTCAATCATCTGCTAAAGTTATGCATTACAAGAGACTAATGCAAAATCAAAGAAAATACAATTTATCAATGAGAGAATATCTTAGAAAAATGAAAACATATTGTGATCTTCTTGAGGTAGCTGGTCACAAAGTATCAGATAATGAGCAAATCTTGAGTATTATGAATGGCTTAGATGAAGAATATGAATCAGTCACAGCAGTGATTCTATCTACATAAACTATACCAACTCTACAATATGTTCATTCTACATTGCTGGCTGAGGGAAGAATATAGCAAAAGAGACCTCTAAATCTTGATATGTCTGCTAATGTTGTATCATAGTCCAGAAATAGAAGTCAAAGCAGGGGTACTACAAATCAAAACTACCAAAAGGGTGGCCAGAATACTAGAGGCAGAGGCAGATTAAGAAACAATAATAATAATAGACCAAGATGTCAAATCTGTGAAAAGTATGGACACACTGCAACAAAATGTTATTTCATACTTAACCGCAACTATACACCCAACAATAATCAAAGAAACTACAACCCTACTGCAAACCTTGCAAGCATTCAACAAGAATCAAAAGGCACATCAAAAAGTTCAAGAAGTTCTCACCAGAATGATATTACAACGCCAAAAGATGTTCTGGATGAATGCTGGTACCCAAATTCAGGTGCCACAAATCATGTAACAAGCAACTTAGACAATCTCAACCTTGGCAACAAAGAGTACAGAGGTAATCAAACCATTCACATAGGGAATGGTGAGTCAGTCAAAATAACTCACACTGGTATTGCCTGCATAAAAGGTGAAAGGCAACTCTATCTTAATAATTTATTAAGAGTGCCAAATGTCAAGAAAAATATGATAAGTGTATCACTGTTTTCATGTGACAACAGTGTGTACTTTGAATTTTACCCTAAACATTATTTAGTTAGAGACATTCTAACTGATGAAATTCTTTTGCAGAGTGAAGCACATAAAGGACTATATAAGTTCAATCTTGTCAGTTCCAAGAATTCTAAGATTAAGAAAAAACATTGCAATATTTCTAATGTCACAAAGTGAAAGCTGTAAAAGTATCTTTGATATATGGCATTGGAAATTAGGTCATCCCAATGCTAATGTTGTAACTAAAATTTTAGTTGATAATAAAATTTCTTTTAAAAGCACTGCTTTACCTTATATATGCACTTCATGTCAAATGGGCAAAAGTCACAAGCTACCATTTCAAAACTCACAATATAACTATACCAAACCTTTAGAGATGGTAGCTACTGACTTGTGGGGCCATGCACCTAGTTCAGATTATGGTTATAAATATTACTTGTCTTTTGTAGATGCATACTCTAGATATACCTGAATTTACTTTCTCAAAGCCAAGTCAGAAACTTGCAAAATTGTTAGCATTTTATTACTCAAGCTGAAAAGCAAACAAATCATGAAGTTAAAATAATACAAACAAATGGTGGAGCTGAATTTAAACCACTCAAGGATTATTTCAGTGAGAAAGGAATAATACATAAGATCACTTGTCCTCACACTTCTGAACAAAATGGTTTGGTTGAAAGAAAGCATAGACATATAGTTGAAACTGGGTTAACTTTACTTGCTCTTGCTTCAATGCCATTAAAGTTCTGGCCAGATTCTTTTAGCACCACTGTCTATTTAATAAATAGATTACCATCTAAAACTCTGGCCGATAAAACCCCAATTGAAAAGCTATTCAATGTCAAGCCAGATTATCATCATTTAAAAACTTTTGGGTGCCTATGTTTCCCTGGCCTAAGAGCATACAATACACATAAGCTAGATTTTAGATCTTCTCCATGTAGCTTTCTAGGTTATGTTACACATCAGAAGGGTTATAAGTGTTTGACTAGCAATGGAAAAATCATAGTATTTAGGCATGTAATGTTTAATGATCAAGTGTTCCCTTTTTCAAACTCTGAATTTAAAACATCTCAAAAGGTATACAATCCAAGAATTTATATACCTACTATACCTTTATCACCATGCAGTCTTGCAGAAAGACAGGTAGAAGCAAGTCAGAGTGAAGGTTGTTCACAACACACTGTGTGCACCATCAGACCAGGTCATGAACATACCAGTATGTCTCATCATCATGATGAAACTCAGTATCAAGATCCATGTCAAGGACTGGAAGAAGCAGTTTCATCCAGTTCTCAACAACAGAGGACTACTGAGAATCCATCAAGTCAACCACCTCCTGCACACACTCAGCATCACATGGTCACAAGATCAAAAAGTGGGATATTCAAACCAAAAATATACACAGCAAACTTAGATCAAGTGGAACCAGAAACATATGACCAAGCAGTAAAGAGCAGCAAGTGGAGAAATGCTATAAAAGAAGAATACAATGCACTCATCAGAAATAAAACATGGCAACTTGTTCCAATACCCAAAAATAAGAACATAATAGGATGCAAGTGGACATAGAGACTTAAGAAGAATGATGATGGTACAATACACAAGCATAAAGCCAGACTTGTAGCCAAAGGATACACTCAACATCATGGATTTGACTTCACTAAAACTTTCTCACCAGTAGTCAAGCCAACAACAATCAGAGTTATACTAACAATAGCATTATACAATAATTGGAAAATTAGACAACTGGATGTGAACAATGCATTCTTAAATGGTGAACTACAAGAGGAAGTCTATATGCGGCAACCATGTGGTTTCAGTCAAGGTGACAGTAGTATGGTGTGCAAATTGAATAAAGCTATATATGGCTTAAAGAAAGCACCAAGAGTGTGGTTTGATAAACTCAAATCAACATTGATTAAGTTGGATTATCATCCAACTAAGTTTGATAATTCTCTTTATACTAAATTTCATAATAATTCAGTAATATACATTCTTATATATGTTGATGACTTTATGATTATAGGAAATAATGAAGATGAGATCAATAAGTTAATACAACAGTTGGATCGGCAATTTCAATCAAAGACTTGGGGAATCTGAGCTATTTTTTAGGCATAGAAGTCAAAAGACCATCAGATTCTGAAATTCAACTAAGTTAGAAAAAATATATAGCTGAAATTCTCTACAAGTCAAAGATGAATCAAGCCAAATCTCTTCCTACACCTATGGTTAGCAGCAACAATTTATCAAAGCATCAGGGTGAACTAATGGAAAATGAAAAGCAATACAGAAGAATAGTTGGTGCTCTACAGTATGCCACCATTACAAGGCCAGACATAGCATATAGTGTGAATAAAGTGTGTCAATTCATGCAAGCGCCACTAGATTCACATTGGAAACCAAACAAAAGGATTTTAAGATACTTAAGAGGAACAATAAACTACAGTTTGATTCTCAAAACAAGCAAAAGTTTCAACATCAATGCATATGCAGATGCTAACTAGGCCACAGATTTAGATGACAGAAAGTCAACATCGGGTTACTGTGTTTATCTTGATGAAAACCCCATATCTTGGTGTTTAAAAAAACAATCTACAATATCAAGGTCTAGTACTGAAGCCGAATTTAGAAGTGTAGCAAGTGAAACTGCAGAGGTTATGTGGATTGAATCTTTACTCGGTGAACTTTGCATCAAAACAAGCAGAAAATCTACAATATGGTGCGATAATTTAAGCATGGTTTCACTAACCGCTAATCGAATATTACACTCAAGGACCAAACACATGGAACTAGATCTATACTTCATCAGAGAGCGAGTTCTAAAGCAACAATTAGAGGTGAATCACTTACCTGCTACTTACCAACGTGCGGATGTGTTAACCAAACCGTTGTCTGCAAAAAATTTTGCATAGCAGAGAAAGTGGCTGAAGATTGAAGAAACAACAAATGATACCAGTGACAAACATCTCAAAATCACTGGTAATACTAGCTGCAAGCATCTCAATGAAGGCGACAAAAGCTTAGCAGCATGCAACACAAATTGCGAACCACTCTTCAAAGAAATCAAAAAGCCTGCTGTCGAAGTAGAGAAATTAAAGCAGTAGAAGCTTGTGAAGAATCGTAGATTCACTTTATTCATGAGAATTTTTCTTTGAAATTGAAATCGGTAGAGGCGATTCAAGAGGACATGGAAACCCTAGATCTAATTGAGAGGCAGTATTGAGAGAAATAGGATACGTGACAGCCGCATTACACTGTTTTATTTTCTTTCATATTGCAAACAGTATCTTGGGCTACTGACCCGGCCCATCATCAATATGACCGCATATTATTTCATCTGTATAAATACCGTATGATGTACACTATTCTGTTTATGAAATACAAAAGCATTTTTCAGTTTATATCAGTTTGTTAACATGGTCTAAAAGCTAGGAAACATTCAGAATATATAAAACGAGTTGAAAAAAATATTTATAAACTTTACATATATCTAGGTTTAATTAACAATACAACATCATAATATTTGAGGTGGAGCCTTGGCGCAACAGTTAGGTCATCCGCATGGTGATCTAAGCGCCCATGTTTGAGTCTGAAAACAGCCTCTTCGCAATGCATAGGAAAGGCTACGTAAATTATTGACTTCTCTAGAGCCCGCTATCGTACGGAAGCCTCGTGCACTGAGTTCCACCTACCTAACAAAATCATAATTTTTAGAACCTGAGTGCCATATTTACAAAAAAAAGAAACATGAAACATAGTAGGCAATTGAAGAAATTTACCTTACTATACACAAATTTAATTCAGTAGGGCAATACTTTCAATTTCTATCAGCTATGGGTTCATGTTGCGAAAGCTAAGTAACTTCATTGAAGATGGGCATAACATGGTTGAGACACAATTGTATGACTACCGCAATATGAGATGTATAGTAAGTGGAGTGTTTCTTTAGATCAATAGTTTATTAAATAGTAGGTTACATGCTAACATTTTCAAAATTTCTTGCTACCACTATTATATATATGTATTAAGCCTACATGAGCATATCAACCACTAGCTTTTAAGACAATTTTAACGCTGAAAATGCTAAATGTGTAGTTGTTTATACATTTATTTCCTTCATTTATGAAGGACCATGTAACACCCCTATTGGCTCGGTTTTTCAGCAGGCAGAGAGAGAGAAGGAGGTAAGGAAGTAGAGTTGGGTTATGACGTAGAAGGCAGAACTGCCAGACCAAATATTTGGTCCGACATTCGCTAAAATGCCGGACAAAACATTTGGTCCGGCATGCCGGACCAGATATTTGGTCCGACACTCTCTAAAATGTCGGACCAAATGTTTGGTCCGGCTTGACATATCAAACACCGGACCAAACATTTGGTTCGGTATACATACATGCCAGACCAAATGTTTAGTCCGGCAAATAAGAAGCTCCAAGGAAAAACGCCGAACCAAACATTAAGAGCAATTAAGCAAAGCATGCTCCTTGACCAAACGCCGAACCAGACCTTCCTACCCAAAATACCGAGCCAGATTTAGAGAGTTATATCTCAACCTCCACGCTCTACAACTCCACTCTATAAATACCAGAGCTCCTCAATAACAATGGGGACAGATTTTTGGGAGAAAAAGAGAGAAAACTCTACTGAAAATCCACCACTTCGGCTACTTAAAGTTTTTACTCTTTTCGCATATATCTTATACTTGTAATCAAATCAAAGAGAGAATAATAAGATGGAAAGTCGATGTAGGCACATTCGGGCTGAACAACTATAAAAACTCTGTGTTATTTGTTTTTCTTATCCGCTTTCCAAACTTTTCACTTGTGAACTGTCAATGCACTTCCTGAAATTCATTCCGAACGTGCTGGAACATAAAAACCCCACGTCAATCAAATCCAACGAAACTTAACTAAAAAAATCAGATTTAGAGGTGTTTGTCCAACTTTTGAGCAAACATTTTTGGTGCTTTCACTGAGAATAACGACGGGCGTGCATAGAAAGCCAAACTCTCCCGTCCATTATCCTTCCAACCTTATCGCATCATTAGAACATAGCTCCCTCTAGGCGAAATGCTGACAAGGGTAAGAATGCAGCTATTACAAATACGCTCAACCCCATCCAAGAAGATCAAGAAAACCCAACTACTCGCTCCCTACCTCTAGGCTCAGTTGTCACCCGAGAAGACTTAGAAAGGGTTGTGAATGAGATGACTGACCGCTTCGCTGCTCAATAAGAAGCTTTGGTGGACCAACTCATGACACGCTTAAGGAGCACGGAGGAATCCACTCACAATACTGGATCCCAGGGTGAATCCCAGTCTAGAGAGTCGCGTAGAAGGAACAGATCTCCTGCCAATGATGAGTTCAACCAGGAAGATCCAGGGGCTCGAAGCTGAGCCAGGACTCAACCCGAAGTTGGTCCAGAGAGGTCGTCAAAGGGCTGGACCCAGTCAAGAGGGCCCCAGACATGGACAATCTGTGGTTGATCCTGTCACGCTTCGAACAGATCATCGCCGGTCTGGTCTCAATCAAGGCACCAGACGCCATCACTATCAAAGAGAGGGCCCCCTTCTCCCAGGGCTGCTCTCGAGTCCGAAGAAAGTACCTCAGGCGTGAACAACTTGAAAGGGGGATAGGTGCCAGAGTATCCAACCCTTTCACGAGAGATATAGAGACAACAGCCACGCTTCGAGAATGGAAGATGCCCACCATGGATCCATATTAGGGCACCTCTGACCCAATCGTCCACCTACAACAATACTCTTAGCACATGCTCATGAATGGTGCAACTGAAGGTGTACTATGCAAATGTTTTCCGCTATTTTTGTCAGATTTAGCAACCACGTGGTTCTGTCGCCTACCTCACAGATCCATCAGTTCTTAGGGAATGTTGAAGGAAAAGTTCATAAGCCAGTTCTGAATTCATGTGGAGTAGCCTATGGACGCGTATTCCTTATCTGACGTAAAACAGATTCAGGGGAACCTCTGCAGCAATACCTTACCCGCTTTAACGCAGCTGTAGGAGTGGTGCAAAACGCGGATGAAAGACTTACATTGATGGCACTATGTGGAGACATCCATCCAGACTTGAAACTTGCTAGAAGACTAACAAAGGAAAAGCCTCTGACTCTTCAGGAATTCTACCATGAAGTAGAAAAATATATGAGACTGGAAGACGCAGCGGTTATCCGGCATGGCGAGCAACCCGCAGGGGGTTTCGCCTCCAACGGAAACACGAGAGTCCCAGCCCGAGGAGAAGGGAGCAAGACAAACAATGATTATAAAAGTAACCGACAGGGCAACCCCGGAACTGAAAAGAGCAATAAACGGCGATACAGACCGGGACCGAGATTTGATTCCTACACTCCTATGAATGACACCGTGGAAAACATTTACTTGGCCACTCTACATGAATTGAAGTACAAGCGCCCTCCATATAAGAAGGAATCAGAAGCTGCGGTTAGGATGGGAAAGTACTGTTGCTTCCATGAGTCTCATGGATATAACACAGAAGAATGTCAACATTCGCGGGACCTTATTGAAAAATACATCCGAAAAAAGAAATTGGAATGGTACGTACAGCAAAAGCATAACTCTCCCGCTCCGACCCACGAAGGACCAGGGCCGCTCCGACATGGAAATAACAAAGAAGAGGCAAGTGCGAGCCGCTCTAATCAAGAGAAAATAATTGTTCATACTATATCATCGGGCCCGCATTCAGCCGGCGGAAGTTGGGCCAAGATGGAGAGGTACGGAAAATCTTTGAAGGATGGAGAAGGGTATGTTCATTCCATTACAGAAGGACACCTCGCCAAACGAAGAGAAAGGGCCAATATAACCTTCAGCTGTGAGGATTTGGTTGGAAAGCAGTACCCACATACCGATCCCATGGTTATTTCCACTTGGATCAGCCCAGCAGAGGTGTTCCGCATTTTGGTCGATACGGGAAGCTCGGTGAATGTATTGTTCAAGCATGCCTTCAATAAAATGAAGCTGGTGAAAGATGTATCGCCGTGCAATATGCCCCTACACGGATTCATTGGAGAAGCCGCAATTCCGCTGGGGTAGTTGGACTTGTTTGTTGAACTAGGAAGTCACCCTCGATCCGTTAACCGAAAGCAAACATTTGTGCTGGTAGATGGACATTTTGCTTATAATGCATTTCTGGGTAGACCTGCATTATCAGATTTCCAGATAGTCTTAGCCCCTTGGTGCTTAAAATGAAGTTCCCTACCGATGGGGGAATATGAGAGGTAGAAGGCAACCAAGACACAGCCCGCGATTGTTATGTGACAGAACTCCGCCAAAACAAAAGGAACGAAAAGGGAAAAAATGTAGAGGCCGCCCTCTGCGCCAAAACTGTGGAAGTATAGCAATTAAAGAAGGCCCCTCCTCTCAAGTATACTAGTGACCCATTTAATGAACTAGATCCGAGGGACAGAGAGGAGGAGACCAGCGCCGAGCCTTTGGAGGCTATGGAATATGTTACAGCAGATGATCGCGATGGCACAAGGCTTTTCAAGATAGGGTCGCAGCTAGACAAAAATCTGAAGATCCAATTGATAGGGTTCTTACGTAGAAATTTGGATGTGTTCGCATGGACCCATGAACACATGATGGGAATATCCCTCGAAATAGCCTGTTACTACCTAAACATAGACCCAACCAAAATCCCGATCAAGCAGAAGAAAAGGAGCATGGGGATGGAACGCTCAACCGCCCTCAACGAGGAGGTAAAAAACCTACTCACCAACAGTTTTATCCACGAGGCTATCTACCCCAAATGGATCTCCAACCCAGTTCTGGTGAAAAAATTCAATGGAAAATGGCAAGACAAGTATATGACCATCAGAACTGAGGAAACTGAATTTCATAGCTGAATTCACCATCCAAGACAAGTATACGACCATCAGAACGGAGGAAGCAATCGAGTGGAATATGTTTGTGGATGGAGCATCCAACGAGCTCGGCTCGGGGGCATGAATGATGATCATCACATCCCGAGGAAGAAAGTTAAGTTACGCGCTGAGACTAGAATTCGCCGCAACCAATAACGACGCTGAATACGAAGCAGTAATAGCTGGCTTGGAGATCACTAGGGAAATAGGGATCAAATCAATATGCATACACAGTGACTCGCAGCTAATCGTAAACCAAATCCTAGGGGAATTTCAAACTCGCGGGCAAAGACTTGCCTCTTACCTCAACAGGACTAAAGCCCTCTTGAACGAGCTAGACTACTATGTAATCAAACATATCCCACGGGAGGAGAATCAAGAAGCGGATGCCCTCGCCAAAGAAGCTAGCGTGAGAAATGAGCCGATGCTGGGGGCAACCCCATCATGATGCAAGCTACACCAAGCTTCGAGTGTCTTTAGATCACGCCCATCGGTAGTAACGAAGAGACATGGATGACCCCAATCATAAAATACTCACAAGAAGGAATCCTACCGGAAAATCACAATGAAATTAGAAAAATCCTAAGGAAGGCATCCGGCTACACCATCCAAGAGGACATCCTGTACCATCGTGGGTTTTCCAATCCCTTACTGAGGTGTGTCGCAGGAAACGAAGCGAAAGATATTCTCAACAACATACACCAAGGGAGTTGCGGCGACCACACCGGCGGTCAAACTCTAGCCAGAAAGATCCTGCGCTATGGGTACTTTTGGCCCACACTGAACAAAGATGCAACCCAGTTTGCTAGAAGATGCGACAAGTGCCAGAGATTTGCTAAAATCCCAAGACTGCCACCTACTGGTCTGACCCAAATGGTTAGTCCTTGGCCCTTCGCCATCTGGGGGATCGACCTAATCAGGGAACTCCCCATGGGGAAAGGAGGAAAAAAATACACCATAGTGGCAGTGGATTACTTCACCAAATAGGTGGAAGCGGAACCTTTAAACAAGATTTCATTTACCAAAGTTATAAATTTTCTAATACGTAACATCCTGTGTAGGTATGGGGTACCACAGAAAATCATATCGGACAATGGGCTCCAATTTGACAGCGAGGAATTCGCCAATTGGTGCCACGAGCATGGGATTGCCCGAAGCTTTTCAACTGTGGCACATTCACAGGCAAACAGACAAGTCGAAGTAATGAAAAAGGTGTTGAAAACGTCGATCAATAAGAAACTGGAAAAATCCAAGGGGGCATGGGTCGATGAATTGCCTACGGCTTTGTGGGCCTACCGAACTTCTTATAAAACCTCTATAGGGCACACTCCATTCACACTGGCATACGGAGCCGAAGCCATGCTCCCCGTCGAAACAATTGTCCCCTCACACCGAAGAATACACTATAATCCGAAAGAAAATGAGGAGCTATTAAACATATCACTCGACTTGATCGAGGAGAAGAGAAATGATGCCGCCCTCAAAGCAACCGCTCATAAACAAAAGGTGGCAAGGCAATACAATTCCAAGGTGAAGCCTCGAACACTACAAGAAGGAGACTTGGTTCTCAAAGGAGTCTTCCCATGACCTGGGGCGTTAGATCAAATTTGGGAAGGACCATTCATTGTACATAAAGACCTTCACAATGGAGCTTACATCTTGTCAACGGTAGATGGAGAGGTGTTTGGGAAAGCATGGAATCTCCAACATCTCCACCGCTACTTCTCTTGAGTTGTAAAGAAGCATGTACTAAAGCAATAAAAGAAAGATAGTGGACGTAGGCATATTTTGGCCGAACCACTATAAAATATGGTTCCTCGTATTACTTATCTTATTTAATTGTTCTTTCATTTAATTATTTTATCTGATGACCATTCCTACTACGAACAATCGCAGACTCTCGCCGGCAGCAGTGAAAATAAGATAGCCACGATAAAGGGCATGAAACAAGCCTTTAAAATTCACTGCCGACGATCGGCACTCCCAAGCCGGCAATAATGAACCGATCATAAGCCACAAATTAGGAACAGATTATAGCCTAGGCAGCTCATCATTGGCGTTCGGCTTGCCGACAATTACGAACCGATTATAAACCCCACGATTAAGGCATGGCCGTAGCTAGTGGTAGTTCGCACTTGACGATCAGCATTACACACGCCGGCAACGATAAATCAAATAATACTCACGACACAGGCGTTAACCCGAGTAGTCATCGTTCGTGATCGGGCTTGAATATAACAACGCTTCAATGGTTCTCTGTATCTCTAAACACTATAGTGATTAACCAAGTCATAAATAGTTCATAAATAGACAAAGCGGACTATAAAAAGCACGCATCACAAAAGTCATCCCAGATAAATATATATATACACATATATATACATACATACATACATATATATATATATATATATAAAACAGAAGTTGAACAGTACAGTGTTAAACTTTTCTCGTACAAAGCTTATCGCTTACATTTATATAAATATGCAGAACGTCCATACATCCTCCAAAAATGCATACAGAGAAGGGAAAAAGAAATCTCCTTGACTAAGAAGGAGGGATGTCCTTGCCGCTCGGCTCGCTCTCTCCAGCCATGTCCTTCGAGAGCTCTGATTGCCCGAGAGGCTCGCCTTCCTTCTGCGAAGGCCAACTTGCCCCGGAGACATCCCTGCACAAGGCAAGTAAAAATGATTATAAGTTTTGCAATCCAGAATAGGTAATGGTAGAGCTAAAGTAAAGAGATGAGATACTTGTGACAACGTGACTTGGATCATCGAGCCCCTTGAAATCCGATCCACCCTCAGCATCCTCGTCCTCAGCCAGCAACTCATACCCCTTGGAAATAGCTTTGGTCACCTCCACTGTGAACTGGTTGTTCACCATCCCAACGTCGTACACAGCTTCTTCTTCCTGTGCGACTACAGCCTTAATCTCCTCGATAAGTCGAGCATGGATCCCGGCCATCACCTGAGGGTAGTCATCCATCCACTGAAGGTTCCTATGTTTCCAGAACATGAAATAAGTATCCTTCAGCATCTGGTTGACCGTGTCGCAAAAGTCGTTGGATTTATCGACTTCGGCCTAGTGGGCCACCACCTTATTCATGTACTGCTCCTTATCTCTCCTCAACTGAGCATGCTCCACCTTCAACCTATCGATCTCAGCTTGATAAGAATCTTTCTCCTTTTGCCACTTACCCCGAGACTCCCTCAGCTCAGCTAAGGCCTCTTCCGATTTCTTCATTTTGCCCTTGAGGGAGTGGATTCGCTCCAGATCCTTCTGCCGAGGCTCATCCACTGAACTGATAGCCATGTCAATCTGCATCTTACATAGGTCAGCAGCCTCTTTCTTTGGCCTTCGTTATCTCGGAGGCGCGAGATGCGTCGACTTCCTCTAACTTAGCCTCTTTCTCCTTAAGCGCCTTGCGAAGGTCCTCCATCTCTAGACGCAACCGCACATTGGCACTCCCTACTTCTTCGCTTGCTTTGGCCAAACGGGACTGATAATCGACTATGTTTCTGGTCTCATCTATAATCTGGACCATCCTTGTTGTCAAGTTAGCAAAATCAAGATTCTTCTCCTCATCTAGGACCTGGACCAATGGATTTCGAGGTAAAAGGAACTCGGTGTCAGGATCCGCCGCGTGACGACCCGCATAGTCGGGATTTATATCAGGATGACTCCCAAAGGGATTCCACGTCGGCTTCTGATAATCCGAGAAAAAGGAATCAACATTGCCCTCTCCCAACTCATCCAGCACTTCGTGCACTTTAGAACCCATCGGATAGTTACGGCGACAGTGAGAGGAAGTTTGGGAGCCAAGGGAGGTGGCTTCCTTACCTAGGGACCTCGCTTGTTTCTGGGACGACTCACGGCTCTCTCCCTTATCCGGGCCTAACAGGCTCTCCCTAATATTCTCTTGCACGGTATTTTCCTCTTGAAGAGTCACCTTGGAAGAAACGAAAGTCATTTTCATCCGTTTGAACTGCTCAAGCCGCTTGGAGACTTCATTCCTCTTTGGGTTTCTCCTTTTCCCTGGAATACGGGCAACAACTTTAGATCCAAGAAAGCGAGAAAGCATCAAAAATACGAAAAGCTAAAGACACTAAGGCACAGCAAGCTACTACAACCCCTTAGGGTAGACTGGATCAAGTGGCCGAGACGGGGTCTCAATCAAGTGGGGAATACACTGGGACATGACTCCACTCAAGGAAGGACACACGGTGACTGGACTTCATTGGACTGAGGAGCAAGTGGAGACCGAGACTCATCTAAAAACAAAAAATTCTCAAGAAGTACCCCAAAATCCATGCAGAAATCGGAAGTACTTGGAGATAGCCCGAATGCCTTGCTAATTCCCGCTTGGCTTTGCACTGGAAGAACCGGCATTCCACTCAAGTCACTTGTGGCCACATTCTCTTGAGAGGGGCCAGCGATGAAAGTTGGCTTAGGTACCGGCTCGGGTTGATCTAACTGCTCGGTCCACTCCCGCATAGCCTCGGCATTCTTCAAGGGAGTCGCGCCCAAACCTTCGCTGCCAATAATCTCCACATCCTGAGAAGCATGGGCCTCCGATTCTGTTGCCTCGGAATCTCCCTCCAACCCTTCCTCGTCCTCACTATCACCCTCTAAACGATAACCTTCCTCGTCATCAGGAGAAGGCGCGTCCCGTATGCGCAAATATTTCCTCGACCGGGGAAGACGAACTGCACTCTTCTTACGCCTCAACTTTCTTCGGGGCTCCGGCCCCTTCGCACTCTTCCTCCGATTCCTTGCCTTTGCCAACATCTCCCCCTTCTCCTTCGACTCCCATTTCTCTCTCAACTAAGCTTATCCTGATCTTGAACACGGATTGATCGGGGCCGATTAGGTTGTAAAAACGAAGGGTTGTGTCATGAAGTAAGAACGAGGCTTCCCTCTCAGCCTCAGGGATAGCTAAGATTTCCTTTGCCATCTTCTTCAAACCTTCATCCTCTGCCGCCTTCACACAACCTAAAAATACAGAGCATCAAGGAACCAAATCGACAGAAAACTTAGAAGAGGATATAAATGAAACTTACACCCAGAAGTGAAAACATGTTGAGGGACGGCATCATCACGCACAAAGAAGTACTCCTTCTTAAACATACTAAACTTCGAGTATAAGTACCTGACCTCTCTATGGGTAGGGGGTCTTTGATAACGCTTCACAAATATCAGATACAAGCATGTCAAGATAGCATAGGAGTTTGGTTGAAGCTGCAGCGGAGCAACTTTTAAATAGACCATGAAGTTGGCAACCCAGCGGGTGAGCGGAGGAATTGCACCATACATAGTGTGATATTTACTATATGCCATGTATCCCTCTGGGGAGAGCATGCCCTATCATTAGGTCTGAGTAGTAGAATGTCCCGACGAACAATCCCGAATCTTGTGGCTATGGAATTAAGCTTCACTATTGTCAGCACGCTAGGATAAGACTCGGAAGGCTTCACCAGCGTTTGGTTGGGAGCGTAGCCCTCCACCAGAGAGTAAGCAGAGCTAGGCTATTTTGGAGGATTAGCAGGAGCATCAGAAGAAGAAGCACTAGCACCGGCAGGCTGTGATGACGCATGCTTGGATCGAAGCTCGCGACTAGACGACATTTTCCTACATAAGGAAATAAAAATCAGACAGTATTCCAACACCCCAATATATATGCAATCGTAAATGAAAATTTAAACGCTCGTCTAAAGCCTCATATCGCCTGGTCTGGTCAAGACCATACTCCAAATCTAACCCTACAAAATTCAAACTACCGTTCCAAGGATCTCCCCCTCAGCCTCGGCATACTTATGATCATTGTGCCCGAATTAAACTGGTCCGGCATCACCCTATCCCATAAACCAAACAGCATCACGATGCCGAACCAAACCCACTAAGTGATAACTATTTTGGCCCGAAGCTCACCCTCCTACAACCAAGCCACACTCACAACCCAACCGCATAGAAACACGCCTCATGCCCTAGCCTAGCCGAGCGACTACACGTGAAATGGAGGGAATTACTAACCCAACGGAAAACCCTTTCACCATCCATAGTCACAACCACCCCACCATCACCAACATGAATTTCTCCATCACCGAATTACTCTAGAATCACATCTCTCACTTCCTTCCCTCAATTCGAAGCAAAGGCCATCCACGCTCACTACACATACCAAACTCCCCTAAAACCTAAACCTTAAAGCCTTAGGACAGAAATCGAATCTGGAAGGCCTTACCTCGAGTAATGGAGAAGCAGAAATATCAAGAGTTCAGGCAATAAAATATTTAATCGACTTGGAGTAGATTGAAAAATTTTAGTTAGGAAAATAAAAGAAGGAGAAGGGAGCGGTATTTAAAGGAAAAAAGAAGGGAAGTCGAACAGTCATAAATTTTCGAACCGGTTGTAGAAAATTAGTGCCGAACCAAACATAGCACGTTGTGTGACTACACAACATACTTTGGAGGGCAATTGTTGGCTTGGTTTTTCAACAGGCGGAGAGAGAGGGAGGTAAGGAAGCAGAGTTAGGTTATGATGTAGAAGGCAGAGCTGTCGGACCAAATATTTGGTCCGGCATTCACTAAAATGCCGGACCAGATATTTGGTCTGGCACTCTCTGAAATGCCAGATTAAATGTTTGGTGCGGCTTGACATATCAAACACCGGACCAAACATGTGTTTCAGTACACATACATGTCGGACCAAATGTTTGGTCCGGCAAATAAGAAGCTCGAAGGAAAAATGCCGAACTAGACATTAAGAGCAATTAAGCAAAGCATGCTCCTTGACCAAACGCCAAACAAGACCTTCCTCCCCAAAATGTCGAGCCAGATTCAGAGAGTTATATCTCAACCTCCACACTCCACAACTCCACTCTATAAATACCAGAGCTCCTCAACAACAATGAGGACAGATTTTTGGGAGAAAAAGAGAGAAAACTCTGCCGAAAATCCACCACTTCGGCTACTTAAAGTTTTTACTCTTTTCACATATATCTTGTACTTGTAATCAAATCAAAGAGAGAATAATAAGATGGAAAGTGGATGTAGGCACATTCGGGCTGAACCGCTATAAAAATCTGTGTTATTTGCTTTCCTTATCCGCTTTTCAAACATTGCACTTGTTAACTGTCTCTGCACTTCTTGAAATTCATTCCGTACGTGCTGGAACATAAAAACCCCATGTCACTCAAATCAAACAAAACTTAACTAAAAAAAATAAAATCAGATTTAGAGGTGTTTGTCCAACTTTTCAGCAAACAACCCCATATTCTGGAGATACATAATATAAGAAATTAAATTAGAATAATAATAAGATATTATTAAAATATTAATAAAATGATTTAATTGCAAGAATTGCCTAAGATAGATTTAATTAATTAAACGTGGGACACTTTAAAAAGTTAATTAAATGGACCAAGGGTAATTAGAGCAATTATGGTTGGCATTGTTAATGAAAATAAACAATTTAGATTTTAATGGGAAGGATTGTGTTAAGGGAAGTGTTGAATAGGCTAGAATGTGATATTAGCCCAAGCTAAAAGCATAAGCACATTTCCTTTGGTCATATTTCCTTATTTCTACTTCATTTTATTTTCCAAAACAAATCCCAAAACTTCTAAACCAAGGCCAGCCACCATTTTGCAAGGAAGAAGAAGAAGAAGAGATTAAAGCTTTCAACTTTAAGGAACATAGAGGATTAAACAAGATTTTTGTTAATCAAGATGAGTAAAACCTTTCCCTAAAACTTATCTCTACCCGTTTGTGTTAGGATTTAATCTTATATGAATGCTTTGATGATGGTAACCATGTTTACTGATTAAAATATTGTTTTGATTATGCTTTGAAATTTAAATAAAGTAAAATAGGTTATGTTTTAGGGTAAAACATGAATTAACCATAGTTAAATGATTTCAAATTAAAATATGATATTTATAATGATGAATATAGATGGGTTTTTAATTTCATAATTTTTGAAATTAATTTTGATTTCATACGAATTTTCTATGTTAAGAAAATGGTTAATTTCAGAAAATTAATTATTAAAAATAATAAAAAATATTTTGACCAGAGATTTTGGGACAAGGTAAAATAAGATAAATTTGATTTTTGGTGAATTTTTTGGATTTTCCCATTAAATATCAATTTTATATGAATTAATTGGTAAAAAAAGAATTAACTTGTAACAATACCTTAATGGCCCGAATTTTCGCTGGATCGAAAAACCAAGTCCACTAGGGTACAAATCGTTGGCATTGGTATCCTGTAATAAAAACAAAAGTACATTAAAGAGCTATCGATAAGAACTCACATCGGAATAATAAAGTGTAATATATATATATATATATATATATATATATATATATATATATCCTGACCAAGGCTAATACCTCAGGGTATCTAGTGCCGTTTGTCAGTGCAGAGCATGTATGAGGAAATCTGTCCTAGCTCCCACCATTCCCGCCATGTACTGGTTTGTGTCTATCTAAATCTATAAAGTAGGTTTTAATAATGAGGGGATCAGAACAACGTTTTGGTAATTGGTAAATTACATACTTTATCCATAACACTAGTTTATGCCGATTGTTTTCCATTACGTGTTATGTTTATTATTTAATGCTTAGTCATTTTGATTTCACGTACGCGTATGATACACCTATCCTACTCAAGGTATACGGTATATATATATATATGTATGTATCACAGTAGCATATGGACTAGGATACATTCCATGCTACTATTCGTAACTCTGCACTACGTCGGACATCCAATAATAGTGTCTAGGCCCAAGTGTCCACGTACACTAAGGAACCTCGAGTTAGTGTATAATCTAACAAAGACTTATCTATGGGTTATCCATCCCGCCTCCTAACGACAAACAATCTAACAAACAAACTTTAAGGCAATTGCATATCCCATATGAAACTACACTAGTAGAAAAAATAGTTTGTCTCTAGGTGTTACCCCAAGTCTTTCTAACTGCTATAGGACCGATGGTGCTCTCGACCTAATGTATACAGCCATACTCCTCAAATGTATGGTACTAACAGTGCAAACATAGCGCCAAGCTTACACCTACTGTCCAATATAGATTGCTTAATGAAAATCAAGGATATGCCTACTTGGTTACTTAGTACCCTATGTTGGGATTGAAGCAGACCCTAATTGGCCATTTAAGACTTCAAACCCGTTACGAACCCCCTATGGTACATTCCCTTCACCTATACGCGAACGTATACCCCTACGGGTCCTAAAGTTGGAGATGTGCCGCACTAGTACAATGTATACATAGCTGCTGGCAGCTCCTTGTAGAGGGCAAACTTCTATTGTGTAGCATTACTAACCTCGCATTTCAACATATGCAGTTAAAAAGTTTAGCGGTTCCACAGCGGTGAATGTGCAAAAAGTTATAGCGGGGATATAACAGAGGTGCAAAAAGCTTCATTAGATATAAAACAAAATATTTAAAGTTAATTTATTGTCATTATCACATCATTTGTGTAGGAAAAAAATAATATTGTTTAATCTTATATACCAAAATCGAATAATATCGTGATTTATGTAATTCAGATTTGATGACAAAATAGATTTCTAACTTACATTGATCGCCTATACCTTAAAATGAGATCCTTACTCTAACTTGATTGTTTTTGTTTAAAAGAGAACTATTCAAATCAATATTTTTATAGTAATATTGCTAAAGCGGATGCTAAAAGGCTTTGATTTAGCAGGTGTAGCGGAAAATAATGGGACTTAAAGCGAATTTACTTTTTAGTAGCACTATATTGAAAAAGTGTGGCGGTCGAATTGCGCTATGTGCTATAGCGGGGATTTTGCGGGGCTTTAGCAGAGTTTTAACTGCATTGATTCCAACCCTTACTAATGATCGCGTCATTTATAGTTAATATGAATACTGGTTAGATCTAATAATTCACACTTATCATAAACGTATTTTTGAGGTTATATAATTTTAGCTGGAGAATTATTATATCTCTTAAGTTCAATTATTAGTATTCATTTACTTTTACATGAACTTACTTCTTATTTCATTTATGTCATTGATTAACACTACAAGACACACATTGTTTAGCGACGAAATTTCCATCGACAATCGCCATACGTCGCCAGCCGATGGAAATACTCATCGCTATTTTACTCGTCGACCAAAGAAAGAGTGACGGCCTTGTCGACATCTTTTCGATGACTATCGACAATACAGCCGTCACTAGCCGAAGAACACAAGTAAATATTCTACGCATCACGAATTTGCCACTGGGTCGTCGCTAGCCTTGAACCATTAGGCCGTCGCTAGGCGATGCAAACCAGGAAGTGTTGTTTTACAAAACAGCTGATGTTTCATCCATCAACCATGTGTGTATGTGTGTGTGTGTGTGTATTTCATCCGTCTATCCACCTTATATAAAACTCAGATAAACTCAATTTCACAAGTAGAAACATCGCATACATCACATAATATTATACATATCACAAAAAACCAAGTTTATATCACAAAAATCCATATTTACATCAACATCCCATCAAACATCCACAAAACACCAAGTTTAAACTATATAATCCAAGTTTAAACTACACAATAAATCGAACATCCATCAAAAAATACAACCATACCTACTAATCCTTATTTCCATCATAATCCGATCACTGGGAAAGAAATGTTACGTGCTCTGCCAAGTATGCTGCAATCCGCTCATCTAGCTGCATAGTCAGTTCTCTACTCTTCTGCCAATCGTTCATTTCTACTATCTCGGCTCTCAATGGTGTTATCTCCTTCTCATTGTTTGATTTTCTACAATCAACCTCAGAAGTTATCACCTGTAAATTAATGTTATACAACTCCGGACAAAATGACCCGTTTCGAGTTTAATTTCTTTTGACCATTTTTTACGAATCTAACCATACAAATTGGATAATACATTACAAAGTATCAATGGTTTGAATTTGGTCTCGTTTAAAGGTCGTCAGGCCTTCGAATGAAAGGTTTTAAGTCCGAATGTCGATGAACGGTTATAAATTTAACAAAAGATCCAATAAATTTATTTTTTTAATGAATATTTTATTTTATATAATTTTATTATACTAAATACAATTAAAAATTCATAATTAATTGCCCAACGATTTAAAAAAATATTTTAATTCAAAAAAATGTTACATATAATCAACTTTATCCAAGTTGCATAATGGACCGACTAAAAGTTGCATAATTGGTCGTATGAGTTAGATTTTCAGTAATGATAAATATTCGGATTACACGAAGATAGATTATCGAAAATACTAATTTAACCGATCACATAACCGATCACAAGCCATCATTAGTTTGAAAGGCTAAGCTAAAATATCCTTTTTATTTTTAGGGATTAAATTAATATTTTTTAACCATTTTTAAAACGTAATTATAATTTAAAAAAATTAATTATTTAATTGATTAATTAAAATAATAACTAGTTGTCGGCACTTATCGACGAAGCCATCGCCGTCGCCCTGCTCCGTTGTTATTTAATGTGTGTCTTGTAGTGGAAATGTCATTTACCTCTTTTTTCTAACGCGCACTAGATTAAAAACCTTTTAGATTTGATTCACTGCTCCTTTTTAACTATTACAATTAAATATAATTCACCGATTCTTTTCAATTAATACATACATTTCTTGATTACTATAACTTCATAATTCCTTATTACGTTGTCTTATTCATGCTCTCATCGTTTATTGTTTCTTTTCTACTTATCTTGAATCACGTATATTAAATCGACAACGGAATCATTGTTATTAGTTCTATTTACAATATTTTGGTTTTACATTTAGGGATTTCTAACTTTTAATGCATTGAAACTATAGCTTCCTACAAGGAAATATTAACACTGTAATTTTTGATAATTATCTAAAAGAGGATATGTGTTGTGTTTAAAATTTAGTCTCAGGGAAAAAGTTGAAAAAAAAATTTAGTTTCAGTGACAACAAGTTCGTTTTTTAGACAGAAGGATACTTTCTGGTGCAAATCACAGAATGATAGTTATAACTATCATTTTCAGTTTACACTAAAAAATGTCTTTCAAACTAAAAAACAAACTTGTTGTCCTTAAGACTAAATTTTTTTGCAACTTCTTCCATGTGTCCATTTTCCTGCATTTTCTTTTAGGTATAATGTTTATTATTTCAAACGATATGTAATTCTAAAGTTAGATAATTTAAATAGAGATTGACACTGAGCAACTCCTATGGAAGTTAACTAATCACGTAGCGTGTCACAAGGAATAATCGCTATAGATGTACGCAACATAGTATTATTTTTTCAATTTCGAACCGTAATTTTAAAATTGCATCACTTTCTTTATAAAACACCACACATGTTTCTTTCTGAAGTACGTACGCACACCAACCATATTCAAGGCCACAGCCTTGCACCTAGACATTCCTTTTTAAAAAAAAACACTAATCAGTCCTTCTCACGCCTTATGCAATCTTGCTACTTACATAATTATTTAGACTATTATCCTCTAATTGTCGCTATCTTTGATGACCTAATATCGTTTAGTATTTAGAATTTATTTGCATTTCCAATCTAGCCACGGCTCTAAGATTTTTCAAACAACAAAAAATGAGGAGATGTTGCAACAACCGCTTGATGAAAAGAAAATAGTCATGTGTATTTTATATCGTGTTCTTATACATTGACGTCCGATTAATTAGCTAGATGCATCAGATGAATATAAGTAATACACACATGCGATCATCACAAATTACAATAGTAATGTATATCAAAAGGTTTCATATACAGGGAAAATTCATTTAAGTAAACGATGAAAGCTCTAACTCTGCTCTTAGATTTGTGAACCATATTCGAAATACTTAGTTTAGTTCTTACTAAAAGCTAGCACCCCCTAGAAATTATACAGAACAAACCGGATGTATTCCATAGATGGGAGTTATATGTGAGATTGTATCTAGTTGAAAGTAAATTATTCAAGACCAAAGTTATGAAGTAGAATATATAAAATAAGAAAAAAAAATTGATTTTTCTAGTAGTTTGGCTAAGAGATTAGCTATAAAACTGTGATTCACCGGCTATTTCTTTATAGATCTCAAATGCAATGCAGAATATAAAATACAATAATTTATTCGTAAAATGAAGTAAAACATGCAGCTTTTGGAATTTTGTTAGGCTAAATCTGTTCTGGAGTTTCTGAAGTAGAAAAATTGTCCACAATTGCTATTTATGCTTGGGATATTTACAGGTATCATGTCATGATGAAATTCAATCGATATTTCCTTTAAAATAGATATGACCAACTGATAGGCATTAGTTGGTTGGAAAGCAAGGGTGGAGTATGCAAACTACCGAACCGATTTCCTTGTTTAACCTATGGTTCAAAATTTTGGCAGAACTCCGGTTATTCCGGTCCGGTTCCGCTCATAACCGAAAGGTAATCCGGTTCAAATCACGGTTTCGGTCTCAATTCCGGATTTGCTTTTTAAATATTAAAAAATTTTATTAAAAAATACAACATACAATAATTAGAGAAAAGAAAACAAATTAAACGGACATCAAATAAATGGACAAATCGTGTAGTTTCATAATTTTTTTTTATACTTTTGTTAACTTACATCGAATCATAATAAAAAAATTTAAAATTTTTAAAATTGATTAAAATTTTAAAATCTCAAATGAACAATGCAGAATCTTAAGCAATGGTTTTTTTTAATTAAAGCGTGTATTTCATATGTGATGTAAAAAATATACTATAAATTGATGACAGTATTTGATATCTATTAACGTATATAGCAAATTAAAGAGAAAAGTATTGGAATTAAAAAAACCAAAATTAAAGCGGAACTTTCGAAATTTACGGATCGAAACCGAAAATTTTATAATTGCCAACTAATGGAACGGAAAAGGAAAACAGAATTTTGAATCTTAACCTTGTGTGAATGGTATGCATAAATACTGACTCATAATTCTTGTTAGACACTTGTTTGAATGGTACTGAATTGTGAAATTGATTGGGCACTTTAAATTTCTTCTCCATGTATTGCTTTTTTCTTCTTAACTCTGGAGATGAAGAAAGCTTTAGCACCAGTTTCAACTATCGAGCCGCTTTCACGGTTTGGTAGTATATTTGTTTGGCACTGAACAGTGAACCCTATCCGGTTGTGTACAGAATTCCATACTTAATCAAAATTCAACTTTTGTTCTCATCTCTTTGTCTATATTTTGATCTTATTACTTCATCCTCTTACCCTTTGATCATGGTAGTAAATTTATCATAGGTCTCCTTATTTCTCTTAGCGTTTATGTATATATATCATATATGATGTTGTAGGTGAAAATACCCACAACATTTGGTTTTTCCACTGACGTTTTTTTTAAACCTTTTTAACATCATTCACTCAAAAAGTGTTTGTTCTTGGATTACGTGTAATAAAATCTAGATAATTGAAGAAAAGAGAACAAGTAGGATGCTATTTAGGTAGAAAAAGTGCTAAGAATGTAAACAATTTTTGAAAAAGTCTAAAAAATAATTAACGATGGTCTCTGGATCAAAGAATAAAAATTTGATAAAGCTAAACCTATTTTTTGCTGTAGTTGTATCAAATTTTTATACAAAATGGTTGTATTATAATTTTTCTCCGTGGGTACATAAAAATCTAAAATTTATTCACACGTGACTTCGAAAAAGGGGAAATTCCCAAATTCCAGAAAATGATGCGATACAATGGTATTTGAATTTGAGTATTACCTATTCAATTCCTTTTATTTTTATTTATTTATTTATTTATTATTATTATTTTTAATATGTATCAATTGTTTTTACACCAAACTATTTTTTATCATCATATTTCTATTTATCTTACCTATGTAAGCATTTGAAATAGACAAAATTTCCTGTTTATATATTTAAATGCATTAATTTTTAGAGCATTCCCAACCGTACGCCGGTTCGAAAGCAACTTACCCCAACAAGGTGTTTGTTGACCACTTCAAGGTTGCTTTCAAGACATCCTTTTAGCCATCTATAGTATAACCAGTTAAGTACTGGTGGAAATTAGGGAGGCATCCCTATCATACTTTCATATTGTAAAGCGGGTCCCTGTCAAAGTTTCATTGTAAAGCGGGTCCCTGTTTTCTGGAAACGAAGAAAAATTATTGCTGAAATGTCAGCAACTTTTATATATAAGTGCTGATATTTCAGCAACTATCTGTGTCAAAGTTTTATTGTAAAAACAAAGAAAAATTATTGCTGAAATGTCAGCAACTTTTATAAATAAGTGCTGATATTTCAGCAACTTTCATAAACTGTGTTCACAGTGTACATAAATGTTGCCGAAATATCAGCAACTTTTATAAATAAGTGTTGATATTTCAGCAACTTTCATACACTATGTTCACAGTGTACAGAAATGTTGCGGAAATGTCAGCAACTTTTATGAAATGTTGCATCATGCTCTGCAATAATCGTGAATAAAAAACAGGGACCTAATTTACACTGAAATTTAGCGAAGGACTTTTCGTGAATTTTGAAACTTAATAAGGACTTGTGCCAAAAGTACTGTCGGTTTTTGGGCTAAAACCTTTTTTTTTTTTCAATGTTTCTTTAATCGGTTTATAAAAATCTTATAAGAGGATGTTTTAGATTAATTTTTCATGAACACGCGGATTGTAATTCAACGGCTGTGGATTGCAATCTACAGCATCTGCCTTAACCGACTTTAATTTAGCCGGTTAAAGATGTTTATGTTTTTTCTCCATTGTTGGTGACTTTTAGTTGATTTCGTGAGAATTGATGTCTGACAACCCGCTTCGTTGAGAATGCTCTTGTATCCGTATGCATCTCTTGTTACAAATATGAACTTAAAAAAAGATTTTGAATACAGATTCCCATAAAACGAAATGGTTGGGATGTTAAGAATATATAAAGCACCCCCTATATATATATATATATATATATATATATATATATATATATATATATATATATATATGCGCCCCTAAATAAACTGATAAAGGAAGAAGCACAACATAGTTTTATACACATTTTCATATTCTGTAAATATGATATAGTCCGGCGGCAAAAAGACAACCGGAGAAAACGGACGCAAATATGACATTATCTTGAGAAGTTTGGGACAAATGGAAGAGGAACACCAGGCTTGACATGCAAAATACGAAGTTAAACTTGAACGTCTTGGAAGCTTTAGTGGTCCCAGTAAGCAATAAGTATATGAGTAACAAAGAGCTGTAGAAGCAAAGCCAGCTACTAGCTATCAAAAGTCGGAACTTGTTGTACATTTTGTCCCTCATGACAGGAACACCTGCATGCATGCATCGTTCTAGCTCATCTAAAATGGCTACAGTCGTTGGAAAATAAATAAAATATCATGAGAAGGAGGGGAAAGTGGTTCAGAATGGTGGTGCTTACCTGCCGTATGACCTTTATCATCGTCCTGCCAGTAACCACCAGGTGGGTTAACGCCAAGTTGGAAGGAAAGAGTGGAGATGAGGGCAATTACAACCAGGAATGTGCTTCTTGAGTTAGTCGTCCAATCCCCGCTTGGATCCTCCGTTGAACTACGCTGCGGTTGTTGTTCAGACATTTTTAGTTTCTGTGCTATGGCAGCATGCAAGCTTTTCTCTCTTAAATAAGGGATAAAGTATAAACATAAGCGTAGTGGCTGATATTAAATGGCTACGTTGCGTAGATGACTGATATAACCAATGCAACATGACCACTTGAGTTTACTTCATTTATTTACTTATTTTATCGACTTGTATAATCAGTGTTGCTACGTCTGCATTTTTATTCTTCTTGAATACTGCTACAAAGGGACTAAATAGCAACCGACGGTTTTGACGGCCGTCGACGGCTCCGTCAAGATGATTTCGACGGCTACATTACGAGAAACAGCAGTATTTTCGGCGGCTCTTAATTGTCGTCGACCGTCGGATAGAAGATCGTCAAAGAAAGGTCTTTCCGACGGCTCCGTCGATTTATTTTTGACGGCTTATGACGACCTTTCCGACAACCCTTCGTGTACACGTGAAAGAATACGGCATGCTCAAAATGTTGTCAGAAGCCGTCAGAATGCCTGAAAGATAAGCCGTCGGTAAGTTTTTACCAAAGGACCGTCGGAAGCCATCGGAGATTTGAAAGTTTTTTTTATTTCAGCAGCCTTTCAACCCCAAATAATATATATATCACAATTCAATTTCACACATATAAATCATATATACCAAAACCTACGTTACATATATGACATCAATAATAAAAAAACATCAATATTTACAATAAATCAAACTCAAACAACGCACAATATACTCAAACATTCAACAACATCTCAAAATACATTTCAAAATGTATCAAACATACAAACTACCTCATTCATCTCAAAGTGCATATATTTACAATGTTCCTACAAAAACAGAAAAAGGCACACCTATCAATCTTGATCATCGTCTCAGGATCTACCTGATGAGAGAAATGTGTCATGCACCTGCACGTATGCAGTAAGGCACTCGTCCAACTTGGCTTGCTATGCAGCCTGACGCTTGTCTCGTTCCTCCAACTCAACAATCTTAGCTCTTAACTCTTGAGTCTCCGCATTGTCATAGGCTTTTTTATAGCCGCTTTGTCCGTGTCTAGCCTGTAACATTACTTAATATAGTGTATGAGTTTCATATAATGTGATTAATAAAATCAATATGCCATACGTTATTCATAAATATAATATACATAAACATTACCTCTTAATTCCTAAACATGTCTATTCAACGATGGTGGCTCCATGACCGCGTCAAAGATCTGGTCCTCCTCGTCGGTAGTAAGCTCTTCTCGTCCTGATCCCTCAAGCACTTTCTCTCGTTCTCGCATGAATTTTTTCATGCAATTCCAAATAAAATTACAATTAGAATTCATACTTTTAATTATTTATAACTTATTATTTAAAGTGATTATTAATAACTTATAATTTAAAATATTCTTATCATGACCTGTTGTGATTTCGAGTCGTGCCATGGGTATGTTACTGTGCCATCTTTATTTTCATGTTCGATGATATGAGTACGAGCAAACATGTCCATGTACCAAACGGATTGACCTCTCTCTTTTTCCTGAAATAATTATTATGTATTATTATTATTATTATTATATATATAATTATATAATGTAATAACTATTTAATATCGCAATTAATGAATTTATCAGCCCTTGACGGTAACACTAGAATGGTTACGAACCCCAGCGGTATGTGGCTGAATTTTTATTTATATTTGCAGAGTTCCTCTACGACTCTGCTTGTAAATTTAAAATGAACATTATATTGACATTTGTAAATTGATGTAATTATTATACCAATTCAACTAAATTTTTAATAAATATACAAAACTAGTAAATTTACCTTCGCTTCCTCGCTATCCCAGAAAACAACCCGAGCTTGCCTTACGCTTCCACTCATCCAGTCAGGCTTTTTCCCCCTCTTTTTATGCTCGACATCGTATCACGGTACTTTGTTCGCATTTTCTTCATGCAATAATTTCTGCAAAAGAGAAGGTCAGACTCTTGTAACTCTACCGCCCCCTACACATTGAAAAAGAAATAAGTTATACATTTATACATAATGAACAAATTATAAAGTGGTTATATATAAAATGAAATACAGATTTACACATACGTTGAATCCTGCCAAATACACTGTGGGGTGGGATACTATTATACCTAGGCCAGCACCAGGTCATTCTGCTCCTATAAGTAGCCTTGGAAATATCAAAATAACTTCTGAGGGCTCCAGCTCAAAGCCCCTATATTAAATATGATATAGACCTTTAATAAATCATGAATAATATATCATACACAAAATATTTATGATGTTGCAATAAATATGATACTTATCCACTCTCTTTAACTGTTAATGTTACTATGGGATGCTCTATCTGTTGTGATGTGCCGCCGCCATCGCCTTCTGCCTAAGTCCCTCTTTTACTAGAAGAGGGGGAACCTGATAACTATGAAGATCTCCGATGGCAAAACATAATATCTGTAACAACCCGCATATTTAACGATTGTATATTTAAATATTTTATTTAAATAAAGAATCGTTAAGCGGATTGAAGTCCGAAAATCTACTTTTTGCAAACAGTCGAATTGGTACTCGAGACCACTTCCATTGAGTCCAAAATGGCGTTTGCGACTTTTTTGAGTATAAGCTTCGATATGTTTGGAGTAAGTTGAATTTTGCTATTTTCTAAGTGGGCTTTTGGGTTTGGGTTTCACCCAACTCATTCTATTACCCTAACTCAGCCCCCTCCTCTCCATTCACTCTCATTTTTCCTAACACTCTCAAGCTCAACTGATAATGGGGGAAAAAGATTGGAAATAGAAATTCAAAACCCTAGTTTCCTTTTGCAAGCTTCAATTCTTGCTCCAAAATCAAGGCAAAGCTTTGGTAAGTATCTCCTTCTTCTTCTCCAACTCATTCTCTCTTTGATTTCAGAAATTTCCTAAACCTAACTTAGGAAATGTTCTTCTTTTGAGCTTAGATTCAAGCTTCTAGAGTTGAAGTGGTTGATTGGTTGATCTTCCTTTGCTTTCAAGCTTCTCATTCATTGTTTTTGGGATTAAAGGTGAGATTTTTATCTCACATCTATGTCTATAACTATCTTTGATTGTTAGGTATGAATTCCTAACATCTTTACATGTTCATTTGATTTTGATTCGGATTGATTTGGCGAATATTCCAATTTTTGGTTTTTAGTCCAATTTTGTGAAAATCCTTTTACGGATGTTTGAACATGTTTTCGGTGAAGCATCGAAGAGCATATAGGGCTGGGTTGCCGATTGGCGTAAACCCTTAGCGCCCGTTGCTCGTCCGATCGCCGTTTGTTGGATTTTCGCCCCACAAGGGGGCTAGACTGAATGTGCTTCAGAAGCAGGTTCAGTCGACTAAACCAGTGGTTCAGTCGACTGAACTAGTGGTTCAGTCGACTGAACCAGACCCAGGAAATTGCCTGGGTCTGTATCAGTCGACTGACCATCTAGGTCAGTCGATTGACCCTGGGGATACGAAATTCGTATCCTTGTGTCAGTCGACTGACCACCTGGTTCAGTCGACTGACCTGCTTGCTTCAGCCCCATTTGATTATTTTTCTCGAGATTTCCAATGTTAATTGATTCGTGATTCTCCATTTTGTTGTTATCATTTGTTACCGATTTTGATGACTTCTATTTCGGGATTTTTGGGTATATCCATTTTGATGGATTCGGCATCGATTTCTATGGATTTGATTCACGTCTTCGTATGTGGATTTTGGTGATTGATTGTTTCTACAATCATTTTTGTGGCTTGTCTCTTCTAAATACAAAGGTTTTCATACTAGTAGTAAATATTCAAACTCGTTTACAAAGATGATTTCAACTCTATTTTTAATACAAAGCTCGTTTATAAAACCGTTTTCCAATCTATTAGTATACACAAACCTTTACCTCATTCGTATGAGAAAATCTAATTAAACGGCTTGGCAAAACAAGTGGTATGAAACGCTTGCGTTTACTTCGTCGGTTAATTCTTTGACTTGTTTGATTGAAACTCTTGTGACAACTTTCGAGTGGAAATCTACAATCTATTCGTAAATATTTGAGTTAAGCAAGTGGTTATGGGACATGAAGCTAAACTCTTATATTTACTAGCTTAGTGTAATCGACACTTCTTGATGATCGATGATGGTCATTTTATGGTTTAGACTAGCAATGTGCGATGTCTCTTTGTCCACGTGGGGGACTATACCCCGTTCCTTTGAGCTTCGTCTCATTTTTTATAGGCTAGCGACCCATGGTCCTTGGACCATTCGTGGAGCAATCGGCTCATTAAGTTGGTGCATGGGGTGTATCTTTCTAGGTGCATCGATGTTCGACTAGGCATGGAGTGTATCTTTTTAGGCGCATCGATGTTAGTTTATACATGGGGGCGTATCTTTTCAGGTGCGTCGATGTTCTACTGTGCATGGGGCGTATCTTTCTAGGTGCATCGATGTTCGATTTATGGTTAGAGACCATGGAATAGCGTTCCGTTTGTGATACACGGGTTGGTGAGTTTTCATGCTCCCGTCTGTGATAGGCCTCCCCCTTTTGTGATTTCTGGATTTCTCATTGTGATTTCTAGAATTTGTGTTCCACCAACTTTTACGTTTGGCATTTATATGGTTGTCAATATTTGTTGTTCGGTGAATAAAATAAAGAATATAACATTCTTTTTGGTATTTTGAGATGATTGGAGATATTGTATGATTTTTGTTGTTATTTGATGTATACTTGACACCGTATGGCATTTCTCTGTTATCATACGTTTTTGGTCACATCTCTTATCCTATCTCAGTTTATCTGATATTTATAGCTAGACTGATCCGTTTATTATTTTCTTCTTAAATAATACTCGGGTCAGACCGAGATACTTCAGGTGCTCCTGCTTGACTTCTTATTAGGGATTATCATCTGCTTCTTTTGGCTAACTACTTTAGATTAGTAGTTTTTGTTATTATACATTTGAGATATGGACTCCTTGATGTATAATTATTCTTTTGCCTTGCACTTGTATCTATTCTCTTGTGATGTAGTGGATCTTGTTTTACCACTACTTCGATGTACTCCTTTTTGTGTTATATATTCATATCTATTTCCGCCTTTGTGATATGAATGTCTGTGACTGATTTTTGTTATGTTTATTTCTATATTTGTTTCCGAGTTCCACTTAGCCACTGTGTGGTAGCTTTGAGTTTGTATTTGATATGTCGGATTTCCACTTGAAATGAAATGTAAGTTATATTTTCTGATATATCGGTACTCGCACAAAGCAATTACACAGATGGTCGCTCCTCAACAGCCTTATTATTCGTGCTAGTCGACGGCATTACCCCGTAGTGTCCTTGGCTAGCGTCAATATAGAGGTGGGTCGTCACAGCTTGGTATCAGAGCCAAACTTCGGAACAATGTAGAATAATCTAGCAAGGA
Organism: Allium fistulosum; assembly: GCA_030737815.1. NCBI lineage: Eukaryota > Viridiplantae > Streptophyta > Magnoliopsida > Asparagales > Amaryllidaceae > Allium > Allium fistulosum. Next base: position 846,753,376 of record CM060907.1, read on the forward strand.
TCATTGTCCTAAGTCTTTCTTAGGAATCGTGCCATAGGATATAATTCGGGTCTTCGTACTGTTCTATCCTATTTCTTTTATGATGCCTTGTTTTATCAATCAAGGTTGTTTGATATTCATTTTGAGAATAACCTTTTCCTCTTCTTTCTTTCTTTCTTAGAGAAGAGAAATGGTTAGACCTGGCCGTCCCAGCGTCGGTCAATCTAGTGCTACTCCTCAGGATGGAGTATTTATGTCAGCTCAACAACTATTAGATCTTGTGAACAATGCCCAAGCTGTCGGACTCGTTCCAGCGCCTACTCACCCTAAAACCGGGTTTGCACGCTTGTGCAGGGATTATACCTCTTTGGGTGGAAGGCCATTCAAGGGTTCCGAAACCGTTATAGAAATCCAAGCTTGGCTTAGATCATGCGATCGCATCTTTTCCCGCATGGATCTTATTGATTCACTTTGAGTCCAAGTGGCTTCTAGTATGCTCCAAGAAAGAGCATTAGATTGGTATGAGCTTTTGATTTCTGAAATTATCGAAGCGGATCTTACTTGGGAGCAATTCCGGGAAAGGTTCGAATTGAAATTTGTGCCGGAGGCTGAAAAAGTAACTTTAGCCCGACGCTTTATTGACCTTGTCAAGGTGAATCTTCTGTGGTAGAATATGTCGCATCTTTTGAATCTCTCTCTAAATATGGGGTCGAGTATATTAATACCCCATTGAAGAAAAATCAGAGATTTGTCTATGGGTTGAATAAGAACCTTAAAAAGCCTTTGCTTCTGAAACTAGAAGTTTCTTTTGATCAGCTTGTTGATATCGCTCTTCGACTTGAAGAGGCCGATAATGAAAGTAAAGTTGAAGTTGTGGGTGCCAAACAGAACTTCAACAATAACATGAAGAGGCCTATTAAGTTCAAAGGCCCCAATCCTGACAAGAAAGGGAAGCAAGAAACTTCTGTAGCAAAGACTCCTACCACTAGTCGTGGACGATGCTACAATTGTGATTCTATGGACCACTATGCAAAGGAGTGTCCGCAACCCCTCTATTGTCGCTATTGGCAAAAGTTTGAGTCATCATATATCTGCGTGTCCCATACTTCAAGCAAGAAGGAGGGAAAGCTAAAGGTTGTGTAAGCCTCTACTAGCACTTCACTTGGTCAAGGTATTTTCTATCCTTGATGATATTTGTTTTGAGATTATCCTATTTGAGTTCTTTTTGATTTGGGTTCATCTCATTATTTTATATCAAAAGAACTTCATGATTCTTTCTCCTTTTAAAATTTTTGGGCTTGATGACTTCATTGAGAATTGCGAATTCGATTGATGGATCCACAACGCTCAATTTACTTAGTGAAAATGTCGAGATTATTTTATGTGATTATTCTTTCCGAGCCGATTTGCATGTTATGCGTTACTTAGGCTTCGAAATTGATTTTTTTGGAAGGGATTGGCTTAATCATTATGAAGCCCATATCCTGTGTCCAATGCGAACTTTTTATCTTCCACATTCTCAATCTGTTAAGCAGATTTCTATTGTTTTTAAAGATTTTGATTTCCAAATTTGGTGGCAACATTTTATTCTTTAAACCTACTTGATGAAGAAGATGTTATTTTTCTCATTCAAGTAATTTGTGAATTTTCCGGAATATATTTGAGCTTGTCTTAGGATTATCACCTAAGCAATCTATTGAGTGGTGTTAAGGTCTTTTCAGCTCGACCTTGCCACCGGTATTCATCAGCTACGAGTTGCGGAAGTTAGCATTCCACTTACCGCATTCCGCACTCGTTATGATTCTTATGAATGACTTATTATGTCATTCAGTTTATCCAGCTTATTTCATCCATTTTATGAATCGAGTATTCTACGAATATCTCGATGACTCCATTCTTGTATTTATTGATTTTGGATGAAAACAGCAATTTAAAATTTTGCAAATCTTTTTCGTAAGATTTATTTATAAGTATGATTGGATTTTTGTTCTTAAAACGAGCAAGGAATATTCTTAAAAACTTTAAGAGACATATTTATCATATAAAAGATAATTTTGTGATTGTATTGCCCATTGAGTGCTTTAAGAATTCTGATCGATGCGCTTGATCAACGTTATCGATAGGAATCTCCTAAACGCTATGATGAGACGATCAGACACAGTAAATTGACTTGTAAAATGTAAATTTTTCTGAAAATATTATTACATAAAGATAATTGTAATTTTGAAAGTTTTAGCTTTTCGGGAAGGAAGATTATTTAAAAGAACTCTTTTTCGATACTCTTATTCTTGTGATTCCCGAAGGGAACCAAGACTTTATTGTTTATACTGATGCTAGTCGTATTGGTTTAGGTGCCATTCTCTTGCAAAAGAGAACGTGCTATCACTTTTGCTTCTAAATTATTAAAGCCTATCGAGACTAGATATGCCACTCATGATCTAGTGCTCGCGGCTATTGTTTTCGCTTTTAGAGTTCGGCATCATTATTTTGGGGGAGAAATTCGTTCTCCACTCCGATCATAAATCTTTGAAATGTTTATTTTCTCAAAAGGAACTTAATTTGTGTCAACAACGTTGGCTCGAGTTCTTTGTATCTCATGATCCTAATATTCTTTATACTCCGGGAAAGGGTAATCGTGTTGCCGATGCTCTTAGCCGAAAGCAACAAGTAGTTATTTCTATGATGATATCCAGATGGAATGATCTCGAGACCTTATCCACTTGTAGGATTCGAGATCGTGAATCCGATTCATGTTCATCTCTTGTTTTGTGTAGCCTTGAGGCTCGTCCTTCTCTTTTGGACCGTACCTCTTTTGGCTAAACTCCATGTCAAAGAAATAGTTAAATTGCATAGAGTTCCTACTTCTATTGTTAGCAATCATGATCCATTATTTTACTAGTGGATTTTGGTAAGGTCTTCAAAAGCTTTGGGAACAAAGCTTAATTCTAGCACCGCTTATCGTCCTCGATCCGATGGACAAATAGAGCGCATGAAATCAAATTCTTGAAGATCTTCTTCGTGCATGTATTCTTGTTTTTGGTGAAAGTTGGGAAGATCATATTTCTCTTGTTGAGTTCTCTTCCTATAATAGCTTCCAATCTTGTATTGGTATGGTACCTTTCGAGGCACTCTACGGAAGGCCATGCCGATTTTTTTTTGGATTGGCTTAAAGCCGATGACAAGCTGGTTTTAGGTCCAGATGTATATTTGTGTTTCACCTATGAGGGGTGTTGTGCGTTTCAGTCGATCGGGAAAGTTAGCACCTCGTTATGTTGGTCTATTTCCCATCACCGGACGTATTTGTTCCGTGGCTTATCGCCTTTTTATTACCGGCTCAATCTTTTGCTATTCTTGACGCTCTCAACATCTCTCTACTACGGAAATACCTTAGGGATTCCGATTTTTATTCTTGAGCCCGGTATTGTTGAAGAGATTGAGGTTTCACCAAATTTGACTTATGAGCAACATTCTATTCGTATCATTACTTCGGAGGTTAAACGTTTTCGAAATAAAGATGTTCTTCTTCTGAAAGTTCAATGGTCCTCAAATCCTAAGAATTTCTCTTGGGAATCTTGAGAATTCATTGAGCAAACACATCCGTACTTGCTCTTTCATGCTCTTTATGGTGAACTTCTTATTTTGAATTTTCTTTTGTGTTGATATGCTATTATGGTTGTTGCTTTCATTTTCCTCTTAATTATTGCGAGGACGCAATATCTTTAAGGAGGAGAGTCTGTAACAACCCGCATATTTAACGATTGTATATTTAAATATTTTATTTAAATAAAGAATCGTTAAGCGGATTGAAGTCCGTAAACCTACTTTTTGCAAACAGTCGAATTGGTACTCGAGACCACTTCCATTGAGTCCAAAATGGCGTTTGCGACTTTTTTGAGTATAAGCTTCGATATGTTTGGAGTAAGTTGAATTTTGCTATTTTCTAAGTGGGCTTTTGGGTTTGGGTTTCACCCAACTCATTCTATTACCCTAACTCAGCCTCCTCCTCTCCATTCACTCTCATTTTTCCTAACACTCTCAAGCTCAACTGATAATGGGGGAAAAAGATTGGAAATAGAAATTCAAAACCCTAGTTTCCTTTTGCAAGCTTCAATTCTTGCTCCAAAATCAAGGCAAAGCTTTGGTAAGTATCTCCTTCTTCTTCTCCAACTCATTCTCTCTTTGATTTCAGAAATTTCCTAAACCTAACTTAGGAAATGTTCTTCTTTTGAGCTTAGATTCAAGCTTCTAGAGTTGAAGTGGTTGATTGGTTGATCTTCCTTTGCTTTCAAGCTTCTCATTCATTGTTTTTGGGATTAAAGGTGAGATTTTTATCTCACATCTATGTCTATAACTATCTTTGATTGTTAGGTATGAATTCCTAACATCTTTACATGTTCATTTGATTTTGATTCGGATTGATTTGGCGAATATTCCAATTTTTGGTTTTTAGTCCAATTTTGTGAAAATCCTTTTACGGATGTTTGAACATGTTTTCGGTGAAGCATCGAAGAGCATATAGGGCTGGGTTGTCGATTGGCGTAAACCCTTAGCGCCCGTTGCTCGTCCGATCGCCGTTTGTTGGATTTTCGCCCCACAAGGGGGCTAGACTGAATGTGCTTCAGAAGCAGGTTCAGTCGACTGAACCAGTGGTTCAGTCGACTGAACCAGAAGTCGAAAAATGCTTAGAAGCAGGTTCAGTCAACTGAACCAGTGATTCAGTCGACTGAACCAGACCTAGGAAATTGCCTGGGTTTGTATAAGTCGACTGGCCATCTGGGTCAATCGACTGACCCTGGGGATACGAAATTCGTATCCCTGTGTCAGTCGACTGACCACCTGGTTCAGTCGACTGACCTGCTTGCTTCAGCCCCATTTGATTATTTTGCTCGAGATTTCCAATATTAATCGATTCGTGATTCTCCGTTTTGTTATCATTTGTTACCGATTTTGATGACTTCTATTTCGGGATTTCTGGGTATATCCATTTTGATGGATTCGGCATCGATTTCTATGGATTTGATTCACGTCTTCGTATATGGATTTTGGTGATTGATTGTTTCTACAATCATTTTTGTGGCTTGTCTCTTCTAAATACAAAGATTTCCATACTAGTAGTAAATATTCAAACTCGTTTACAAAGATGATTTCAACTCTATTTTTGATACAAAGCTCGTTTATAAAACCGTTTTCCAATCTATTAGTATACACAAACCTTTACCTCATTCGCATGAGAAAATCTAATTAAACAGTTTGGCAAAACAAGTGGTATGAAACGCTTGCGTTTACTTCGTCAGTTAATTCTTTGACTTGTTCGATTGAAACTCTTGTGACAACTTTCTCGATCAAAATCTTTTTCTTTTTTAGAGATGGATACAGAGCATAATAAACTTGTAGTGCTTGTTTCGCTAGTATAAAAGGATCATACTTATGGTAATGCGAGGTATATTTTATTTTAATAAGATTATGATCTTTGTGCACCTTGATTTTAGAACCTGGAACATTGCTGAACCAATTGCATCTAAATATATAAATTTTCTCCACAGGTCATGTAAAATATGTCAATTCTACCATATGGGTTAACACGCCGTAAAAGTCATCTATATGATTATCCGAATAATCTCAGCCTTTAACAAATACACTGGTACTGTGAGTTAATTTTTCAGCACCATATTCTTTGGTGTTGAATTTAAATCCATTGACGAAGAATATTAAATATGTCTTAACATTTCTTTTTGGTCCCATCGCAAGATGTTTCAATCCTTCGTCGACTGCATTATTTCACGGATCATAAACGTACTTGTAACAACCCGCACCTTAATGGGTCCGAATTCTGACAAAAATCGAAACCCAAGCCTATTAGGGTACAGACTATTGGTTTTGGTAACCTGTAATAACTTAAGTATATCAGAGAAAGATCAAATAAACTCACGATAGAAAGAAAAGATAATAGGGTCAAATACCAACCGAGGCTACTGCTTCAGAGTCAACCGCATCCCATGGACATCCATTAGCCTCACCAAAATCGAGCATGGAAAAAATAACTCTCCAACAACCATTTTGTCAACTCCGGTGACCAGTTCCTCTAAATCTATCATGTGGGTTGTAATGAGGAAGGGGTCAGAACAACGTTCTGGTGACTGGAGAAATTACATATATTACTCATAACATAAACTTATACCAATTGGTTTCTATTGAAATGTTATGTCTGCTGTTTTAATTGAATATGTGCACGTATGATATGTATATTCTCAATCAAAATATAACTACTTATATACGCATACCTATATATGTATGTTTATAAACCTAAATGTTTCACTACTCAAAGATTTCCAACCACTTAATACTTCTTGAAGTAGGAAAGGGGAAGACCCAACGACCATTGGGTACCACAATCTCGAAGCAGGTCAGCTCTAATACCAAATGTAACATTTAGACAATCGATCTTAGCTATAGAGAATGTTTAACTCCTACATACGGCTTTATAATATATAATTTAACTACCGCACTACTACCTCTCTTTCAACTATACCGTTCGAATAGTTCCCACCGTAAGCCCGAAGGCTATCCCAGTCCAATAACGAAACCCTAACGGATTATCGTTTACGACGTGTGAGAGAGCACCTAAACTACTTAATTCCCCTTTATGTGAAATTAGGTAGACTCTAACCATTTATGACCTATAATATAGGCAAGTCCCCGTCATTTCAAACCTAACCCAAGGCGGGTCCCTACGTGGTTCTTACTACCCGACATAATAAGAAATCTCGTTAGGTCACTTAATACTTCTCCTTAACGAAAGAGGCGGACCCTACCCTAGCCACTTAATATCTCTAACCCGAAGCGGACCCCTTCTAAATATTTCTCCTATCATATTAATAGCGTGACTATAACCTATAATCCAAACTGTGATATCTCAGATTAACCCTACTATTCGTAGGTACTGGTAGCCAGATTTACTGGGCATATTTACCCTATAGAATTGAGACTAACTTCGTGTCCATTGCCGTTATTTATTATAGGCGATATCACATATTAGTCTCCAAAAGTTACACTACTGGTAGGCCGATTTAACTGGACAGATTTCTATGTAACTTTAGACTGACCAAGCATCCTTATAACTTAGTCGCATTTCATATGTATACTAACTGTATACACACAACATCCTACACGATTAATATTCTAGGCCATATAAGGTAATCTTATTATACCTTTAATTAGGGAGTAACCCCATATCTAATTAGTTTCCTAAGAGATTTACACTATTCACTTGCGTATTTCTTTTTATTCTTTATAACTTATATGTTGCTATTCCTTTCTTATTTCCTCGTATTTACTTAAATAAATTTCATTAATCAGTCCCACTAAATTATTTATGACTATTTAAATTCTCAAAACTCCTATTTCATTTATTGCACATTCAATGCTTGTTTATTTCGGGAGTTATAATCTTTCCACCTTTATTTCCAATTATTATTATTATTTATTATACTTTCTATTTTAATTTTCTAATTTCATTTAATGGGAATACTGATATGTATTTCGTTGTATTAATTATAAATTTCTTTTTGGGGTTAGCGCGATCATATATGTTTATGTATTTATTTCTTTTATCTTCTAGTTATTCATTCTTAACTAGAGTATTTCTTTGTATTTTAATCTATAGGAACATTCCTTTTTAAAAATGTCTCCCGTTATATTTTTCCATAAATTTACCTAAATAAGCGGTTTGCGTTGTTTGAAATTTCAAAGAATTATTAAATTCCCTTTTTATTTTTAAATAGACAGTAAACTACGGAGTAAAATTCCATACCTTACACATCTCTTGCCTTTCCTTTCTAATTATATTCCTTGTCAAATCTAATACTGCAATTTTTAATATAAATAAAAATTAGATAAATCTATAGAATTTGAACGGATTACATACCCAACTGATTAGAGTATAGAAATTTCGGATTACAATAGAATTAGGAGAAATCTAATTCATATTAACGCCCTTCAATCCAAATATAGATCTGTGATAAATTCTACATTTAATAAAATGATAGATCTGAAACAATTCCACATTTAATTCATATCCAACTACCAAAAACTTGGGACTAGTTTCCAGATCTAGGCATAAATAACATCCCCATTCAACCTTTTCTAATTTACATAATATGTAGGCGGTGTTTTATACATTAAATTCAAGCCTACAACTCTAGATCTTTCAATTAGGCATAATAGTCAAATAAAATCCAACAAAATAAATTACGGTGTTGTAAATAATTTGCATAATTTTCCCACTCACAATTTTTAAGCTTCCCAAAACTTCTAGATTTGCATCTGATCCTTCTGGTTCAACTGCTTTCCCTTTTCAGTTCAAGGCGTATGTATAAAAGGAATATATATAATATTAGAGTCATGGATCCGAGAGGAGAATTAGGATTTAAGAGAAAATATAGATTTATAGTATTGGGATTTACTTTATTATTGCGCAAGGCTACTTCGTACATTCCTCTCTTCTTCTTATTTTCTAATCTTCTCAAATTTGTATAATTACAGTCTGTTTTATTTTTTGGGGAAAAGTAGAGAAGAGAAAATGGTAGTGCTTTGTTGCCTGCATCAAAAAATATGAGAAGAGGGGGACGGTTTGGACCTGTATTTATAGATGCTTAGATTAATTATACCCGTCAGATTAGAATTTATAAAATTCGGGTCGTTGGCTGAGGTTTAAACCTAGCCTTCCCGGCTTCGACCGGTCGACCTCTCTACATCAGGGGTCAATCGGTGGGGCCCAAATGATTATTATTTATTTATTTCTAATTTTAATTTTTAACTATTTTCGTTTTGATTTCTTTAAATGTTCGTAACTTCTTCGTTTGAACTCTGTTCGCAAAAAATCAAAATATGAAAGTTTCTTAGAAAATCGCCACGAACACAATGGCGTAAGTTTCTTGGCCAAATTCCATCATTTGCTCAAATTTCATTTTTGGAACCTAATTAATTAGAAAAATATTAACTGTAAATCTATGGGGTGCTATATTCTTTCCCCCTTAAAAGAATTTTGTCCCTAAAATTCCATCTATGATTAAATCAAGGGGAATTGCGGTAACCATCCTAAATTACCAAACAATTAGTGTATGTCCAAGTTTTCAATCAAATGTGTTCAAGTGCATAGTGTATCAAAACATAGAAAACATGCATGTGGAATGATTATAAATTGGCCTCTTCTTTATGAATGCATTCTTTTTGATTTTTTTTGCATATATGATGCAAAAACCCTACAAATATATTGGCAGTTCTACATGTATGCAGGTTTTGAAAAATCCTTTCAACACAAAAATTCCACGAATAGGAGCACGGATCAACCAATTTTTCATCTAATTCGAACCATTCGAAGATCTAGCGCATCGAATATCGCTTCCTAAATTTTCACTTCCATGTCGGGGGAAAGGAACTTAGGTGGAGAATTAGACATTCTTACCACCCTATTAAGTACCAATCCCGTTGTATCTTGGAAATTTCCTTATTGCCCCGGATTTGCTCCAAAAATTTCAATGTACAATATGCATAAGAAGGCTTTTTTTCAAGCTCTAAAGCAGAATTGGATCCCAAAATGGATCCTCGTACGTCATAGACAAGGTATGGAAATAAATATTCCAAGGCTAAAATGGATTTTCCGTGTTCTCGTGTGCTTATTTCATCGTCAACCCTTAATGGACTGCTAAATTCATATTTGTTAACCCGTTTTTTTTCCTACGCTTAAAGTGTAGCATTAGAAAACCAAAAAATTTCCACAACATTTCCTTTATCTTTTAAATCAGATTTGCCCATAGTTTGGAGAAATCAATTCCCCATAATATTTAACACTGCTTTCTTTTTAAAACATTTGAACCAAATGTCCCAAAACTAATTTAAATCCCAAATTGTTTGGAAAAATAATTTTTTTCAAAAACATTTTCTCATTAGACTAATCAAGCCACATTCCATTGTATAAGAAATTCGTTATGGGTTAACGCGTATGTTCAGTCCTAGAATTTTACAATTAATTCAAGACCCCTTAAACTTATTCTTCTATTTTAATATGACGACTCTTGAAGAAATTTGTAGATTTTAGCTTTTCAAGGAACAGTGAAAATAACCTGTGATTCTTTTTACACCGTTCTTCTTATAATACGTATAAGAGCGGTCTATATATCTAGAAACAAAAGTAAAATGAATAAATAGGAACACATCTCATAACATACCATACGTGCCTTCTTATACGTGGACAACCAACAGTTACAACCCAAACAAACCCTAAAGAAAGAAAAGAACAAATGCTGGATGAGAAACTACAACACGATGCTAATAAAAGCAAAACACTACCTACGAACTATAGGATGGCTACGATCCTCCGCGGGAACTAGTGCCATTGCCGCAGCCTTGGAATTGGCATAACATAGTAGCTTTGCACCCAATCTCATGGCTCTGGTGTTGCTGCTCAGCCCGAGTCTCTCAGATCTTCTCCTGGACCTATTGAATAGTGACAAGCTTAGGGCTCTAGTATCCTTCAATGCCCTATCCCTATTCAGACTCCTACTAAGGCTACTCTGCTGCTGTTGGTGCTACCATTCCAACATGTGGCTCGGGAATGTAACAACCACCATACACCTCTGATGCTCATATAACCGAATAGTGCACTGCTGGAGCATCCGGTCGGTGTAGAACGATTGTCGAAGGAAAGAAAAAGAAGTAAAGAAGAGGAATAGGAAAGAAGGGAAAAGCATAGAAGAGAAGAGGAAGAAATAAAACGTCACACAATCACATAACCCGTCGTATATCTCACAATGCATCAGATAAAATATAATAGTCATCATAGATATAAAACAAACGAGAGAATCATAACTATATAAACCAAAAAATTAGAGTACACAGGCTCATACAGTTATACAAAACAGTAATAGAGTCTATATAACTGATAAATAAACTCAACTAATAAACCATCTCTAATAATAGTAAGTCAACAGTGTCAAGGCTGCATAGTGTCACACAGCAATAAATAATAAGAAACTCAAAATATAAATGTTTAAACGATAAATTTCTATCGAATAGAAAAATGCCGATAAATTTCGAAATAAAATTAACTGCAAGCGCACAGCATACACTTGTAGAATGTGGCGAATACGGGTCGATCTGCAGGGAATTGATGATTTTAAAAATTCAATTCAATCAAATTATACCAATTTCAAGTGAAAGTTAAGCTAGAAAATTAGAGAATTAACTAACTAACTAAAAGAAAAGAGAAGCAAATATAAGAGTTAAGTGACAATTTAGAGAATAAATCCACTCTCTAGATCATGTAGTTCAACACATATGAAATCATGATCTCACTTTTATGGTCATTAGTGCTTTAATTGATGTGCTTATCATAAGTATGGCATATTTGTGCTATTGATTAGCCAACATAAGCCATCAAACTATAACACACCCCTTAAACCACTTACTAACTTTCATGAAACTTGACAATGAAAATGAAATCTATTTTAAGTACGGCCTATTAACTATTGATTATAAATATAGACCATCAAATTTTAATTTCAAATCACTTTCTTTTGCCATAATCATATTTTGATGAAGAGGCTATTAGTGTTAGTGATTGTTTAAGCATAGCCTATTTGGTGTCAACAATATAGGCTATCAAATTCAAAGCAAAAACAACAATTAAACCACTTCAATCATTCTTACTAAGCACAAAAAGAGAGCATGAATTAACAACTAGTTGAAGCTACATAATTAGAGAGCTTCATTACCTCTAAATTGAAGGGGTTTAGCCTCTCATATTTGTCATTTGATTAACAAATGTAGCTTGCAACATGAATTAAAAAGAAAGAAAAATGAAAGAAGAGAACTAATTAACAAGAATTAACACTAATCTAATTTGCATGAAAGTAAATCTACACTACATACATTAAAGTAAATGAGCATGGAAAGGAAAGAGCATGTATTAAATTGCAATAAAAAGAAAATTACATGAAACTAAAATAAATGGCTAAGTAGCCATGAAAAGAGAACAAAGAGAGCTAAGCTAAACTAAGAGAAGAGATGGCATCCATAAGAGGGCTTAAGAGAAGGTAGAAGAGGTTACATGAACATAATGGGTTATTTATAGAAGCATGAAACCCTAATCCATAATTTGGGGAATGCCCAAACTACCCTTGAGAAAGTGTGGAGACCAAGTAATCATTAGCTTCTACTAATCATCATTTAAGTGTACATGAAGCCATTAATTCCATAAGCATGTGCATTAGCCTCTGATTTGTACATTAAGGTAGGTGGGTAGGTGGGGTCCTCCATGTTCTTCACTTTGAATTATTTCCATCTTCATTCCTTTGTATTCATTTTGTGCATGCATGTGTCTTCATGAAACCAATCCTATTTGAGATCAAATTCCTACACAAATATATACAAATTTCCAATTAATTTTTCTCAAAGAAATATATGCACACAAATGACCATTTTGCCCCTATATGAAGATGGATATGTGACAATTTGGAATTAATATGGATTTTGGTTAAAACAAGTTAAAATACCCAATATGATCGTTTATTTAATTTAAATAGATTAAATATGGTGGTAAAAATATGCACATTTACGTGCACATCAAATACCCCCACACATATCTTTTTATTCGTCCTCGAATAAATGAAAAACTAAGATAAATCCATTTCGTAGGGAGCACGATTGCATTGAGCGTATATAACAAACCGTTAAACCTCTGGGTGTCCCCAGTAGGACGAGTGTTGTCTGTGAGGGTTTTCAGCGGATACTACCCATAAAATCCAAATGCAGGATGAAAATATTTACAAAATGCAAGATTTATTTACAAAGAGATGAATGCGAATTTTTGAAAATATTTACAAATGAAGGATTTACTTTTTAAATTAACACGAATAAGTTAAATATAGGTTTTGGTTATTATCTTGAAAATTTAAGTCCTTTTTCTTATCAAAATTTCCAATAAAAACGAAGTTATCATAACAAATAGACTATAGTTTAACTCGCTGTTTAGGTTGATAACAAAGCGTAACTATGAAATAGATCCTTAGTCGATTATCAATGTTTATCAAAGTGGTATTTTCATTTCTTTTCAATAACAAGTCAAATCAAATAAGTTAAAATAGTGCTTGGATTTCATTTGCTTACTCTCTCCATTTTTTTTTGGAAATTTTATTGATATTAACAATATTTACATATGACTAACTCAGATAAACTGAGGCCAGATATATTACCCATGCACCGCCTTGGGGACTGATGTGAGGGGAATACTGAGCGTGGCGAGTGAACACACAAGTGTGAACACTTATTGACTGTAGGCGTTATTAGTAAAAAAATTTTATATATACACACACCTAACTCAGATAAACTGAGGCCAGATATACCGATCGTGCGCTGCCTTTCGGGCTTACATGAGAAGGGTACAAAGCATGGCGAGTGAACACACAAGTGTGAACACGTGACTCTAGATGTTAAAAATATATACACATATATACAAATATATATATATATATTAGAAAGAGAGAGTTTTGCAAAATCATCTTAGCACCATTTAACTTTGAAGGCGAAAAAAAATGTTATATCCTTTTATTTGAATTCACCGCTTTTTAAAACAAAGATTTTCAATTAGGATGTATTTCATAATTAACACGTATGAATCTTCCTATATACTAGTAAAACCATTGTTATTTGTAATCAAACTTCATTTTTATTTTTGTTAAGACAAATAATTTTTCAAAAATTTTAATTTAATAAACCAAAACCATATATTTATCCTATAGTGTTTCTTTAAAAATAAATCAAAAATGCTATTTTTTTTTGTTTTTGATTTTTTTTTTAAATTTTGGAAAGAAAATAAAAACAAATAAACCATGAAAAATCGAAAATGATGATGAGTCTCCCCTTACACTTGATTTTGACTGTGTCCCCACAGTCAACCCAAGTGGAAGGAGAAAAATAAAAATAAAAACAAGACCTTTATTTAAATGAAAATTAACGATATTTACACGAGATCAGAAAGTATATCATCAAAAAGTAAATTAAACGGTCTTCCAAAGACTGATTCATTTGTCTCGTAAAGTATGCGAGACACGGCTTAAGCTCGGAAAACCAAACCATGAAAGATTTCAAAGTTGAATATTGATTTGGAAAAACAAATGTCGTTTTATTAAAAATCGTACGAGTTGTTTTGTTTTCGATGATTTTTGGGGTTGATAAAACAATTGATTGAAATTCCAATTTATTTTCACCAAATTGAAAGTCAAGTTCATCATCAACAAAATTTTGAAAATTATTTATTTCAAAATTGAAATGGTGATTTAAATCTTCCCCTTGATAATTTAACAACTCATTTTCGAAAAGTCCAAAGAAATTGTGTTCATTAAATTCGTCTTCTTTTGTTGGATTATCAACAACTTCATTACATATGTCAAGTTCAAAATCGAAGGTTGTTGTATTCAAATTTTCGAAATCAGATAAAGGAAGATCAAATTTTAAATCACGTTTCTTACCCTCAAAAGAATTTAAATCCAAGTCAATCACCAAATTTTCAACAACTTCGTTAAGATTTTCGTTTTCAATTTCAAAAGTTGTTATTTGAAAATCGTCAATTTGGGTAAAAGGTGGATTATCACATGATTCGTCACACATTGGGATTTGATTTTGTTCATCACGTTGTTTCATATATGTTTTGAACAACACATCGATATGATCGTTGTAGATTTCGTCCATTTGTTCAACAAAATCCAATTTATAGTTATTAACTTGAGAATTTTCGATTTGGATTTGTTGAGAACAAAAGTTTTCACTCGTATCGTAGTCGAGATTATTACCATTGCCAAAATTATTTGAAAAGTGGATCACATTTTCATTTTGATTTTGAAATTCATTTTGGAGTTCAAAATTGAATTGGAATGAGTTATACTCGAAGTCATTTGAATTTTGAAGTGAATTCAAATTTTGATTATTTTGAAAATTTTGACTCGAGTTATCACACAAATAAGAATTACACAAATCATTTATCATTTGATTTTGTTGTGTAGAGATTTCAAGTAGAGATGAAATACTATTTACGAGATTCGAGGGTGGTTCGTCATTTTGAAAATTTTGTGGTCCAAAACTCAAATCGTTTAAACAATAGTTGTTGTTTAAATATCCATAAGAATTTGGTGTGAAATTATATGGATTATATTGATTTTCACAACTATCGTAGAATTCATGTGAATATGGAAATTCGGACATTTTCAAGAATGTTTTTGGGTCATTTTTTTATATAAAGGAAAAAAAAATATTTACAAATAAAATTTATTGTTCAAAAGGGAAATTGATTTTTGTTTTGTTTTTTTTTAGTTTTTCAATTTTTTTCTTTGTTTTTGAAAAGGTTTTATATATTTTTTTTGGATTTTGGTTTTTCTAATTTTTTTTGGATTTTTGAAATTTCAAAGAAAAAGGATTTAAAAATTTCAAAGGAAAAGGAATATTTACAATTTTTTTTAGTTTTGGATTTTTTTTAAATATGCATGAACTAATGCAACTATATGAATGCAAGTGTCTAATTACAAATTATTTATCCTAAGTCAACCCAAAATTGTATAATCACACTTTGTCTTAAATCAACCAGATAGTTCTCAGCTAGGTAACAGACGGGATTTATCGGTGCACCACGAATCACCGTAGCAATGCAGCCGAAGGTTTAAGTACCTTCAGAGAAACAATTCAGTATAATATTTATGAATCACCGTAATATTTATAACTGATTATTGCTCTGCCGTAGCCTAGACACCAAGAAATTAAATTGTTCAAAGAAGACAAATTGTCAATATACAATTAAGAGCTATCGTTATTATTAATCAAAATTCTAAAATGAAATGCAAAGCTGAAATTAAATGTGTATTAACAATGCAACTACGAATGAAATTTGTTTTTGTTTATGAAATTGTTTTCTTTTTTTTTGAATTTTTAAAATAAAAATGCAAACAAACAACAATGCAAGGCAAATAAAAACAATAGATATGGGTTAACAGCAGCAATTTTTTTTATAAGCAAGCAAGCAGTTATTTTTTGGCAAATAGAGCGAAGCAAGCAATTCCTCTCGATTTTCTGCTTTGGCAACCTGAAATTAAAAAAACAAGATGTATATACAGTTTTTTTTAAATATGAAAGAAGTAACCAAAACAAAAGAAAATCAAAACAAATGAAATCGAAACAAATGAAATCAAAACAAACAAACAAAAGATGTATTATTATTTTATTTAAAAAAACAAAAATGAATAAAACAAAACTAAATAGTTTGGAAAAACGAATGAAAACCAAAACAAACTTTTTTTAACAAAGAAAACTAAATTTAAACCCTTAACAAAAAATAAATAAAATTTAACACAAAATTAAAATACACATGCCTCCTAAAACAATACACCCCAAAAATCCCCAAACTAAAAATAACAATTTTAACCCAAAACCAACTTAATGGATGCCTAACCCGGCCCACTAAAAAAACTATTAGTTAAAAGAAATAATTCTCAACTTAAATCTGCGTTCATTAATCGCAATTCAATTCCGCACTAATATTTTCAGTTTCGCAATTTCAATATCACAGCTACAAAAAATTCGCAACCAATTCAATTGTGCTCGCATGAGGCATTCGGTAGTGGTTCGCGATCGCTTGCGAGTTCGATGGTGGTTCGATTGCTTGTGGGTGATTTCAATTGTGGATTCAGGCGAATTTGGATGCGTTGAGGTGAGTCGATTGGTTCGGGTCATCGTAGGTGGTCTGGAAGTGGCGATTGCAGTGACCAGTGGGTTGATGGAGGCGGAGTTGTAATTCGCGGTGTAGCTGTTGGCGATTGTCAGGAGAATTGGGGTAGTGGGTTGCTTGAAGGTGAAGTAACAGTCTCCTTTTTTTTGGCAGTTTAATGGAGAGAGTTAGAGGATGGTGGCAGAACTGTTGAGCAGTGATGATTAGAGTGTGATTTTGGTCATGAATCTGGGTGAGGTTCTGGTATGTCAGCTTTGGTCTCAGCCGTTGAAGATGTTGTGCGATGGTTTTGTACGCACTGTTGTATATGGTGGAGTAATGTTGTTTGGGGTTGAGGAAGATAGGTGATTGTGGAGGAGCACTGGCAGATGATGGATTGTTTGATGTGGTTGGAGTGTGATATGAGATGTATGGTGTTGTTGATGAAGGGGCAACAGCCTTTTTTATAGCAGTGGGGAGTTGATCAGTAAGTAGATAGCAGTTTTGATATGTGGTGGAATGGAGATGTGCACAGGGGATGGTTTGTACAGATGTTGAGAAGATGTTTGTGGTATAGGTGGTCGTAGTTACAGAAGGGAATGGAAGTAAAGGGTATTTGCAAACGATGGTAGGGAGCAGGCAAGGGGCTGATGGCAGTTTGTAGTACAGAGAAGTGGTAGTGTTGTGTGCAGTGTTCGACATTGCAGTTGGAAGTGGTAGTTGAGTATGGCAGAATCTGTTGATTTGGCAAGCAGTGGAGGGTGTTTGATGAATGGTTAGGGTGTTGGTGGTTTGTACTGTGCAAGGGAAGGTGATCAGATGGTTGCACTTGTTGATGTATGTATAAATAAGAGGCAGTGAAAGGATTGAATGTATACTATTTTTTTTTTTAAAGAAATATAATATATATAGAGGAGAAAAAACGCCTTTCTCCGAGGGCTCACAAAATAGAAAACAAGATGGGACGAAAGCCACCAAAAAGAAAATACCGCAAAACAACAGCGGAAAATAAAACCAAGACACTAAAGACAGCAACAAATCCACACCAAGATAGTGGAGGAGAATGAGAAATCGATCCACCAGCAAGCACAAACCCGTCTTTACCCTAAGGAAAAGGCCAGACCTCCAAGCCGAACCAAAAGAGAGCCAACAAGTAAACGCGAATCCAACAAAAAAGGAACACACGGAAGATGGCAGTCAGTGTAAAGCAGACGCCATCAACGCCAAACCAGTGGCAAAAAGAAGATCAAGAGCAGTCGTAGCCGCCGAACAACCACAGTGAAACCACCAGAAATCAGCAATCAAATGGAGGTCGGATCCCGATACCAGACAACCAAAGCCCATCCGAGCCAAAGAAGAACCAAAAAGAAAAGAACATGGAAAACTAACAACCACATTAAACACAAAAAAAAGGGGGGGAGGGGAAGTGAGCGCTGGGTGAAGGCCAGCGATCGCTCGCGATGATCAACCTACTCCCAGTCTAGTGTGAGACAAAGCACACGAGATAGAGAGATGTCCGACCAGATGCTCCGCACGGGAGTTCACACGACCCCTGAAAGGTCTACCACGGAAAGCAAGGAAGACGTCTTTCCTCACACACCGAATAATAGATGAGGGATCCATACTAGAGTTTTCGAAGGTTGCCTTGTTCCGCGCACACCAGAGGTGCCAGCAGATGAGGCAGGGGATCAAGCGAAAAACAATAGAGCGAAGAGACTTATCACCATTCCCAGACCACCAAGAGTTAAGGAGATCAGAAGGGGAGCTGGCTAAATGACGATAACCAAGGAGGTTTCCGAAGTAATTCCAGCACGATCTGGCCGAGAAACCACCAAAGAACAAATGATTCAGGGATTCTGATTCCCCATTGCCACAGCATCTACAGCGAGACACTAGAGGGATACCGATTTTTTGAAGGTTCTCGTCAAGTGGCAATCCATCATGGAGAATCCGCCACATCAAAATAGAGACCTTGGGGGGAATACGAGAGTCCCAGATGAAAGAAAAGATCGGACGAATAGGGGCTTGAATTCTAGTAGAGGACCAAGCTTTAAGGATGGAAAAAGGAGATCCATCCCAACCAGAAGAGCCACCATGAGAGTCGGAGAGAGGCTTCACCGTTTGCATGTGCTTCCAGGTCTCACTAGCAAAAGACGGAGAGCCTGAGAAGTTAGAGCCCTCAAGACTGCGATATTTCGCATGAAGGAAAGAGGCCCATAAGGAATTGTTGGCGCCAAATCTGTGCCACAATTTGCAGGCGAAGGCAGCACAAAGGTCTTTAGGATTGCGCAGACCCAGTCCGCCTTCGTTTTTAGGGCGACAGACCGCGTCCCACGACACTCAATGGTGTCGACGGCCACTGTCCTTGTTGCCCCAGAAGAAAGCGGAGGCCAAAGACCGATAAGACCGGAAGAAAGAAGAAGTGGGGGTCATAGCTGCGAAAACATGAGTTTCCATCGAATCCAACACGGATTTGATAAGAACAAGTCTACCAGCTTGAGAAATAAGAGACGCATTCCAGCGTAAGATCTTACCCCTAACTTTATCAGTCAATGGGTCGAAAATAGCATTGAGCTTTCTACCGCGGTACAGGACAACACCCAAGTAAGGAAGAGGAAGGGTGGCTTCCTTGAACCCGGAGACAGACTCGATCCACGTAGCACGAGTGAGAGGCAAATCTTTCGCATGGACGAAACAACTTTTGGCAGGGTTAACAAGTTGGCCCGAAGAACGCTCATACTGATGAAGAAAGTCGAGAAGCCGACGGATAGAGGAGACGCTGCCATTAGAGAAAATGACAACGTCATCAGCGAAGGACAAGGAAGAGACCATGGGGCAGCCCCTCGGTATCCCGAAGCGTTGAATCTGGCCGTAGATAGTCAAGGATTGAAGACCGCGAACGAAAGCCTCAGCCGCGATCACAAAGAGTGTAGGCGATAGAGGGTCTCCCTGACGCAGCCCCCTACCCGCTTTGAAATAACCATGAGCCGATCCATTAATAAGAACAGAGAACCAGCAGTTAGAGATAAGCCTCCAAACCAAATCAATAAGGGGTTCCGGAAAGCCGAAAGCCCTTAAGACCTTGATGATGAAAAAGCAGGACATGCGATCATAGGCCTTAGCCATGTCCAGTTTGAAGACAACATTAGAACCCCTGACCTTCCGGTCGATCTGGGAAATAAGTTCCTGAGCGAGCAGAACGTTATCAGTAATCAAACGCCCCTTTACAAATCCCGCTTGAGAAGGAGAGATGATACGCTCAAGGTAGGGGGCCAAACGAGAGGACAAAATTTTAGAAATAACTTTGTTCGAAAAATTGCAAAGACTGATTGGCCGGAAATCCAAACACGACCTAGGGTTCTCGCATTTTGGAATAAGGACAATGTTGGTCGAAGTCCATCCAGAAGGAAGGGAACCCCCAGAGAAAAAGGATTGAATAGCAAGACAAAAGTCAGCCTGAATAATAGACCAAGCACTTCTGAAAAAAACACCGTTGAAACCATCCGGACCACTGGCACTGTCCTTGCTAAGCGCAAAGACAGCAGCACGTATCTCCTCAGAGGTAGGGAGATCCGCGATAAGGTCACTTTCCGGAGAAAGAACAATACGAGGAATGAAGGCCAGCAGAGCAGGGTCAGAAACAGAGACCGAAGGAGAGCCCAGAAAGGATTGAAAATGGGACAGGATGGTCTCTTTGACATCTTCAGGGGAAGAGGCCGTAGATTGATCCTGTCGCAAGATCTCACGGATCGTGAGGAGGTTATTCTTCTTGCGAATAGAGGAATGGAAGAATTTAGAGTTAGTATCACCAACAACTACCCACTTGATCCTAGCCTTTTGACGAAGGTAGTCGTTCTCGATACGAAGTTCCGAGGAGAAAATGGTTTGGGCAAGAGCCCAGGCCTCCTTGTTAGCCACGTTAGGATCCTCATCTAGCAAGGATTCGGCTGCGATAAGAGACTCTTTGGCCAAACGAACGCGGTCGAAAATGTTCTTAAAGACCTGAAGGTTCCAATCCTTAAGGCAAACTTTAAGACGCTTAAGCTTACGACCGAACATCTCACAGGGAGATGCAACAAGAGGAACGCTCCAAGAATTAGCGACAACTTGGAGAAAGGAATGGTGAGATATCCACATGCTCTAAAACCGAAATGAAGATGGCCCAGTTAAAGAGCGGGGAGAGCAGCGGACAACCATGGGGGCATGGTCAGAGAAAGACCAATGGAGATGCTCAATCGAAAAGGAGTAGGGGAGACGAAACCACTCCTCCGACCTGAAAACCCGATCAAGTCGGGAAAGGATGCGGTTCGGCCCCTCTTGGTTGTTGGACCAGGTGAAAGCAGAACCAACAAAGGGAAGCTCAGACAGACCAGAGCTGACAATGAAAGAGTTGAAATCCGCCATCGCAACCCGGTTGATGGCGGCTCCTACCCGTTTTTCCGCTTGGCAGGCGACAATGTTAAAATCACCACCTATCACGGAAGCGGAGAAGCCCAGCGAATCGAGCCCTAATATGTCCGCCCAGAGAACTAATCTCTCCAATCGATCACATTTGGCATAAACCGCAGAGAAAAGAAAGGGAGAGCTAAAAGAAGGGGACGAGCAGGCCAAGGAAAAGAGCTGATGGGAATCAAATGCGGCCTGGACCGATATGGATTTGGACCATAGGATCCAAATCTTCCCCGAAACATTGGCAAAGCCTCCGCCAAATCCCAAGGATAAGACAATGCCGGAAATGCCTTCCGGTCCCAGAAAGGGTTCCAGAAGAGCGATCAAGCCAACAGAGTGCTTCTTGACAATGCGTCTAAGCCTAGCCAAAGACGCATCATTGCCTATACCACGGACATTCCAGAATAGCAAATTCGCCATTTAAAGCAAGAACCGGAACCCCAAAGAGAGGACTCAGACGAGGTAAAGCGAGTACCGAGTAGATCGGTCGATCTGCTCAGACGCCGCTATAGAGCGTGTGCGAATGGTGCGGGGGGTAGTCTGGACTCTACGCGAACGACGCCGAGACGTCTTGGTGATAGAGTCGGAAAGCTGGGGAACCGTCTCTGAAGACACTACAAGACCCGGACCCGAAGCAGAAGTCAAAGAGGCACCAAGCGGCGATGGCGCCTGCGAAGAGTTCCTAGCAATGCAGTCGAGACGCTCGTTGAGGAGCGCAATCTCTGCCTTACTCATAAGAGGAATGGAAATGGACAGAGAGCAAGGAGAAGCAGGAAGGGAGCAAACAGAAGAGCAGTAGGAGGAAGAGAGACCCTGAGCAACCGGAAGATCCGAGTGCTCCTGGGTAATCCGACAAAAAGAGGGGGAGCGAATCAGTCGCATGCCATCTGCCGGAGAAACCAATCAGATAAAAAAAAGGAGAATAACTAAAAGCTCCGAGAAGGCAAGAGTAAAGCGACACCGGTAGAGAAGCCTCAACCGACGAGGGGGGATAAGAGAAAGGCGAAACAGCGGATAGAGGTGAGGAAGAAAAAGAAGAAACAGAAGTAACAGAGTGATGCAGTGTAAGGCCGCTAACGTACAGCGACCCATATTGCTGTCGGAGTCTTACCAATGCAGGACTGTTACTGACAAAACAGCCCCGCGTAGCAGGTAAGAGTCGCAAGACGGACGAGATAGGGGGAAAGGAACAGCAGAACAAGCAAGTCTGGCTATATCTCAGTCTGTCCGTATAGTAGTCAAAAATGATTGAATGTATACTAGAAGGTCAGAAGTCACTGCAGTGATCGGGCAATATATACGCTGGTCGTAGCACTGGGTGGCAGAGGAGGGTGATGTAGGGTTGATGATGGAAGAGCACTGTCAGAGGTGAAGTATTGAAGTGAATGAATATATGCAAGGCAAAATGAACAAAGTGGAAATGCAAGAGAGAAACAGTTTTTTTCGTATATTTTTTGTATATGTACACAAAGAGTGGAAAATGGAATTGAAAAGAAAATGTAAATTGAAATTGAAATTATAACACAAAACTTGAAATGGAAATATTTTTCTTTTCTGAATTGTGTATGAAAACTTTTTTTTAAATATATGCAAATGCAAATGAACAACACACTAGAAAACAATAACACAAAAAAAATGCAAACAAAAAATCAAACAACAAACAAAACACAATTTTTTTTTAAAATGCAAACTAACACACAAAACAAACACACGAAATCAAAAAATATAATTCAAAGAATAGAAAGTTAAAATCAAAACTATTCCCCGGCAACGGTGCCAAAAACTTGTTTAAACGGCAAATTTTCTATCGATTAGAAGAATGCCGATAAATTTCGAAATAAAATTGACCGCAAGCGCACGGCGTATACTTGTAGTACGTGGCGAATACGGATCGATCCGCAGGGAATTAATGATTTTCAAAATTCAATTCAATCAAATTATACTAATTTCAAGTGAAAGTTAAGCTAGAGAATTAGAGAATTAACTAACTAACTAAAAGAAAAGAGAAGCAAATATAAGAGTTATGTGACAATTTAGAGAATAAATCCACTCTATAGATCATGTAGTTTAACACATATGAAATCATGATCTCTCTTTTATGGTCATTAGTGCTTTAATTGATGTGCTTATCATAAGTATGACATAATTGTGCTATTGATTAGCCAACATAAGCCATCAAACTATAACACACATCTTAAACCACTTACTAACTTTCATGAAACTTGACAATGAAATCTATTTTAAGTATGGCCTATTAACTATTGATTATAAATATAGACCATCAAATTTTAATTTCAAATCACTTTCTTTTGCCATAATCATATTTTGACGAAGAGGCAATTTGTGTTTGTGATTGTTTAAGCATAGCCTATTTGGTGTCAACAATATAGGCTATCAAATTCAAAGCAAAAACAACAATTAAACCACTTCAATCATTCTTACTAAGCACAAAAAGAGAGCATGAATTAACAACTAGTTGAAGCTACATAATTAGAGAGCTTCATTACCTCTAAATTGAAGGGATTTAGCCTCTCATATTTGTCATTTGATTAACAAATGTAGCTTGCAACATGAATTAAAAAGAAAGCAAAAAAAAGTTAAATGAAAGAAGAGAACTAATTAACAAGAATTAACACTAATCTAATTTGCATGAAAGTAAATCTACACTACAAACATTAAAGTAAATGAGCATGGAAAGGAAAGAGCATGTATTAAATTGCAATAAAAAGGAAATTACATGAAACTAAAATAAATGGCTAAGTAGCCATGAAAAGAGAACAAAGAGAGCTAAGCTAAACTAAGAGAAGAGATGGCCTCCATAAGAGGGCTTAAGAGAAGGTAGAAGAGGCTACATGAACATAATGGGTTATTTATAGAAGCATGAAACCCTAATCCATAATTTGGGGAATGCCCAAACTACCCTTGAGAAATCGTGGAGGCCAAGTAATCATTAGCTTCCACTAATCATCATTTAAGTGTACATGAAGCCATTAATTCCATAAGCATGTGCATTAGCCTCTAATTTGTACATTAAGGTAGGTGGGTAGGTGGGGTCCTCCATGTTCTTCACTTTGAATTATTTCCATCTTCATTCCTTTGTATTCATTTTGTGCATGCATGTGTCTTCATGAAACCACTCCTATTTGAGATCAAATTCCTACACAAATATATACAAATTTTCAATTAATTTTTCTCAAAGAAATATATGCACACAAATGACCGTTTTGCCCCTATATGAAGATGGATATGTGACAATTTGGAATTAATATGGATTTTGGTTAAAAAAAGTTAAAATACCCGATATGATCATTTATTTAATTTAAATAGATTAAATATGGTGGTAAAAATATGCACATTTACGTGCACATCAATAAATATGAGAAAGCGTCACCATCTGCTAGTCCATCTGCACAGCTCCAAGTGGTATTACACCTGCTATTTAGTCTACTCATTTGAGAGTACCCGAGATAATAATAAGCAAGCATAAAACCTCGAGTCAGACAACAATCTGGTGTGAGCGATAAATAATCTTAAAACACTATAAAAGTCGGTATAGTATATGGAACAGAGGGTATGAAGAATCATACTTGACCGGTCCCTGCATCCACAGAGTTAGCACATAACATTGAATAAATTCTACTCTATGATAGTCACCATGGGTGTACTAGGGTGTCTAGATATCGACATTGGTAATATCTACATCGTGTGACATCCCTAAGGTGATAGACAATCAAGCAAACATAGCACCCATCATCTATCCTCACATTCACTCACTGAGTGCGTTGGATATATGATACTCATAAGACCCCTATCATATAGTCAAGGACTATTCAACATCCTGGTTTCTCGGTACTCAAATCCATGCCACCCAGTAGGCTAGGAACTAGACTTCACTCATCAGACAGCCCAGGTTACTCAGATCGAAACATCATGTGATCCTGGGCATTCATCATAGACTCAAGTGAGCTTCCTCACATACCCCTAATTTACGAGTACACATCGAAACCTACGAATATCAACGATCCTTTTGCACACGTCATGTATAGCAGAGCTCATCTTTGAACTATCCTTACAAATCCCATCTAAAGTCATCGCCATTAGGAACTACTCTAGACAACCATCATAAGTCAAGAATGTCATCATGCGTCGCATAACCCGCCTACAACAGTCTCCTAAATCCGACTCGTCGTCGCCCTCTGTGCATCCTGAAGTACTGTTATCCATCATCGAAGCCGTCACTTCCCATCATGGAATCATCATCATCGAATCATAGAGTCATCGCATCGAAGCGTCACCTCTTCGCTTCACCGCCCAAAACCACTCGTCGAAGAGCCATATCATTAAAATTGAACGTCGAAGGAACGAACGAACCATCACATCGTACTTCTCAAATCTTTTACATCGTCCATGTCAAAATTGGTCAAATCGACCATCATCAATAGTGGTAGATATCGACCACTCTAGAGTAGTCGATAGAGACCACTTTGGTCATGTACTTAACCAAAAATGTTAAATACAAACCAAATGAAAACGTCCGACATCTTCCCTGAAGTTCGAAGCACATATCCAAGTCCGTCGTCCTTCATTTTCAGATTAGTCAGCACGCACCAAAACTCCTCCACATATTTGTCCCATCCATTCGATTTTATCATCGTTTGTGCATTCAATCGACATGCATGAAACTCTATCACATCATTTGAGTCCCCATCATGTGAGCATTCGATCGATATACACTAAACTCTATCTAATGGGATTTTCCTATATTGCCTTCGAACAATGTTTTCAACCAACTAACAAACAAACATACATGCAACCAACAAGCATAAAAATGTCTATAATAGCCTACATATATCTATAATAACATAATACAATCCATCCAAAGTAGCCAATGTGGGATAAATATCAGTAACAGTCTAAACCAATCGATATCGGCAAAATAATGCGTAAATGAAATATTTAATTTAAAACCATTTTAAAACACTTTTTTTTAAGATAATATATAGGTTTAGCTATTTTAGAAATCACATTTTAAATTTAGAAAATATTTCAAAACGTCCTTTTAATACTATACTAACAATCATAGTATGGTGAGAGACAATATCACTCACCTCAACCACATCATCGCCAAGTCGTAAAGCATTCATCACGAGCACAATGCAAGAAACAACATCCAAAACGGACCTCATATGCAAAGGATTTGAATTTTATAAGATACGGGATTAAACAAACAATTAATTAACTCAATTAAAACACTAATTACCTAATTATCTATAACATCCCGTATCTAGAGGCCAAAAGCTAAGCGCTACAGATGCTGCAGTCATCTATAGTATTAACTTCTGGTGATAAAATACGGTAATGCTAATGGTATCCATAATATCAGAAGCACTTGAATATGAAAAAAATCACAAATTTCAAAACAACATCTTTACTAATTACATTTCAAAACAATAATTCATATCCAAGTTACATAATCCCATAATCGTTTCCCAGGAAAAGATCAAATATAATTATACAATAATACGCCAAGAGCGACATAAGACGATGCCCCTTGGTTGATCAGAGTCGATATAGTCATATCTGACTTAATACACACAGCGGAAAAATGAAACAACGACTCCTAAATAGCTATCCGACTGCCACATGATCGTCTCTAGAAGCTTTATTCACCAAATTACTAAAACCTATCAACCTTAACCCTCAGCCTATGTAAATTAATTTTGAGCACCCGATAGTTTAAGGGGAAACAAAAACTTCGAGTCAGACATAAAGCCTGGTGTGAATAATATTATTACATCTCAGTTTACTGATATTAAGTGAGACCACGCCGCTTAGCGGAACGGGTTTCCCCTCACTAACATCCTTTTCAAAACATATATTTTGCAATTTGAATTCCTGCAACCAAACTGGTTATATCAATAATAGGAATATCCTTTATGCTAAAAATAGGTAACAAATGGACTATATATATATATATATATCCGAAAACTGGACTATCTGTCCGAAAATTGGACTAACTGTCCTCAAACTGGACTAACTGTCCCTTTGGCTGACTCGGGCCTACCGAATAAAATATCAACTGGTCTAAAAATCTGTTAAACAAAAATTCTGCACGGTCTGTCCTTAACTTACTTCTCCAAGGGTCAACTGGTCCTAATGGTTTTGCGGGCTAATCAATAACCTATCTCAGTACATAAACATTCCTTTATGTGTTTAAACATCAATTTAGTCTTACCTGTGACCAATCCCTAAACACTGGAATTCTAGACTAAATTAGCTATGGGCTAACAGCTAATGAGTATAGGGCATGACCCTACTCAAGTCCTATCCGGTCTTCTAATCTGAGTCATTTTCTTAGGGTTAACTACCCTTCATATTTTTCCTTGAAAAACCTTTTCAAAATGATTTAACCTTTTAAATCATACTTATACTAGGAAAATATATCTTTAGCTTTACTCTAAGCTATTTTCCATGTTATATATACTTTACTTAAAATAATGTTGATGAAAATTAATGGAGATTACCTATCCTCCCATTTCAAGTTAAAACCCTTTTTAACTTGAAAACACTTTGGCTATATTACCTAGTTAATACATTCGAATCCTTTGTTTAAAACCTTTAAACAGCCCTTTCGAAACCATTGAAAGTACCCCTTTCGAAACCAAGTAAAACCCTTTACTTAACCTAGGCCGAAATGCCAAATCCATCCTTTCGAAACCATTCAAATTCTTCCTTTCGAAAGCATTGAAAAACCTTTCTTTCGAAAGCTTTAAAATGTTAGACATCCTTATTTAAAACCTTTAAATATTGCCTTTCGAAAACATAGGATAAACCTTTCCTGTCAAACCTTTCGAAACCTTTGGGGAACCACCCCTTCGAAACCATTCAATAAAACCTTTTGAAAGCATCGAAACTCTACCCTTTCGAAAGCACTTGGGTTCAATTTAAAACATGTGGAAACACCTTTCGAAACCATTAAAACTGTCTCTTTCGAAACCATTTGGGTTATACTTCAATTCAGAGAAAAAGGGTCATTAAATCATTTAAGTCGAAAGCATCTCTTTCGAAAGCATTTCTTAAGTAAAGAAGTGATGATGTTGAAACCATCCCTTCGAAAACATTGGAGAAGTGGAAAAGTTTTAAAAAAACAAAACAATCCTTTCGAAACCACTCTGGGTCGAAAGGTAAAAAATGGTAGTCAGGGATTTCGACCTAGTCGAAAGCATTTATTTAAAGACAAAGGCGTAACCCAATCGAAACCAATTCTTTAAAACCATTTGACCTGGTCGAAAGCCAACCCAGTCGAAAGCTATTCAGTCGAAAGCAAGCAGGCACATTTCCATTTAAAAGCAAAGTAGCGCTTCGACCCCTTCGGAACCCCTGGTTTCAACCCAATACCTTCCGCCTTTGTCCAATTCACTATGTACCAGTTATCTGATACCATGTGCATTGGTTTCGATGGAGTCGGAGACGAAGGTAAGGAGTCGGAAGCCTGGTCCCGAAAGAATCTAAACAGTAAAAAGCATGTATATTTGTCCTTTTAAACTATTTCTTTGTACCTATCCTGCCTTGTTTGTCAAAATCAAATTGGTTGTAAATTCTTCTTTTCCAAAAGTACTGTGGACTTTCCAGAAATAACAATTTAATTTATTCATAAAAAGCCTCTTCTCCTTTCATAAATATATAAAACATTTAAGTCCCATGCATTAAATAATTTTATATACCCATTAAAACACTTAGGAAAATTATACAAAAATTGTAGTAAATCACTTTTTATATATTTTCTAACATATATAAATTTCATACCCACACCATTAATTATTTAACCGTACATAATTTTTAACCCAAAATAACATTTTCCTCACTAGAAAATTTATACAAATTCCACATAAATTCAGAAAATTCAGAAAATTGAAACCCATCTCTAAAATATCATTTTTGATCTATATAAAAATTCACAAGGCATTTGGATGCCATTTAATAGGGTTTTCACCTTAAAATATAGCATAAAATCTAAATGAACACGCATAATTCATCAACAAGTATATATAATCATTCCACCATTCAAAACCATGACAAACCATTGCAATAAGTTCGGATTTCATCTTAAGATCGAAAACAAAAAAGTATGAGATGTAATCATTATTCACCTTAGCTTTAGAGATTTAGGAGTTTTAGATTTGAATGGATTTGATTTGCTTAAGCTTCTTCCTTAGTTTTTCTTTATCTTTTCCGCTTGCTCTTGTTAATGGTGGTCGGCCTTAAGTTTTAAAATTTATCAAATGAAATGAACGTGTATGAGAATACACGGCCAAGGTTTAGGGTATAAGAATGGCCTCTTCCTATTTTACCCCTCCTCTATTTCATTTTAACTCTCCTTTTAATTCATTGGTTAAATGGCACGACTACCCCTTAATTAAAATCAAATCTCAATCCCATAATCAACACATTATTTTATTTAATTTAGCTAATTAAATATCCTAAATAATGTTACCAAAAATATGGGGTGTTACATTATCCATTAATCCCTTCTTCCCTAAATTAGCTAATCCCATTTCCTGTACATTGTCGTGCATACAACCCATATCACACACACCTTCTCTCCTCGACTCCTCCCTCATTTCTTGACGAAATCGCGAACTGTCAATTGCAACAAACTCCACTTCGCATTCTCCATCCCTTGGACCCAACACCATCACGCCTAAGCCTATAAGCCAAATCGTGTCCTGGGTCGAGTCCTTCAACATACGCGACATCGCATTTTGCTATGGTTGGTCGAGTTCAACGATTGATGCATAAGTGCGAACGACGAAGAGAAAGACAGCGGTGCACTCGGTTTCACTTGTCTCTGCCTAAATCTCCATGGAACTAAAACCCTAGTCAACGTAGTCTAAAGTGGAGCTCGACTAAGTGTGATCGCACATCTCAAAATGGATATGGGCGTGTCGATCTCCTCGATACGAGTGAAATGAAACTGGTTTGGTAATTTTTCATGGAGTGAATCGAGAGATCTTGATTTTTGAAAACCAATTAAGGAAAGTAGCCAATTTTCTATTCTCTGTTCAATGAAATATTAAATGGATAATAAGAGAAAGTAGGGTTTTGATTTAGGTAATATTATATTCATTTTATTTGAATTCTCAAATAAACTGTCATGCGCTTCGAGCTTGCATGATCAAATGGTGTATCCGATCGCAATGAAATATGTTTGCGTACATCAGCTCATTTTTTCGGTCCCGATGGTATAAATTTCTTCGCTATCCGAGAGTGCTCTTTGGGATGATAATTTCAGCTTTTTCGAGACCGTTTCGTCCATCGGATTGTCCGATCTCCAAATATAGCGATCCTTATACTCATCTTAATTTGCAATGTCAATACGAACTAAACAGAAGTGGTCTCGAGTCCTAATTCGATCATATGCGAAAAATCATATTTTAGGACCGTCGATTCATTAACGATTAAATATTTAAATCAATTATTTAAATATTATATCGTTGAAAATACGGGTAGTTACATCTCCCCTCCTTTAAAGCATTTCATCCTTGAAATCTCAAGGATGAAGCAACACAACCCATCACCCTTTCATAAGCAACGATACAAGAGAAATCATCACTTATCAACTCACGACAACAATCATTGAAAGCGATTACAACAAAAGGAATAGGCTCGGAATTAGTTGGAGCCATCATCCTCATCTCGAAGTACAATCACTATCAATTTCGAAGTCAATGTGGCCAAACAAAATGTCTAAGTTAAGCACTAATTTCCAAAGAAATAGACAATCGAAAAGAAATGTGCCAATTCACTAATCGAAAGGAAAGTCAACTAAATACCATACACCACCGACTCTCTCAACTATCGACAACATCTAATATCCTATACATTGACTTTTCTCTCAATTTTGGCTTATGTCATGGAAAATTTCGGTAGCAATTCCTTTGTGTGGCTAAGTCTGGGAAAAATCCCGATACAACATGAATATATACATCTCATATTTGAGGCATCTCGTTTCCGAGGACAACCAATCATATATAGCCAAATCTACACTACAACTGTTACATACCTCTTTTATAGCAAGAGCATACCATTTAGATGCGATATAAGCGGGTAAGCGTCCAAATAGCCAACACTTGCTTCCATATACCTGATCAAGTACTCAATAAAGAAGATTAAGCACAATAGTAACATCATAATGTAAATAAGCATACTAAATCATATATACGGAAATCATCTCAAATAAATGTGCTATATCAAATCATAGCTACCCCGCATGCCTAACAACCATATATGCATAAGCTATCCTATCAAATGCCAACAATCAAACATTAAATTGGCCCATATAAGATCAAACATCAAAAGGTAATATCCATGCCAATCCTAGCATGCAGGATACTAAACTCTCTAGTATAATACATCAAACATGATATCCAATATAAAAGCTGACAATAAAATGGAAATCTCATCATGTGAAGGGCTTCGGATAAGCAGTCCTCATGCTCTTCTCGTTCTCTCATATGCTATTGCCTTCACTTTCATTTAACCGAACCTTTACTGCTCCACCTCCTTCCTCCTAACCTGTTTTGTATTATGTCTATCAATACGAATAGACCCACAAGCTCTCGCAGTCCCTGGTTCAGTCTCGATATCGTCTAATCAATTTGGTGCCAAATTCCAAACGCCTCTTGTAAGTTCTCCCAAAACCCACTAGTGGACAACGTGTTTCAACCACTTACAATGCTCTTGGCACACAATGGAATCACACTATACATTCCCATTCCATCTGGGAATCTCAAGCGGTTATAATGACCAATTGGCTTCTTTTACTTAGCAGTTACTAGCTGACAATTCATTCATCTTGAAATGAATGCCCGACGTCCTTCTTTATCCCTTCCCAATAAAAATATATACCTTGAACCATGGTACATTTAATTATCATCGGGATACTTAGTCAATCTCGAATGAGAACACACTGCTAGTATCTTATTCCTCATTCCAAGGACATTGGAAATAAACAACATCTCATCTTTGTGGAGCCAACCATCTTAGTCGAGTCCATACCGCATCACCTCTATAGACACTACTCGTTCCTCTAATTTATCTATGATCTCTGCTATTCTTGTTTTATGACTTTGACTAGTACCAACCGGCTAAATCAAAGTAGGTATGATAGTCAAACTGGCCATCATCTTTGGCACTAGCTCACACCAAGTTCTGAAGTCATAACCAGTAATAAACTAGAGCGATGCCCACTCTAGGAATATTGCTCCTAAATCGGTACGTCTTCTACTCAAAGCATCAAAGACTACATTTTCCTTACAAATGCCTAGGAAATGTCAAAGTCAATGGAGGCGAAGAACTCTAACCATCACTGCTGCTGGCGAAGGTTGAGACCATTCTCGGAGAAGCAATACTTCAATGATGTAGGATCATCGAACAACTCGAACCTCACTCCTAATAGATAGCGCCTTCAAATCCCCAAAGAAAACTTTATCCCATTCCACTCCAAATTAAGAGTCGGATATTTCCTTTCGTGCGGTTTCAACTGTCAACTGACATGTGACAACTTTACCTTGCGGTATCAATACTACACCCAGTTAAGTACCACATGCATGTGTGTACTATCGCCTCCTCATTCCCGCTTGGAATGAGTAACATCGGTGCACTCGTTAACCTCTCGGTTAGACTCACTAACGCATATCTGCACCTCACGTCTCAAAATAAAAGTCTGATTCTTCTCGTCAAATTGGTTAACGGTGCTGCTACCTTTGAGAAGTCCTTGGTAAAGCGTATACAACATCTTGCCAACCCAAGGGAACTTCTCATCATCAGTTGGTGTTTTCTCAACACCTCCAACACAATCATTAATCGTGTCTTGTGCTCCTCTTTCATCCATGGGTAGATGAAAGTATCATAAAGCACAAGCACGATCTACATAAGTGATCCCTCGAAACACGGTTCGAGAAATCAACAAAGCATGCTGATGCATTAGTTAGCCCGAATGACATAACCAACCAATCAAAAATCAAAGTAGCGTACGAAATGCTGTGATCGACACACTCCCACTAACTACTCTAAGTGGATGAAACCCCATCGCAAGGTCTAACTGAGAGAACACCTTCGCGCTATAGAAATGATCGAACAAGTCACAATAAGCGGAAGTAGATACTTCTTCGTCATCTCATTCAGCTCAGTATAATCAACCAACAACCAACAACCTCAAAGAGTCATTCGCCTTAGTGGCGAAAACTATAGGTGCATCCTACTTAAATATGATCCTATGAATGAACACTCGCATTAATAGGTCATCCGCTTGCACCTTTAGTCTCTTCTACTCTTTAGGCAACATCTGCCCAAAAGGCATACTACTGGTCAAACATCTCTAACCAGATCGATATAGAACTCAATCCATATGTGGTGGTAATCCAGTCACCTCATCGAAGGTGGTTGGACACTCTCTAGCTACAGGCATAGACGACAACTCATCGTGTGGGATATCGAGCGAATATGGAAAGCTAACCATCATCTCATTATTAGGTGGGTAACCACACACTACCTTTCGCTCATCGTCAATCCCTGTCATCAACAACGGTCTCTTGCAATCCACCACTATTTCGTACCCCACCAGCCAGTCAATTCCTAGACTATAATACCGAACCTAATTAACCTAAAGCAGTCAATAACAAACAAACAGACAAACTTCCATGACTCGATGAGATAAAGTTTCGACAAACCATATATAAGATAAGTGTAGACAAACCATGTGGCAACATTCCCCTATCTTGAGGCCAGAAACTAAGCGCTACGGATGCGGCAGTCATCCATAATATTAATTTCTGGCCAAAAAAATGTAGGAAGTTACACATGTATAGTCTGACTGTGCCCTTAACAAGGTTTATCATAATTTAAAGGTCAGTCAACTATTTCGGGTCTCAACTCCAATCTATCTATAGATCACTAGACATGAAGGAATGTGAAACCTCGACATCAAATAAAACACAAATGGAAACACCATACAAGGAAAGCATACTCCATATGGTAATGCCCTTTTCCTTCTCTTCCATCGATGGAGCACTCGACGAAATCAGAACATCATTCAACACATATGCTTCCATTATCTGCCCCTATGTTGCTTGTTGGGGACAATCCTTTAACATTAGGTACAGGCTCTCACATCATAAAGCCTTTTCGATCAACTTTGAAATTCCCATCACAATCGCTTCCTAAGATGACCACTCAACCCAATGATAAATTCTTTATTTTTTCTGAGTGGAGTATCAATGACATATCGCCTTACTTCAAGTTGGCGAACTTCCTAAACAACATCGACTTTCGAAAAGTAGAGATAATTTTTTCTTCAATACGAACTATGAACTAATCCCAAGTAAAATGATCCTTGGAAATCAAAGTTATAAAGGTACTCTACTAGTTCATTGTTCATCCCTGGAGTTATCTAGAGGTTAACTTCTACCTCAATACATCAACTAACCCTAAGTCAATGAAGATTCTTTCACAAATATCATCCCGTCTTGCACCTCAATAGCTGACTCCGTTTCAAGGAACGATCTTCCTCTTAGACTCAGGTAGTATTTACATAGCTCGACAAAGTCAACTCTAGGTGTTTGCACTTGAGCACCATAATCATTTGGAGTGACTTAGGCATTCTAGATAATGATTCGCACCATCACTATGAACATATTACATAAATCGAGGCCAGTGGTCCTCGATGCTGCCCACTCTCAAATCTAGAGATGGAGTCAATATCAACTATTCTCGTATGCTAGATCAATCCTAGTCTACGATGAGGACGATCAGTCTCTCATAGAGAAACCAACATCAATATTGCTCGTGTATGCAATACAACTTATATACTATATATACTACTATATAGTTTTGAAAATCAAAACATATAACAAATGCGCACTCTCCCGTATATAAGTATACTCTCGATCTAGTCTAAGGCGACAACTCCTACCCTATCTCTACTGGATCACGGTATCGACTCGGGTTAATCATGTAACCCAAGCTATGATACCAAATATGATGACCGCCCTACACCTCCGATGCTCATATAACCAAATAGTGCGCTGTTGGAGCATCCGGTCGATGTAGGACGATTGACAAGCGAAAGAAAATGAAGTAAAGAAGAGGAATGTAAAAGAAGGGAAAATAATAGAATATAAGAGGAAGAAATAAAACGTAACACAATCACATAACCTGTCCTATATCCTACAGCGCATCAGATAAAATATAACAGTCATCACAGATATAAAACTGGCGAGATAGTCATAACTATATAAACCATAGAATCAGAGTACACATGTTCATACAGTTATACAAAATAGCAATAGAGTTTATACAATTGATAAATAAACTCAACTGATAAACTGTCTCTAATAATAGTAAGTCAACAATGTCAAGGCCCCACAGTGTCACACAGTGGAATAAAGAATAATAAACTCAAAATATAAATATGGGAAATCATCACCATCTACTAGTCCATCTGCACAGCTCCAAGTGCTATTTACACCTGCTATTTAGTCTACTCATTTGAGAGTACTCGAGATAATTAGAAGCAAGCATAAAACCTCGAGTTAGACAACAGTATGGTGTGAACGATAAATAATCTCAAAATACTATAAAAGTCGGTATAGTATACAGAATAGAGGGTATGAAGAATCATACCTGACCTGCTCTTGCATCCATAGAGTTAGCACATAACATATAATATATGCTACTCTATGATAGTCATCATGGGTGTACTATACATCAAAATACTAAGGGTGTTTAGATATCGACATCGGTAATATCTACATCGTGTGGCATTCCTAAGGTGATAGATAATCAAGCAAACATAACATCCATCATATATCCTCACAATCACTCACTCAGTGTGTTGGATATATGATATTCATATGACCCCCATCATATAGTCAAGGATTATTCAACGTCCCGGTTTCTCGATACTCGAATCCATGTCACTCAGTAGGCCAGGAACTAGACTATACCCATCATAGATAGCCTAGGGTACTTAAATCAAAACATTATGTGATCCGGGGCATCCATCATAGCCTCAAGTGAGCGTCCTCACATACCCCTGATTTACGAGTACACACGAAACCTACGAATATCAATGATCCCGTCTAAACTGTCCTTACAACTCCCATTTGAAGTTATCGCGGTTGGGAACCACTTTAGACAACCATCATAAGTCATAAAGTGTCATCATGCATCCCGTAGCCCGCCTCCAATAGTCCTTTCGTTCCATCTCGTTGTTGCCCCCATTGCATCTCGAAGTAGAGCTATCCATCGTCAAAGCCGTCACTTCCCATCATGGAGTCATCATCGTTGAATCATGGAGTACTCGCGTCGAAGTGTCACCTCTTTGCTTCACTTCCCAAAACCACTCGTTGAAGGGCCATATCATCAAAATCGAACCTCGAACGAATAAACAAACCATCACATTGTGCTCCTCGAAGCCTTTCCATCATCCATGTCAAAATTGGCCAAATCAGCCATCATCAATAGTGGTGGATATCGACCACTTCAGAGTAGTCGATAATGACCACTTTGGATATGTACTTAACCAAAAATGGTTAAATACAAACCAAATGAAAATATCCAACATGTTCCCTAAAGTCCGAAGCACATATCCAAGTTTGTCTTCCTTCATCTTCAGATCAGTCAGCACGCACCAATATTCTTCCATATATTTATCCTATCCATTTGAGTTTATCATCGTTTGTGCACTCAATCGATATACACAAAACTCTATCACATCATTTGAGTCCCCATCGTGTGCATTCGATCGATATACACTAAACTCCATCTAATGGGATTTTCCTATATCGCCTTCGAATGATGTTTTCAACCAACTAACAAACAAGCAGACATGCAACCAACAAGCATAAATGTTTGCACCAAAAGCTGGCACAAACACCTAATAGATTTTATGTAGAGAAATAAAGTGAAGAACTAAAATTAAAATAGAGGAAACCGACAAAAAACAAAAATACATATATTTATGGTGGTTTGGCGTTGATTGCCTATGTCTACCTTGATGAAGTTGCTTTATTAACCATTTGTTTTTCTAAGTACGGGGGGATCGAGTTAGATTGATCCTTGATTACAATGGAGTACAAGTAAAACAACTGCGTAAGATCCCTTAGATGAATAATGAACTCTTTATTTATAGAGGTAGACGACCGAATATCTTCCTGAAATTTTGTCAGTAGGATCTCATGATATAGACGAGGTCACCTAAAAAATTTTATGGCCCAATTCCCAATGATAGGGGATCGATGCCGATCAGTTCATACGGCTACGTGGCAACTCGCGATCGCTCTGGTGGGTCCCCCTCCAT
The DNA here is from genome assembly GCA_030737815.1 of Allium fistulosum. Taxonomy (NCBI): domain Eukaryota; kingdom Viridiplantae; phylum Streptophyta; class Magnoliopsida; order Asparagales; family Amaryllidaceae; genus Allium; species Allium fistulosum. Next base: position 846,790,911 of record CM060907.1, read on the forward strand.
GCTAGTTTCATGTTTCCAAAGTTTTTTGCATAATTGTCTTTGTATTTTTGGAGATATTGATCGATTCCCTTTGAGTTGAACTATTGGTTGATGTTGTTCATGACCATCGTGATACGATCCGATCCCCTGCCTAGGGGAAGGAATAGGTACCGATCCCCTGCCTAATGGAGGCACTAATCTATACTTAGAATATTCCGAAGTCTCAATCTCTTGGTCTCGCTTGATTGTTGCTTCATATCATTGTCCGTGCTTGATATCTGGACTCCATGATCACCTCTCTGGGCTACTTGTCTTATATATCATCGAGTCTAATTTGTCCAATCATTCTAGATATAGCTACGTCAAAAGGCCGAATAACACTTGCCTCCCAAAGTACGTCTTGTTTCAAACATGACGTGCTTTGAATTGAAGCACGTTAGAGTTGTCGAAAAAGATTCCATTCAATTTCCTGAACAATCGTTATCCTTCCGTCGAATTGTCTTTTTGAAGAGTCATATCTCTCTCTGTTTGTTGTGAGTCGACATTAGTCAGTATAAGTCCGGGATGTAATCCTCAGTCTTGCCTATACTCGGTTCCATTGAGCTTGTCAATCAAGTTAGTAGGCCTCAGCTATTTTGGCCGTGACTTCTTTTGTATGAAATCCAGGTGAGAATTCAATTTCCGTTGATTTAAGAAATAGATTGTTGGGTATGCACATGTGCACATTCTTGTACACACTTCGTTAATGGCTCCCAAACATGTTCACACATTTATGGATTGTTTCCAATTCTTCGTAGTTCAAATGCAATTGCATTGCACTTTTCTATTTTTTTTTAAAAAGCATTGGCAAGGGATCAGTGCAAATCCCTTACGTAGGGATCGGATCCGATCCCTTCACCTGTATGAACTTAGTCAATTCGTGGCTATATTGAAGCGGGTCGAACACATATATAAGCCAAACACTTAGCTTTTCTCACTTCGCTTGTTTCATTTTGCTATCAACCAAACCCTGAATCCCTTCCATTGCCACTATTAGTGAGTTCAAGTGAGAGAAATAAATTCAACCCCCTCCCCCATACGTCACCGATTCGATCGTTTCTCCTTCCACTACCTCCGCCATCGCTCAAGACCACATCCCCAAATTTAATGGAGTCCTCTCATCCCCAAAATCAAGTCATTTTCAAGACTCGACTGTTGATTCAATCTGTTTTAACCTCTCTTTTATCACGACCTAGTCGTATGTATTTGCGTAGGTGGGTTTTCAACTTGTAACATGCGATTCAGGATTTGGTTTTTATGATGAGGTGATGGGATGTTTGGGATTTTGCTGGCAGTTGTGATGTTTTGGATTGGTATGGATGTATTAGAGAAAAGGTGAAGTTGCAGATGAATGTGGAATAGCATGGAGTGGAGACAAATATGGAGACGAAGTCTAGGACAAGTCTAGGGGATTGGTGGTAATGCGCTGGAATGATCGGTTACTGGCATATTGAAGATGGAGTTCGAAATAGAGGGATCGGTTGTTGTTTGTCATGGAGCGATCAGTTCAGGCATATTGGAGTTCAAAATTGGATAAGGCAAGACTGCCTAGGCTAATGATCGCTCACAATCCCTTGCTCCATGGGGACTTAGCCGTTTTCCAGCATATGTGAACTTGAGTATTTGAAGTTGCTTGCACAAATGGACCCGAACGCGAACCTTAAGAGCACGAGCATGGAAATGAACACTTGCATTTGGACATGATTAGACATGCATATGACTTTAAACTTGGACATGCAGATATTACTCCACTCCAAATCATACTGCCTGGCGGTATTGTCGCTGAAGAGGTCGACCCTTCCGTATCCCAAAGTGAGACTGCTTTCGTTTCTATCTCTAAAAGCATTTCACCTAAGAGTGGAAAGGGTGGAGGAAGGTCGAAGAGAAGAGGCAAGGGTGAGAGCTCTAGTGAGTCTACCCAAAGAAGCCCAAGAAGGATAAGAAATAGCCATCTAATCAGCTTGGGTTATGTATAGCTAGGCAGCTAATTTCTTTTTGTTAGCCGTGATTGTTAGGGTACGGCTCCACTTTTGGTTTATAGTTCTAGGAATAAACTTGTACTTAGCTTTCCATGTTTTTTCTTGTGAATAAATTTTTTTTCGTTTCAGTTTAACTTTGTTTTAATTTGTTTAAGTGTTAAAGCTATTATGTTTTCCATTCAATGTACTTGTAATTTGTCGCTCGTCGTTTATGTTGTAATGTCATTCAGTCCCCCGTTTCTTTGGGCGTCGATCCGATAAGTTCATCTCAAGGCCTCCTTTCGGTTGTGGCCTTAAGTTGTATCAAACATAAGGCATGAGCCATAGTGTTACGCTATCATATTAAGCGATTAAGTGATTTTATTCCTACCTCCAGTCTCGGGTTGGTGGAGTTAACTCGTGGATGGCCAGATACCATCCATTATGAGTTTGTACTCCTCCTGTCGGGCTCAGGTCAGAGTTGGCGAATGAATGGTGGAGTCGGACTCATTTATTTATTTATACTCTTATCCGCACTCTAGGGACCAGAGTTAGTTGATAGGCGGTTCATTGCATTCGATGGATGTTTTTACTCCATCCCATACTCTGGAGACTGGCATTGTTCTGGTAAGGGGTTGAACCACATTTTCCTTCGTTAATTCCTTTGCCCCCAAGTCTGGAGCAAAATTAGAAGAGAGGTCGGTTGTATCATGTCCAGTTTAGCTTTACATCCCTCCCGTCAAATCAGGAGATGGTGCTAAATAACGAATGGTCGAGTCACATCCATTCTGTGTTTTATACTTAGCCCGTCGGATCATAGGCGAGATATAATGGATGAATGGTCGAGTCACGTTCATTCTGATCAATTTGATTACGGGCCCGAGAACTTGGTTGGCACCATACTTAGGGTACTCGTTGGTATATATTAGGCACACACAGATGTAAGTTGGTCGCGTATCACAACTATTATACTATGCATAAACAATTCACAAATATAGAAGAAACTTCTAGTTTTATTACCAACTGAAAGAGAAAGCGACAGAGTCTGTCTTATTACATGGCTCTAAAATGCAAAAGCAAATTCTAAATGAAATAAAAATGAATGAAACAAAATCAAGTGAAATAATGTCGTAGACGCTTGTTATTCCATGCTCTAGGGAATGCAATGCCATCGATAGTCATTAGCTTGAAAGTTCCATCTCCAAGCTTCTGGTCGATGACATACGGTCCTTCCCATCTCGAACCTATGTTGACGGGGATAGGAAAAACTCGTTTTAGGATGAGATTACCAATTTCAAAGGTTCTAGCTTGGACTTTAACATTGTAGTACTGGGCGACTCAGTATCGGTGTGCACCTGCCCTTAAGTCAGCTTGTTCGTGCTTCTCGTCGACCATGTCTAGAGATTTCGAAAGGAGATCTATGTTTGTTCTGGGGTAATAGTAAGTCACTCGATGAGAAGGGACTTCAAGTTCTAAAGGAATCATGGCTTCAAAGCCGTAGGCAAGGGCGAATGGAGTATGGCCAGTCGCGTACTTGTGGGTGGTTCTATATGCCCATAGTGCTGACGGGAGTTTATCAACCCACTTTCCTCCAGCCTTTTCCAAATGCATATTCAGAATGGACTTTATGATTTCATTAATAGCTTCGACCATTCCATTAGCTTGAGGGTGAACAACTATCGCAAATATTTTCTCGATACGATGCCGACGACATAAATCTTTGAATTCTGCACTGTTGAACTGGGTCCTATTGTCAGTTATGATTGTTCAAGGGAGAAAAAAACGGTAGATGATGTTTCGAACAGCAAGTTTGATTACTTTCTTCGTAGTAATCATGGCCAATGGTTCAGCTTCAGCACATTTAGTGAAGTAATCGACTGCTACGATGGCGTACTTCATGCCACCTTTGAAAATTGGCAAGGAGCCGATGATCTCAATGCCCCCATGTAGCAAACGGTCATGGACTGACCATTTGAGTAATCTCCATCGGCGGGCTCTCAGAATCTTTGTGAATATTTGGCACTTGTCACATTGTCTAGCATAATCAGATGCATCTCGATTGACAGTTGGCTAGTAATAACCATAGCGGAGTATCTTCTTCTCCAAGATTTGCCCCCTAGTGTGATCGCCACATTCTCCTTCATGGACTTCTCTTAATACTCGGTTGATTTAATCGTTGGAAATACACCAAAGCAGGGGAACGGAAAAACGCTTCATGTACATGACTCCTTCTTGAAGGATGTATGGTGAAGCTTTTCGGAGGACCTTTCGTTTTTCATTCCTTCATTCGAGAAGGATTCCCCTTTGCAAATAATCTTTTATCGGAGTCATCCATAACTCCTTTTTGGGCTCTATTTCTAAAACCCAATCAATCTCCATCTGTTCAATGCTCGGAGCATTAAGTACTTTAGTTGGGACCAGGCCCATCTGCTGTGCATCCTTGGAACTGGCTAATTTGGCTAGCGAGTCGGCTTTCTCATTCTACTCTATGGGGATATTGTGTAATAGTGTAATGCTTAAAATCGGTTAGTAGCTCTTGGACCTGGTTAAGGTAAGGAGCAAATCGCACTCCCTTAGCCTGATACTCTCCCCTGACTTGGTGCACGACCAACTGGGAATCATAGAAAATTTGTAAAGCTTGTACTCCTAACTCCTTACAAAGTTTAAGCTCAGCGATCAATGCCTCATATTCATCTTTGTTATTTGTCGTAGGAAAGTCGAGTTTAAGAGCATAGCAGATCGGGCGTTCCTCAAAAGTGACTAGTATGACTCCGATGCCAGAACACCGACCGTTAGATGCTCCATCCGTGTACATCTTCCATTGGATGGTAGGTTCTTCACTTCTCTCGGGAGAGTCATCTTGTGCAATGAATTCAGCTATAAAGTCCACCAATGCTTGTCCGTGGATCGCTCTTCGAGGAAGATAAGTGATATCGAACTGGCTCAATTCGATGTTCCATTTCAGTAACCTTCCAGACGTCTTAAGTCACTGTAGGACCTGTCATAACGGCTGGTCGGTGAAGACATTGATAGGCTGAGCCTAAAAATAAGGGTGGAGCTTCCTTGACACAATCAGCAGGTAGTATGCGAGTTTCTCTAGTTTTGGATAATTTCTTTCAGCACTTGTCAACCTCTCGCTAAAATAGTATATTAGCATATGGATCCGATTCTCCGTGAAGCAGCACGACACTTATGGTGTTAGCACCAAAATTGGTCACTAACCTCGTTGAGAAAGTTTGTGTAGAGAGATGAATGAAGAAAGTAAATCTAAACAGAAAACAATATGCTAAATTGAATGTAAAGACGAGAACACCAGATTTATAGTGGTTCGGCGTAATTGCCTACGTCCACTTTGAGGTTAATCTTTTATTGCTTTACTTGATAACTGATTACAGATACAATTCATTCACCAACTACTCGAATACAGTTGCTAAGTAAAAAGAGCGAGTCTTGAAAGCGGTAGAGTCTCCGTAGTGTTCTCGAAAAAAGGTCCATTTCACTGTGCCCCTGCCCCTCTATTTATAGACGAAGATGGGTTGGACTTCCCTCTTGGGCCTAGGAGTGAGATACTTCGGCCCGTGGAGAGTGACTTCTGCGCACCATTCCATGCAAGCGGAACGAGACATGCCGGACGAGACAAGCCGGACCACATTTGGCCAAACTAGGAACTATGCGCTATCGTGGCTGAACGACGTTTGCCGAGCGAGGCTCTATGCTGATCTAGGCTCTATGCCATGCCGAATGGGAACTCTGTGCCGAGCCTCTCGTTACCGGGTCAAATAACCAGTTAACATATGGCATGTACCGACATCGTTAAATAGATGTATAAGTCTTCATAATCTATCTGCTTAGATAAGATGGGGGGTCTCTCTAAGTGGTGTACCAGAGCTTGAAACGCATCAGCACAATCCTGCATCCATGTGAAGTTCCTCCTCCTTCTTCTGATCAAGTTGAAGAAGGGAATGCACTTATCGGTGGCTCTGGAGATGAACCGACTTAGGGCGGTGACATTCCTATTTTGTCTTTGTACCTGCTTAATTATCTTCGATGCTTGCATACCTCTTATTGCCTAAATCTTCTCAGGATTGGCTTCAATTCCACGAGAGTTAAGATGAAGCTTAAGAATTTCCATGACGCATCATCGAAAGAGCATTTCAAAAGGTTGAGTTTCATTTTATATTTTCGGAGAATACTGAACATCTCCACCAAATCATCGATGTAGTCATTTGATCATCGTGACTTCATGAGTATATCATCCACATATACTTCTATTGACAATCCGATCAGATCACTGAACATCTGGTTGACCAGTCTTTGATAAGCAGCTCTAGCGTTCTTCAGTCTAAAAGGCATCACAATGTAGCAGTACAACCCCAGATTGGTAATGAAGCTAGTGTGTTCCTAGTTTGGGTCATACATTAGGATCTGGTTGTATCCGAAGTATGCATCCATAAATGAAAGCAGTTCATGTCCAGCGGTCGAGTCTTCCAGTTGGTCGATCCTTGGAAGTGGAAAGCTGCCCTTCGAGCACGCTTTGTTCAGATCTGAGTAGTCAACGCATGTCCGCCACTTTCTATTAGCTTTTCTCACGAGAACAGGGTTAGATACCCATTTCGGGTAGAGGGCGTCATAGAAAAACCCATTGTTTTTGAGTTTATCCACTTCCTCCTTAAGTGCAATATATCCCTCTAAATCTATGCTGTGCTGTTTCTATTTCACCGGGACATGCCTCGGGTCGATATTCAATGCATGGCTCACAATGATTGGCGAGATCCGACACATGTCAGAATCGGTCCAAGCGAACACATCAAGATTTGCTCAGAGAAAGCCAGCTAATTCCTTCATCATTGTTGCACTAAGCTTTGATTCGATCTTCAGGACCCGTGATGGGTCATCGTGGCTGACCATGATGTCAATCGTCAGCTCAACGGGTGCAGCTTTGGATTCTTTAGGCTCCTCTTCCTCATCTCTCATATCTATATATCTTTATAGAACCGACTGTGGTGCCCAAGCCAAGGCTCGGACATTGATTGCTAAGCTTTGCTAGTTTTGATGCAGAGAGGCATCTCCACATCCTTTCCCTTTTCCTTTCGCTGAGCATCCTTAACTCAACAATATAGCAGGCACCGTCATTCACCCGATCTCCACGAATAATTCCCACGCCATTCTCTATTGATAATTTGAGTGTTGAACATCAAGCGGCGATAGCTGCTCTGAATTCAGCAAGGGTCGGTCGGACCAAAAAAGCGGTGTACGGAGAGTTCACATCCATCACAACAAACGGCAGCTCCCGCACTCTCCTAGGTTGTCGTCTCCCAACTCCACTGGTAGCTCGACGTAGCCTACCACTTCAGTAGCAACACCATCAAAGCCATGAATATGGGCTTTGCATGGTTTCAAGTCTTTGGCCTCCAGTAACATCTGGTCGTAAGCCTTCTTAAAAATGATATTAACTGAGCTTTCGCAGTTGATCAAAATCTTTCTCACCATGGCATGGTCGATTATAGCTGAGATCACCATTGGGTCAATTGTAGGGGCTTCCACCCTGTCTTCATCTTTACTTCAAAACGAATATCATTAGTCATAGTTCTCTGGTGCTTTGTCGAAGCACCTTCCTCTGCGTTCGAGCAGGATTCAATATCAACATGGCTTATAGCGCTCACGTAACGCTCCATCTCATTCCAGCTTTTGTCAGCTGGATGTGGTCCTCCAACAATAGTGTTAATGGCTAACCTTCCTCCTGTTTGCCTAGGTTGCTCAACACCAGGTGGAACTTGTCCACTGTTAGGGTCGGACGTACCATGCCCGTCATCCTGCAGGGCTTTAACTAACGGTTTTAACAACATGAAAATTTAAGCTATAATAATTAATTAACGAATTAATTATATAATAAAATAAGTTTGTGAAATTATTAGAATTGATCCCTTGGAGTTGCATCATTGTGTCCGTGGCAATTTTCTGATCAATTTCCATATATAGTTTGTCAAAATTCAAGCTAAAACGAAGAAGATACAAATTAAACAAGAATTGAATTAAAAAGAAAAAGAAAAAAATGGGTTAGGTCGACCTAAAGTAAGGCCAGGTCGACCCTCACCATAGCTAGGTCGACCAATAGGTCGACCCTCAACATATATGGGTCGTCCCGCCTATTCCTTTGTACGCAAGTTTGTCCAGGTTAGTTCAAACATGTCATTTTCCAATTTTCTTCAATCCCGTGCGTCCGTGCTTCCATCCGACGGTTCCCAGCGAGCCTATGACGTGGTTGCACCAGATTTAATCTTCAAATCCAACGGTTTGAGATCCCTAAACTACACTGTAAATAAGACCCTAGGCCTAGCTATTTTTCTCATTCATATTTTCTCCTATTTGGGTTCATTGCCGGAGGCTGGACCCTAAATAGAAAATTTTTCTAAGGAGGAAATCATTTTGATAAAAATATCCTACGCTCTAGCAGTGGATCCGGGAAGGCCAAGAAATAGAGCTAAGGACCACAGGTGAGTGTTTAGTAATTGTTTTAGATTTTTAAGTAATTTAAAATAATAGGGTTCTCAATAGTTGTAGTTTTTCTGCAATTTTGAGACAGTTTTTATATAAGTTATTTACAGTTAATTCTTAAAGTTCTTTTCAGTCTATTTTATTCAGCTATTTTTATTTAGCTATTTTATTCAGTTATTTACAGTTATTTGTATTTTATTTACATCTGTTTTAAATTAGAATTTAGCCTGTAAATGTTAGTTTCATTTTATTCCTTTTTACACGAATAGAACATTAAAAAGAGAATAATTCGCAAATATGGATTAAATAGAAATAAACACTAAATTTATAGAAATTAGATGTAAAATAAGAAAGACTGTAATAAAAAGAAGATAGGCTGAAATAGTCAAATTTGAGACATTTGCAAGCATGTTTATAACTAGTGGTTATAACTATAAGATAGAAAAGAAGAATAACAATTATAACGTAGGTTATAATTAAGCAGAAAGAACAGTAAAGGCTTATTTTAAAACATATAATTAAGTTAATAAGCAAATATAGCGGAGATAACAGAAAAAGCTTATTTTAAGACTTAGATTAAGTTAATAAGCAAACAGAGCAGAAATAACAGAAGAACCTTATTTTAAGAACTTACACTAAGTTAATAAGCAAAGACAGAAATATGGCACGTACCAACAGCATTCCCTTTCAGACTGGGACTTATGGTCTCACAACAGATTAGGTGAGGCTGGGCAGGACCCTTTCAGACTAGGACTGATGGTCTCACAATAGTTAGGTGAGGCTAGTGTTAGGAAATCCAATCTACGGTTTCGATGATAACAACTATACAATGGAAATCAAATATACATATATATTTATATATACAGGTACTTGCTAGAACAACATCACTAGAAAGACAAGAACAACGCTCAAAGGACACTACAAGAGACTACAAGTCGATAGGTACAAGGAAGTAAAAGAAAGGATGCACAAAAACTGACATGCACCATATCAGACGTCTAGGTGCATAAGCCAGACGTCTGAAATAGTTCTCTGGAACAACCAACAGCCTAAACCAGACGTGTGGTAATAGCACTCAGATGTCTGATCCTCTACTATATTCAAAAAATATAGAGTATTAGACGTCTGAAACAAATACCAGACGTCTGAATTCAAACTCGATCTTCAAAAATGAATTGCAACTGCCTCATGTGAATGGACATCTCCGCTTCTCTTCGCCACAACTCTTCACCATCAACAGAAGCAACCTTAGAGGATTCATTAATGGATGTAACTACTCAAGATACCTATCTACAACTATATATAGCATCAAGAATCAAGAGAACAAGTACTTACTTCACTTACTTATGCTTTCTAATTCTATACTCTATTCTATATTCTTGATCTCTGCACTCTAGCAATCTTTACTTGTATTCACTCTTCCATATACTCAGTTCTTCATAGACAATATTCCTTAGAAATATATTAGAAGCAATTGTACTAATTAGTCAACTTCCGTGTTATATTAGAACACACATTTGACAAGAACAACTCATTGTAACCAAGCCTATTCCTCCGGGCGAAGCGAGGTTATTGTTAGTCGAATTCCGAAGGGGAGCTCTGGGACTGGACGTAGGACGGGAGGTCCAAACCAGTATAAAATTCTGGTGTTCTTATTCTATATTTATTTAGATTAATATTATTTTAGTTGCATCATATATTTTGTCACATATACTTGCATATACACTACACGATCCACCCCGTAGACTTTCAATTGGTATCAGAGCAAGGTTTGATCAAAGTACAGTAACACGTATTTGAATCACTTTAATATGACAAGTATTTTTCAAGAAGGCCCATCCACAGCACGTCCCCCACTTTTTAATGGTTCTAATTATGCATATTGGTCAACACGTATGAGAATTTTTATGGAAGCTAATGGATTAGAAATTTGGTCAGCCACTCAAAATAAATATGAAGCACCTAACACTGCTATGAACACATGGAATGATGCACAAAAAACAGCAGCTTCTAATAATGCCAAAGCTATGAATGTTTTATTTTGTTCATTAGATAAGAATGAATTTTCACGTGTCATGTTATGTAACACTGCATATGATATTTGGCGTACCTTACAAGTTAAACACGAAGGCACGAACAAAGTTAAGCAAACTAAAATTTCAATTTTACAAAATCAATTCTCATCATTCATAATGAAACAAAATGAATCTATAGTGGACATGTACTCTAGATTCCAAACTATTCAACACAATTTAATGGCACTAGGAGTTAAATTCACAAATTTTATTTAGTATCTAGAATACTCAATTCTTTAACTCTAGAGTGGGAAAGAAAAGTATTAGCTATTGAAGAAGCTAATGACCTCTCAACACTCTTAGTTGAAGAATTAATAGGAAATTTAATGTCCTATGAAGCTAATCTACAGGCAAGAAAAGAGCAAAATTCGGAGAAGAAAAACATAGCATTTCCAGCAACAAATGAAGACTCCGACCTAGACGAAGAATAAATCATATTTATTGCCAAAAACTACAACAAATTCAAGAAGTTTAGGAAAATGACCAGATTTCAGAAAGGAGGAAAATCAAGCCCAACAAATCAAACGTTAATCAAATTCTATGAATGTGATCAATTTGGACATAAGAAGAAAGATTCTCCCAAGCTCAACAATGATAAAAAGAAGAACAAATTTGAAAAATCAAAAAGAAGAAAGCTTTCAAAGTAACATGGGATGACTCGGATTCTTCATCATCATCAGATAGTGACAACGATTGTGACGGAGAATAAGCTAATGTATGTTTTATGGCACAAACTGATGAGGTATGTCCCGAACTTAGCTATGATGAATTATTAGAGCTTAGCATGGAATTAGATGATAAATCTAGACAAATTAAAAAATTTAATATAGAACACAGCCAAAATAAAAATCGATTAGAAATTGAAATAGGAATGTTAAAAGATGAAAAAATTATTTTAGAGGAGGAACTAGAATTATCTCAAGAAAAAATAAAAGTAGTTTAGTTAAATATGAGACTATATCTATTGATTTTGGAAAAGTTAAACTAGAAAAGGATAACCTGTTAAAGGAAAATATCAACTTGAAAAGTAATATAGAAACATTGAAAATTGAAAATTTTGAATTAAAAGAAAAATTAGATAAAATTACAAATAATGTTTCAAAATTTAATAAAGGAAAATAATATTTGGAAAATCTTATCAAAACTTCAAAACCTTCAGGTAATAGAAATGGAATAGGATTTAGAAATATTCCTAAACAAAAAGGGAATCATATTATGAAGCATAGTTTTATTTATCAAAAGACTAAAAGATCACCTAAGTCTAATACGAATACCAAAAACATAAATATTTGGATTCCTAAGACAAATAATAATTTTATTAGACAAAAACATATTAATAATTTTCTAGATAATGTAGTCTATAATAAAAATTATGTTCATAAAGGTACCAAACCTTCTTGGGTGTGGCTATTTGCTCCTCCTAACATCTAGGACCCTAACAAAGTGTATGGGTACCAATTAAATCATTTTTATCTTGCAGGTACCCAAAATAAAAAATAAGGAGAAATGGATACTTGATAGTGGCTGCTCCAAGCATATGACCGAAAATGCAAAAATGCTATCAAATATAACATATATCGATGGTGGAACGGTAACTTTTGGAGATAACTCAAAAGGATACGTCGTTGGCATCAGAGAAGTCATCAACTATGGTATTTCTACATCTCCTATTATTACAAATGTTTTGTTAGTAGAAGATTTAAAACACAACCTACTTAGCATTAGTCAATTATGCGATAAAGGTTTTCAAATTAATTTCGAAAAAGATAGATGTAATATTTTCGACAATAACAAACAACTTAACTTTGAGGGTTTAGAAACAAAAATATTTATGTCTTAAATATGAATATAAATCGATATTCAAACTTATGCTTAATCGCCAAACATGACGATCCATGGTTGTGGCATAAACGATTCTGTCATATTAATTTTAAATATATTAATAAATTAGCAAAATATGAGCTAGTTAGAGGTTTACCTAAAATAAATTATAAAGTAAAAAATTTATATGACGCTTGTTAAATCGGTAAACTAAAGAAAAGCGCTTTTAAATCTAAAAATAATATTTCTACAAAACAAACGTTAGATTTATTACATTTAGATTTATTTGGTCCAACTCAAGTACGATCTATAAATCACAACAAATATGTTTTCGTAATAGTTGATGATTTTTCAAGATATACATGGACCTTATTTTTAAAACATAAAAGTGACACTTTTGGTATGTTTAAAAATTTTTGCTAAAAAAATTAAAACTCAAATGGATTTGAAAATTAAGAATATTCGAAGTGATCACGGTGCAGAATTCGAAAAATGATCCTTTTACTAATTTTTGTAATAAAAAGGGCATAAGTCATAATTTCTCTTTTCCCCGCACACCACAACAAAATGGTGTAGTAGAAAGAAAAAATCATACGTTACAAGAATGTGCACGAACACTATTAATTAGTAGTGGTTTACCAAAACATTTTTGGGCTGAAGCTATTGCTATGGCTTGTTTTGTTTTGAATCGAGTAACCATACGACCTATGACTAAACATACTTGCTTCGAAATGTTTTTTGGAAGAAAACCTAAAGTATCATACTTTAAAACTTTCAGATCAAAATGTTTTATATTAAATACAAAAGATAATTTAGGAAAATTCGACCCGAAGGCCGATGAAGGAATCTTTGTTGGATATTCGGATCGTAGCAAGGCATATAGAATTTTTAATAAACGTACTAACATAATTGAAGAAAGTTTACATGTTTCATTTGATGAAAATTTCCTTAACAATCATACTAATGACGATGAAGAAATTATTCCTATAACAAATACAACAGACCCATCTAATAATGAGACAAATGCACAAAATTATACTCTAGTGTCACCCCCTAGAATTCTAAAAGATCATCCAAAAGATAATATCATTGGGGATCTTAATTCCAGAGTAACTAGAAATCAACTTAACCAAATAAGTCATATTGCATTTGTGTCAAATTTTGAACCAAAGAATTATAAAGAAGCTTCAAACGATGATTTTTGGATAATAGCCATGCAAGAAGAATTAAATCAATTTGAACGTAATAATGTTTGGGAATTAGTACCAAGACCAGAAAATCAATCAGTTATTGGAACAAAATGGGTATTTAAAAACAAAGCAGATGAAAATGGAAATATAGTTAGGAATAAAGCACATTTAGTCGCTCTGGGATATAATCAAGAAGAAGGTATTGACTATAACGAAACTTTTGCTCCAGTAGCTAGACTCGAAGCCATACGTACATTACTTGCTTTTGCAAGTCATCACAATTTTAAATTATTTCAAATGGACCTTAAAAGTGCTTTTTTAAATGGCTTTATTAAAGAAAACGTATATGTTGAACAACCTCCATTATTTGTTCAAGAAAAATATCCTGATCATGTTTTTAAATTGCACAAAGCCCTATATGGTTTAAAGCAAGCCCCCTGTGCCTGGTACGAACGTCTTAAGAATCATTTAATTACATCTGGTTTTCAAATAGGTAAAAGAGATACGACTTTATTTATTAAACGAGAAAATAATGACATCTTAGTTGTACAAATTTACGTAGACGATATTATTTTTGGTTCAACTAACGAAAATCTTTGTACTCAATTTTCAAATATTTTGAAAAGTGAATTTGAAATGTCTTACATGGGTGAATTAAAATTCTTTCTAGGTTTACAAATAAAACAACTTGAGAATGGTATTTTTATTCATCAAGAAAAATATTGTAACGATTTATTACATCGTTTTGGAATGGATAAAACTTCGAGCAAACCAATACCAATGAGTACTAGTGTTCACTTAGAAAAGGATGATAATGGAATAGATTTTGATGAAAAGTTATATCGTAGTATGATTGGCTCCTTACTATATTTGATGGCTAGTCGACCCGACATTATGATGAGCGTATGTTTTTGTGCCCGATTTCAAGCAAAACCAAAAGAGTCTCACCAAAGAGCTGTTAAACGTATCTTACGATATTTATCTAGTACTAGAGATTACGGTTTGTTTTACCCTAAGGGATTATCATTTGAACTTGTTTCATATAGCGACACGGATTTCGGTGGATGTAAAACAAATCATAAGAGTACTAGCAGAACATGTCATTTTATCGGACAATCGTTGGTTTCATGGTTTAGCAAAAAGCAAAACTGTGTCTCTTTATCCACTTGTGAAGCTGAATATATTTCAGCGGCCTTAGCATGTGCACAAGTGATATACATGCAACAAACGCTTAAGGATTTCAGAAAAGTTATCAATAAATCACCAATATATTGCGATAATACAAGTGCAATAAATTTATCGAAAAACCCTGTAAATCACTCACGTACTAAACACATAGATATACGACATTACTTTTTACGAGACAATGTAGAAAAAGGAATTATTACATTAGAATACGTAAATACTGAAATCAAATAGCAGATATTTTCACAAAACCACTAAATGAACAAACGTTTGTTAAACTACGACGCGATTTAGGAATATGTTCTCTTAATGATCTTATCAGCTAACTCTAAATTTCATTCATTCTATTTTTGGTTAAAAAATTTTAATCCACGAACAAAATCTTGTAACACTAACCAACAATTTTTTAGAATGTTTGTTTTCTGAAAATAACTATTTATAACTTTTTAAAACATGAATAAATATCTCCTACTGTTACAAATAAAATACAGATTTTATATTGGTTCCTTTTAAAAACAAACAAAAGCAAAACAGAAACATGTCTTTCGACAACTCTCACCTCTCTTTTTCAACACCAACCTCGAATAGTTCAGCAGATACCCCTCATCGACTTCCTACTCCTACACCAGGTCAAGAGCCGACCTATAAGTGGTCCTCCTACCACACGGGATTCACTCGTGATAAAAAACGGTCCAAATGATCACTATTTGGCTCTCCTAACACCAAGGAGAAAATCGATGATATACATCATTACCAGAAGCAACAAATGGATTTACAACGAGAATTATACTTCGAACAAAAAGTTACTACAAGACGACTATGTTTTCTAGAGCAAGTAGCAATCAAATTTTGCAATTCATGAAAAAAGGATGTACATGAAAAACTTCAGATTCCTTGTAATCCTCTGGATCCTTTTGCCTCTTATCGAACACCTTAGGATCCTCCACCCAGGCAATTCTCTAGTTCCCCAAGAACCACCGAACGTGGAAATATTTGGTCTCCACTCAAGCCGTGGAAGGATAGCAAATCTGAAGATCGCAATGCTCCATCTTCATTTAAATAAATTTGTTTATTTTCATTGTATTTTCATCTAATTATATTTGTATTTGTTTTCAAAAACAATAACATTATGTTTCAATAAAATCGATCCCTCGAAAATCAAGCAAAACCTTCCAAAATAAGACTATTTTTAGACATACTGGAGATTTCAGACGTCTGACACACTTGTATCACACCATTTTTTAATCCTGAGCATATATTAGACGTCTGATATATACAACAAGACGTCTGAAAATTGTCTCTGCCTCAAACAAAATACAAAACGAACTATTTCAAACGTCTGAACAAAGTATCTGGCTTCTTAACAAAAAATAAGGCCTTTTTCAAACGTCTGACTATATATCCAGACATTTGATAAAACTCTCTGTCTTCAAAAATTTACAATTCTGCCTATTCGAGACGTCTATGAATAACACCCAGACGTCTGAAAATGTTTACTGTCTTCAAACTATGGTTAAATCAGACATCTGATTCACGTCCCAGACGTCTGAAATTCAATCGACAACTATTCGTGACCTTAAAACGACTGTATTTCAAATTTTCCAATTCACATTTCATTTCGTTTCCTCTTTCAAATCTGAAACCCTATTTCTTCAAATAACCATCTCCTTAATTTTGCTCGATTTCATGGCGCCCAAAACTAAAAACCCTAGAGTTTCCAAGAGAAAGCAAGAACAAGCTACATCCTCCAACCCACAAGTATGCTCCGTTGATCAGATTGAGAAATGGATGAATCGAGTACCTCATTCTATCCAAAGATATGAAGATATCAAGAAGAAAACGCTACACATAGGTCCCTTCTATAATTATCTTAAATTCCCTATGTATGATTAGGATGAGATGTGTGAAAATGCTGGGTTACAAAGGTTGATTTCCTTTAATTCGAATAATGTCCAAATCGATCAGCTTGCAATATTCCTTTTCTACGCTAATCTAGATAGCACTGCCGTATGGAATATAGATAATGATGATAATTGGCTTTGGTCGAGTGTTTATGGCAACACTATTCGACTTACTCCGGGAATTATAGGCCGTACTCTAGGTTGTTCAGACTCCAGAGAAGATCCCGGATATGCGCCTCAAACCAAGAGATAATATTACCCATCAAATTTGGGAAGATGAAATGCCACGATTTGCTTCAAATACTTACGACCTAAGGCAAGACTACTCACTAGGATGATTATCAACACAATCATTCCTCGACTTGGCAGCCATGAGCAAATAACAGAATTAGAGCACAAAGCTCTATATGCTATCTTTAGTGGTACGAGGGTAAATTGGGCGAAATTCATATTTGATGAGCTTAAACATTATTGGACTCGATCACATCCATCAATCATTTACCCTACCTACATCATGCGCCTTTTGCAAGCCCACAACATTCCATCATATTTATCGACTTTTGAGGAGATTGCCCCTAAGTACGCCTCCACAAAATTCTTCTCTCTTATGCACTTACCAGAAAATCCCCCGGATTATATTTCATTTGAAGAATGGATGCAACGTCGTGAACAAGCTAGGCCTCAACCCCAACATCAACCACCACAACCATCGCAAGAGGAAGAACAACATCACGAACACACTCCTCCTCCTCCTGCACCTTTTGACTATCCAGGCCAAGACGACATTTTGGAGACTCGCACTGAAACTAATCCAAATGAAAGCATTCGAGATTTAACTCTCCAAAATCAACTTATCTTATCAAGAAATCAAAAATTATTGGCTAAGCGTATCAATAGCTTCGAAACAACATTTGCTTCTCGCCTAGCCACAGTTGAAACATCGCTTTCAACAACATTACCTATTCTAAAAGAGGTTCTCCAACGAGTCCGTGGCCCTACACCACCTTCGGAAGATTGGACAACTCCAACGCCTTCTCCTTCTCCTTCAAAACATTCTAAACTTTTTGAAGAGGAAAAAGAACCTCTAGAACATACTCCAAAATCTCCTAGAATACAAGCTAGTTCTTCCAAGAATGAAGATGAAGTAGATGATCAAGCCAAAGCTTCCCCCAAAAATCCTTAGATATTTTTTAGGTTCCATCTTTTGTATTGTAATGGAATAAAAAAACTATGCATGTAATCACCATGTTTAATGGTTATAAAAATGCTTTTTGGCTTGTTACTTATGCGTAATTAGTTTAATAAATTGATATATTATAACCTTCCGCTGGTCGGTAAATATTCTAGATTAATAATGTGTACATATTATCTAAACGCATGATTATTGATTATATCATACATATTCTTGTATTAATGCTTTTTTATAATGCCAAAGGGGGAGAAATAATGGTAAGCACATATTCAGGGGAAGATTTTATAAAATTATATCTAAGTATATTGTATGGTTGTCATCATAAAAAAGGGGGAGAATGTTAGGAAATCCAATCTACGGTTTCGATGACAACAACTATACAATGGAAATCAAATATACATATATATTTATATATACAAGTACTTGCTAGAACAACATCACTAGAAAGACAAGAACGATGCTCAAAGGATACTACAAGAGACTACAAGTCAATAGGTACAAAGAAGTAAAAGAAAGGATGCACAAAAACTGACATGCACCATATCAAACGTCTGGATGCACAAGCCAGAGGTCTGAAATAGTTCTTTGGAACAACCGACAGCCTAAACCAGATGTCTGGTAATAGCACTCAGACGTCTGACCCTCTACTATATTCAAAAAATATATTGTATCAGACGTCTGAAACAAATACCAGACGTCTGAATTCAAACTCGATCTTCAGAAATGAACTGCAACTTCCACATGTGAAGGTACATCTCCGCTTTTCTTCGCCACAACTCTTCACCATCAACATAAGCAACCTTAGAGGATTCATTAATGGATGTAACTACTCAAGATACCTATCTACAACTATATATAGCATCAAGAATCAAGAGAACAAGTACTTCACTTACTTACGCTTTCTAATTCTATACTCTATACTCTATTCTTGATCTCTGCACTTGAGCAATCTTTACTTGTATTCACTCTTCCATATACTCAGTTCTTCATAGACAATATTCCTTGGAAATATATTTGAAGAAATTGTACTACTTAGTCAACATCCGTGTTATATTAGAACACACATTTGACAAGAACAACTCATTGTAACTAAGCCTATTCCTCCGGACGAAGTGAGGGTTATTGTTAGTTGAATACCGAAGGGGAGCTTCGGGACTAGACGTAGGACGGGAGGTCCGAACCAGTATAAAATTCTGGTGTGCTTATTCCATATTTACTTAGATTAACATTATTTTAGCTGCATCATATATTTTGTCACATATACTTGCATATACACTACATGATTCACCCCGTAGACTTTCAGTTGGGACACAGAGTAAATAAGTGGCCAATAGATAGAAGCTCAAATCGGGGGATTTGGGCAAGGGGAGCAACTAGATTTTATTTGTTAGGACCCGAACCAACAACATTCTCTTTCAGATTAGGACAGATGGTCTCACAAAACAGTTAAGTGAGGCTGGGTAGGACCCTTTCAGACTAGGACTGATGGTCTCACAACAAATTAGGAGAGGCTAGGCACGCTTATGCTGATAGGATAAGTAAGAGGTCACAAGAGGGAGCGACAGTTAGTGTGTATCGACGATGACCGAGCGTGCGGCATCAATAAGTCGCTACTGCGTTCCAAGCATTATACATGTGTCTTTTGTTGTGGGATCCACAGGATGGGACTAGCTCATAGTGGCATAACAGAGATAGAAGGCCGATCAACGGGTAGAATTAGGATTTCAGCCTAATTAAAATAGGATTAGGGTTTCAGCCTAATCAAAGCAGTAATTTAAGACAAGTGCAAACAATCACAATCAAAGCAAACAGAATCAGTTAACAGTATTTTATTCCAGCTTTATCTTTTCCTTTATTTCCTTTATACTATAACGGTTGTTAAGTCTATTATCTTTATCTTGCTTAGAAATGCTAGTAATTACTTTCACTCACCAGACTTATAGTCCAACCCACTCCTTTATTTCATCTCCCCCATAGGCCAGCAGAGGCGAGGACAGTAAATTTGGATTTCTTGGAGACCCATTTGCAGAGCTTTCTCATTCTTCATGTATTCTTCTTCTTTTCGGTTTTCATTTCATTTGACTTTGGATATACTGGTACTTTATAAGAGGGATGACTTTTATCATTTATTTGTCTTGTGAATCTTAGTCTCTGTGAAGCTTTAGCTATACCTATAACGCCTCATATCCTTTAGTTTGTCCTTTTTGGGTATACTATGGGGTGCGGGGTGTTTCACTTGATATTAGAGCCTACGGTTACAGGATTCGTAAAAAATTGTTTTAAAAGTAAAGTATTTTTCAAAAAAATAAGATATCTTCAAACTAGAAGTATTTTTCAGAAAGAAACTCTTATTATAGAATTTTTTTTCAAGTATAAGAGAGTTTTTATAAAAATCCCCTCAAAGTCCAGTTCAATCTTCTTTCGATTCTTTCAAACCTAATTTTTTTTTGCATAGTATGGCTAACTAGTTCTGTAGAACTACGGTACCAGAGGTGCAAGGGCAATCGCCCAATACAACACCAGCTGGTGGAGAACCCATTAATCCACCTACCTACAACAACCAATTTTTCTAAGCTATGCAAGGACTTCGCTAGTCTAGGAGGCAGAACGTTTTCTGGCATGGAGGATTTCGTGGAGGCACGAGCTTGGTTAAAGGATACAAAGCGGATATTTTGGCTGTTAGGATTAGGGGACCGATAGAGAGTTCAGCTTGCATCCGGACAGTTGATGGGAGAGGTTAAGGAGGTCTCTAAATCAGAAAACTCTAAGAAGCAGTGGTAGAAGAATAAGAAGTATAAGGAGAAGAGGAAAGAAGGAGGACTTCAAAAGCGTATCAGGAAAGGCGGGAAATGTCATAGTTGTGGATTGGTTGGGCATTTCGCAAAGGACTGCAAGAAGGGCTCTATAACAACCCGAGAGATTTTCGACCTCCAAAAATTGACATCAATATGTTTACTGTATTACATGCCGAACAATTGAATGCCGGAAATACCAGAACGTTAGGGAAAAGAAGAAAGAGGTAAAAGAAAAATAGAAACAACATCAGAGTCTCACAGTCACAACGAAACAATATATAATAGATAACAACAGATCTTTATACAAAAGAAACTATAGCTGTTTTTATACATTACATCATCAGGGTACAACACAAATCAATAACACAACACTGGACAGTTATAATAACTTGTCCTCATAAAAGCTGACTATACAGCTTCACTGCACAGCGGAATACACATCAAGTACGTGTGATACGTCTTGTCATCCAGCTCGTCTCCTGAGCTCCATAGCAGCCTATCATGTATCTGTAATACTCGATCTGACCCGAGCATTATAATAAAATAACACCTGAGTCAGTCTGGAAAACCAGCATGAGAAAACACACTCAATTGAATTATTAAAGTTTTCAAAACCCTTTGAAAATCAAAGGTATCTCGTAAGACCACGTCACAAATAAACATGCCGGGTTTTTACCTTACGATAACCAACACATTTTATATTAAAAACCGTCTGATATTATAATAGTGTCTATAGAGAGTAAAATATAATATAGTTGAAATGCTTTCATCTCACGTTCCAGCATATTTGGGCACAATTAAAACCGTACAGGCGCTTATTGGAGATTGAATTCCATACAATGGCAGGGCTACTGGGGTACCACCCATCACAGTACCTGGCCTAGATCATAGTACCGAGGACCACTCTCGTTCCCCTGCAACACAAGACCGGAGCTACCCCTTACTGGATAGTCCGAATAAGATCACCCCGCGGTTGGGATCAGCAACCGCCACACACCGAGATCAAAAAGTTACTCTAGACAGGGATGACCTTACCCTAATTGGGTGCTACCCACTTAGCCTTGCTGCAACTCCCCTGTTTTAGCCATTCCCGGTTGATGAGGCTTGAGGCTAAACGTTACCTTTTAGGAACGAATTTCACTTAGAATGCTCATCGTCCTCCAATGACGATGTTCTGATAGCATTCGTCCATACAAGTCCTGGGTCTGGACAAACCGAATCACCATCTTCATCATCTTTATGGTATTCATTCGCTACGTTCAAACCGGATCGAAGTGGTTTTCGGATAATTAAATCCGATCCCAGTCTCTTCGAAACGATCAGCGCATTGGCCAATATTAATAGTCGGTTATTTAACTATCAAATTTAAACAATCATTCCACTAAAAAACCCCAAGCCTTATTAAACTTAGATTTTAAATAGTGGAAATTAGCCACAAGGTCCTCTTTAGTAAGTGGAATTAGTTTCTAGGACACACAACTGAAATAATTACTTTCAAGGACAAACGTAAAATAATTAGTTTTTAGGGCCTAAAAACCTATGAAATTATGTTCTCGAAAGTAATTGGACTGCTGACTTTGTCCTTGAAAGTAATTATTCTGCTGACTTTGGCCTTGAAAGTAATTTTTTTGAATGCGTGTCCTAGAAACTAATTGTACTGCAAAGTTTGTCCTTCTGGTGAAATGCCCCTTTTAAATAAAATTACTTTTATAAAAACTATTTTAGTAATATTATATAGATTTTTAAAAGTATTTTAAAAATGATCAAAGAAAAATTTATCTGATTTTAAGTATTGAATATAGTCTGGCTTCGTTCCTTTTCGAGGACGAAAAGATTCAAGGGGGGAGGAATGTGATAATCCGGATTTTTAAACATCTGTTCATTTGATAATCTTCTAATCAAATTATTGAAATTTGATAATAATTGTTTAATGATCTTCTTTTATAAATATTTATTTGGAAGAATTTATCTTTTCAAAGCTAATAAGAATAATTTTCTAATATAATATATAGATATATATATATATTGTATTGAAAGTTAAGTTTTGGAATAAATTAATATATATATATATACTTACTCTAGTGTTTAAAATATAGGATTCAACTTTAAGTAAATCTTTGAATTATATATATATATATATATCTAAAATTGGGTTGTAAATATATAAAATAAGATTTAATAAAAAGATTTAAAATTCTTTTCTTTTATATACTTGAAGATAAACATAGCTGTATATATAAATATAAATATAATACATATATAAAGATGATACATGAATTTATGATATAAATATAATAGGTAAATTAAGTAAGGGTTTAAAACATAAAAACTTTATCTTGACATTTGTAAATTTATAAAGCATGCATTAAACAAATGTAAATATTACTCTTAATAATCAAACAAGTGTTAGCTTAGAAAAAAATACAAGCGGCAAAACCTGTATTTTCTTTAATTTGAATTTTAAGTAACATAGGCTTAAGATAAACTGGGTTTTCATTTTTTCTTTCCACTTTCAAAAACCTGGAAACTTAATAAAAAAACAAACTTGTAAAGAAAACAAACCAGGGGAAGACAAAATTCAAATCAAACTAGTATCAAGCTTACAAATTTCCAAAGATCAACTCAGATCAAGCAACTAAGGAAGATTTAGTTCAGTAACTAAGCAAATTCAGGATCAGGCTTACAATTTCCAAAATCAAGCAAAGTAGCAAACTCCAGATTTTCAAATTCAAGAGAAAACATTTCCCAGGCTTCTCTGTTCTTCCCGGAGTGGTAAGTAAACAAACTATAATCCATTAAAACTTGATGCCTGTGATGATCTTTAAATGTTATGATATGAAATGTGCTTTGCATGCATATAAAATGTGATTTCCTATATATATGTATGAGATATAAGTGTGCATGTTAGAGAATAAGAATTTTTTTCTGTTCTTGCTTTACAAGATTCAAAAACCTTTCAAAAAAAATCATCAAGATCTCATTTTCTAATTCTTTTTAGACTTGATTGTTCAAAAAAAAGTGTTTAGAATAGTAAGATCTTAATTTAAAAATAATTTTTAAGCATGCTTAGTTTTTAGATTTTTGGGAAATCAAAGAAGACAGTGAAAAACATTAAACATGTTAAATTCAAACATCAAAATGCTTTGATTCATTTATATAATCTTAAACACCCTCGAAAATCATAAATTTTAAGGGTAATATGAAGATTTTTAGTTTTGTGGTTCGAGAGGAATTGTGGGGTGAACGGTAAAGGGAAGATCGTCGATCGCGGAAAAATTGATGGTCGAGGTTTTGACTGGAGTTGGCTGGAGGGATGGAGGACTCGAGAAAAATGCTTGGTGAAATTCTCGATCACCGTGGTGTCGTGTAGACAGTGATGTAGGGTTTTAGGACTCGTTTCGGTGAAGGTTGGTTCCAGTCATTTTGTGATGTCGTAATGGCGCTGGAGTGGATCGGTGGAGGGGGAAAAGGTAGAGGAATGATTGGCGAACATTCAGGAGGTAGGTCGGGGTCTCCGGTGATCGGAATTGGGTGGCGCCAGGAGGAATAGGTGATCGAGTTTTTTCCTGATGGGTTCGAGTGGGTTCGATTTTGATTTGCAGGGAGACTCGTGGTTCTGGGTGATCTTTCGTGACGAGATGGTCGTCGTCGACTGGTGGAAGGTCACGGTGATGATCGGAGCGTCGGTATGGTAACGTGCACGTGCACAAGTTTAGCTTCGTGTCTGTTTTATTTTGGTGATGCTGTGTTGAGAAGATAGGTTAGAACTCGTTATCGGGAAGAACGAGAGATGCCTCGGGTTCGATCGCGAGTACTTGCAGTTTTCGCTCGGGTTGATTTGCTAGATTCCTGGTTTAGTTAACAGTTTTTTTCAATTTTGAAACAAATTTCAAATGCCAGATTTTAAACTAGAAAGGACAGTTGATCTGGTAAAGTAAGTAAACAGTTTTAAATTTAATAAAAACAAGGTTTAAAATTTAAATGAATCTAGTTTAACTATTTCTTAAATCTAATTCTTTATAAAATAAATGTTTCTATATTTGATTTAAGAAAAGTGGTAAGATTTGTTTAACTTAAATGTATCAAGTTAAATTCTTAAATTATTCTTAAACTAAATTTTAAATATGATTAAGTAGTTGATTAAAAGATATAAATGTTTAAAATTTATGTGTTAATTAAGAAATTAATAAAGATAAATGGTTTATCTTAAAGCTAAATTACGTCTTGGAAAATTAATGATTAATTAAATTAATGAAGTAATAAAAGGAAAATTAATTAATTAATGATTATGGATTAATTAATTAATAATTAAGGGTTATAAATTAATTAGAGATTAATAAATTGGAAATTTGGGATTTATTAATATAAGTAATTAGAGATTAATTACTTAGATGATAATGGCTTAATGTAAGTAATTAAAGATTATTTTGTTAAGGTTAATTAATTGAGGATAATTAACCGATGGAATAATCACTTAATGAAAGAAATTATGTATAATTAATTTGGGATAGATAATTAAATGATGATTAATTAATGATTGTGATTAGTTAATGATAAGTAAGCAGGATTTAAGGTAATCCAAGTGATTAAAGTTGGTGATTAATTTAATTTGAGATTAATTAAATTAATTAGGATTTTTTATCTAATAAATCTTGCTTATGGATGGTTGAATGATATTGGATGACTTGAATTGTTGTTGTCTATGATAGGCGATTAAGATATGCTGTGATATGAATGGTTTGAACTGTGATAATGTTGGTTACCTATCCGAGTTAAATTGTTGTATGGTATGATATCCTGAATATGAATTATATTGTTTAAATCTCAACCACTTGGATTAGAGGTGATATTGAATTCGAAGAGACCGGGGTCGGGTATCAGTAAATACCCGAAACCACTTCGATTAGTAATTGATAGTAATTCTTTATAGTTTGGTTAGAAGCAAACAGGCTGGAATGGAATAAATTAAGTAACATGGACATTTAACCTGTGAACTGTTGTGTGGGATAAATTATTGACTATTATAAGTAAGAATTCGTAAAAGGTACGAGTTACCCTGGTTTGCAAATAAGTCTTATAACTTGGTATTTCAAATTATATGGGTTTACTCACGCTGGTTTCCAGCCTGACCCGGGTGTTACTTTTTTGTAATGCTCGGGTCAGACCGAGTATTACAGATTTTTAGGTTAGGACGTTCTGGAGTTCAGGAGGCGAGCTGGATGGCAGGAACGTATGGAGTATTCAGCTGAGAGATATTATTATTTGGGACAAGTTAATTTTAACTGTCCAGTTTGTCTGTGATTGGCTATAACTCTGATATATTGATGTAAATTAGCTGATACAGTTTTCCTTTGTATAAATGCTATTATTTGATATTATATTTGATCCGCTGCGAATGTGAGAATCTGTGTTTTGTTTCTGTTTCTTCTTCTATCTCTTTTATTCTTTTTCTTAACAATCTGGAATTTCCAGTGTTCGAATGTTCGGCACTTCTACGATGAACGTATTAGTGTTGAATTTTCGGGGTCGAAATTTTGGGTCGTTACATTAAATCACTTTATCCAAAAATATACACTTAAAACATTTAAGTACAAAACTACTTATATTCTTTTTCAAAATAATACTTATGAAATTCTAAAATAATTCTCTAAGTAGAACTTAGCCAAAAACTACTTTTTAAAATAAACTATTGTATAAAGTATAAATATTTAATAATTATCTTTTAAATCACAATAATAATTTAACCTCTAAAATAATTACTACTAAAACTAACTTAATTAATATTTACTTTAAAATTTTTAAAACGACTAAATAATAAACTTTTCTAAACATTCCTTTAAAACATCTTTAGAACTTCTAATTTATACTTAAAAATCCTTCTTTGAAAATATACTTAGCTTTTAAGGAAAATACACTTTCCATTCCAATAAATTCAGTCTTGTCATTTATAAATCCTCCTCGATTTATTTCCAATTTAATTTACGTCCCCAAATCCCGTAAATTTTCTTTCCCATACTTTTAAAAATAAAACTCTCTTTTATTTTTAAAACGATTTACCCATCCCCTTATAAATTTCCACCGTGAATTTTATAATTTCAAATTATCCACTGATAATTACCTCACCTTATTTATAACCCAGTTTATAATTCCAAAGCCTCATTCTCCTTTTAATCGCTATTTCAAAAACACCTAATCGATTTTCAAATCGATTCTCTGAATTAATTTTATTTTGAAATTTATTTTTGGATTTATCCAAATTACCCCAAACCCTTAATTTCAAATCTACTTGCCTCTTCTGATTTAAAATCTTATTTAAATCTGAAACATCAATTCAACCATAAATTTCAAAATTACCCTTTTTATTTCTCCTAAACCATTTTAAATCCTGAATTTAAAATAAATCATTTAATTCTTAAACAATATCGTTTAAGTCCTCAAAACTCTTTATTTCCCATTTATTCAAAATCTCTATTTTCCCCATACCTCGAAATTTATTAAATAGGATTCCAAAATCAACCATTTACCCTTTCCCAAATTCACCCTTTTTATTTACTCAACTTCACTATAATTATTTACTTAAAAATTTCCTTTTTATTTTCCTTCAAAAATCCAATCTTTATATTTTTTTGATAACTTAAAATACCAAAATATTTTCAGCCCAACCATAGCATTCAATAATTCCAATTTACCTATAGTCTATCACAGATTATGAAATAAATCATATCACAGAATATGAAAATAAATTTCAATACCTTTTGAGTAATCCAGTTGGATCCCTCAAACCTGTTTCCCTGCATCCCCAGATGTTAGCACACTATAAAAATACCAATCCCATTTCGAGGGGGATATCACGGTATATAGGGTCATCCGCTATTATGCGGGGCGCATAGAGTCTCATCCGCTATATAATGCGGGAATATCAATCACTACAATATATATATATACTATATATAATATCACATCCAGACTGATAATAATTATCAATTCAATCAATCATCCAATAATTTAATTTTAACTAACTAAATTAACTAGTAATCCAATTTGAGTGAGATTAATTCACCTTTGACTTTTAAATTTGCAATCCGATCCATCTCGATTATTTTCTCACGATTTTGGACCTTGTAACAAACATTGTATGGCTTATTAATATTTTTCCTATCATAAATAATTGAACAAGTTAATCAAACAAGTTAATCACCGAAGTCCGTTATTTTAAAATGAGCTAGTAAGTGAAAATAGGTATGTATATATATATATATATATATATATATATTTCTCTTTCTGTAAATAATAAAAAAAGTAATTTGCTTTACTGTAAAAACTTTTCTTCTTTAATAGAAATCTGATTTTAAAATTAAATTAAAACAGTATATTTGTAAAACAGAAATCTGATATTTTTAAAATTCCTTCTTCTCTAATCAGTATATATATTAATTGAATTAAATTAAATTAAAACAGGACTAATATACCTCTGCCCAGATCAGTCGCCTAATCACGACCCCCAAAAATGACAGCATCGATCGAACCTCTCCACGAACCCAAACTCATCATATCGACCTCCTCCCTGTGTCGATCACCGCCCCTCTATACCGAAGCCTTCAACTCGAACCCCTCCTGCAATTGCTTATAGTCGAACACGATCTGCAACACTCCTCCGAACGACTCGTATCTCGGTCACTGGTCCCCCTTGATGTCGTGAATTCAATAAGTTTCCCCTTCGACAATCTCCATCAAAAAAAAACTTTCCACCTTGAGCACTGCGTCGACCTCCTCCAAACCAGGTCACACGTAGGAAGAAGAGCGTGAGGTTGCCTATAGTCATCGCGCGAGTTAACAGATGAGAGATTTTGATGATTTATTTTTGAATGCTTTGGAAGAGGGATCTTGATTTAACTGAAAGGAGGAAGAAAGGGGATCAGTGCTTTAAAAGAAAGGATGGGGAAAGAATTTGTTCGGCCATGGATATATATATATATATATATATATATATATATTCTCTAAGTGTTTTTCGTGCAAATTTGAAAACCGAAGGAAATGAATGAAAGGGCTCGAGCTTGATTGAGGTAAATAGGACCGTGATGATGTTAGCGTGTTGAGGGAAGCATGGTACAGTGATTTGAAAAAAAGAAAAAGCTGATGTGAAGGAAATATAGCTGAGGATTGACTAGTATATATAAATGTGTATATATATATATTTTTAATTTTCAAATCATCTCGAAATCATAGCTTAA
Source organism: Allium fistulosum (assembly GCA_030737815.1). NCBI lineage: Eukaryota > Viridiplantae > Streptophyta > Magnoliopsida > Asparagales > Amaryllidaceae > Allium > Allium fistulosum. Next base: position 846,819,772 of record CM060907.1, read on the forward strand.
AATTTTGACATCCAATCAAGGCGTGCCGCTAGGCGTTTATAATGTTATACCCCTATTCCGAACGCAATGGAAAAGGTTCCGAGTCCTAATTCGATCGTATGGAGAAGATAGCTTTTTGGATCCAGTTATTATATTGAATTTTCGATATAGACTACAACGCGTTTATACTTCGTACGATCAAACAATAATTCCAAACACTATGAGAAATTCGATAATAATACACTATTACGGATCCAATGGAACTAGTTTCGTCGAATTCCAAGACTGTGCCTCGGAAGGCTATTTTTAAAAGTCAATTTAAACGATATATTTTTAAAATTAAACAAATCACCTTTAAATTCACTTTTAACATTTTTATTATCTTCAGTATGATCAATGTAAATTTTACAAGCCTTCAAATTATATTTTAACAAGCTTAAAACCCAAGATTCAATATTTTACCCAATTCCCAATTATTAAATCCAATAATTAAATTATCCAATAAATAGAGATATTTGAATTTCAAGTTAAAAATTTACTTTTGAATATTTAAAATCAATTAAATATTCCAATTTCAATTATCCAAAATTCCGAGTCGTTACAGGCTCGATGAAGGGGAGGTGTTATAATTGTGGGCGGCCTGGACACCTTAGTAGGGCTTGTCCTCAAAGGACGAGGCAGAGAGCAGGCGCACCTACAACACAAGTATAGGCTTTGGATGCAGCACCTTCTAGTAGTGGACTGAATCGCGGTAGAAAAGTCTATGTAGAAGGTTTGATTTCTCTTTTGGATTTCCATATTCGGACTCTTTTTTACTCCGGAGCATCGCATTCTTTCATTTCTAGTTCCTTGGTTGATTGTTTGCACTTAGATACTTCTCTAGTAGTAGACCCTATAGTTGTTTCAAACCCCATAGGAGGATCGGCACATTTATCCATGATTTCTAGGGGTTTGATTTTTTTTATAATAGGTGTAGAGTTTGATTGCGACGCTTATGTACTTGGATTTTCGGGATATGGGATGATTTTGGGGATGGATTGGTTATCCACTTATGGAGCGATATTAGACTGCGAGAGGAGAGTCAGCAGACTAGAGACATGCAGCGGTAGGACTCTCAAGATTTCTTGCGACCCATAGGGGTCAGTCATGTTGAGCTTCCTTTATTCCCTTGATTCATCACTAGGAGAGTTAGATTCCATTCCAGTCGTTAGAGATTTCCCAGACATTTATGAGGGGGTTAGGGGACTACTCCCTAAGAGAGAGATCGGCTTTAGGATCTATCTGAATGACAATGCTAAGCCAGTGGCATTGCCCGTGAGCCACATGGCTCCTAGGGAGAGGAATGAGTTAAGTAAGTAGATTGGTGAGTTATTGGAGAAAGGCTTCATCAGACGGAGCATATCTAAGTGGGGTGCGCCAGTCGTCTTCGCTACAAAGAGGGATGGTTCCCTTCGGCTTTGCGTAGACTTCAAAGAGTTGAATAAGCTCACAAAGAAGAACCGTTACCCACTTCCTAGGATAGACAATCTTTTCGATCAGTTAGTTGGCTATTCAGTATTTTCTCAGCTTGACTTAGCCACTGGATGTCATCAGCTTAGAGTCACTGACGATAGCATCGATAAGACAACATTTATGACACCCGATGGGTTCTTTGGGTGGTTGGTTATGCCGTTTGGGCTGACTAATGCCCCAACCTATTTCGTAGATTTGATGAGCTGTGTTTTTCGAGATGTCCTAAATAAGTTCGTTGTAGTCTTTATGGACGACATTTTGGTGTTTTCCAAGAGTATGGAAGAGCATGCTATTAATCTTGAGGAGGTTCTTCGTACACTTCATGTTCATCAGTTGAAAGCAAAATTCTCGAAGTGTCACTTTTGGCGTAAGGAGGTGCGTTTCTTGGTGCATGTAGTCTCAAGAGAGGGTCTAGCAGTTGATCCCGCTAAGGTGGTAGCGGTACAAGATTGGAAGGCCCCTAAGAACGCTACCGAAGTTTGAAGCTTCCTAGGTTTGGCTGGCTATTATAGGAATTTATCAGAGATTTCGCTAAGATTTCAGAACCGCTTACTCGCCTCACTAAGAAGAATGCAGCATTCGTGTAGGACGTAGATTGTGAGGATTCATTCACGATGCTAAAGAGGGCCCTTACTAGTGGACCGGTGTTAGTTTTACCCGATGGAGCTAAGCCTTTTACAATATACATTGATGCATGTGGGATGGGTCTTGGGGTAGTATTGATGCAAGAAGGGAGTGTAGTATGCTATGGAAGTAGACAGTTAAGAACTCATGAGAAGAACAACCCTACCCATGATTTGGAGCTAGCTGCTATTGTTTTCGTGCTCAAGTCTTGGAGACATTACTTGCTAGGAGAGAGGTTCGAGCTTTTTACTGACCATAAATCATTGAAGTACCTATTCTGACAAAAGGATTTAAACTTGAGGCAGCAGCGTTGGATGGAGTTTTTGGCATCATATGACTTTGAGATGGCCTATACCCCTGGTAAAGGAAACGTGGTTGCGGATGTGTAAAGTAGGAAGAAAGCAACTCTTAGCCCATTGTTCGTGGAGTGGAAAAGCCTAGAGTTTATTTCCACCTTTGATTTTAAGCGCTCTATGGACATTACCCCAGGATTATTGGCAGCACTTGAGGTTAATCCTACCCTTATAGATAAGATTGGCTCGAGGCAGCGAGAGGATTTCAGAGCTTATGGATATTCTAGAGAGGATTAGCAAAGGAGAGGTCTCTAGACATCTCCAACGCTATTCCATTGATAGTAGAGGGTGGCTAAGGAGAGATGGAAGACTTTATGTCCCCTGCACTAGTGATTTGATGAGAGCTGTTCTAGAAGAAACACACCATTCCCGAATGACTATTCATTTGGGTGATGATAAGATGTATAGGGACATGAAGAGAGTATTTTATTGGAGCGGCATGAAGAAGGATGTGGCAGAGTTTGTAGCCAAATGTCTTATTTGCCAAAGAGTTAAGGCGAAGTAGTAGAAGCCCGACGGGTTGCTTCAACCATTGGATGTACCCGAATGGAAGTGGGATAGTGTTTTTATGGACTTCATAGATGGTTTAGCCCGATCTAGGAAGAGGAATACCAGTATTTGGGTGATTGTAGATCGTTTGACTAGGAGCGCCCACTTCATTCCGGTCAAGAGTAAGAGGACAACATCTTATTTGTCATCCTTATATGGCCGTGAGATAGTCCGACTTCATGGAGTTCCCTCTAGCATTGTAAGCGATAGAGACCCTATATTTACTAGCGAGTTTTGGAGAAGCTTGCAAGAGGCTCTAGGTACACAACTTAGATTAAGCATGGCCTATCACCCTCAAACGAACGACCAAACGGAGAGAGTTAATAGAGTTCTTGAGGATTTATTAAGGATGTGCATTCTTGATTTTGGAGGAACTTGGGAGGAGAATCTTCCTTTAGTGGAGTTCACATATAATAATAGTTTCCAGACTAGCATTGGGATGGCACCTTTTGAAGCTCTTTATGGAAGACATTGCAAGTCACCTTCGTGTTGGTTGGAGTCTTTAGAGAGATTGCTACTTGGTCCTGACATGGTTAGAGAAACTTTAGACAAGATTGATTTGATTAGAAGGAGAATGAAGACGGCTCAAGATAGGAAGAAATCTTATGCAGATAAGCGGAGAAGGGATATTGAGTTTGAAGTAGGAGACTTGGTTTTCATTAAGGTATCTCCGCTAAGAAAGGTAGTGAGATTTGGATCAAGTGGGAAACTTGCCCCCAGATTCGTAGGACCGTTCCCCATTGTGGAAAGAGTAGGGAAGATGGCATATCAGATAAAGCTACCAGAGAGGCTCGCAGGAATTCATGACGTTTTCCATGTTTCGCACTTGAGAAAGTGCTTACATGATTCAGCAAAGGAAGTGGAACCTAGTCAACTCGAGGAAGTTGAAGTGGAGAGAGAAGCAGCGGTTCGTCGCATTCCTACCAAGATCGTTGGGCATGATATCAAGAAGCTTAGGAATAAGGTAGTACCTTTGGTTAAGGTGTAGTGGGGAGACAACTTTAAAGATGCTACGTGGGAGGCTGAAGAGAAAATACGTACCTCTTATCCGTATCTTTTTGATAGTACGTTTTGAATTTCCTATTTCCATCTTTAGTTTTGAATAGGTACTTTCCTTTAGTATCCTTTGGGAGGGTAGATCTTAGAACCTAACCTATGGATGGTAGGACTAAATGTAAACATGTTACTAGAACATGTTATGTATGATGGACGCTAGTGGTTGCAAGTATTTGCTAGTGGATGCTAATGGACGCATATATATACACTATGCACTATTATCTCTTAGGGATCAGCCTAACTAGGCCACTAAAGCATATTCATATGGATGTGTGAGCATTTGCATATTTTTATTTTATTTCCATAGTTGCTATTAATGGATGATTATCATATGATTGCCGCATTTGGATGATGATTGTAGCACGCATATAGAACTATCACTTATCATTAGGAAATTTGCATTCATTTGGATACATAGCATGGACATGATTGCATAAAAGGAGGTCGACTGAATCAGCAGACCGCTTAATCTTTTGCGTTAGTTAGGGACATTGACACTACACTATTGCATATATCATAAACTGCATTAGAAAACTTAAGGACAATGAATATAATGGATGGTGGTTGAATATTTGGTTGTAGAATTTGGATGAAAATATTTATTTCATTCTCCTGTCCTTGGAGATTTCGGGGGCGAAATCCTTTAAGGAGGGGAGAATGTAACAACCCGAAAATTTAAGCTATAATAATTAATTAACGAATTAATTAAGTAATAAAATAAGTTTGTGAAATTATTAGAATTGAGCCATGGGAGTTGCACCATTGTGTCCATGACGATTTTTTGATCAATTTTCATATATAGTTTGTAAAAATCCGAGCTAAAACGAAGAAGATACGAATTAAACAAGAATTGAATTAAAAAGAAAATGAAAAAAAATGGGTTAGGTCAACCCAAACTAAGGCCAGGTCGACCCTAGGGTCAACCCTCACCATAGCTAGGTCGACCCTCAACATATATGGGTCGACTCGCCTATTCCTTTGTCCGCAAGTTTGTTTGGGTTAGTTCGAACACGTCATTTTCCAATTTTCTTCAATCTTGTGCGTCCATGCTTCGATCCGACGGTTCCCAGCGAGCCTATGACGTGGTTGCACCAGATTTAATCTTCAAATCCAACGATCTGAGATCCCTAAACTACACTGTAAATAAGACCCTAGGCCTAGCTATTTTTCTCATTCAGATTTTCTCTTATTTGGGTTCATTGCCAGAGGCTGGACCCTAAATAGAAATTTTTCTAAGGAGGAAATCATTTTGATAAAAATATCCTACACTCTAGAAGTGGTTCCAGGAAGGCCAAGGAAAAGAGCTAAGGATCCTAGGTGAGTGTTTAGTAATTGTTTTAGATTTTTGAGTAATTTAAAATAATAGGGTTCTCAATAGTTGTAGTTTTTCTGCAATTTTGAGACAGTTTTTATATAAGTTATTTACAGTTAATTTTTAAAGTTCTTTTCAGTCTATTTTATTCAAATATTTTTATTTAGCTATTTTATTCAGTTATCTACAGTTATTTGTATTTTATTTACATCCGTTTTAAATTAGAATTTAGCCTGTAAATGTTAGTTTCATTTTATTCCTTTTTATGCGAATAGAACATTAAAAAGAGAATAATTCGCAAATATGGATTAAACAGAAATAAACACTAAATTTATAGAAATTAGATGTAAAATAAGAAAGGCTGTAATAAAAAGAAGGTAGACTGAAATAGGAAAATTTGAGACATTTGCAAGCATGTTTATAACTAGTGGTTATAACTAAAAAGATAGAAAAGAAGAATAACAATTATAACGTAGGTTATAATTAAGCAGAAAGAACAGTAAAGGCTTATTTTAAAACATATAATTAAGTTAAAAAGAAAATATAGCAGAGATAACAGAAAAAGCTTATTTTAAGACTTAGATTAAGTTAATAAGCAAACAGAGCAGAAATAACAGAAGAACCTTATTTTAAGAACTTACAATAAGTTAATAAGCAAAGAAAGAAATAGGACCCGTACCAATAGCATTCCCTTTTAGACTAGGACTGATGGTCTCACAACAGATTAGGTGAGGCTGGGCTGGACCCTTTCAGACTAGGACTGATGGTCTTACAATAGTTAGGTGAGGCTGGGACATAGGGTAAATAAGTGGCCAATAGATAAAAGCTCAAATCGAGGGATTTGGGCAAGGGGCGCAACTAGATTTTGTTTGTTAGGACCCGAACCAACAACATTCCCTTTCAGACTAGGACCGATAGTCTCACAAAACACTTAGGTGAGGCTAGATAGGACCCTTTCAGACTAGGACTGATGGTCGCATAACATATTAGGTGAGGCTGGGCATGCTTATGCTGATAGGGTAAGTAAGAGGTCACAAGAGGGAGCGACAGTTAGTGTGTACCGGCGATGACCGAGCGTGCGACATCAATAAGTCGCTACTGCATTCCAAGCGCTAAACAGGTGTCTTTTGCTGTGGGACCCACAGGATGGGACTAGTTCACAGTGGCACAACAGAGATAGAAGGCCGATCAACGGGTAGAATTAAGATTTCAGCCTAATTAAAATAGGATTAGGGTTTCAGCCTAATTAAAGCAGTAATCTTAGACAAGTGCAAACAATCACTATCAAAGCAAACAAAATCAGTTAACAGTATTTTATTCCAGCTTTATCTTTTCTTTTATTTTCTTTATACTAGAACTGTTGTTAGTCTATTATCTTTTTCTTGCTTAAAAATGCTAGTAATTACTTTCACTCACCAGACTTATAGTCTGACCCATTTTTCTATTTCCTCTCCCCCCCATAGGCCAGCAGAGGCGAGGACAATAGATTTGGATTTCTTGGAGACCCATTTGCAGAGCTTTCTCATTCTTCATGTAATCTTCTTCTTTTCAGTTTTCTTTTCATTTGATTTTGGATATACTGGTACTTTATGAGAGGGATGACTTTTATTATTTATGTACTCTGATGATGTAAGACTGAGATTATATTTTTCATAAGACATGAGTATTTGGTTTTGTGACATATTTTGTTTTGAAATGAGGTTTAATTTTGAATATCAAGTTATTATTTAAATGTTTTTGCCGTTATTATTTATTTGTCTTGTGAATCTTAGTCTCTGTGATGCTTTAGCTATACCTATAACGCACCAAATCCTTTAGTGTGTCCTTTTTGGGTATACTAAGGGGTGTGGAGTGTTTCAACTGCTATAACTTTCTTTCATAAATTAATTTTTCAACGACATCATGGAGGTAGTAACATTCTTCCATGGTATGGCCATAACTTTCTTGGAATCTGCAATACTTCCCTGTCTATTTCTGCTTGTCCATCGTTTCCTTCGAAGGAGGTTTCTTGTACTGCATAGTGTTACAAGTCGATAGATGGAAATTCTCCAACAACATGTTCAATGGTGTATATGTGTCAAACGATCGCATCCTCGGCTTCCCTCACTCGGAATCCCATCTTCGATCGCGGTTTCTATCACCACCTTTCTTCTGCACATTTGGTTTGTTTTGAACATTAACTTTAACTTTCCAAGAATTCTCTCCAGACTGTTTCACTGCCACATTACTTTGTACTCCCTCGGCTCTTGGGCCTATAATGTCTCTCTTCCTAGTTTGTTCGCCTCCTTCATTCTCAAGTATCGAGCTGCCTTTGCAAAGAAACGATCTAACGTGGAAGGAGGCTTTCCCACTAACCAATCACCAAAATCAAAATCGAGGTCGACTCCCCTAGTCCATGAGTATTGCATCATCGTTTAGATTACTAACTTCTGTAATAGCTATATTGAACCTTTCAAGATAATCTATTAGGGACTCTTCCGATGCCTGGAGCAAGTTGGAGAGTGACATGACGTCTTTAGGGCGAGCCGTGTGCATTAGGAATTGCTCCATGAACTTCTTGGCAAACTCATCAACAAAAGAAATTGACCACGGTGGTAGCTTGGTGAACCACATGGTCACAACCCCTTCCTTAAAAATGGGAAAACATCTACACTTGACTAGATCAGTGGCTCGTGCAGAATCCATGTGCCACTCGTACTTCAAGAGATGCTGCCTGGGGTCGGTTTTTCCCGCATAGGTAGGCTTTGTAGACATATTGTACCTTCGCGGATACTCTATGTGTAAGATGTTTTTAGTGAAGGGAGTATAACTTCTAGAGAGTGTGCAACCATCATTGGTCAGGCCTTCACTTTTTTCACAAGCTGGCTCACCATAACCGTTAGGTCCGATGGTTTGAGAGCTCATGCTTGGTAGTGGTCGTGTTCCACCTCACGTGAATGGCCCGATCCACGCCTTCGGGCAGCACCACATTGCCTTGGCTCAGCGTGTTCCTCATGTGCCTCCTGACCAATAGCTCTATCTTTGTCTCTCAGTCGCAGAACCACATTGCCTGAGCTCCCGCTCCTTGGTCGATCGATGTGTGTTCGAAGTTATCTTCTTGACCTGCCTGAGGACTACCCCTCAAATTTGAGGGTTCGGTGCCGATCCATGTCGTTTGATGGTAGTCGATCATGTAATTCCCCCGTGACGTTCCAGCATCGTATGCATCCGTCTTGCGCAGCCTACTACTGTGACGGTCATTAGATGAAGGGGAGCTCTATGATCTAGAGTATGGAGTAGGCTCCCTCCTTGTCTTCCCACCTTGGTCTTTCAACTAGTTCATCAGGTCGATATTAGTCTGGATTTGCTGATTGAGCTGCTGACAGCTATCTAATTGTTCCTTCATCAGGACTTCAAAGTCGGCTTTGGTGATGCAATCAGTTGGATTTGGGGCATCGCTAGCTGTTGGTTGTACATTCTGGTCAACCCGTTGAACACCAGTATCTTCATTGCCTTCAATAGCACGGGAAGTAATAGACTTTCCTCTGGCTATGGCTAATTGCTTCCTTTTAGACTTTCTTCAAATCTGAATAGATATGAAAACTTATCGATAGTAATCTAGATCTATCTCGTGAATATAGGAAACCACTAGTAGATGAGGATATCCAATCAAGCTAAGAATTGGTTCTTAGTGAAAGCACCAAAATGTTTGCACCAAAAGTTGGCACAAACACTCAATAGAGTTTATGTAGAGAAATAAAGTCAAGAACTAAAATTAAAACAGAGGAAACCAGCAGAATACAAGAACACGAAGATTTATAATGGTTCAGCGTTGATTGCCTATGTCCACTTTGATGAAATTACTTTATTAATCACTTGTTTTTCTGAGTACAGAGGGGATCTGATCGGATTGATCCTTGATTCCAATGGAGTATAAGTAAAACAGCAGCGTAAAGATCCCTCAAATGAACAATGAACTCTGTATTTATAGGGGTAGATGATCGAATATCTTCCTGAAATTTCGCCAGTAGGATCTCACGATGTAAACGAGGTCACCCAAAAAATTTCACGGGCCAATTCGCATTTATAAAGGATCGACATCGATCGGTTCATATGGCCACATGGCAGATCGCGATCGCTCTAGTGGGTCCCCTTCCATGCTAGTTTCATGTTTCTAAAGTTTTTTGCATAATTGTCTTCATGTTTTTGGAGATACCGATCGGTTCCCATTGAGTTGAACTGTTGGTTGATGTTGTTCATGACCATCATGATACGATCCAGTCCCCTGCCCAAGGGTAGGGATATGTACCGATCCCCTGCCTAAGGGAGGCACTAATCCATACTTAGATTATTCCGGAGAGTCTATCTCTTTGTATCGCTTGATCGTTGCTTCATACCATTGTTTGTGCTTGTTCTCTAGACTCCATAATCGCCTCTTTGGGCTGCTTGCCTTGTCTACCATCGACTCTAACTTATCCAATCAGTCTGGATATAGCCAGGTCAAAAGGCCAGATAACAATAGAAATGTCTATAATAGTCTATATATATCTATTATAACACAATACAATCTATCCAAAGCATCCATTGTAGGGTAAATATTGGCAATAGCTTAAATCTATCGATAGTAGTAAAATAGTGCGTAAATGGAAAAAATGTGATATTTAATTTAAAACCATTTTAAAACTTTTTTAATTCTTTTTATAAGATAAGATATATGTTTAAATGTTTTAGAAATCACATTTTAAAGTTAGAAAACATTTCAAAACGTCGTTTTAATACTATACTAAAAATCATAGTATGGTGAGAGACAATATCACTCACCTCAACCAAATCTGACTGAACCATCGCGAAGTCATAGAGCTCTCCATCATGAGCGCTATGCAAGAAACGACATCCAAAACGTATCTAAGTATGGAAAAGATATGAATTTTATAAGATACGGGATTAAACAAACAATTAATAAACCAAATTAAAACACTAATTACCTAATTAGCCCTTAATCACATCTGTAATTCTATAGTATGGTGGATCGATTATACAAATGACAAGTATATGACTAATTTAAACTATATTGTATCAATATTAAAATATGCAAATAAGAATAATCACACCAAGGATTTTATACTGGTTCAGACCTCCCGTCCTACGTCCAGTCCCGAAGCTCCTCTTTGGAATTTCCTTTTACCGAATAACCCTCACTTCACCTAGAGGAACAGGTTTACAATAGCAGAGTTTCTTTGCCAACTGTGTGTTCTCTATTACACGGATTTTGACTATATAGTGCAAATGCTTCCAATATATATATCTAGAGATTGTTGTCTATGAGGAACTGTATATTTGGAAGTGTAGAGTACATGTATAGATTGCTATAGATCAAGAATATATCAGAGTATAAGAGTAGAAAGCACAAGTAAGTCAGGTGAAATCTTCTCTTGAATTCCTAATGTTATTTATAGTGGCAGAGAGATCCTTTGTGTAGTTGTATCTGTTAGCAAGTGCTCTAAGGTCGCTTCCAATGGTGATGAAGAGTTGCAGTGAAGAGGAGCGATCGTGTCTTTTCAAATATAACAGTTGTACTTTGAATATACACAACCGAGTTCAAAATCAGACGTCTGGAAAATATTTCAGACGTCTGGTCTTAATATTTTTTTGGATAAAGTTGCTTGTCAGACGTCTGAGTATATTTACCAGACGTCTGGTTTTGACTGATATGCGAACCAGAGAATTCAGTCAGTCGTCTGGTAAGTGCACTCAGACGTCTGGATTTGTGCATGTTGCTTTTCCTGTGCCTGTATCATTCTTTTTCCAATTCTCTCGACTTGTAGCCTCTTGATACTTCTTTTGAGTCTTTGTTCTTGTCTCTTTGGTGATGTTACTTTACCAATTACCTGTAAATATAGATATATATGCATATTCGATTTCCATTGTATAGTTGTTATCATCGAAACTATAGAATTGATTTCCTAACAACATCTTCCCCAAATTAGCTAATCCTATTTCCTGTACATTTCTGTGTATATAACCCATTGCGCACACACACCTTCTCTCCTCGATTCCTCCCTTATTTCTCAAAAAAAAACGTGAACCGTCAATTGCAACAGACTCCACTTCGCGTTCTCCTTCCCCTGGACCCAACGCCATCACGACCGAGCCTATAAGCCAAATCATGACCTAGGCCGAATGCGTCTACACACGTGACATCATATTTGGCTATGGTCGGCCGAGTTAAACGAAATTTGGTGCATAGGTGCGCACGACGAAGAGAAAGGCAGCGGTGCACTCGATTTTGCCTGTCTCTTCCTAAATCTCCATGGAACCGAACCTCTAGTCGAGGTAGGCTAAAGTGGAGCGTAGCCAAGTTTGATCACACATCTCAAAATGGAAACAGGCATGGAGATCTTCTCGATATTAGTGAAATGAAACTGGTTTGGGAATTTTTCGTGGAGTGAATCGGGAGATCTTGATTTTTGAAAATCAATTATGGGAGGCGGCTAATTTTCTATTCTCTATTCAATGGAACAGTAAATGGATAATAAGAGAAAGGAGGGTTTTGATTTAGGTAATATTATATTCATTTTATTTGAATTCTTAAATAAATAGTCTTGCGTTTCAAACTCGCACGATCAAACGGTGCGTCTGATCACAGTAAAACTTACATGCGCACATCACAGCATTTTTCCGGTCCCGATGGTATAAATTTCATCGCCATCCGAGACTACACTCCAGGATGATAATTTCGCCCATTTCAAGACCGTTTCGGCCATCAGATTGTATAATCTTCAAATTTAGCGATCCTTATACTCATTATAATTCGCAACGTTGATACGAACTCAACGAAAGTGGTCTCGAGTCCTGATCCGATCGTATCCAAAAAATCATATTTTGGGACCATTAATTAATTAACGATTAAATATTTAAATATTCTATCATTAAACTTATGGGTCGTTACAAGGAATGTCCATCTTCCCGAGGGAAGCTCTGTCAAATATTGGGGGAACCTTCTTCTGAACTGGCTCTCTAGAGAGGTTCACTTCGTACTACCTAAAGATATGGATGAAGAGATGGTAGTACGAAAAGTAGCTCCAAGGGGTGCCAACTCTAGGACCAATGCAATTGATCATGATAGCACAATACTAATTAACAGCTATACTACCTATGATGGCGTAGGTGGCCTTCTGAACCAACAGATAAATCTGGTCATAATTCCCCGTCTTTGGAATGATATTATGTTGGGCAATACGAGCAACGAGGCAGGCTGTAGATCACAAATTGCCCAACTTCCAAGCACCGACATCCTCAGAAAATATTCCCTGCAAAATCTTTGGATTAGACATCAACACATCATCCAAATCGGCTCCCTCAACGGCTATCCTTAAATATCGCCGAAATCGTCATCGGAAATCTCAATCTCGACCCCTATCACCTTTGAGTGAAGATGGCAGATATTTTCCTCGAATTCTTATGCCAGATGGAAGTTGAATAGGCGCATATAACATGGGTAGCACTCCAACTTAAGGGTGTCGTGGCGGAGGATCGGTGCTAATTCTGTCACCGCGAATAACTCCTCAAGCCCAAAAGCGGCAAAATCTTTGAATTTGATTGGTCACCTTTGAAGAAAGGAAAATTATGTAGTGGACAAGTAGGTAGCAATTTTTGGTTCGCTGCTTTGGTCGTGCCAATTTAGCTCCTACATGGAGACGCCCAGATGGCGTGAGGAGGAACAGGCGGTTCAGGGTGGTGCCAAGGACTGATTGGAGGGAGATAGGGTTTCAGATCTAGAGGAGAGTAGGGTTGGATCCGATGCTGCAGTGACAGGGAGGAGGGAAAACGTCACCTAACGTTGAGAAGGGAGGGGGAATAGCGGCGGCGACCTGGAGGGAGGAGGAGGAAGGAGGTTGGGAAGTTTCGGCACTTGAGAGAGGAAGAGGAGGGAATAAGGCGGTTGAACGAATGGACGTGACTTATAAAGTCCCATTTCATGTTCGGGTCACGCCCCCCACTCGATAACCAGTCGATCGCCACCGGTCAACCGATTACCGAATTATGGGTGGAGGTTGAACCAGGACTCTATTTGGGCTGGATTATTTAAAATTAATAGTAATAACTATCGTTCCGTTTCGATTTCTTCAATCCAACTCGATATGAACTATTTCGAAAAATTCTTGTCCTCTACCTGACAATAACTTAGCCTACTGTCGAGCTTTACGAACCTTTCCTCCAAACATCTGCAGTATTTCTAACTCATACTGCTATTGCCATCAACAATCTCAAAATCTAAAAATATTCCAACTACTATTTGCCATATTATCCTTATACGGAAATATTCCTCTTATTTGCGGGCGAGTACTACCACATATCCTAATAGTATACCTCATACAGAATTAAATACTATTTCTATTTTATTCACCCTATTGAGAGAAATTTTTTAAAAACTTTTAATTCTTTTAAATTGGAAATGTTTTTTCGAGCTACACACCTATGCCCGCTTCCATTTTGTTCCAATATGGAAAACTCCTTTTTTCCAAAAACTTTTTAAACCTTTATTGTATGTTTAAAGTTTCTAAAACTTACTTTTCAAACCAAAGCTTTTAACACCCCCAAATTCATTGGTGTAAATATTTCTTATAAAAATCAATTTTAGTATTTCTTATAAAAATTAAATTTTAAGAAATTTATTGCTTTTCTAGTAACAATTTCCAAATGGCCCTTGGAAAAACATTATTATTTACTTTATACATATATATGTTTATTTATTGTATACATATAGTTTTCAAAAACTCATTCAGTTAATCCAAAGTATTCTCTCATGGGGTCAGACTAAGAAATGAAATTCACTTTTCTCCAATAAAAAGCCAATCTATCATCTTAAGGTGATTGATGATCATTCTCCTACGAGTACTTCCCTCCGGATTTCAATGACATATAGGTCTTTAACTCCCGCTTGTCCGAATAAAATGTGTACCTTCAATTGACAATCCATCGAAGCCCATAATCACAAGGTAGCTGGGTTTCAACGATCAATTCAAACACTATCCTGCCTCGGGAATCCTTCCGCATGTCGTGCTCATACTCTGCAGAATTAATGCCGTACGACCAACGCTCCGTAGGGTAGTCAAAGTAGACATGTAACCTTTAACTCTATAAGCTTTTCCCAACTCATAATTGCCTCACCCATCCATTCGAAATATGGTCGCAACCGTTCTGGGGTCAGATTTTATAGAGTTTGGCGTAGATTAAGATAGGAAAGACTAAGAATACACACTCTCGGTATATCCTAATCCCTATGATCGACTAACCTAGGCTCTGATACTAAATGTAACTACCTACATCTTAGTGGGCCCGAATTCCGACAAAAATCGAAACCCAAGCCCATTAGGGTACGGATTGTTGGTTTTGGTAATCTATAATAACATAAGTATATTAGAGATCAATCAAATAAAACTCACTGCGGAAAGAAAAGAAATAAGATCAAATACCAATCGAGGCTACTGCTTCCGAGTCAATCACATCCCATAGACATCCATTAGCCTCACCAAAATCGAGCATGGAAAATAATAACTCTCCAACGACCATTCCGTCAACTCCAGTGACCTGTTCCTCTAAATCTATCATGTGGGTTATAATGAGGAGGGGGTTAGAATAACGTTCTGGTGACTGGAGAAATTACATATATTACTCATAACATAAACTTATACCGATTGGTTTCTATTCAAATGTTATGTCTGCTGTTTTAATTTAATATGTGCGTGTATGATATGTCTGTTCTCAACTGAAGTATAACTACTTATATACGCATACCTATATACGTATGCATATAAACCTAAACGTTTCACTACCCAAAGATTTTCGACCACCTAATACTTCTTAAAGTAGGAAAAAGGCAGACCCAACGGCCATTTAAAACCTCAATCCCGAAGCGGATCATCTTTGATACCAAATTTAATAATTAGTCAATCGATCTTAGCTACATAGACCATTTAACTCCTGCTCACGACATTATAATATATAATTTAACTATTGTACTACTACCGCTCTTCCAACTATACTATTCAGATAGTTCCCATTGTAGGCCCGAAGGCCATTCAAGTCCAATCATGAAATCTAACGCATTATCGTTTACGATGAGAGAGAGAGCATCTAAACCACTTAATACCTCTTTATAGGGAATTAGGTAGACTCGGACCATATATGACCTATAAAAAAGGCAATTTCAGACTTAACCCAAGGCGGGTCCCTACGTGGTTCTCACTAATTGACATCGTAAGAAATCCTATTAGGTCACTTAATACTTCTCCTAAAGGAAAGAAGCGTACCCTACCCTAGCCACTTAATACCTCTAACTCGAAGCGAACCCCTTCTAAAGATTTCTCCTACCGTATTAATAAAGTGACTATGACCCATAACCCAAACCATGACATCTTAGATTAACTCAACTATTCATAGGTACCGGTAGCCAGATTTACTAGGTTGATTTATCCTACAAAATTGGGACTAACCTCAAGTCCACTGGGGTTATTTATTATAGGTGATGTCCCACATCAGTCCCCAAAGTTACACTGCTGGTAGCCAGATTTAACTAGGCAGACTTCTATGTAACTTTAGAATGACCACGCATCCCTATAACTTAGCCAATTTTCATATATATACTAATTTTATACACACAACATCCTACACGATTAATAGTCTAGGCCATGTAAGGTAACCCCTTATTACGCCTCTAATTAGGGACCGACACCATAACTAATTATTTTCCTAACAGATTTACACTATTCACTTACGTATTTCTTTTTATTCTCTATAACTTATACATTGCTATTCCTTTCTTATCCCCTCGTATTTACTTAAATAAATTTCAGTCCCACTAATTTATTTGTGATTATTTAAATTCTCATAACTCATATTTTATTATTGCACATTCAATGCTTATTTATTTTGGGAGTTATAATCTTTCCACTTTATTTCCAATTATTACTATTTATTGTACTTTCAATTTTAATTTACCATTTCTCTTAACACGAATAATGATATGTATTTCGTTGTATTAATTATAAATTTCCTTTTGGGGTTAGCGCGGTTATATATGTTTATGCATTTATTTCTTTTATAATTCTAGTTATTCATTCTTAACTAGAGTATTTCTTCGTATTTTAATCTGTAGAAACCTTCCATTTTTAAAATGTCTCCTGTTATATTTTCCATCAATTTACCTAAATAAGTGGTTTGCGTTGTTTGAAATACAATGAATTTTTAAATTCCCTTTTTATGTTGAAATAGGCAGTGTAAACTATGAAGTGAAATTCCATATCTTACACATCTCTTTCCTTTTCTTTCTAATTATATTCTTTGTCAAATCAAACATCGCACTTTTTAATATAAATAAAATATTAGATAAATCTATGGAATTTGAACGGATCACATACCCAACTGATTAAATACATAAATTTCACATTACAATGGAATTATGAAAAATCTAATTCATATTAATACCCTTCAATCCAAATATAGTTCTGTAATAAATTCTACATTTAATTAAATGATAGATCTAAAACAATTCCACATTCAATTCATATTCAACTACTAACAACTTGGGACTATTTTCCAGATCTGGGTTTAATTAAACATCTCTATTCAATCTTTTCTAATTTGTAGAATACGTAGGTGGTGTTTTATTCGTTAAATTCAATCCTACAACCCTAGATCTTTCAATTAGGCATATCAGTCAAACAAAATCCAACAAAATAAATTACAATGCTGTAAATAGTTTACATAATTTTCATACTCACAATTTTTAAGCTTCCCAAATTTCTAGATTTGCATCTGATCCTTCTGATTCAACCATTTTCCCTTTTAAATTCAAGGCGTATGTATGAAATGATTATACA
The DNA here is from genome assembly GCA_030737815.1 of Allium fistulosum. Classification (NCBI taxonomy): domain Eukaryota; kingdom Viridiplantae; phylum Streptophyta; class Magnoliopsida; order Asparagales; family Amaryllidaceae; genus Allium; species Allium fistulosum. The sequence goes on from CM060907.1 coordinate 846,837,018, forward strand.
TAATATTAGAGTCATAGATATGAGAGGAGAATTGAGATTTAAGGGAAAATATAGATTTATAGTATTGGGATTTACCCTGTTATTATCCAATGCTACTTTGTACATTCATCTCCTTCTTATTTTATTATTTTTTGACCTTCTCAAATTTCTGTAATTACTCTGTTTTATTTTTGGGGGAAAAGTAAAGAGAGGAAATGACAGAGCTTCGCTGCCTACATCAGAAAATATGAGAAGAGGAGGAAGGTTTGGATATGTATTTATAGACGTTTGGATTAATCATACCCGTCGGATTAGAATTTATAAAATCTAGTCCGTTGCCAAGGTTCAACCTTAGCTTTCTCGGCTTCGACTGATCGACCGTAGCACGAGCGCCCCATATCATGAGTCGACTAGTGGGGCCCAAATATTTATTTTTAATTATTTATGTTCCGATTTCTTTAAATGTCCATAACTTCTTTGTTTGAACTCCATTCGCGAAACTCCAAATATGGAAGTTCCCTAGAAAATCGCCACGAACACAATAGCGTAAGTTTTGTGGCCAAATTCCATCATTTGCTCAAAATTATTTTTGGAACCTAATTAGTTATAAAATTATTAACCATAAATCTATGGGGTGTTACAGTACTTTGAAAACCAATCATCGAATTCTTTATTGAGATCGCCACGTGGATGTTGTGATTCGTAAATACTGCATATATATATAATATTGCATTTTAATATATAAGTATAATTGAAATAAATATGATTTTGGAAATTCATATATCCCGAATTATTATTTAATATTACCTAACAAATGGTGCAACTTCAGCACAATTAAGAAAAACATATGTGTGTGCTACATGGTAATCTCTATCGTCTAATCATATTTCCACACATTTTCTAGCAAGTCGCCATGTTGTCTAAAAATAGATAACATTCCTTCTGAAGAATCTTGTTCAACGCCTTCATCATTACGCGAAACAGTTTCAAATGATAAGTTCACATGGTCACTAAAATAATGAGAGAAAAAGAATGAAGTTTCTTCTTCAATATATGATTTGAAAATCAAATCTTCAGCTCATGCTTTTTGTCTTACTTTTTTCATCAGTGTATTTAAGTACCTATTAAAAAATTATTTCAAATTAAATTTTACTTTATTAAATTAATATTTAGCATACTTAATATTATTACCTCTCAAATGGATACATCCATCCATATTGCACAAGACATCGAAGACGATCTTTAGATGGAAGATGAATAGGTAAATGCTCTATTACATTAAAGAAACCTGGAGGAAATATTTTCTCCAGTTTGCAGAGCATTATAGGGATATCTACTTCAAGTTTACGTAGATGTTCAACTTTTAACGTACTCGAACAAAGCTCTTAATAAAACAAACTAAGTTCCATTATAACCGTCCAAATTTTTACGGGTAATGCTTCTTTTAAAACAATAGGTAATAAATTTTCCATCATTGCTTAGCAATAATGACTTTTCATCCCACTCAATTTATTGCTTTTAAAGTCGACACATCTACGAAGATTAGAAGAAACCATATCAAGAAATCTTAATCCCTCCACCCATTTTAACACAAATTTTACTTGGTTATTGTCTAACTCATAGCATGGTTTGGGTTTTCTAGTGTCTTTTGGCTTGATATGAAGCTCGGGATGCTTACATAATTCTTTTATATCATGCCTTGATTTTAAATCGTTCTTAGTCTTCCCCTTTAACAGTTAAAATTATATTAAACACATTATCAAACACGTTTTTCTCATAGTGCATCACATCAATATTATGACAAAGTAGGAGATCTTTCCAATAAGGTAACTCCAAAAATATACATTGTTCGCACCAATTATGAATAGTCGATTTACCTAGAATTTCAATTTGCACTCCAATTTCATGTATCTTTTGATATTCCTTTCCAAGTTCATATATTTCTTTGATTGACCAAATCGTTGGTGGTTGCGTAGTCTCTGCTTTATTAGTTGTAATGTTTTTTTATCTTTTCTAAAAGGATAATTAACATGAAGAAAACACCAATGACAATCAAACCATGAAATTTTCTACCCATGTAGTAAAGAAAATGCTCATGTTTCTTCCAGGCAATAAGGACAAGCTAGATGACCAACCGTACTTCAACCTAAAAGCTTTGCATACTTAGGAAAATCACTAATATCCATAAAAAAGAAGCGAACATACGAAATTTTATTTTGAAATGTCGTATATTTCAACTCCTTTATGCCATAGTGTTTTCAACTCTTCAATTAATGGTTGCAAATAAACATCGATTCCTTGTGTCGGATCATCAGGGCCAAAGATGACAATAGTGAGACACACATATGGAGTTTTCATACACATGCACGAAGGTAAATTATAATGCATAACGATAATAGGCCAAACTGAATATTTAGATCCAAATTGAGAGAATGGTGAAAATCCATCCGTTCACAAACTAAGTTTGATATTATGACTCTATGCTGCAAAAGTGGGATAAGTCTTATTAAAATGATTCCATGCTTCTCCATCAACTGGGTGTTTTAAGGTACCTTCTTCCCATGTTCTTACACCATGCTATCTTATATGAGGTGCGGTTACAGAAGATGCATATAACCTTTGAAGTTTAGGAGTGATGGGTAAGTAATGCATTCTCTTGTATGGAACTTCTTTTCCCTTCTTTTTCCTTGGTTCGTATCTTTCTTTGTTACATATTCTACACTTCTTAAGATTGATGTACTCTTTCCAAAATAACATGCAACCATTTAAGCATGTATCTATCTTTTGGTATGGCAAACAGAAAGCAGACATAAGTTTTTACACTTCATAATGATTTTCGTACATTAAGTTATCGGGTGGCATATGTCATTTTACAGCATGTATAACAACTGTAAATCCGGCTTTTGTGAAGTTGAATTTAGATTTCATAGCAATGTATTATGCGGTTACTGATAATTAGTAGCCACTATTACAACCATCCCAAAGGGGTTTCTTAGCATCATTCAATAAATCTAAATTTTCTTTGCTCAAATATTTGGTTCTTCTTCGACATTTACATCGTCATCATCAACTTCAATCGTAGGGAACATTGATCGTGCTTCATCTGTAAGTATATCCTCTGTGGGATTTGTCGTAACATTGTCATTATCCATCTCCTCCTCTGACACTACATGATTAGATGCAACAAGTTCTCCATGGCGATCCCACAAAAAATAATTCGACATGGAACCGTTTTGACACAAATGGAATTTAACCATATCCAGTTTCAAATGCTTCAAATGTTTGTAGTCACTACACGGGAAATGAATTTCTTCGTAGTTTCCATTATTACTTAAATATAATTCAATAAATACGTGTACCCACCATTATAAAATTTTCCATTATTGAGCCTCTTATTCACTTTCGTTGATATATCCAGCTCCTCCGATCAATAAAATAATTGACCATTTTTCCTATTTCAAAAATATGATAGAAATTCAAAAAATTGTTGGTCATTTTATGGATTAACATTTAATTTTTTAATTCATTTATACATTTAAATTTTTTATTAATTTATTATATGTTATCGTTATACACTAATTTGTTTATATTTTAATGTTTTGTTAACTATATAATATTTGATTCTTTTAACTTTTTTTATAAAATCTTATATATTTTCAATTTTAACAAATTATGAACAATATTATATTTTCACTTTATTATTTTGTCACGATCCGAAATCCAGCGATTGAAAATCGACATCAAATACCTCACGTGTATTCGACTGCCTAGATTCAAACGTTGAACTCCAGTTCGGATGGAGCTTATAACAACATTAGATGAATATAAAACAACGGAAACAAAATGAATATCATTCATTACATCACAGATACAACATCATCATAATATCCATTACTACATCAGAGTATCATAATACAAATGCCACAACTCCAAATAGAACATCATAATAGAACAACAAGTGATCATATACCAAAAAGTCTTCAAAGAAATAGAGTGATAGAGAATATCCAAAACTAAGCACCTTGAGATCCCAAAAGGTTTCAAGATATCTCCAAGTCGAAAGTTCCAAAAACCGATAGCCACCAAAACCAAAAGACTTCAAAATCCAGCTAACACCAAAGCACGGAAAACCTGCTACTAGGCTGCCCGTGTGGAAATTATGGGCACCCAGAGTTTAGAAAGAAACAATAAACTCCGGGTCAGTCGTGGGACTGGTATGAGTAAACCAAAACAGTTGTTTGAAATACAAACAGTTCTTAAAAGAAATCCGATATGTTTTTTTTGAAAATGAAACTACCATAAGGCCTCCCGGCAAACACACAATGCAATCGCACACATGGGGGAGATTTCTCCTTATGATAGTCAGATATGCTTAATACGAGAAAACTCTTTGATATTATTACTAATGCATAGTGTGAAAACATTTCGAAAATATAATATTAATCTTAGCCAGCATAGGTACCATGATACTATGCCTACTATAACTGCCATGTTAAATAGCAGGTTCTACAACTAAAACCGTACTGGGTTCGTATTGGAAATTGGATTTCCAACAAATGGTCAGGCTAAGGAACTTCCTATTGCCACATGGGTACGCCTCTGGAGGGACGTCCCGAGAACTTAACCAGCTCTCTGCCAACACAAGGCCGGGTTACCTCTGTAACTAGGTAACCACAACTCGAGTATGCCACCCCCCATACCATGATACCACCTTTTTCCAAAAGGAAATGACATACCCTAAAGGGTGCGACCCTCATAACCTTGCCGCATCTTTCCTGTTTTGACCATTTTCGGGTCGTGAGGTCCGATGAGGTCTCGTCTACAAAGCTACGCTTTACACGAAAGCCATGCTTTGATCACAAATGATCACCAACACATAGCAGCACTTAGCATGCCACACTAACAAATTGGGAATATATCACTGATAACCTTCAACTACATAACCTCTGAGCTCGTACGTCCCAGAGAAGGGTGTTAAGCTAAGAGAATAAATTCTCCGCCACCAAACAGAAATGTATTTGAAAGAAATCTGCTTTATATCTCAAAGTGTAGTGTCAGACATACGTCCATACAAATCTGTTCCGGGTTCGAACAGAATCGAAAGCACTTCCAAAGAAGCCCTTGCAATCCGGGTATCCACAATCCCGATAGGACTCCCCATCACATGTGGAGATCTCTATACCGGAGCAACTCAGTGCAGAGACATTCGATAGGTTATCCTATCGTTTTCGAAGACACCCGGTCTTCATCACCGTCTTCAATTGCAATCCATAACGTCGTATCATTATTCGGAATGGGTTATATGACACAAAGGTCCTCTCCCGGTTAATCCTAGCAGTATAGTGAGTGATCGTGACCCGATCTTCACTAGTAGATTTTGGGAGGCATTTCAAGATGCATTGGGAACAAAATTGAACTTCAGCACTGCTTATCACCCACAGTCTGATGGGCAGACTGAAAGGATTAACCGAATCTTAGAAGACCTATTGCGTGCTTGTATACTTGATTTTGGTGGTTCTTGGGAGGACCATTTACATCTGGTCGAATTCTCATACAATAATAGCTATCAGGCCAGTATCGAGATGGCTCCTTTTGAAGCTTTATATGGTTGTCCGTGCCGATCACCTACATGCTGGATCGAGGCGGGTGATAGACTCGTCCTTGGACCAGATATGACTAAAGAAGCCATTGAAAAGGTTGATTTTATACGAAAGCACCTCGTTCGTTCACCTCTGGCCATCAGAGGTAACGTAAACATGTCCAGAGCCGCGCCGACTCATCACGCAACTATCCTCACCGAAGCGATCAACTCCAGTGCTTTGACGAAGCCGCGGCGATCATATTTCCTGCTTCGACCAAAACGTGGGTTAAAACCACAAATCCTTGCTGTGCCATCGCCACAGCAAAGTATAAAATTATCGAACATTTTTCTGATGAACTCCGACCTCTAAACATGCTCCATCTTCGATCATAAGATTTATCATTACTCCGACCACCAGAATTTCATCAAAATCCATTTTACGTTCAACTTACAAATTCTCGTGATTCCCTAAATTAAAAATCATGATTTTTCTTTTAAAAATCATCATTCTTGAAAGCAAATCACATTATATAATTGATTCAAGAAATTGAGATATTTGTATTTTGACATGCATTTGGATTTCCCTGTAAAATCTTCTTCCCAGTTAAAAGCTATTTTCAGATTTATCTTAAAACTAGTTTTAGCAGTTAGATTTTGATTTAATACACATATTTCATTTAGATCTTAAAACATAAAATGGATCAGAGGAAGAGAAATTGAGTTTTTGAACAGGTTTTTGAAACCTGGAAACAAACAGAGGCAATATGCCTGTAACTGACATGCACACCCATCTCTGTATATACATATACATTTTTTTTGTATGCATGCAAACACTTTACAACTTTATTTCAAGCATCATTACAAACAACCAGTGGTATTACAGATTTTTAAAGGGTTTACTCACCTGAAATATTTTAAACAAAGAACAACTTCTGCTTTGAAAAAGTGAAATCTTTAATCTTCCTGGATCTTCTCTTCTGTTTTGATTTGTTTAGTTAAGTGAATTTGAGTTTATAAAATGATGTTTATTATTTTCTTCTTTCAGGTTTGCTGAGTTTTTTGAATGAATGAACTAAGACAAAGCAGTTGATATATAAAGGAAGTATACAAGGATAAAATTGTACAGGTGATATAGTTTTTTTATTTTGTTTGTACACATGAGATCAGAGATATTTTTTTATTTGATGGCCGATATAACCCTATCTTGTGTACTAAGGAGGCTGGCATTAATTGCCATTGTCTTGTTCTTCTCATGTTTATCCTTTTTAATTCGTTCAAAGATATTTACTCTTGTCCAAGTGTACATACTTAACTTCATTTGTTTCTATTAACATATTTCTTTCTTTTGTCTTATGCTTTGTAATATAAATGAAGTTCAAATTTACATTATATTAGAATTTATCTACGTGTTTATTATTTTGTTTTATAATTTATCTTATATATTTGTATTTTATTTTACTCCCTATATTTATTCCCATTTTTAACTTAAAATTTAAATTCAATATATATATACAAAAATTCAAATTTACCCTTATATGCATATATACATATATATGTTTACATATATATGAGATTTAAATTCAAATGATTTAAACTCAAAAGAAATTGAAATTTTATTCATATAAATTATCACTCATTTTATTTGTTTTGAAACTTTTCAAATTATTTTCAAATTGAATTCCAAAAGTTTAAATAAATTACCAAATTTAAATTAATAAATTTTTGGGATGTTACACATATCCCCCCTTAAAAAAAATTTCGTCCTCGAAATTTGAAAGAGGAAGAAAAGCAAATAAAGAATGTACGAATTCAGAAAAGGATAGAGAAATGGCTTACCAGTTTAAGCCGAGATATCCACTCTGCAATTGGGATATGATTTCTGCATGCTATCTTCAGTTTCCCAAGTGCAGTCCTTTGGATTGCCACTCCACTGTACTTTAACCAGTTTTACAATTTTATTTCTCAAGTTCTTTTCATCACGATCTACAATCTTTATTGGTTCTCTTCTAACAGTTAAATTGGGAGTGATTTCGAGATCCTGCTGAGCCGCTTCTTCAATAATACAGTCTGGATCGTGCATATACTTTCGGAGATGAGAAATGTGAAACACATTATGCACGCCAGACAACCAGCTAGGCAGCTGCACTCGATAGGCTAAAGAACCGATCCTCTCCAGAATAGGGAAAGGACCAATATACCGTGGTGCCATCTTACCGGTCTTTCCAAACCTTAATACACCTCGCATTGGATATACTTTGAGAAAAACAGAGTCTCCAATCTGGAATTCCAAATCTTTCTTCTGCGATCATAATAATTCTTTTGACGACTTTGAGCCATTTTCAATTTCTTTCGTATAAAATCAACCTTTTCAGTGGCTTCTTTAATCATATCTGGTCCAAGGATGAGTCTATCACCTGCCTTGATCTAGCATGTAGGTGATCGACACGGACGACCATATAAAGCTTCAAAAGGAGCCATCTCGATACTGGCATGATAGCTATTATTGTATGAGAATTCGACCTGATGTAAATGGTCCTCCTAAGAACCACCAAAATCAAGTATACAAGCACGCAATAGGTCTTATAAGATTCGGTTAATCCTTTCAGTCTGCCCATCAGACTGTGGGTGATAAGCAGTGCTGAAGTTCAATTTTGTTCCCAATGCGTCTTTAAATGCCTCCCAAAATCTACTAGTGAAGATCGGGTCACGATCACTCACTATACTGCTAGGAATACCGTATAGTATGCCTCCTAAAATCTACTAGTGAAATGCCTCCTAAGAACCATGATACCACCTTTTTCCAGAAGGAAATGACATACCCTAAAGGGTGCGACCCTCATAACCTTGCCGCATCTTTCCTGTTTTGACCATTTTCGGGTCGTGAGGTCCGATGAGGTCTCGTCCACAAAGCTACGCTTTACACGAAAGCCATGCTTTGATCACAAATGATCGCCAACACACAGCAGCACTTAGCATGCCACACTACCAAATTGGGAGTATATCACTGATAACCTTCAACTACATAACCTCTGAGCTCGTATGTCTCAGAGAAGGGTGTTAAGATAAGAGAATAAATTCTCCACCACCAAACAGAAATGTATTTGAAAGAAATCTGCTTTATATCTCAAAGTGTAGTGTCAGACATACGTCCATACAAATCTGTTCCGGGTTCGAACAGAATCGAAGGCACTTCCAAAGAAGCCCTTGCAATCCGGGTATCCACAATCCCGATCGGACTCCCCATCACATGTGGAGATCTCTATACCGGAGCAACTCAGTGCAGAGACATTCGATAGGTTATCCTATCATTTTCGAAGACACCCGGTCTTCATCACCGTCTTCAATTGCAATCCATAACATCGTATCATTATTTGGAATAGGTTATATGACACAAAGGTCCTCTCCCGGTTAATCCGAATAGTGAGCGCTTAATGTTTTAAAACACGTGGATGTATTAATCACAAAGATTCACATTTAGGGTTCGATGTGGGTTTCAGATAACTAACTGAAATCCGACTCCCTATCGCAACGAAATTCAAATGTCGTTTTACGGGCCAATGGGTTTTCACATTCACATAGAAACAAATCACAGATATCACAGCTCAGCACAAAGCAATTCATATCACATGGTATCATAATCACATATCAGAGACATCAATCAATACAAAGCATTCAATAACAATCAATTATCTAAAATTAAGATGGACTAATCATGTGATTATAATTAATTAATTACATAATTATTTTCACTAATTATCTTTAACTAATGATTAATTATTCTTAATTTTAAATTGATTACTTATTAATTATTCATTAATTAATCCTTAATTATAAATTAATTAACCTTTTTAATTAATAATTAATTAACTTTAAATAATTATTCTTTAATTATTAAGTAATTATAAATCATTAATTATCTAATGATCATTAACAAAATAAATTAACTTAACTTTTAAGTTAAAATATGAAAACATTTGATTAACTTCTTAATCACTTTGTTAAGTTTTTTTAAACAAACTCTTTTAAAATATAAGTTTAAAACATATTAAACTTAATTAATTTAAAATATTTTATTTTAAAACCTTTAATTACACATTCCAACTTAACATACAATTATCATTTTAAAAAGAACAAATTTAGAAATTTATTTAATTTGGATTTTTTTAAAGTTATTATTATTTTTTAACTGTAAATCATAAAACCCGAGACTTTCCCGAGCCTTCCACGAGCCAAAGTTCCATCTGCTTCGAGTTCTTAACCAACCCAACCCGTGTATAATTTTTTTTAAACTTAAAATTTGTTTAAGTGTTAAACCCCGGCACAAGCTTGAAATTTCACGAACCCAAACTCGAGCCAGAATGTGAACTTCCCGAAGTAAAACTCGAGACATCATCACCCAAACATCCACTGACACAATCATCGACTTGTGTATGTGCACCGCCAATCCGGCCACCTCCGGTCAAAGCTCTGGCCATCGACAAGTCAGCTACAACCTCCACACATCACCAGACCACCTAGAAACTCAAGACATCGATGAACTTGCAATCGAGCTATAGAACCCAAACTAGAACAAAACTTCGATCCACCAATCCACCTCGTTCGTCCACCTTTGGCCATCAGAGGTCACGTAAACATGTCCAGAGCCGCGCCGACTCATCACGCAACTATCCTCACCGAAGCGATCAACTCCGATGCTTTGACGAAGCCGCGGTGATCATATTTCCTGCTTCGACCAAAACATGGGTTAAAACCACAAATCCTTGCTGTGCCATCGCCACAGCAAAGTATAAAATTATCGAACATTTTTCTGATGAACTCCGACCTCCAAACATACTCCATCTTCGATCACAAGATTTATCATTACTCCGACCACCAGAATTTCATCAAAACCCATTTTACGTTCAACTTACAAATTCTCGTGATTCCCTAAATTAAAAATCGTGATTTTTCTTTTAAAAATCATCATTCTCGAAAGCAAATCACATTATATAATTGATTCAAGAAATTGAGATATTTGTATTTTGACATGCATTTGGATTTCCCTGTAAATCTTCTTCCCAGTTAAAAGCTATTTTCAGATTTATCTTAAAACTAGTTTTAGCAGTTAGATTTTGATTTATTACACATATTTCATTTAGATCTTAAAACATCAAATGGATCAGAGGAAGAGAAATTGAGTTTTTGAACATGTTTTTGAAACCTGGAAACAAACAGAGGCAATATGCCTGTAACTGACATGCACACCCATCTCTGTATATACATATACATATTTTTTTGGTATGCATGCAAACAGTTTACAACTTTATTTCAAGCATCATTACAAACAACCAGTGGTATTACAGATTTTTAAAGGGTTTACTCACCTGAAATATTTTAAACAAAGAACAACTTCTGCTTTGAAAAAGTGAAATCTTTGATCTCCCAAGATCTTCTCTTCTGTTTTGATTTGTTTATTTAAGTGAATTTGAGTTTATAAAATGATGTTTATTATTTTCTTCTTTCAGGTTTGCTGAGTATTTTGAATGAACGAACTAAGACAAAGCAGTTGATATATAAAGGAAGTATACAGGGATAAAATTGTACAGGTGATATAGTTTTTTTATTTTGTTTGTACACATGAGATCAGAGATTTTTTTTTATTTGATGGCTGATATAACCCTATCTTGTGTACTAAGGAGGCTGGCATTAATTGCCATTGTCTTGTTCTTCTCATGTTTATCCTTTTTAATTCGTTCAAAGATATTTACTCTTATCCAAGTGTACATACTTAACTTCATTTGTTTCTATGAACATATTTCTTTCTTTTGTCTTATGCTTTGTAATATAAATGAAGTTCAAATTTACATTATATTAGAATTTATCTACGTGTTTATTATTTTGTTTTATAATTTATCTTATATATTTGTATTTTATTTTACTCCCTATATTTATTCCCATTTTTAACTTAAAATTTAAATTCAATATATATATACAAAAATTCAAATTTACCCATATATGCATATATACATATATATGAGATTTAAATTCAAATGATTAAACTCAAAAGAAATTGAAATTTTATTCATATAAATTATCACTCATTTTATTTGTTTTGAAACTTTTCAAATTATTTTCAAATTGAATTCCAAAAGTTTAAATAAATTACCAAATTTAAATAAATAAATTTTTGGGATGTTACATATTTTCTACTTTGGGGGTCGATCCTAGTACTTCCCATTACAAACACAATAATAATTACATTTCGTAAATCATTCCATTTTAAATGATTCAACAAAATTTCGACAGTACTTCCCCTTTGTTTCCTATATCGTACACAAATCAGTGTACAATAAGAACAAAAAGGAAATGATATCGAAATTTTATGAACCGTTTAAGATGAAATGATTTACAAAATATAATTACTTTATTATGTTTGTAACTTATCCAATACAGGGACTAATCTGATAAATATTATATCAGATGAATATTGATGTCCGTTTTGTAATAAAAACAAATATCTATATAACAATCATATATAATGCTTGTCATATGGGGCCAGAAACTCTCTAAGGGATTTAAAAAATAAACTACATTATACAGTAATTTGTTTATATCAACGTTAACACTAATTCATTATTTAAACTAGTGCGAACCCGTGCTTCGCCCATGGGGTAGACAAATAAGTTTATGAATTTTTATTTATTATGATTAATAACAACTTATGTTTCATCATTTTTTTACTAAAGTGTATTTTTATCCCTAAACCATTCCAACAAAATCAAACAATCATGGTCTCGTAGGAAATCTAGGCATTGCGCCTTAAAAGAAGTAGTTGGAACCGAATGGAATACAAAATTATTGCAAGAAGAAATGAAAACGTGTCATTCATATTAGAAAACATTGTGATTGTATATATATTCGAATAAAATAATATATTGAAATAATTAGCAACATTCACGAAGGTTTGTTAAACTAAACTAACACAAATCTTAGTAATTAATTTACTACGCTTACAATACTTGCTAGCTAACCATGTTTATTGAGAATACATCCTTTGATTTGGCCGCAACAACTGTTATAAGCAACAATGCCAACAAATACAAACTGTCGCCTATAAAAATAATTATGTATACCGGAAATTCAAATAACATAAGGCTCATTATATAAAAGATGTCAATACAACAGGGAATCAAACAAAAATCTTTAAGCAACTGTTATGTTATTTGTCCATAAAATGTTCTCAAATAGTTTTTTATTTATTGATGAAACATCAAAGTTAGTAAGAATTTTAAATTATTGTGATTCATCCATGTAAAAAGCTCCTGAATCCTAGCTATTAGCTTTAGTCCATCCATCAACGTTATGTTTTCCCTGAAACATCAAGACTCACTTGAACATATAGCAAAAGGATCCATGCATAAGAATGAATAAATTTTTTGTCATGCTTATATTCTAGTAAATATAGCCTGGAAGAACAAAATTCTATAGTAACCGTTTGACCTTGAAAACAGTACCAAAAGTAGCAGTGAAAGTGGCATATACCATCGTACCTAGAATGCATAGTTTGTAGTCTTGAACAGTGTACAAAATTTAATACCATTTGTAACACCATGTTTGGGCTAACTGAACACATAATAAAGCATACATGAAGTGAAAAACAAACAAATCATGAAAATCTTCATAAATACCTAGCTTGAGCCTATTTTTCAAACGATGATGCATAGGAAGAAGATAAGAAAGTGCCTACTTAGACCCATCAAAGAGCACCGAAAAGCCAAAACTATCCATAAAAGTTTTATTTACACGATGTATTTTCTTAAACTCCTATTAACATGTTTGTTAATTAGCATTACATGATGTATTGATTCATTTTCACATATAATGATGTCATAGTGCAGAAAGTAATCTCAAAATGAAGCATCAAAATTTATTCAACACTATCAAATGCTCCAAAACTAAATCACCATAAGATGGTACACAATTGTTTTTGTGTTGGAATCTATCCGTTTGAATGTAAGAATTCTATTACTCTTCAAATGACAGTATGAAAAATAGTGTATCATCCATAAAATATACAATCACCTAATGGAGCCTTATTCCAAAGATTTCCAACAAATACAGAAGCCAGCTTTTGAAAAGGACATAAGATAAAATCTATTGAGGTTGCATTCGCTGTTAGCCAAATTCACCGTTTTCTTGTATAATTTTGAAGTCTTAATGGTAGCAATTGACGTATGCCTTGGTAAGCCAGGAGATATTTTACGTTTTGTATATCCCTAGTGACATAGTCCATAAAATTATGAATAGTAATTAAAGTAGATCTATATCTGTAATCCAAGATGTGTAGAATATTTGTACTCGTGTGATGATGCACTCCACTTGGAATCATCCTTAGACTAATTACACATTCATCATGTTAGTGCATATTGTTGGGTGCCTGTAAACTTAAGTCCTAAAAGCTCAAATCAACCGAGTTGAAGTTTACTGGAATATGCAATGCTGATGTAAATATAAGGGACTCATGTGATGTAATGGTTCAGAACTGATGCCAATCTTATGCAATGCAAGGACAAGGAAAGAGAAATTATTGCAATTACTAAAGTATCAAAATTAAAATTCTTTATAATGAACGCACATCCATTTTTTAAAACTTCATTACTCAAGCAAGCATATGGTAATAATAACATCATCCATGAAGAGGTAAAGGTAAAAACTTTAATCCATGAAACTATATATGATCAAGAGCATATAAGAAAATGAGATAAAGCATAAACTCATATATGATTTGTTGAAGAAGCTTCTATTATAAGGTCTATGTGACAATAAAAAAAAACAATACAATGTGAATGTAATCATTATAAGATGTTCAAGGCAAACTGGATGATGTATATATTTTCTACTCCATGAGACCGAGAGTTCGAGACCAAACAGATCACAAAACGAATGTTGTCCAAGCCAAACTCTAAATTAAGGGAAGATATATAACCTTTCTACTCACTTAAATCAATTAAGAAAATAAAGCATCAATCAAATATATTAGGTTCTAGAATCTACTTTTGTAGACCGAACTTATTATTAGAACACTAAAACAATTCAACATCTCCACGATGTTTCATTGACGCTAACTTCGTATTTTATAAAAGAAATTACAGCGTTGGGATCGTTTATATTCATCAATGAGGAAAAGTTGTTTGAGATAAGAAGAGCTGCAAAATTCAGGTCCAAAAAATAAATAAAAATAATTTTTTTAAATGGACATGATTTATAACGGAGAAGATGAATATGATGAAATGCTAGAAAAAAGAAATATGAAAAATTATTATTGGAATACGGCTTGTTTTGGAGTTGAATCACTTAAACATGGAAGACTTCAGAAGTTTAATCCTAATAAAGATAAATAAAATAGTGTAAAATGTTGCAGTCCAAATTCTTCATATGAAAATAAAAGTACTAAATAAAAGTTCAAAATAACAACATTAACTATGAGTCAAGAAATGAGATCCTTAAAAGGACATAATTACCCACATATAGCTTTTATATTATTATGTAGTGTTGTGGATACATGGACTATTTTGAAAAAAGATAAAGCTTCAACTTAAACAGACTTGAGGAGAAAAAATAAAGTAGAAATCATATGAAGCATCTTTGTAAGATCTTAGGTGTTTCTATGTACTTGTAAATTAATGTAGAAAACTATACGCATACTCCATGATAGTTCCTTGGAGTAGAAAAAGTTCCTATTATAGGCCCCTAAGCGAATATGTATGGAATATTTAGCAAAACTGTCAAATGAAGCAACAAAAGATTCTAAAAGAACTTCTCTGGCAAAACTATTCTTAAATTAGACATTATATGCACATTCTCTGCCTTCACATTCACTAACACATAATCATATTGGAACTTCCAAAATGTCGATCTATATTTCAACAAAAATTGCAAACTTATTGTTTTACTTCAACTTAAGTAGAGTGCTAAAAAGGATCTACTACATTGCCATGTTTCAATGAATTTAGTGGAATCTGGTTTCAACTAAAAATGAACAAACTTGAGAAATGAAATTAAAATTAAACCTTTAAGAGGGGAGAAAAAATTATTAAGAGTTTTACCCACTCGACCTTTTCTCATTATTAAGTCACTTATAAATAAATCAGGAAGTACACCGGTTTTATATTTATGGAGAAACTTACAGTATAGGATAGGACATCATCATATGTTAAGATATCAAAGAAAACCAGGAAGAATTTTTTTTGCACATTTTCTAGATTTTCCAATTTAGATATGAATAGAAACGGGTGCATTTGTAATGAATTGTCATCTCAATAGGGATATGGTGATAAACGCATAGTCGTAGCAGCTACAAATTTGGAAATGGTTCATTACCAAAATTTCATTCTTTCATAAAAAATGGCCTATAAATGTTTGTACAGTTTACCTCAAATCACTACAACTAAGTGCCTGTGTAATAAGTAGGAATCGTGTGTAACTGTCCCCCTTATAATGTATGCTCACTATCATTGAGGTTGACATCAGGTTGAACACATAAGTAACTCTGTGAAATTGGACCCCTAGACTGTTCCTTTTCATTGAATGAGGGATGAAGCTAGCCCAGTTTATGCTATAAAATTATAGGATAATTAACACATGCATTCAAATGTCACTAATTCATTTGTGGTACTGAGTAGAGGAATAATCACTGTGGATTTTACCTCATCGATTTTTTATTATTATTGAGCCATTACCAACATGTTAGGAAAAAAATATAGCAAGAAAATATAAAAACCAAAAATCAAATGTTTCCATAGTTTAACAATTAATGAATTTTCATTCTCAACAAGAATATGCTGAAGAAGGCAAGAATATGCTGAATGTTCTCAGATATATGTTATGTACATGTCATAATAGTCCTCTAAAAGGACCAATATCATTTTTTATGCCAAGTGAAGCATGTGAAAAATGCATAACTTAGCTTTTTATCTTATATGGTAAGAGCATAAGAAATTTTAGACTTAATTTATGGTAAAACAGTGGAATGCAAGTGAAGCTATCTTGCTGGGCTAAAGTTGTATCGATAAAAGAAATCCAACCCAATACATATCATTAGTGACAATTGAAATCATTCAATAATGAAAATATGAACCATTATTAGGATTAAAAAATGTGAAAGAAGATGTAAAATATTACATATATACTGTGTGGAAAAAAAATCTATTTATAACCTGGTAATAAAAATGGACTGGTATATGGATAAGGCCACACATTGGCTTATAAAATTTAGGTTTCAAGAGAGTAAACTAAGATATATGTAAGCTAACATTGTAGTGGAAAAAATTAACATTACTAAGGCAATTCATTTACTAGAAAACATTTTCATGTTAAATGATTTGAACTATACATATTCATTTATCTTTCAGTTATGCTGTTAAAAAATTATAATTGAACAAATCAATAACCTGGACCATGTAACTGAATAAATATGTTCATTATGGTAATACATAGAAATTATGCTTAGAACATGCAAATCACATTCAAAATTCTCAAAAGTTGAGTCATGAAATTATTAAAAAGAAACCAACAAATTTATCAATCCAATGTTGAAATTTCAATACTCAAATGATAGAGTGAGACAAAAAAAAGAACTTGAATTAGCACTGGTTACAACATGGGACTCGGTGACAAAATGACAGTGTCTGTTTCTTTGAAACAACTTGAAATTTGTTGAATTCATCAAGCACCTCAAACGATCAGTTGGATATAGCTGACATTGTTTGATTAGCCTACATAAATGAAAGTCAAATCTCAATGTGATTGATTTATACAAAATCCACCCTAATTAATATTATATATAATAGGTCTTAAATCAGGTAATATTTTTTATGATTGAGTTATGCAACTCTCTTTTTTATTTTAGTAATACGAACCGTGAAGTGTCTAACTTGACACTATATATACATACATACAAACGCATGTACATATGTATGTGTATGTGTGTGTAATGCGTAAATTTAATATGTTAAATTACACCATTTTAATTTAAATAAACCAACACCTACTTGCTAGTACAATGAATGAAATTTAAGAAGTATAATATGCTCCATCTTTCAATGAAGTATGTAAATTAACTCAAATGTTTGTAACCTAGGATATGTATTAAGACACTTATCCTTAGTGCTCAATTACTGCATTATGAATCCGATCATTCTAATTGCTAGAATCATATTATAAAGTTACTTATAATTAATTCAAGTCAAAAAATCAGTGGCTAAACCAAAGTTGACAATTCATAAATTAATTAATTCATGTCAAAACATCAGTGGCTAAACTAATGTTGGCAATTCATAAATTAGTAAGATAATAAGAAAATTTTCAAGCATGGTTACCAAACACATATATTTAACTGTGAAAATCTATTGATTGTTTGAACTGCAGTTGTCTAATAATATTTATGAAATTGTCAGCAAAAAAGGTATTAATAACGATCTTAAAAAAACACCATATCATCTCACTTGGAATCATTTCAATAAACAAAATTTATTTACAAACAGGCCAGCACCATTTTAGCTAGGACCAATGCTTATTTTCCTAAAGTCTCAAGTAGATTTTTACTATTTTGGACATATATAATATTAACCACAACCATATAACTTTTATTAACACACTCATCTAAACCTTATTAACCAAGACAACCATCGAGAAGATGATGGTGATATCTTGAGATATACACATCTATGGTAATAATATAGTAAAGAAGAAAAAGACAATCCCTATATTTTGACATATGCATCTGATCAAGTGAAATCTGACTACTCAAATATAATTCACTTTCCCATTTTAGAGATTTGTGCACCGACCTTCAATTATGGGACCTTCATCTCAAAAGGCATATCGATTGTCGTATCTCCTGCATTATTATAATAAAATATAAAATTAGTTAAAAAGTAGCTATGGAAGTTGTTAAGGTACGCCCTAAACAAAAATTAAATCGTGCACCGAAAATAAAATTCAAAGAAATACGAAATAAATTTTCCAATCATAAATGAAATAGAGCTCAACCCATATCATCATTAGCATAACCAATAAATTCAAAATGTAAATAGAGGTGGAAAGTTTGAAACATTAAGTTGTTTTGCTCAATAATAATGCTCATATAGAGATTTTTCTTCCGCTGCAGGTAGAGTTTCACATACTGAACATCTACCTTTGTTTATTCTGCATGATACTTGGTGAGGCGGACTAATTACACTAAACTTTGGATACTGAATTTGAATCAGTATATATGGTATGTACAATTTTGCATATAAAAAGGACAGAACATGGAAAATAAGTAAATAACTATGAGAAATATTATGAACCACATATAATTTACTTCTTTTGTCCTTCCTTTGTGTTGATTACCAACTCAGTTTTAAGTTCAACTTCATGTTCTTATATATATAATAGAAAACAAATATTTAAGCTTCCTAAATTAGTTGTTACCATCATCTATGTAGTAAAACAATAATTTTAGCATAAAATATATATTAATTATAGAAGATAGAGATGAAAAAGGTACAACATCAAGAAACTGACTTACTCATAGACATTTTTATATTACAGTATGAAGAGACAACAGGGAAAAAAGCAAACTAAATAGACGCAAGCTGAAGTAGTAAAGCGATAATAACAAAATGGTTGCCTAACAGAAATTAGGTTTTTTTAAATCTCAAATATGGTAGACAATTAGGTGAAGAAAGCCAGAGCGGCCCTAAATCTACGAATAAAATGACAGGCTCGCTGCCGGAATCTGGATGAGCAAGGGGAGGAAAGTTTCTAGAAAAGAGCGATGGGAAAAGATTGGAAACTGCCGAGCTTGCCACTAAGAACAGCCTTTAGAGAACCGTAATACGATGTACTATACACAGACATAATTAAAATAAAATCTATAAATGAGGGAAATGCAAAATTGAGAGGAGTCATAGAATCAAAATAGGTAAATTTGAACTGAACATAATTGGATTATAAACTGCAGGTTTAAACAAAAATTGAACCGAAGGAAAGAAAGTACATAAAAGGAGAGAGAAAAAAAGACTTACTCACTGCAATTTCGGGAGAACGGCTGATAGAGCGAGGCACTTGAAGTTATCGACCATTAAGATTAGGCTTTTCATCAAGAGTAAGTGGAATAGGGATGTTAATATCAGTTTGGAGGATGAGGAAGAAGTGGGGCGCTAAGTATGAATAAAAGGAAAATAAAATTTGCGACCGTTCGTTTAAGAAAATACGTAGCTTGCGCTCTTGAATTGTAACTCAGCGGTAATATAACAGTATAGATTCTTAATGATTAAAAACTAATAAAACATGTTTTTTTTTCAACATATTTTAGCTAACACTAATTTCAATTTATTGCACAGTAATAAAAAAAAAATTACACACCAATTTGTTTATATATTACCAAATACATGTAAACTAAATTTATGTATAATTAAGGGTCTATAAACTAATAAAGGGATTATGTAAATAAATTGTTTTTGTCGACATTTTAGATAACATATACTAAATTGGTTATAATTAATGTATAATTAAGGATCTATAAACTAATAAAGGGATTTTATAAACTAATTGGTTATAATTTATGTATAATTAAGGATCTATAAACTAATTAACACTAAATTATGCTACACTAATACACCATAAACTAATCAACCCAAATTAGCTCTAACTATACATTAATTATAAGATTTAAACACCAGTAACCCTAATTAACATTTCTAAATCAATCAAATATACATAATTATAACCAACCAATGGGCTATTATCAACAAATACACACACAAGTTAACACTAATTTTATCATAATTCAGATCAATTAGTTTCGGGGAAGAATATATCCGATTTTTGATGAATTGAAGACGTAGACGGTTGGAGATTGCAAATTGACGAAGAATTTGATGGATTGTGGCAGCTCACGACAACTAGGGACGGATTTGAGGGTTTAGGTTTTTTGATTTGAGAATGGGAAATAAAGAAGAAAAAAGGTTTAGCTGCTGCTGTTTAAGTGACTTTCCAATGGTTTCCGACAGCAATCGACAGCTATTTTTTCGACGGTTTCCGACGGCTGTTGAATATAATAATTTATCTTTTCTCCCTATTTAAATCAAATTTAGTTTAATTTAAATTATTATCAAAATTTAATTTGCTATCCAAATTTTAAAAAGTTTACGATAACGCAGTTTTGTTTCTAACTATTAAAAGGTTATTTTTATTTGTTATACAATAATTTTTTAACTATTTTATAATTAATTGTGAATTTTAAATGTATTTAACATAATAAATTCACATAAAATAAAGTATTAAGTAAAAAAAAATTTGTTGAATCTTATGTCCATCTAAGTTATTTTGGGCATTCGGTTGAAATATGAAAGGAAATAAAATGTTAAGACATCAAACTTGATTTTTCAAATTTATAACTGTTCGTCGACATTCAAACTTAAACCTTTCATTCGAAGGTCAAACGATCTTCAAACGAGACGAAATTCAAACCATATAAACTATGTTATGTATTTATCCAACCCATATGGTTGGGTTTTAAAAAAACATATAGAAAAAAATTTAGATTTCAAACAGGTCTATTTCAGAGAAGTTGTCTAACAATACATATCAAGTGTTATACAACTCCTTGGAAAATGATATATTTTGAGTCTAATTTTTTTTCTTCCATTTTTTCTCCATTCTAACCATACGGATTGGATAAATACATTATAATGTATATATGACTCGAATTTCGTCTCGTTTGAAGATCGTTTGGACTTCAAACGAAAGGTTATTAGTCTGAATGTAGATGAATGACTATAAATTTAAGAATCAATATCGGCATCCTAAATTTATTTAATTTTTTATTGTATTTTAGAAGTAGGTCCAAAGTACTTTAGATCGACATAAGATACAAAAAAATATTTTTCTATCGAATATTTTCTTTTATATGAATCTATAATTTAAATACATTTAAAAATTCATAATTACTTATACAATGGTTAAAAAGTATATTTATATTCATAAAACAGTTACTCATCATAATATTTACCGAAGTTGTATAATGAACGGACCAAAAGTTGCATAGATTGATCGTTTGAGTTTGATTTTCTATAAAGTAAAATATCGAATTACACAACAAATGATTATCAAAAATACTAATTTGACCAACCACAAACCGTCACAAAACCGCAGAATTGAATAAAAATATCTTCATTATTTTAAGGAATTAAATTAGTATTTTTAAATAAATTTTTAACTTCTACAAATAATAAGGCCCGTTGAAAGCCATTGAAAACTATATGACGGGGCCCGGCGGCCTTTAAAATCTTCCGTCAAAATTTCCGTTGTTTCTTATAGTGCTAGTTATTTTAATTAATTTTATTTATCACATTATTATAACTTAGTAACTATAGAAATTTGAAATTTATTTAAAAATATTAATTTAATTTCTAAAGGTTAAAGAATATATTTTTATTCAATTCTTCAATTTTATGACATTTTGTTAGTAATTAAATTAGCATTTTCGATAATCTTTTATTGTGTAATTCGATATTTAACTTTATTGAAAATCGAACTCAAACGGTTAATCTATGCAACTTTCAGTCCATCCATTATACAACTTCGGTGAAATTTATGATGCTAACGGTTTTATGAATTTAAATATATATTTTAACCATTATGTAACTAATTATGAATTTTTAAATGTATTCAACATTATAAATTCATATAAAAGAAAATTTTCGGCAGAGAAATATTTTTTTGGATCGTATGTTGATCCAAAATATTTTAGACCTACTTCTAAAATATGATAAAGTAAATAAATTTAGGGTCCCAATATTGATTCTCAAATTTATAGCGTCCGTCTACATTCGATTTCGTCTCGTTTGAAGATCATTTGACTTTCGACCGAAAGGTTTAAGTTTGAATGTCGATGAACATGTATAAATTTGAAAGTCAAGATTGATACCTTAAACTTGTTTATTTTCCTTTTATATTTCGACCGTATGCACAAAATACCTTGTAACGATATAAGATTCAATAAATTTTTTTTTACCAAATATTTTATTTTATATGAATTTATTATGTTAAATACATTAAAAATTCACAAATTATCAAATCGTTAAAAAAGTGTTGTATAACGAATAAAAATAACCTTTTTAATATATAGAAACAAAAGTGGGTTATTGTAAAAAAATTAAAATTTTAATAAAAAATTAAATTAAACTAAGTTTATTTTAAATAGAGAGCACATTTAAATTAATATAATAAACTGTCGTAGATAACCGTCGAAGATTAGCCGTCGATGGCTGTCGATAGCCATCAAAATATCGCGAATATGGCTTCAGTCGAACCAGTTTCTTCCTCATTTCTTACTTCCCAAATCCCTTAAACCCAAAAAATTTTAACCCTAGTTCTTCCAAACTCCGTCCTTAGCCGTCATAATTCGTCAAAATCCATCGCAATCTTCATCAAATTGGAATCTCCAAGCTTCTATGCCTTCAACCCGTCAAAAATTAGGTATATTCTTCCCCTAAACTAATTATTTCAAATTGCGGTAAAATTTATGTTAATTTGTGTTTATGTTTATCGATAATAACCCATTGATTGGTTATAATTGTATATTGGTTGATTTGAAAATGTTAGTTAGGGTTTTTAGTGTTTAAATCCAAAAATTAATGTATAATTAGGGTTAATTTGGGTTTATTAGTGTATGTGATTATTAATGTAACATAATTTAGTGTTAGTTAGTGTAAGTGTTAACTAAAATGTCGACAATCCGTCAAAAAAGTCATGTCCTCTCATGGTGACCATCCCTCCTTACCTTCTCCCATCCCTCCCCTCTCTCTCTCTCTCTGACGACCACCTTCCCTATCCTCCTTTTGTCCAACCTCTCTTGCCCATCCTGCTGCCTACTCCACTTGATCCACCTATCGCTCCTGCTCCTTGTGTTGATCCTTTTCCTCCTCTCATAGATTCTTCTCCAAGCTCTTCTTTTCATCAACCTCCCTCTATCCCACTCTCTTTTGCCACTTCTCCTAGCTCCTCTTGGTCTTCCCTTTTCAGTTCCAAGCCTAGAAACACTGGTGCATATATCCCTGTTCATTTTGATGTTGCCTACTCTGGCACTCCTCTTGAACCACCTCAGAAAGTTGTCGAAGAAGGCATTAAACCTTGGTCTGGTTTCCTGGTGGGATTTTACTTGGCTGGCAATGTTAACTTTATAGCAGTTAAATCTCACTTGGATAAAGCTTGGAAGCTCAAACGTTCATATGAAATATTCTTTGACAAACAAAATTATTATTTTCATGTTCTCTAATGAGGAAGACAAGATGCATATACTTACGAAAGATCCTATATTTATTAGAGGTCAGATGTTTATTATATCAAAATGGAACCCTTCCTTTTCATCTGTTCGTGCTTCTATTCGCACTGTTCCTATATAGGTTCATTTCTACAGAATTCCTATTCTGACACGGTCTCTTTTGGGCATTAATTGATTAGCATGCCACCTTGGAAGGTTGATTTGCTTTGATGAAAATACGGAAAAATTGAAAAGATTTGAATATGCGAAGTGTTTAATTGAAATATCACCAGATCATGAACTGCTGAATATTTAGCTATCGGTGATGACTCATGTCCAAATATTTTACTTGAGTATTCATGGAAACCCCTAATTTTCACTCACTGCAAGATATTTGTTCATGCTTCTGATCATTGTGAAAGGATGAATGAGTCTAAAAATGATTTAGAAGTTAACAAGATGATTGACAGTAAAAGGATGAAGTGAATGAGTCTATAGAACCTGTTGTTGGTAAAGCTTCACAAATAAAAGAGGGCCATGTTCGAAAAGATAAAAAATACCACTTTGTTAAAGAGAAAAGGAAAATGAAAAATGTTCGAAAAATTTGGAGGAAAATTAATAAGGTTGATCGTGCCAAAATGGATGTTACCGATGTTGTTGTTGATGATCAATTAGATTCTAAAGGAAATTATCAAGTGAATATTGAAATTAATAATGAAACAGAGACAGCTGATGTTACTAATGAGGTTACAACTCCTGATGTGGTTACTGTAGATATAAACACAAATGCAAACATACAAGCAAATGAACCAGATCATGTGGCAACTCACAACCCCTTCTCTATTATCCAACAATTAAATGATGAATCAGAAGGATCTGAACTTGTTATTCCTGTTCAAAATGTGTCCTTATCCCCAACCAACATGAACTGCTCCTTGGGTGAAACTGTCCTTTTCTCTCTCAATGATAAATGCATGGACATGCACACTGACATGCACAATGACATGCACCATACTTCTAATAATCTATCTCCCTCTTTTCCTATTACTTCTTCGCCTTAACTACACTTGCAAACATCATATAAATCCCCTTATTCATCTATTTCACTTCCCAATCAAATATTCAATGATCTGCAAGCTTCTATTCCATCCATACCACCTCCTCATGTTGAATCTAGCCTTAATCTATCTTCAAACAAACCTACCATTCCTGTAACATCATCCAAGAAGAAAAGAGGTAGGCCCAAAAAAGTGATAGACATGCAACCTTCTTCGCTTGATTTAGACAAAGGGGTTCAATATTCTCTGGATCAAATAATAATGGTTCCCACTGCAAATACCTCTTCTTCAACCCTCTCTGGGGTTAAAACTAGGGCATCCATGTCAATTAATCATGATGATTGACAACATAGGCTTTTGGAATATTAGGGGAGCTAATTCCTTAGCCAAACCACTTGAAATTAGAAATCTCATCTCCTCATATAAAATTCATCTTATGACTATTGCAGAAACTAACCTAAGTCATGTAAACACTATCAAAGCCGCCTCAGCTATTAACCAACAATGGAATTACATTCATAACCTTGCTCAAGCTCCTTTTGGTAGGATTGTCATTTTGTGGAACCCTGCTGTATTCACTATAACCCATATATGTGTACATAGACAATTCATCCGCTCTGAAATCCTCCATATTCCTACCTCTTTCTCCTTTTTCTTGACAATTGTTTATGCTGAAAATAGCTGTACATAGACAACCTTTCCTTGATAAACTCTCTTCTTTACAACCCTCCAACTCTCCATGGTTATGCATTGGGGATTGGAATTGTATGCAATGCTTTACTGACAAAAGTGATGGTGTTCCCTTGTCTTTTCAACAAGTTAGACCCCTCAATAATGGAATATATGACTCTAATCTGCTTCCAATATCTGGTAATGGTTTCTTTTATACCTGGACTAATTCCAACAGAGCTGGTAAAAGGACCTACTGAAAACTTGATAGATCATACCAAAACTCTTCCTCTGTTTTGAATTAGCCCTCCCTTAAAACTATTATTCCACCTTCATCCCTATCTGACCACTCTCCTTTGATATTGGACTGGGACAAGGTCACTGTGAGAAGACAATCCTCATTTTCATTTTATAGTATATGGTCTGAACACTCCGAATCCCTTAAAATTGTTAATGACTATCGAAAAACTCATGTTTTTGGAAACCCTATGTTTGTTTTGCAGGCTAAGCTTAGACATCTTAAAGGAATCCTTAGAAAGTGGGCTCTTTCTACATTTGGGAATGGTTACATCTTATCTTCTACTATTAGAGAAAAATTACTTTAGGTGCAAAAGGACATACAACTATGCACTGTTAATATTACCCTTGCTAGTCTTGGTGATCAAGAAATTACCCTCAGTCAGAACCTTGCTAAATCTTTACTGAATGAAAACAAGATGGCCAAACAGAAGACAAAGTTTAAATGGCTTGCTCATGATGATAAAATTACTGTTACCTTTCATGCTTCCCTCAAAATTCAACAGGCTAGTGCTAATATTTCAAATATACAAGATAAAGATGACAACATATGTTCTTCTCCTGATGCCAGACAAGCTACTTTTTTGGCTTACTTTCAAGACATACTTGCTACTCAAGACATTTTAGATATACACATGCAACAATTTACTCAGTCAACTCTCCATACTATTTTTGATGTTAACAAGGAAATCCTGCTGAAGGAGGTAAATGTGGATGAAATAAAGAATTCCATTTTTGGTATGAAATCTACTAGTTCTCTAGGTCCAAATGGATATAATGCCCACTTATTTAAGATTACATGGCTTATTATAGGTCATGATGTGGTCAAAGCTATCAATAATTTTTTCAAACATAACAGAATGCTAACTGACATTAATGCCACTAGGATTGCTCTAATTCCTAAAACACATCAACCTTTTTCTATTAAGCAATTTAGGCCCATAACATGTTGCAAATTTATATACAAAAGTATTTCAAGGATCTCGGCTGAAAGAATGAAAACTGTGCTTGTTGAGGTTATTTCTCCTAATCAGAGTGCTTTCATTTCTTCTAGATATATCACTGATAATATAATGCTTTCTAATGAACTCTTGTAACAACCCGGAATTTGCATTACCAACTAATAAATAAAAGTTAGGATTTTTATTTATTTTAATGAAGCATAAAAGGATTTGGAATAACAAAATTTATTTGAAAAAGGCTATTTTAATTTAATGGGAAATATGGGATTTTAAAATGAGGATAAAATGTTATTTTTGGAAAGTTAAATATTTTAGGAGAGATTTTAAAACGGGTTTGGATAAGAAAAATGAGTTTTATAAACATACATGAACACTTAGACTAATTTTTGGAAAACATATAAATAACTCTCTTCTTATTGGGTTTCTAAACCTAGCCCAATAACCCACCCTAAACCTCCTCTATAAATTATCTCATACTCTCCAAACCTCATTCATTCCAACCCTAATCAAATTCCTAAAACCCTAAACCTAAAAATGGCCCCCATGCTTAGGAAAGCTCCATCCTCTCTTATATTGGCTTAAGCTAGTTAAAGTAAGGGAAGGTAATGCAAAAACCCCCTTGTAATCCATTTCTAACTCTCTTTAATTTCTGGAAATCATGTTGTAACTCTTAGTTTTATGTGTTTTGGTATTTTTCTAGCTCCTTGATCATCATCTCTTAGCTTTGGTTAGTGCCATATAGGTGTTTGTTCTTTTGCTTGAGAGGAATACTAGGTAAACCCTCTCCTAATCTATGTATAAGCATCTCTTAATTTCTGAAATTATTTTGTAATCCTCTTTTTTTTGTGCATTTAGATTGTGAAACTCTTCGATCTTCTTTTCATTGCTTGGAAAGAGGTAATATATGCTAGCTGAAATTATAATTAGTTTATTGTTGTTAGTAAATTAGGCATATCTCATTCATCTTAAATCGGAATTAAGATTTTCTTGAAGTTCTGGAAAGCTTATTCTGTACCCTATAACTTTTATGTTTTGTGCTTTGCCTAATTTTGAGGTTTGAATGATCGAAATCATGCTTGTTTGTCGCTGACCTGACAACAAACTACAGGGTTGATAAAATAAAAACATGAAATTGATTTGGCCATAAGTTACTCGTTTCTTATCCAAATCTAATAATTTTGGATGTTCTGAAAAGCTTAGATTTAGAGCTAAAACTTTCATGCTTTGAGTTTCATGAAATTTCGAAGTTAATTTGGTCAAAACTGTGCATTCTTACCACTGTCCCGAGAGCACAACGACAGTGATATAAAATTTAGATCTGAGAATTGTTTTAGTCATAGAATTTTCATCTCTGGTCGGAATTTGACAATCTTGGTCATTCCGGAAAGCTTAGAAACTAAGCTACAACTTTCATTTTATTCAATTTGCCAGAATTTGAAGTTTACAATGCCAAAATTGTGGTTTTTCATCTCTGGCCAGTTAGTGCATAGTTATAGGCTTTAATCTCTTTTCTCCCGTTGTTTTCAGCGTAGAACCCTGACTTTGCGACGCCATTCCGGGCTCGTCCTTTGTCGGATTTCATCATTTTTGGTCTCGTTAAAAATATGAGATCGAGATCTTTAACCATGCAAAGTTTGGTTTAGATCTGGGTGCATTAGATACTTCGTTTCTATTACCGAAGTAGCACCCAGAAACTGTTTTACAATAGTGATCATTTTCAGTTATCGTCGGACCAACTTTGAAACATTGTCGTTTCTTCGTTTCAAGTCGAAACCGAACGATTCTTGTTGCATATCGAAGTAGGAGTACTTTACCATGCTCTTGCAAAATTTTCATCAAGATCTGAGTTCATGTGACCCTTCGACCATGTCGTCGAAGTGGGACCTTTACACTGTTTTGACACAGTAAAGTTTTATGATTTTTGTCCGACTTTGAGACGACGCCGTTTCTTCGTTTCAAGTCGGAATTTCCCGATTCTTTTGGCAGTTTGGAGCAGGGATGTTGGACTATATGTCTACCAATTTTCATGCCATTCGAATTCAGTTTGCTAGTCCGAATAATTTTCCGAACTTGGGTTCGCGTCATTTTTGGACTATTTTCCAACACTTAGAATATTTTCAGTGATTTTCTGGTTTTATTGATTTCTTTGAGATTTGTCTCTAGATTTTGTACACGGGTTTTATGAATTATTTTCAAAGGATTTTTCACCCCTAAATGGCTTTAGAAATTATTATATAATATTATTTTTAATTATTAAATTAATTACTCCATAATAGGAGAGTTTTCAAAAGCCGTTTTAAAGTGATTTCAAAATCAATTATAAATCCGTTTTGCACCATTATTTTCTATAATAAAAATCTCACACTAACTTTTTAGCACGTCGAGCGAAGTGGAAAGGTGCTTAAACGGTTAGGAAATCTCCGGCCTATGGAACCATGTGTATTTCCTTTCCGGTTAATCCTCGACCTATTCGATTGATCGTTTTGACCTTTGGGTCTAGTTTACCGATGATATGAGGTGGACTTTTTATTGTTTGGAGTGTGAGCTTGCTATTGGTTAGTAAACCATTTAGTGCGAACGTGAGGTATGGGACTCATTGTTAACACTTTACAGGTTCCTCTCCAAGAAGTTAGTGACACATTAGCCTCTGGGCGGCCAGTACTGGACCTCTGGGTCACCACGCCTCTGGGCAACCGTCTCTGGACACCTGCTCTATGGAGCAGTTTATTTTTCGGCATGCGCCTCTGGGCCTTTATCCTTCTGGGAAGGATCTTGCCGTCTCGCGCGTTCCGCATCTGTGCGAGTGATCGATCACAACTCTACAGTACTTGGCAACAACGACTCTAGTCGGTGCACGTGCAATATTGGTATTATTTGATGATTTTTATATCCATTCGAGTACCGCCATTCGGTGTTGGTTCTATGGAACCATACGATGTAAGTGCGATTGCCTTGTGGATTCACAGTGTCTCTGGACACTACTTTTCAGTGTTGGATTTCATTGACTTTTCAGTATATCCCCATTGCTCTTTGGAGCATCGATCTTTGCTTGGGCATTGATTACAGACTCTGGTCACTCTTGGGATTATTGCCTATGGGCATCTTTTTATAGCTTTGGCTACGCCGATGATATGAGGCGATTTTATTTATTCTACACTATGGTGTTGATTTCTCTTTGGAGATTTTTATTGTTTATTGATGATTAGGGATCGTCATTATATTCATGTGGTTCATAATATACTTCTCTTTGGATAAGTACTGTTTTATTTATGTACCGCATTATTATATATCTCAGTTATTACTGATTGTTTAGCTAGCCTGACCCGAGTGTTTTCGCTCGGGTCAGACCGAGTTATTTCAGGTTAGGTCTCTGGACTTAGCTTCTGTGCTTCCGCTTGGACATTATCTACTATGATGATAGATAGCGCTTTTATTTGTCCACTATTCCGCTACTCTGTTATTATTCAGACTTTGATATGTACATATTTTTGACTCACATGTGTGAGCAGTGGCTTTGTACCCACTTATAGTATTTGGATCTGTATTGACGATGTATTGTTCTGGGATTTTATATCTGTTATGTGATTCTGTTCTGTGATGTTTTATCATTTATTATTATGCTTTGTCCTGATAGATCTTTAGCCATTTGTAATTTCGTTATAAGTATTTACCGAATATGTCGAACCACTTGAAAAAATATATATATATACCATCCTTTCGACGTATTCAGTAGATAGTTATAGCTTGATTACAAATGGTCGCTTCCACTATACTCTATTCTCCGCTCTAACAGACAGTATTACTCCCGTAATACTCTTTGTTACAGTGGGTCTCAGAGTGGGGCGTTACAGCTTGGTATCAGAGCCTGGTTTCAGGAATAAGCATAATAAACACAGAACATATATACTTAGTACAATACATTTTAAATTAGATCCGAATTAAATCAAATCCCTTCCTTATGTTTATTGATAGATAAGTTAGGAATATGTATAGGAATTCGTTATATTCCGTAGTATTCCTTAATTAATTATCTATCATTGAATCATGTCTAACTCTAATTCCCGTTACGACATGTTGAGCGGTGCGAAGGTCTTCTCCCAGCTTGACCTTGCCACCGGATTCCATCAGCTACAAGTCTTGGAAGACATCATTCCTCTTACAACATTTCGCACTCGTTATGGTTCTTTTGAGTGGTTGGTCATGCCGTTCGGCTTGACGAACGCTCCGGCTTTCTTCGTCGATCTTATGAATCGAGTATTCCGGGAATACATCGATAGATTCGTTTTGGTTTTCATCGACGATATTCTTATTTATTCTAGATCCGAGGCAGGGCATGCTCATCATTTGTGGATCATCTTGGATACTCTTCGTCAGCATCAGCTTAAGGCCAAGCTCTCCAAGTGCCATTTTTGGGAGAGCAAGGTTAAGTTCTTGGGCCATATTGTATCATCTGAGGGTATTTCCGTCGATCCTGCCAAGATCGAAGCTATTCAGAATTGGAATCAGCCCGAGAACGTTCATGATATTCGCAGCTTCCTTGGGCTGGCAGGTTATTACCGTCGGTTTATCAAGGATTTCTCTCGAGTTGCACTTCCCCTCACGACTCTGACTCGTAAGGGGGTTCGTTTTATTTGGTCTGATAAGTGTGAAGCTTCCTTTCAGCGACTGAAGGAACTTCTCACCCATGCTCCTATTCTAGTAGTTCCTGAGAGTAACCAGGATCTTGTTGTTTACACCGACGCTTGTGATAGCGGCCTCGGTGCTGTGCTTATGCAGAAAGATCGGGTAGTTGCTTATGCTTCTAGGCAGCTACGTCCGAATGAGATTCGCTATCCGACTCATGATCTTGAGTTGGCAGCTATCGTCTTTGCTTTGAAGACGTGGCGTCACTTTCTATTGGGCGAACGCTTCACTCTTTACACCGATCACAAGTCTCTGAAGTATTTATTCAGTCAGAAGGATCTCAATATGAGGCAGCAGCGATAGCTCGAGTTTCTCGCCTCATATGACTTAGATATTCAGTATACCCTTGGCAAGGGGAATCGTGTTGCAGATGCGCTCAGTCGCAAACACTCGGCAGTTATTTCTATGATGATTGCCGAGTAGGATATTCTTGAGACTCTTTCTATGTGTGATATTCGAAATCGAGCTCTGTCTTCTGATCCTCAGATCTTGTTATTCAGCATGGAAGCTCGACCTATCTATTGGATCGCATTGCCCATGCTCAATGGCAGGATCCAGACTTGTTGCGATATATTCATCTCCTTGAGTCGGAATCCAGTGATGAGACATTGTTGGATTATTCTATTGATTCTCATTGGTGTCTTCGCAGGAAGAACCGTATTTTGGTACCATCTGATTTATCACTTAGGCGTGACATTCTAGACGAGTGTCATCACACTAAGTACACTATACATCCCAGGTCGAGTAAGATGTATGCCGACATGTGTCGCCTATTTTATTGGGAGGGCATGAAGAGTGATGTTGCAAGTTATGTAAGCCGTTGCATGACTTGTCAACAGATCAAAGCTGAGCATCAGCGTCCATCTGGTCTTCTTCAACCGCTAGAGATTCAATTGTGGAAATGGGATCAGATATCCATGGATTTTATTGACGGTCTGCCTCGATCGAGGTCAGACCATACTTCTATTTGGGTCATCGTCGATCGCTTGACCAAATCAGCTCATTTCATCCCTATTAAGTCCACTCGGACTGCTCCTCAGCTTGCCAAGCTATATGTGAAGGAAGTCGTTCGAATTCATGGTATTCCTAGCTCTATCGTCTGTGATCGAGACACTATCTTTACTAGTCACTTCTAGAAGTGCCTACAGTTAGCTTTGGGCTCAAAGCTGAATCTCTCGACTGCTTATCATCCTCAGACCGACGGTCAGACGGAGAGGGTGAATCGTGTTTTAGAGGATCTTTTGCGCTGTTGTATTCTGGATTTCGGAGGTAGTTGGGAGGATCACTTACCGCTTGTAGAGTTCTCCTACAACAACAGCTTTCAGTCTAGTATTGGCATGGCTCCTTTCGAGGCTCTTTACGGAAGGCCATGTCGTTCTCCTTCGTGTTGGTTAGAATCTGGCGAGAAGCTCCTTCTTGGTCCAGATTCAATTCGGGAATCTTCTGAGAAGATTATTCTTATTCGTCGGAGAATGAAAGAGGCGTAGAACTGTCAGAAATCCTACGCGGACAACCGCAGGAAGCCTCTTGAGTTCTCCATTGGTGATCATGTCTTTATTCGGATATCTCCTATGAAAGGGGTTGTGCGTTTCAGCTCTACAGGGAAGTTGGCTCCTCGCTATGTTGGACCATTTCCTATTACGGAACGCATTGGCCCCGTGGCTTATCGTGTGGCTCTACCTGCTCACTTCTCTGGAATGCACGACGTGTTCCATGTTTCCCAGCTTCGCATGTGTGTCCGCGATCCTGATTCTATCTTTGAGCCGCATGCTGTGCCTGATTTAGAGATCTTACCTGATTTATCTTTGGAGCAACAACCTCTTCGTGTGCTTGATTCGGAGGTTAGACGCCTTCGCAACAAAGAGGTTCCACTCGTGAAGATTCAATGGTCACCGAATCCTAAGGACTGCACTTGGGAGACCAGAGAATCTATCGAACGCTCTTATCCTGGCTTTCTCCCATCTTCTTCTACGGGTGAGAATTCTCTATTTTATCTCTATCACTTCTTTTGTGGATTTGACGTTATAGACGACATCATTCTTAAGGAATTGCGGGGACGCAATTTTCTTAAGGGGGGAGTCTGTAACAACCTGGAATTTGCATTACCAACTAATAAATAAAAGTTAGGGTTTTTATTTATTTTAATGAAGCATAAAAGGATTTGGAATAACAAAATTTATTTGAAAAAGGCTATTTTAATTTAATGGGAAATATGGGATTTTAAAATGAGGATAAAATGTTATTTTTGGAAAGTTAAATATTTTAGGAGAGATTTTAAAACGGGTTTGGATAAGAAAAATGAGTTTTATAAACATACATGAACACTTAGACTAATTTTTGGAAAACATATAAATAACTCTCTTCTTATTGGGTTTCTAAACCTAGCCCAATAACCCACCCTAAACCTCCTCTATAAATTATCTCATACTCTCCAAACCTCATTCATTCCAACCCTAATCAAATTCCTAAAACCCTAAACCTAAAAATGGCCCCCATGCTTAGGAAAGCTCCATCCTCTCTTATATTGGCTTAAGCTAGTTAAAGTAAGGGAAGGTAATGCAAAAACCCTCTTGTAATCCATTTCTAACTCTCTTTAATTTCTGGAAATCATGTTGTAACTCTTGGTTTTATGTGTTTTGGTATTTTTCTAGCTCCTTGATCATCATCTCTTAGCTTTGGTTAGTGCCATATAGGTGTTTGTTCTTTTGCTTGAGAGGAATACTAGGTAAACCCTCTCCTAATCTATGTATAAGCATCTCTTAATTTCTGAAATTATTTTGTGATCCTCTTTTTTTTGTGCATTTAGATTGTGAAACTCTTCGATCTTCTTTTCATTGCTTGGAAAGAGGTAATATATGCTAGCTGAAATTATAATTAGTTTATTGTTGTTAGTAAATTAGGCATATCTCATTCATCTTAAATCGGAATTAAGATTTTCTTGAAGTTCTGGAAAGCTTAATCTGTACCCTATAACTTTTATGTTTTGTGCTTTGCCTAATTTTGAGGTTTGAATGGTCGAAATCATGCTTGTTTGTCGCTGACCTGACAACAAACTACAGGGTTGATAAAATAAAAACATGAAATTGATTTGGCCATAAGTTACTCGTTTCTTATCCAAATCTAATAATTTTGGATGTTTTGGAAAGCTTAGATTTAGGGATAAAACTTTCATTCTTTGAGTTTCATGAAATTTTGAAGTTAATTTGGTCAAAACTGTGCATTCTTACCACTGTCCCGAGAGCACAACGACAGTGATATAAAATTTAGATCTGAGAATTGTTTTAGTCATAGAATTTTCATCTCTGGTCGGAATTTGACGATCTTGGTCATTCCGGAAAGCTTAGAAACTAAGATACAACTTTCATTTTATTCATTTTACCAGAATTTGAAGTTTACAATGCCAAAATTGTGGTTTTTCATCTCTGGCCAATTAGTGCATAGTTATAGGCCTTAATCTCTTTTCTCCCGTTGTTTTCAGCGTAGAACCCTGACTTTGCGACGCCATCCCGGGGTCGTCCTTTGTCGGATTTCATCATTTTTAGTCTCGTTAAAAAGATGAGATCGAGATCTTTAACCATCCAAAGTTTGGTTTAGATCTGGGTGCATTAGATACTTCGTTTCTATTACCGAAGTAGCACCCAGAAACTGTTTTACAATAGTGATCATTTTCAGTTATCGTCGGACCAACTTTGAAACATTGTCGTTTCTTCGTTTCAAGTCGAAACCGAACGATTCTTGTTGCATATCAAAGTAGGAGTACTTTACTACGCTCCTGCAAAATTTTCATCAAGATCTGAGTTCATGTGACCCTTCGACCATGTCGTCGAAGTGGGACCTTTACACTGTTTTGACACAGTAAAGTTTTATGATTTTTGTCCGACTTTGAGACGACGCCGTTTCTTCGTTTCAAGTCGGAATTTCCCGATTCTTTTTGCAGTTTGGAGCATGGATGTTGGACTATATGTCTACCAATTTTCATGCCATTAGAATTCAGTTTGCTAGTCCGAATAATTTTCCGAACTTGGGTTTGCGTCATTTTTGGACTATTTTCCAACACTTAGAATATTTTCAGTGATTTTCTGGTTTTATTGATTTCTTTGAGATTTGTCTCTAGATTTTGTACACGGGTTTTATGAATTATTTTCAAAGGATTTTTCACCCCTAAATGGCTTTAGAAATTATTATATAATATTATTTTTAATTATTAAATTAATTACTCCATAATAGGAGAGTTTTCAAAAGCCGTTTTAAAGTGATTTCAAAATCAATTATAAATCCGTTTCGCACCATTATTTTCTATAATAAAAATCTCACACTCACTTTTTAGCACGTCGAGCGAAGTGGAAAGGTGCTTAAACGGTTAGGAAATCTCCGGCCTATGGAACCGTGTGTATTTCCTTTCCGGTTAATCCTCGACCTATTCGATTGATCGTTTTGACCTTTGGGTCTAGTTTACCGATGATACGAGGTGGACTTTTTATTGTTTGGAGTGTGAGCTTGCTATTGGTTAGTAAACCGTTTAGTGCGAACGTGGGGTATGGGACTCATTGTTAACACTTTACGGGTTCCTCTCCAAGAAGTTAGTGACACATTAGCCTCTGGGCGGCCAGTACTGGACCTCTGGGTCACCACGCCTCTGGGCAACCGTCTCTGGACACCTGCTCTATGGAGCAGTTTATTTTTCGGCATGCGCCTCTGGGCCTTTATCCTTCTGGGAAGGATCTTGCCGTCTCGCGCGTTCCGCATCTGTGCGAGTGATTGATCACAACTCTACAGTACTTGGCAACAACGACTCTGGTCGGTGCACGTGCAATATTGGTATTATTTGATGATTTTTATATCCATTCGAGTACCGCCATTCGGTGTTGGTTCTATGGAACCATACGATGTAAGTGCGATTGCCTTGTGGATTCACAGTGTCTCTGGACACTACTTTTCAGTGTTGGATTTCATTGACTTTTCAGTATATCCCCATTGCTCTTTGGAGCATCGATCTTTGCTTGGGCATTGATTACAGACTCTGGTCACTCTTGGGATTATTGCCTATGGGCATCTTTTTATAGCTTTGGCTATGCCGATGATATGAGGCGATTTTATTTATTCTACACTATGGTGTTGATTTCTCTTTGGAGATTTTTATTGTTTATTGATGATTAGGGATCATCATTATATTCATGTGGTTCATAATATACTTCTCTTTGGATAAGTACTATTTTATTTATGTATCGCATTATTATATATCTCAGTTATTACTGATTGTTTAGCTAGCCTGACCCGAGTGTTTTCGCTCGGGTCAGACCGAGTTATTTCAGGTTAGGTCTCTGGACTTAGCTTCTGTGCTTCCGCTTGGACATTATCTACTATGATGATAGATAGCGCTTTTATTTGTCCACTATTCTGCTACTCTGTTATTATTCAGACTTTGATATGTACATATTTTTGACTCACATGTGTGAGCAGTGGCTTTGTACCCACTTATAGTATTTGGATCTGTATTGACGATGTATTGTTCTGGGATTTTATATCTGTTATGTGATTCTGTTCTGTGATGTTTTATCATTTATTATTATGCTTTGTCCTGATAGATATTTAGCCATTTGTAATTTCGTTATAAGTATTTACCGAATATGTCGAACCACTTGAAAAAATATATATAGATACCATCCTTTCGACGTATTCAGTAGATATTTATAGCTTGATTACAAATGGTCGCTTCCACTATACTCTATTCTCCGCTCTAACAGACAGTATTACTCCCGTAATACTCTTTGTTACAGTGGGTCTCAGAGTGGGGCGTTACAACTCTCGAGAGGTTACAACAGGAAAAATATTTCACAAAGGTTTGTTTTGAAGCTAGATATCCAGAAAGCATATGAAATTGTACAATGAAAGTCAATAATATACATCCTTCATAAAATGAATTTTCCCATTCCATTTTTGGCTTGGATCTACACATGTATTTCAACTGTTAATTATTCTCTTAGCTTAAATGGTAATACTTTTGGCTATTTCCATGCTTCCCAGGGTATTAGACAAGGTAATCCTATGTCACCTTATCTTTTTGTTTGTGTTATGGAATTATTCACTTGCTTAACTAAGAATGCAATGTCTGATGAACTGCTGGAGTACCATCCCTACTATAAGAATAATGGTATTACTACCTTACTATTTGCAAATGATCTCATGTTATTCGCTAAAACCACTGTTAAATCTATCAATGGTGTTCTGGATGTCTTGTCTGATTTTAAACAAAAGACTAGATTGTCTATCAATAAAAACAAATCCAAAATTAGGATAGCTGGTTTACCTGACATTGATATTGATGGCATATATTCTTTCTCTGGTCTAACTCCTTTTGATGATACTGAAGACTACTTGGGTGCTCCCTTATGCTCCTCCAGAATTAGAATCGGTCAATGTCTTCAACTTTTTGAGAAGATTACTACAAATATTTCCTCATGGCCTTGCTCTGTGGCAGGTAGACTTGTCATTGTCAAGTCCATAGCCACCTCCATGTGTCTTTACTTTGCTAGAATCTTCATCATGCCTTGCAAGCTTATTACTACGATCAACACTGCACTGAACCACTTCCTGTGGCATGGTAACCCTTATTCCAGAAAATTAGTGCCCGTTGCCTTTAAAACTTTGTGTTGCCTTTATCAAAATGGAGGACTTGGTATTATGAACATCAAGAAGTGGAACCAGACTGCTCTCTCCTCTCGCATTGACAAAATCTTTAGGTATGACTCAAATTTATGGGCTGCATGGACTAGGAGTCATTTAATCAAAACTAACAACTTCTGGACTATGAGTTTTCCAGCAGACTGCAGCTGGTCATGGAGAAGTATCCTCTGTAGTAGATCTGCTTTTATTCCAATTTTTCAATGTTGCATGAAGATTAGAAAGGATATCTCCTTTTGGTATGAACCTTGGCCCAAACAAGGAGTCATTCTTGCTGAATTGATTAATTACAATCCAAGACATATGACAGGTATAGCAGAGAAGGCTTCAGTTGATAATTTCTGGACCGATGGAGTGATTAATCCGCCATATTCCAGCTCTTACCTTATTCGGGATGTTTAGAACATTGTTCAGGATAATACCTATAACACTGCAAATCTCCATGCACTGTGGAATGGCAAGGAGCATACAGTTAAGACTGTGTACAATTTTCTGCTTCATAATACCCCCTTTATACAATTTTCCCTGGCACACCAGAGTTTGGACATCTTCATCCCCCCCGAAAGAAAATATTTTTATGTGGAAGGTGCTTAGGAATGGATTAAATACTCTTGACAAGCTTAAGGATAAGGGTTTTACTCAATCTTCTATTTGCTTGCTATGTGGTAGAGAGGAAGAAAATGTCTCACATTTGTTCTTTGAATGTGAGTATACTTACTTTGTTTTGGAGAAGTCTTTGAATCTGTTACACTTGCATAAACCAAATAGAACTGCCTCTCTGGAATGGTCTTTTATATTTAAGGCTACACGATGGAAGAACTCTAGATCAAAATTGTTACTGTGTGTGTTTAAAAGTGTCATTTACAACCTTTGGAGGGAGAGAAACAATAAGGTGTTTAGTGGGAAGTCGGTTGCTAAACATGTACTGGTTCTCTTCGTCTCCAAATAGTTTAGCTTTTAGATTGTATTCTAGCTTGGTGTGTTCTTTTATCCTTCATTATATTTTTGGATGGTATGCCATCTGAATTTTATAATTTGTTTTATTTAATAAAATAGTAGGGGCCCATTCAACCTTGCCGGCTTTGCCAAAAAGAATGTCGATAAAAATAATTTATTTACATAACCCATTTATTAGTTTAAACAGTTAATTATATATAAATTTAGTTTACGTGTAACATCTCCCACTTGGAGGCCCAAAACTAACGGCTACGGATGCTGCAGTAATCCATAGTTATTAATCCTCGGCGACCAAATACGGTAATGTTAGATTCATTGATACAACAGACACACATGGATAAGAAGAAATTTTAGAACAATTTAAATAAGTTTCTCATTCCATTTCAAAGTCATTTCAAATTCATTACATAATCCCAATACGAGAACCATGTTCAGAGAAAATATAATTATTACAACATATGCCAAGAGCGACATATGATGATGCCCCATTGGATGATCACGGTATATATAAATATAGGCAATTAAACAACTTTGCCATTACAACAACAACATAGCAGAATCAAAATAGAAAAGAACTCTAAATAGCTATCATGCCTCATGCACGTCTCCGGAAGCTTATTCATCTAAAGAGGTACCTAAAAACCTCAACTCTCAAACTACTCAAAGTTAATTGAGCACCCGAGAGTTTAAGGGGAAATCATAAACTTCGAGTCAGACATAAAGCCTGGTATAAATAATAATCTACCATCTCAAACTATTTAGACATCTAGTGAGACCACACCGCTTAGAGAAAAGGGTTTTCCCTTCACTAGTATCTTATCCAAACTTTATAAAAACCATATACTGTGCTCCTGCATCCACAATAGTTAAAACATAGCAATTTAAAATATTTTGATGATATGCAAACAAGTAAATCAATTCTGGATTACCCATCCCCATTCATTTTGACTATCTGTCTCAGTTATAGTTTCTAGGGTCACTATTAATCTATTAGTTTTCATGGACTTACTAATAACCTATTTAAAACTTATTGACTCCCTGTCCAATTTCATAGTTTTCATGGGATCACTAAGAACCTATTAGCCCCTACCAATAACTTCATTGTTTCATGGGTTCTCCCTTAACCTATTGGTATCTCCAATAACTTCCCTCATATCCTAGTTTTTAGGGGTTGACTAGGAACCTATTGACTTCTGTCAATAACTTAATCTAGATATAGTTTTCATGGGTTCACCACAAACCTATTAGTCCTTGCCAATAACTCTTTCTAATCATAGTTTTCATGGGTTTACTATGAACCTATTGGCCGCTGCCAATAAGTTTTCCTAAACATAGTTTTCATGGGTTTACTATGAACCTGTCTATTTGACAACTTCTTTAATCAGTACTTAGGCATCCTATATTCTGGTCTACCTAACCTCTTGGATGCA
This sequence comes from Allium fistulosum, assembly GCA_030737815.1. NCBI lineage: Eukaryota > Viridiplantae > Streptophyta > Magnoliopsida > Asparagales > Amaryllidaceae > Allium > Allium fistulosum. The sequence continues at coordinate 846,877,604 of CM060907.1, forward strand.
ATTCTATTTATTCAGGAGTTAACTCGAATTATATTCACTACTGGGTCAACCTAGCTGGTTATTCTGCCCTTTCTCCCCAACTACAGTTATGGGTCCATTTTAAAGTGAATATGTATGTTAGAAGAAGAAAACATAATAACATAATAATACCAACACCCGTGGTTTAATATCCTTGAAATTAGTTTCATATAAAACATAGTTAATCCCTTTAACCTATTATTTATCAAGGGAAGTATCTTTAAAAACTTCATACTTAAAAGCCATTTAATACTCCTTTATTATGCCATGGTTTTCTTTAAAAATAAGATTGGGTTATTTGTTTTGAAAACCAAGGCTTTCAAAACCTTTAACTTTTACTTTCGAAACCATGGGATAACCTCCTTTGAATACATTTAACACTTCTTTTCAAAACACCAAACATATTCCTTTCGAAGCACTTTAAATCATCTCTTCCAAAACCCTCAAAACATACATTTTGAAAGTATTAAAGTATTACTTATTAACTCTTAGAAGCATAGCTTCGAAACCATTGAAAGCACCCCTTTCGAAACCATTGAAAGTACCCCTTTTGAAAGCATTGGGTTTATCTTTAAAAATATCTTTTGGGTCAAAGTGAATATATATGAAATTACCTCTTTCAAAACCTTTAACCTTCATATAAAATTGTTTGGGGAAAATTGATAGCTTCGGAACCATCCTTTCGAAAGCTCAAAACATTTTAAGTAAAACCTTTAAAGGATAGCTTCGAACCCCATTCAAAGCCATTGCCTTCGAAACCCTTGAATCCTTTCGAAAGCTTTAGGAAGTGGCTTAGTATAGGTTTAAAACAAAGGCAACCATTTAAATTGGTTGATGACTTCAATCCATTCGAAAGGCATAGGGACGACAGAAGGGTTTCGACTTGGTCGAAACTACCCTTTTCGAAAGCATTGATTTTAAAACTAAGTAACTCAATCGAAAGCTACAATTTAAACAAGAGGCGGCAACCCTTTCGAAAGCAATTTAAAAAGACCCCTTCGAAGGCATATGTTTCGACTCCTTCGAAAGCATTTAGTAAAACAAGCAAGCACATTTTTTTGGAAGATAAAACAAGGGTTTCGACCCCCATCGAAAGCTATGTTTTAACACCATGCCTTCCGCCCTTCTCCAATCCACTACGTACCAACATTGTGAAACCTTGTGTATTGAAGGCGGATGCATACGGTCGAAAGGTGGCTTCTAAAAGAGGCAGAACATATTTTGTGAATAAAGTCTGATCTAATGCCATTTGAAGTGAATACTTTATAACTAACCTACCTATTTGTAAACATTTGATTGGTTGCCATAACTTTTCAAATTCTTTACAAAAATAACTGCCACATAATTTTAGATCTAAAAAGGATTAATTTAACAAATAAGCCCTTCTATTAAGCAAAACTAGTAAAACAATTAAGTCCTTCATCTAAAATAATTTTATTTCCATAGTGAGTTACTTAGGAAAAATCCCCAAAATTACAGAAATTCACTTTCAATATGTTATCTAACATATAAAAATTTCAGACCCAAATTCTTCATAAAATAACCGAAATTAACTTCTAAACCCAATTATTCATATTTTTCTTGGAAAATTCATAATAAATTTTCCATAGCTTGGAAAATTATAAAAGTTAAAACCCATCTTCAAAATTCATATTTTACATAACATATAATTTCTTCATGGCATTCAAAATTCAATATAATCGGTTTAACCGTATAAACAATTATCAAACAATTTTGTTTGAATCAAATATGTTATAAAATTCAAGCATATCATCATCAAAAATCATCATAATGGATTTAATCTTAAACCCAAAAATCAAATGATCATAAAGGAAAAATAGAGATGGTTTTGATTATCATTCACCTTGATTATGATAAGGATTTGAGATTTGATTGAGACTAACTCCCCTTGCTTAAATTCTTAGCTTTAATTTGATTTCCTCCTCTTTTTTCCTAAGTAATGGCCGGCTTGATTTTCTTTTGTTTGCGTTTTGTGTTTGGAGAAAAAATGAACGTGAATGGATAGGAAACAAAAATATTAAGGGTATGGGATTAAGGTGCAGCTATTTCCTAATATGCCTTTGTTTTAATTAAGTAACATATAAAACCATTCATAAGCCCATTTATATAATTAAGCTCGGCCTCTGAGTATTTATTCAAATCTCAATCCCCTTATCTCTCTAATATTTACATTATTTTATTTAATTTATCTAATTAAATCTCTTGAATAATGCTATTAAAAATTAAGGGTGTTACAGGCTCCCCTCCTTAAAGTTTCTCATCCTCAAAATTCAGTAAAGACTAAATACTAAACATATCAATCATTTGTAACCACTCCTAACAACCATACTAGCCTACCTGACTAACAACTATCTATATAAAGCTAATATAGACATACCCTCAAAGCGGACCAGGATAAATATCTCTAATCATGTCTTCTGTCTTCCAAGTACAGTCTTTCTCGTTGTCACTCCACTGAACTTTCACCAACCTGACTGTCTTGTTCCTCAACCTATTCTCATCTCTCGCTGCAACCCGAACTAGTTGTCTAACAAAGTCAAATTAGGCTCTACTATTAAATCTTCCAACCTTGTCGGAGGAATAGTAGTCTCTGGATCATGCATGTACTTGCGAAGATGAGACACATGAAATACATTATGGACACCTGCCATACTGCTTGGAGCAATTCCATGAAGCTATGTTGGAAACAATGCAGTTTCGTTGCTTCTATTGGAAAATTCTACCACCTTATTCCTCATCCTAGATCAGTAGGAAATTCTATTAATATTCCTATATATTTTTTTAAATGGTGACAATCTGTGAGCTACATTTTATTTTTTCCAAAACTCTGAAGTTTTGGGATTGAAACATTTATTCACTTTAGGCTGCTAACCTAATTTCCTCATTAACTTCCAGTCTTACATATGCTTTATTGCTAATTAAGTGTCCCCATAAAATTTTCTTACTTACTTTGCTTCTCAATATGTATATATATTTATCAAGTTGTTTAATCTAATTCATAAAGTCAACATAGGAATAAAACAAGGATATATCTTTTACCACGTCATTCACTTTTCCAATAACTAAGGGAGACAATTAGCGACTACAACCCAAGAACTCTAAAAGAAAATTTTATTGGAAGCTGCCATTTATTATCAACTAATATAAATGGTGTTCAGGTCCTAATACTTCTTACTAAATTAAGATGGGTATTTATTAATATGTCATTCCATTGTTACCTATTTTCCTTAATTTTCTTTTTCGATCTTTAATAATGTGATCCATCCATTGCTTTAATTAATACTTTTGTAGCAATTGAAATTGGACCGTTCCCAATTAATCCTTCTTTAATCCCTTCAACCTTCTTCAGGTTTCCAAAATTCATTCATTACTCAAATTTCTTCCATAAATGAAATATTAAGTTTCCTTAATTAGTTCCTATTTAATTCCTCCTTCCTCTCATTAGTTAAAAATTTATTGCTTGTTAAATTTGTAATTAATGTCCATAAATCCTAATCCGTTAATTACTAACGAATACACATATAGTCATAATCTATACTATCTATATATATTCTAGTCGTTAAACTGGCTATATGTATATATATTTTTAACTACTAATTTCTACAACTAGAATACTCATTTCCACATTTTAATTTATCGAAGCTATCATTCTAAAAAGAACACTGTCATAATTTCTCATAAATTAACCACAAATGAGATTTTTGCTTTGTTTGAAATTACAAGGAATTGTTTCTTTTCTTTTTATTGAAATAGATAGTGTAAACTATGGAAAAGAATATACATCCCTTACACATCTCTTTTCTTTTTAGTTTATTCCTTGTTACTTCAAACAATGCACTTTTATACATAGTTTGGAATTGGATTATTTATGGAAATTACATGGAAACTGCTCCAAAAATAAAATATAGAAATTCATATTCCACGGGCAACCTAATTTACAACCCAATTACAGATCCAGAATATTTTAACAACTTTACCTACTTCTTCAAATAGAGATTTGGGACTGATTTCAAATTTTCATGTCAGGTTAGACACTCAATTCCTATTTTATTCATATCCTAAAAACCTTAGTGTGTCCTACCTAGGTTGTTATCCTTATCTACTCCATAAAAACTGTTCTTTATAAAACCATAATTTTAGTAATTATGCAAAATAGTTTTAAATAAACTATTTTCGTACAAATAATCTTATCTCGTTAAATAAAAAAAACAGCATTTAGTACCTCATTTCTTGCAAACTTAAAATTTCACAAACATGAAGTACCAAACTCAAAATCTCCATCTTTGAAAATATGAACTTAGAGGCCTTTACCAAGAATTCAAAATTTCATAGTTCCAAATAGGAGAAAAATAATTTCTCTTTTTAAAACTTTCTTCATCAAAGATTTATCTCTTTAAAAATTAGACTTTCAATTCATATCATTCAAAGACTAGTTGGTTTTCAAAAAGGAACTATGGAAAACTTCCCTTTCTAATATCTTGCTATAATAAAGACTTAATCCTTTTGAAAATAGGATCTTTAACACAAAACATTCAAAATTCAATTATCATTCTATAATAATAAATTGGAGCTTTATTATTCCAAAGAGTTTTCTAGTTACCTGAATTATCATTCCTATAATAACAATTATATCTAAAATATAGATAAATGTCTATTGCCTTATTATACAAAATATACTATTATTTGATAAAACACCTTTTTTTAATTTTGTTCAAAACTCTTAAAATCCCTTGCAATCCTTTTCTTACCAATATTTTATTCAAACAAGTTTTGAATTTGAATTAGGAAACATGGATATATAAAATTCTCATCTTTACGTAATTGCTTTTCCAAAAATATCCAACTTCTTTTTATTAATTACCATCATTTAGATTGCCAAAAACACCTTATATATAGTGTTAAATGATGGAGAGATGGAGTAGACAAAGATAACTCCTATCTTATTTATATGACTCCTCTTCCATACCATTTATTACTGGATTAAAATTCCAATTCTATCACAACCTAAATTCAGCTATTATTCTCTGCATTTCCTTATGCAGAAAAATTTCTCCTATCTACCTGGTCGGACATTCTTATCCTCCTATTCTTTCTATCCTATGTTGATCAAGTGCCTTTTCCATTTCTACACCCTTTCAAAAGAAATTTAAGTAAAGAAACTTCTAATTTCACAAGGTAGGAAATATCATGTGTTTCTCAAAAGAAAAATCCCTTATTAAAAATCTTTGGACCAAAAACTTTTAGCTTAATAAATTTAAACTAAGAATCCTAGAATTCAAAATCCTTTTAAATTAGAACTTTCTAACTCAATTATTTATAAATTATAAATCTCCAAATTTCCTTGATCTATTCAAAATAACAGCTACCAAATTCATAAAATAGAAGAATCCAAAAACGAAGAATTCAAAAGTTGAAAACTTTTAATCTAACAAATTTCAAATTGAGAAGTTATCAAATGAAAACTTTTTTTTTCAACTTTTCAAGTAATTAAAAATCATCCACCATATTTTTTAAAATGCTTCGCCACTTCTTTCTAAACATTTTACAAATCGTAGTACATTTCCAAAGCTGTCAAAAATCACTTTCTATCAAAAAAATTCAACTTACAACACATAAGATTTTCACTTAATAATATTTTGAAAAGCTCTTTTAAAACTTTCAAGGAGTTTTCAAAAATCTTTTTACCACTTTCTTTCTCAAGGGATAGGATTTTAAAATTTTGCTTTGATTGTTCTTTTCTTTAAACTCATTACTCAATCATCTTTAAAAAATCTAGTTATTTCCTTGTGATGATAATGCTCACCTTCTTACGGAAGCTTGTTTCACTTCTGTATTCCTTACTTCCGTATGAATACTATACCTTACAACATCTAACTATTACCTAACATTTATATTTACTACTCTCATGAATGTCACTTTGTCCGTATTAAATGGTTATTATCTTGATGGATGTTTCCTAAAGCCATTTATTTACTTATTCAACCTTATATATTCTACTTCTTCCTTATCTTTCCATAATTACCTTAACGGTCTCATTAATATATTTAATTTCTTGTAAATCCTCACTTATTTCTCATTCATTACCTATTAAATTTTGGAGTTACAACATTTCCTTCTACAATTCCTATCCTTAATATATGCTTATAGGGTCCACATTGACAAGGAAGTCTAGGTCCAACAAAGAAGTATAAATTTAACTCTATTTTTTTTCAACTCATAGTTGCTTCGTCCACCCTTTCGAAATATGGTAGCAACTACTTCTATAGTTGGAATTTATAGAGTTAAGTGTAAATTCAAAAATAATTGTATATATATAGTAAGGTTTTTGAAAAATATTTTCCAAAAATAACAAATACGCCACTCATACATATATTTTTTCCCGTTGAACGGGTAACCTAAGCTCCGATACCAAATGTAACAACCTGCTCCGGAACAGGCCTAAGTTCCGACTCGGAAAAAGCCCATTGAAATTTAGACCCATTCTAAAGCTAGCAGCTGGTTGGTAAAAATAATGAAACAGTGCTATCTATCTATTCCTTCAGAAGTCACAGCGGAAGGAATAAAATATAATAACAATAATAGTACCCATTTATTTCAAATCATTTCAAATGTCATAATACTTTACATAATGCCAACCACTACAACATTTTGTTCAAAAATACTTTTGACAGTTACAATAGAAAATAACACCAGAAAGATAGATAGTAACTGCCACAAGCTTCACTCTCACCATCTTCAAGCATCATCAACTCCTTCTCTAACCTGTGTTGTAATGAGGAGGGAGACATAACAAAAAGTGTCTGTTGAATAGAAATCTCGATCCTTATTATTTTAGTGCTTGGGTAGTATAATTTAAATAAGAATATGTCTTACGTATATAAAACCATTAATACTTCATATAAGGAAGATGGTGGATCCTCAAACAACCATTTAATACTCTCAATTCCCGAAGCAGGTTTACTAATCCCATAACCCACAACCAATGTCATAAATGTCTAACAATGCGAGAGATAGTACCTAGGCCACTTGATACCTTTTATTGGAAAATAGGCAAACTCATGGCCATTTAAGACCTCAACTGAAATAGACCTCATAATTTAATATTTATTCCCAAGGCGGACTCCTCAATGGTGACTATCCAACATACATCGCATGGAATCTCTTGAGCTACTTAATACTTTTTTATGGAAAGGTGGACCCTCAATCAGTCAATTTATAACTTATCCTGAAGTGGACCCTATCGAGATACCACCTATCATGCCTAATAACTAGCCCCTTGGCCATTTAATACTTCATTTAGGGAAAAGAGACGAGCCCTCAAACAACCACTTAATACATCAATACCCTAAAACAGGACCTTCGTATTATGACACATACTCATAATGACGTCTCACATTAGTCTACCTACTCGTAGGAACTGGTAGCCAGATTTGCCCTACAGAATTTGGGACTGACCTCACATCATTACAAATATTTATCATAGGAGTTGTCTCACATTAGCCCCAAGTCACACTACTGGTAGCTAGATTATCTGGAAAGACTTTTGTATGCCTTTTTCCTGACCTTGCATCCCTATGACTTAGCCATAATTTAAATATTCTCTATATATAATACTCATCTTACCGTTCCATAATTAAGGCCTTATAAGGACTCTTACTTATTACGCCTCAAAACATCAATTCATAAGGGGGATTTAATGAAAATTATTACCTAATTAACTACGCAATTATACCTTATAATTATACGTTTATTATGTTATTAATATATAAATAAATACACACTTATTATTCTATGCATGTGGAGATTGCGCCCTAACTAACGTTAAATATCAATTCCTTATTAACCATAATAATACAAGTCTTTCCTTTTTTCTTCAATTTTATCAATAATGTCCAAATTCTAATATCCATAATAAGGGATTCTAATATCCATAACAAGGATTCAATACTCATATCCAAAATTGGAACAAATAGACTTGTATATAGAATTTAAATCCAACTTATCTCATATTAAACCAATGGAATAAACCAAAAATGAAAACTTACATTTAATCAGTTCTACGTGCTATTTAACTTCTTTTACATGAGTTTAGACAAAGGGAAATTCTATCAAATTTTATAGAAATAGGCGGTGTAAACTACGAATAAAGATTCGTCTTTTACGTATCATTTCTCAATTAAATCCCTTAATCAGATCTGAAGAAGAACAAGAAGTGGAATAGAAGGTAGAATACATAAACTGCAAAATCCACAGAACTCCATTATTTTAACACAAAACAATTAAGATTCCATTCCTAATAATTGACATTTCTCTTTTAGGGAATTTTAGGGATTTTTTTAATGTTTTCGTAATCCAAAACTCCCTCTAAGGCATATATCAAATCCAAACTATACTATTCAACTATTAAAATTGATAAACTAAGATTTCCACTCACAGTTGGTCCTTAGCTTTGCTTCTATTTAGATTTGCAACACCCATTATAATATCCTACAGATCTCTTTATTTTGATATATACAATAAGAGATTTGTCCATATATATATATATATATTAGATTTAGAAAGGTGGGAGAAGAAGAGGTTCAGAAATTAAATAATAAACAAAGATAGGTATATAGGATTTCTTACCTTAAATCCAAATGGAGTTTTCTGAATCTAAGAAGAGATGAACTGACAGAGCTTCACTAATGTTCCTAAAATATTTGGGAATAAAAGTGAGGGGTCTAGGGTCTTATTTATAGTATTTGAAATGCACTAGAACCATAGGATGAAACAAGGTCAAAAAGGGATAAATCTGGAGTGTTTAACACCACAAAACCCTAGCCGCCAAAGTGTAGTAGCGGTTGAACGCTCCCCATAGACCGGCCAACCACTAGAGGTCGAGCGATTGGGTCATAGTGGTCGACCACTCCATTATTTTGGTAGCGTATTGTTTGTTTCTGTGTTTGATTATTTTATTCCCTAATTAACTTTTAACATTAATTGTTTAACTTAACATTTACTTAACCCCAAGTCTATTCATTGTTAATTTTTAAAATTTAAACTATAAATTTAAATACTCTTTTGAACTTGAATTCAAACTAAATTAACTGAAATCTGAAAACCTCAAACGCTCATAACTTCTTCGTTTGAGCTCCATTTTCAGCATATTATATATGGACAAAGATCAAAAATTTTCCCTGAATGCAACATAATAACTTTCGTGGTCAAATTCCAACTTTTATAAAATTTCCATTTTTATCCCTACCTTAATTAATTGAATTTCTCTTAATTTACTTATTTAATTAGGGTTGATTTTATGGGGTGTTACAATAGACATATAATATATATAGTGGCCAAAACATGGCCCTACATATAGGCTAAGCGCATAGCTCTAAGTATACTCAATGCAGCGAGTATCACAAATAATATACCCCCATATAAGTGTCATTCACGAGCAAAAGAATAATTGAGTAAATATCACAACGGCGTCCCATACCACCATGCGCTACTATTTCGTTTATTCAGTGCTCACACATCACACTCGCCCCTTCAATATTCTATATAACGAGTGCAAAGAATAACTAGAAAAAATAGTAAATTTCTATAGGATTTTGAATTAGGCTTTGGGACCTATTCCATTGCATGTAGAATGTCGTTACAGTCAGTAAACGTATATAACAAGCTGAATTTGGTTAAACGGGGTAGAAATCAGGAGATGTCAAACCCAACGGCATTTTTGTAAATATATTGAATGCAAATATACTCTAATTTTAAGTATTTTCTGCATATAAGTAGATTTTTAACCTCCTTCTTTTTGCTGGAAAACTCCTTTCTCCACTTCTAAAACCCAAAACCCCAAATTATTTATAAATTCTCTTAATTAATTTCTCATCTACCAAATCCAATTCAAATTATTACCGTGAAGTAAGCTACACAAATAATGGGAAGCTATCGAGAAATTTGTAATTCTAAAGGCATGTAAATTCTAGACAGCGAAGGAGAGGAATAATCTAAATTAAATCGAAGAAGAGGCACGATTAATCGGTGAGTGGGATTTATCATATTTTAGTATATATATTAGTAAGTTGTAGTAACTCACCTCTTATAATCTTAAACCGATTAAAGATGATGTAATTAATAATTAAAAACCATATTTTTTTCATGTACACTTGATCAGGATCTAGTATGCTATGGCTAGTTAATTAAAAATTCAAATTTTATAGATTGTAATTAGCAAAGTTAATCTCAAGTTCAATTCAAAAAGTTTGAAATACAAAAATATTACGAATTACACATATTATATATCAAAATTGAAGTTCTCGATGACATGAATCCGCTGGTGGTGTTTATTCATTGATTTGGTGTATGGATTGGCCAGAAAACGAGATGGAACTTCATTGAACGTGATGATCCATTTCGATCCAATGGTAAAATGATGACAATACGACGATCAGAAGGTATGGACCTGTAGAGGAGGTTAAGTAGGTCCCCATGTCAGTCTTCGATCATCCCAAAATGATCAGAGGCGATGTAGATCTAAAATGTAAGTCGGCAATGGTGGAGTTTGCAGGGTTTGCCGGAGATGCTGGCCTTGGTGGGGCTAGGCGGAGCAGGCGTCGTGCGGTCCGTTGGTAGGGTCTAATCTATGGCTGGGTGTCCGCAACCGACGTGGTGGCATTTTGAATCTTGCAACTAAAGGCGAAGTTTTGGAGCAGCTATGGGAAGGAACAAAAGAAGCATGCACAATTTTTCTCTATTGATTGATTAATTAATTAATTATATAAATTGTGTACAAATTAGTTTAATAATATGACATACTACAAATGCTTATAACTTTCAAATACGGACTCTGTTTTACATGCAGTTCATTGTGTTGTGATCATGGAGAGACGATGAATGTTTTGGTAAATTGTTTACTATGACTTGAGATGTTTTAGAAAAATGTCTTAGTTTGGATAGGTACGTTATACGTTGTTCGATTGACGATTACGATAGACATTTCGATACATTTTTCATAGGAAATGAGTTCTATGGTGTAACTGCTGACATCTAGTGATGGCCATTATGAGAATAGGCATGGCGGTACATTTTTCAGAGGAAACGAGTTCTTCGATGTAGCCGTCGTTGTCTAACGACAGTGTTGTAGTGCATTTTTCAAAGGAAATGAGTTCTTCGGTGCATAGTTTGATGATGATGTTTATGGCACATTTTTCAAAGGAAATGAATTCTTCGATGTGACTGGTGACCTTTGATGACGACGATTTTGATAATGTAGACGTTTTGGTACATTTTTTAGAGGAAATGAGTTCTTCAATGTGAGCAGCGATGCCAAGCGACAGCGGGTTGGGACATGTAGTTCTTCTGTAGCGAGTCACATATATTTTGATGAGACAATATGTTTAGAGTAGTCCATTCCTTATTATTTGATTTGACGATAGCGGGTAGAGGCATTGGGTTTGATCGAGTGCATATGATTAAACATGGATTAGTTCTTGTGAGACCTTATCCTCTGTTGCCACTATGATGTTATATTTGTTTAGCTGACTTGTTGGGTGCAGGTGACACATGTTAAGGTATTGTTTTTGAGCAATACTATACACTTATATGATGTGTTTCACTCACCAGACGTATGTCTGGCACCTTCTATCATTTCCTTCTTTTAGTTATTATATGATAGGTCGATAGTGAGGACTGGTAGCAACTTGAAGGCGCGATTGTGCAATAGAGATGTGCATTTATTCGTCTGTTAGCTATCTAATATTTTAATTTCATTGTTTCCTAGACATTATACTATTTTCATTATTAGTATACAAAGATATGTTGTAGTTGGAATTTGATTGATTCCGTATTATGATAGTAGTCTGGGATTGTATTACGGATTATTATTATATTTTATTCCTTTAGTTGTGAGTTTCGGAAAGTGTAGAAAATTGTTGATAGCTCTGTGATCTGTTTTGTAATTTATTTAAAAATAGTCCATTGTCTACAAGGTCCACAATGCAAGTTTCACATTTAGACATGGGTCGGGACATCGTAGATGGCAGGTTGTTACGTGAAGGTCTTTGAAGCTAGATAGACGTGACTTCCTAGTTGGGACCTCGATAGCCCAATGGTTGTAGATCCCAACAGAATTGCCGATTGATGGTGTATAGTAGATCCATATAAATGGGAAAGCAAGAGTCTATATGGTTTAGATATCCGAAAGAAATAAATTTGTGAAGGAAGGCGTGTAGCAGTCACTCCAAGATGATAGCTAGATTTTAATATTTGGAGGAAGATAAGTCAATAAGCAAGTTAGGAGGAGAAAAGTCCAAAAGTTGGGACGAATAAAAATCCACTCTAAGTCCAACCCCATATAAATGAATTTTATATAAAAAGTTTGAGAAAAATGTATAAATAATATATTTGAAACGATTTTCAAAAGAATTATTTGAATGTAGAGAAACCGTATTTTTTGAAAAGTTAGTGAATATTAAATTTTTGAAGGAAATATATAAATAACTTTTTTATATTTAAATAAAAAGTTTTAATAGAAAATTTAAAAAAAATTAGACTGAGAATAACAGTAAATGAGTTTTTAATAAAATTGTTAGTTCTTTTGAAAAATAGTAGAGCGTATGTAGCTTATTGATTTTCCTAAGATGAAAATTTTTAGTAGTAAAATTCTTTTTAGGGGTGGATAATAGGAAGTGGTACAAGTTGTTTGGGGTAAATAGAAGGGGGAAAGAAAATTAAAACCCAAAAATAAAGCATTAAGCGAATGCACTAAAATGGTTTGTTATCCCGGCTTTTGGCAAGGCCGTGACACCAAGGAATTGACTAGTAACCAATGACGGTCCGTCCTAGAGATCAGTTATACACAAGCTCACTATGGATATCGATGAATTTTGTCCGAGTCCGGATCAAGCCAAAATTGGCATGACATGACATCCTAAGCTATAAGAGTCAACGTTCCAAATCTCAAGTCAATCTGAGTTCATATGCTCAAGTTGTGAACGATACAAAATTGGTTAAGAACAGCCTTCTTCAACTCGCTCTAGTTCGAATCCATAGGAAGTGCACATTTCGACTCGCTCCTCTTCGAGCCATTCTTCGACTCGCTCCGTTCACAACCATCAGAAGCCAACTTCGAATCCCTCAGATTCGACTCGCTTCGCAACCATCAGAAGCGACACCTTCGACTCGCTTCGCAACCATCAGAAGTGGCCACTTCGACTCGCTCCACTTCGCCTCCATTAGATGCCTTCTTCGACTCGCTCAAACAATGCACACTTCGACTCGCTCGACCAACACACACTTCGACTCGCTCAATCAGTGCTCACTTCGACTCGCTCCGCCTCGAGCCATTCTTCGACTCGCTCCACTTCGTCGACTTCGCATCCATCTGAAGACTTCTACTTCGTGTCGATCGATGTGGAGCAAAGCACAACAGTCAATACAAGTTAGCGCCACGTCACCGAGTCAAACAGAACCGAGTCGAATGAAAAGCGAGTCGAAACAAAAGCGAATCGAACCAAACAGCCTACTGAGAATCCCAATTCGTATCGATCATATCTCCTAATCTACAAGTCCAAATGCTATGAAATTTTCACAAAAGACTACCTGCATGCTAAAGAATGTCCACGCCAAATTTCGACTCCATTGGATGAAATCTTGATCGATACTAAATCTGTTCGTATCGATCACGGATCGGACCACGGGCTTGGGCGTGCGGGCCTAGTCATGTGCCAGAGAGGGTCTCCCGAGATCTGCGCGGAATATCAGCCTCTTACACCTATAAATAGACCCCCAAAGCCAACAGAAAAGGGGTTCTTCTTTCTCTTTGAGATCTCCAATGCCCGGACTCCGCCAGATCCGTATCTGATCTCCATTACTGCTGCTACCAATGAATTTCACTGCTGCAAATCATTGTTATTCGCTGTAATTTGCTGAAATCAATTGTAAACATAAAAGAAAGATCAATAAAGCAAACTACTTCATAGTGGACGTAGGCAATACGCCGAACCACTCTAAATTCTTGTGTCTCCCTGCATTTTAATTATTCTCATCTCTGAAATTTGGAGTTTTTGTTAGATAAATCCTCTTTTTACATTTAATTTCTTCACTTTATCTCTTCAAAGACTTCCGAAGAGTGTTGTGCCCAATTTTGGTACAAACACTTTGGTGCTTTCAATGAGAAAACCCAATTTTTCTCCTGCTCTTTGGATCTCCTATCTATATCAAATTGCATAAATCCAAGAAGAAGATCTAGATCTAGAACTTTGAAGCCCTTCCATTCTATTCAGATTTGCTTAAGATCTAGGAAAGGACTTTCATCACCTCACCATGGTAAGTACATGGACTACCTCTACAGCTGCTGATCAAAAAGGACGGGACAGGCAGAATCCCACGCAATTGCCTCCATCAAACCAAGACGCCGCCGGACCTTCAGATCCGACAGTCCGGTTACCAGACAAGAGTTCCAGACGTTGTTCCAAGAATTGACCCAACGTCAACAATAGCTAACTGAACAACTGCGCGCCAACGCAGAGTTGACCAACCAACTAAATCGCCAAAGGCGAAGAAGATCCAGAAGAGACCAAGGTTCCTATTCTTCCACGGAAAGTTTAGCCTCCTCCGATGGCCAGACCAGATCCACACGTCCACGGCTAGGTGTAAGCTACACCTAAGCCACGGGACACCAAACTGCTTCGAATCCTGGACAACCTAGAACTGGACCGTCCACTAGTCATCATACAGGACCTTCATCTTGAGGAGGTGCTGCTCCTTATCATATCACATGCAAACATTGCTACTACCACCACAACCAAACGAGGAGGAGATGCTAGAAACCAAGCTGATCCTCGACGTAACCAACGGGAATAGACTCCTGAGCCTTATGTCCCTGAGGATGTTGAACTAAGGAGGCGAGGCATGGATCGTCGACCGCGTCCGGTCCAGACTCGCGCTGTGGAACCCGACCACACCTTGGCTCAGCACGCTCCTATTAACCGGATACCAGACATACCAGCGATGATTCGTCAAATAATCCGTGAGAGTCAGGGTCTCAGTAATGACGACTGGGGAATCTCCCGGAGTCATACCCCTTTCACCGATGATGTATTATATGCTGAACCACCCCGGCACTTCAGGATGCCAGCTTTGCCAGTTTATGAAGGAAGTTCTGATCCTAATCAACACGTCCTGAAATACGAATGGCTGATGAATGTTGCGAGAGCCGATGACGTAGTAAAGTGCCGTAGTTTCCTCATTTCCCTAGGGGGGCATCGCTACCATGTGGTTTACTGGTTTGCCACCACAATCCATCTCTAACTTTTACCAGATAGACACCAAGTTTGTCGAACAATTCCATATGCACGTGGCGAGGCCTAAGGACGTTACCACTCTATCTAGTGTTACACAAGCTCCCGGAGAAACACTTAGACGTTACTTGGAGCGATTCCATGCTGCATGTGCAGAAATAAGCAATCCCAATGATAACTCTATCATGATGGCATTAACTAAGGGGATTGATGCTGATTCCGAGTTCAGAAATTGGTTAGCTGGAAAACCACCTGCGTCGTTGGACCGTTTCTATTCCAAGGCAGCCCAATTCCTAAGAAGGGAGGATGCGAAACAGTCTAGGAAGCAGGATGACGCAGGGCCCAACATCGAAGGAATACAAAGTAACATTGCTGTTAAACAATCCGGAGATAGTTCTGGGAAAATTCAGTTGAACATACAAAACAAACAGAATCAGCAGAGGGACAATGGAAATCAAAACAAAAAACGCGATCAGAATCGTGGCCCAGGGCGTAGAACTTCCATTTACGATAATTACACTCCATTGAACACGTCGTTGGAAAATGTGTATTTGCAGACCTGCAATACCATGCAATACAAGAAACCTGCCCCGAAACCACCAACTGAAAGACAAATCCAAACAGGAAAATTCTGTAAATTACATGAGAGTTATGGCCACAACACCAATGAGTGTCGTCACTTACAAGACCTCATTGAAAAATTGATATGTGAACGGAAGTTGGATCAGTTTGTGCGGACAGCGTAATTTGGTGGTGCGAGCCCATCAAATCAGAATCGTGCGCCGAATCAGGAAAGACGGGAGGAACCCGCTCGTACAGGCGGGAGGTTGGTTATCAATACAATAAGTGGTGGTCCTCACCCAGCAGATCGAAGCTGGAAGGAAATGGAGTCGTATGTTGGTTCTATCAGGCATGCAGACTTCGAATGTTATAGTAACTCTAATGAAGGGGCTCCGGCCAAGCAACAGAAGACGATGACAGATGACATCGTGTTCAGGAACAGAGACGCTGATAAAGTCAAAGCCCCCACTATCGATCCACTGGTCATCTCAGCACAGGTAGCTCCCGCCTGGATGAAAAGGATCTTAGTTGACAGTGGAAGCTCTGTGAATATATTGTTCAAGCGAGCTTATGATCAAATGAAAATGGAAGCCACAGACTTGAAGCCTTGTCAATCCCGAGTCCATGGTTTCAACGGAAGTGCTACTATACCTACTGGAATGGTGGAAGTGCCAGTAGAGTTGGGAGTTGGAGAACGATGGAGAGTACGGATGTTACAGTTTATTGTTTTGGACATAGACTCCCCTTACAATGCTTTCTTAGGTTGACTAGCCCTCGCTGAATTCAGGGCAGCCATCGCCCCGTGGTGTTTGACTTTAAAGTTTCCCACTGATCATGGAATAGAAATCATTCAAGGAGATTAGGCTACCGCCAGAGCCTGTTATGTTGCTGAGCTACGGGAGGTGCAGCGAAAGGAGAAAGGAAAGGGCGTAGAGGAATCTCTCTGCGTCTGTTTCGCCGATAATTGACAATTAACGCCCAGGCCTAGGCCTGGGCACCCCAGCCAATTCCTCAGGGATCTTGACCCAAGAGAAACTGAAGATGAAGGAGAATCTAAAGAAAGTCAAGCATCCCCGGCCGAACTGACGATTGATGTCCCAGTTGACAGTGACGATGACTCGAGAATGATAAAGATTGGATCTCAGCTAAGCCAGCAAACTCAAGAGAAATTTGTTGAATTTCTGTGGGCAAATCTTGACCTATTTGCCTGGACGCATTCCGATATGTGTGGGATCTCGCCGGACATCGCGAGCCACACTCTGAACATTGACCTGCGGCATGTCCCGGTCAAACAGAAAAGGCGTGGTATGGATCCAGAGAGATCTGCTGCCCTTAAATAAGAAGTAGAAAAGCTTGAATCAAACAGATTCATTCGAGATGCGCTATATCCTGAATGGGTGTCAAATCCCGTGCTCGTCCGAAAGTCGAATGGAAAGTGGAGAACATGTGTCGATTATTCCGATCTGAATAAAGCATGTCCCAAAGACAGTTTCCCACTTCCCAGAATTGATCAGCTAGTAGATTCGACAACTGGGCATGAACTCTTATCCTTCATGGACGCGTACTCTGGCTACAATCAGATACCGATGCATTTACCCGATCAAGAACATACCAGCTTCGTAACCAATCTGGGACTTTATTGCTACAAAGTTATGCCATTCGGACTCAAGAATGCCGGGGCTACTTATCAACGATTGGTCAATCGGATGTTTGCCAATCAAATCGGGAAAACCATGGAAGTATATGTGGACGACATGCTTGTGAAGTCACGACTCTCCACTGACCATGTTAGAGACCTAGAAACTATGTTCAACATACTTCGAAAATACAAAATGAAGCTAAATCCACTGAAATGTCACTTTGGAGTTGCATCCGGGAAATTCCTTGGGTTCATTGTCAACACTCGAGGAATCGAAGCTAATCCTGAAAAGATTGGGGCAATCAGAAACCTTGAAACTCCAAAGACTATAAAGCAAGTCCAAAGTCTCAATGGGAAAGTAGCAGCATTGAGCAGGTTCATTTCAAAGTCCACTAACAAATGCATTCCCTTCTTCGATCTGATCCGAAAAGGAAAACACAACTTTGAATGGACCACGGAGTGCGAGGGCGCTTTCCAAGCACTAGTTTAACATCTATCCACACCACCTATCCTGTCGAAGCCTATCGACTATGAGAAGTTGTTCGTATATTTGGCGATATCAGAGAACGCTATCAGCGCTGCATTAATCCGAGAAGAAGACAAGATATAGAAGCCAGTATACTACATCATCAAACAATTGACTGGGGCTGAAAGGAACTATCCAAAGCTAGAAAAGTTGGCCTACTGCCTTGTAATTGCATCAAGAAAACTCCGACCGTATTTCCAGGCACATCACATTGTTGTTTACACCGACCAACCGTTACGACAGGTCCTTTCGCGGCCTGAGACGTCTGGTAGGTTACTCAAATGGACCATCGAACTGAGTCAGTTTGATATTACTTACACTCCAAGACGAGCAATCTAAGGACAAGTCCTCGCTGATTTCATAGTTGAATTTACCATTCCAGAGGACTTGCCCGAAACCAGTAAATCCCCTGGGTACGTCTGGAAGCTATATACTGATGGAGCATCAAACGACCGGTGTTCAGGCTCTGGTTTTGTACTCGAAACCCCCGAAGGCCGATCCATATGCTATGCTGTGAAGTTCGATTTTCATGCGACTAATAATGAAGCTGAATATGAAGCCCTCTTAGCTGGCCTAAAACTTGCCAAAGATCTGAAAATTGTCGCTGTGGAAATTTATTACGATTCAAAACTAGTCGTGTGTCAGGTTCGAGGAAAATATCAAGCGAGAGACCGAAGGCTGGCTGCTTACTTAGCTCGAGTTCAGGAAGTACTAAATCAGTTTGATTACTATGCCATTTATTGTATACCTCGAGAACGCAACCAAAAAGCCGATTCATTGGCAAAACTAGCCAGCACCGGTGAAGCTCAGCAAATGGGACTTGTTCCCGTAGAAGCGTTATCCTCCCTAAGCATTGACCGGGAAGAAATAGACAGGGTATGCGAAACCATCCTCGAAAAGGATTCATGGATGACTCCACTCAGAAACTACATCGAGCACGGAATCCTACCGGAACGCAAGAGTGAAAAAAGACAAGTTCTCCGAAAGGCCTCACGATTCATCATTCAGGATGGGGTCATGTATAGAAGAGGGTATTCTGTTCCTCTACTCCGGTGTATCGCTCACGATGAGATTAAACGAGTATTGCACAAGGTGCACGAGGGAGAATGTGGCGATCACACCGGGGGCAAGCACTTTCCAAGAAAATACTTCAATATAGATATTACTGGCTGACCGTGAATCGCGATGCGTCGGATTATGCAAAGAAATGCGATAGTTGTCAGAAATATGCCCGAATTCCTAGAGCTCCTCCTACCGAGATAACGCAAATGGTCAGCCCATGGCCGTTTGCAATATGGGGCATCGACATCATTGGTGCTTTACCTCTGGCAAAAGGTGGTGCGAAATATGCCAACGTCGCAGTCGATTACTTTACAAAGTGGGCTGAAGCTGAAGCTCTCGCTACCATTACAACGAAGAAAGTAATCAACTTTGTGGTTCGTAACATCATCTGTCGATTTGGTCTCCCATATTCCATTATTACGGACAACGAAACCCAATTCGACAGTACTGAATTTAAAGATTTCTGCGAACGATTTCACATCCAAAAGAAATTCTCTGCAGGTGCACACCCTCAGGCAAACAGACAGGTCGAAGCTATTAATAAAGTTATAAAATCCATTCTGAAAAAACGACTGGAAAAGGTCGGTGGCAAGTGGGTTGATGAACTTCCTATGGCTTTATGGGCTTACCGAACAACCCACAAGACTGCGACCGGACACACTCCATTCTCTCTTTCTTACGGTTCAGAAGCCATTATTCCAGTCGAGCTAGAAGTACCTTCTCATCGTGTGACATACTATGATCCAAAGACGAATGCTATATTACTTGCTGAACCTCTTGATCTACTAGATGAGAAGCGTGAAGAAGCTTATTTGAGGGCAGCTGCGCATCGAAGTCGAGTCGCCCGATTGTACAATGCCAAGGTCCGCCCGCGAACCTTCGAACTAGGCGATCTCGTCCTCAAAAGAATCTATCTGGTTCCTTCGCTCATGAAACCGACATGGGAAGGACCATATGTTATTGAATGAAGGCTCGGAGATGGCACATTCAAATTATCGACTGTCGACGGTCTAAATCTGCCAAGAGCCTGGAATAGCGAGAGTCTTCACCGCTATTACACATGACAGGCTATCTTTATCCATTTAGATTACTTTCCTTATTTGCAATTTGTTTCTGCATTTCGAAATTAGTACTTGTAATAAGGCAACTGACTTTGCCATACTTTCTTGTTTCAGCAATAAAATGCAATCTCTTCGAGCCAAAGCTGTGATTTACTTGAAATGCTTCATATGACCATCACTATGCACGGAGAGCTAAGTTTCACCATACAGTGGAATTTATTCAAATAGAGAGTGACTGCGATGCAACCAATCACTCGCTAAGTGAAACCCGAGCTCGGGGACCAGCCATTACATCAAAATCAAGAAAGGATTGATACACGACAATCCTTCATTCAACTCCGTATTCCCAAATTGCGAAGCAGAGTATAAACATCAACTCCGAACTCCCAGAGCGCGAGTCGGAGTATAAACATCAACTCCGAACTCCCAGAGCGCGAGTCAGAGTATAAACATCAACTCCGAGTTCCCAGAGTGCGAACCGAAGTATAAACATCAACTCCGAACTCCCAGAGCGCGAGTCAGAGTATAAACATCAACTCCAAGTTCCCAGAGTGCGAACCGGAGTATAAACACCAACTCCGTATTCCCAGAGTGTGAAGCGGAGTATAAACATCAACTCCGAGTTCCCAGAGTGCGAACCGGAGTATAAACACCAACTCCGTATTCCCAGAGTGCGAAGCGGAGTATAAACATCAACTCCGAGTTCCCAGAGTGCGAACCAGAGTATAAACACCAACTCCGTATTCCCAGAGTGCGAAGCGGAGTATAAACATCAACTCTGAACTCCCAGAGCGCGAGTCGGAGTATAAACATCAACTCCGTATTCCTGGAGTGCGAAGTAGAGTATAAACATCAACTCTAAACTCCCAGAGCGCGAGTCGGAGTATAAACATCAACTTCGAACTCCCAGAGTGTGAGTCGGAATATAAACATCAATTCCGAGTTCCTAGAGCACGAATTAAAGTATAAACATCGACTCCAGATTCCCAGAGTGCGAAACGGAGAGTAAACACCAACTTCAAGTTCCCGAAGCGTGAATCGAAGTATAAATATCAACTCCAAACTCCCAGAGCGCGAGTCGGAGTACAAATGCCAATTCCAAGTCCCCAAATCGCGGATATGTGATTGAAACTTAAGCCGGCATGACCAACTGCCAGAAAACGAATGAGAATCCCCGGAGCTCGGATATGATCGTTGACGATCGGACAAGCGTGAATAAACCGCTCAATCTCTATTTGTCTCAAACACCCATTCAGTGGCACTAGACTCGACATGCTATGAGAAAAGAGCGATCGCTGACTGATGTTTCACAACGCACCACCAAGACTGGGGGGGAAGACTTAAGCATCAGTCATCGACTG
The DNA here is from genome assembly GCA_030737815.1 of Allium fistulosum. Lineage (NCBI taxonomy): Eukaryota > Viridiplantae > Streptophyta > Magnoliopsida > Asparagales > Amaryllidaceae > Allium > Allium fistulosum. The sequence goes on from CM060907.1 coordinate 846,899,134, forward strand.
AAGCGATGCTACATCAGAGTTCAACTCGCTTCCTGGTCGCAAACCATGTCCGCAGTTTCCGAACTTGGCGAACAAAAACAAACTTGATTCAAAAGCTAAAGCTTCACAAGTACACTTCGGATATTGAAACACTTGGAAAAATACACAATGACAGAAAAGAAGTCAAAAAAGAGAAGTTTCATTTCTATTGTTTATAAAAGAAGTTCGTGTACCAGTTTCCAAAAATTCCTACTAGCAGGGGCCGAACCCGCATCTATACACGGCCAACAAAATGAAAGTCAAAATACACCAGGGAAGCATGTTTAATCTTTCTTCTTCCTTGGCTTCCTCCTTGGTGTAGACCCGCTGGAGCCACCGCTAATCTTCCTCTTCGAGCCTTTGCTTTTCGGCGGTGGATCTTCAGGCGAGGGCATTATATCAACATCCTCCTCCGAACTCGAGTGGATAGGAATGCTCTCTGCGGGCGGAGTCGGAGGAACATGATCAGGTACGGAAGGTGGAATGGGCACGCTGCTAAGGAAAACAGTACCACTAGGAGATATCGTTCTGAGTGGAGCTGGCCCCGTGCTGCCATCCCACCTCCAAAACTGCCACCATGGGCCGCTGTTGCCATTTCAGCGTCGATTTGGGCAAACATCTCCTCTTCAGTTACTGCTTGAGACCCGCTAGGGGCATCAGCAGTCGGCATTGAAGAACTTGTAGCAGGATCAATTCCACTTATGACAGATGACAAGTCAGCAAGAGGATCGCCGTGGCGGCGAAAGAGTTCATCCATCAGCTTCTCGTCAAACACAATCGTACTCCCCTGCATGTCATCAAGCGGGGCAGCTGTACTCACGGTGATTGCTTCGGTCACGATAGCCTCCTGCGTTTGATATGATTCTTGAGTAGCAGAAGGCATGGCCGGTGCAGCATCAATCACTGGACAAAGAATAAGAGAACTGTTAGAACTTAACTCGATCGAAGATTTCGACTTAAGAAAGGTATGTGGAATGTTCAGAGTACCTTCCTCAGTATGACTTGTAAGCGACGGGGCAACTTCAGTCATTTGCGGTGTAGCCGAAGACATCTGCGGCTGATCCGAATTATAGGCAGGAACAGCTTGAGGATCAACCGCAGGCAAAGATTCAGGCTGGGTTGGCGCCAGAAGTTCAAGACTTGCATCGTGGTGGTCAACTCCAGAACCCTCTCCCACTTCAAATTGCTGGGCGCCAAGTTTTTCCTTCTCATGCAGAATCATTGACTCGTGGAGAACCTTCTTTTCATCTTCAGTCAGAATGCGGTTCTCGAGTTCAAATTCATCCATAGACTCGCCCTGATGCGCCTCCTTCTCTTCCTCAACCAGTCGGCTCCAAGCATTGTAGAGATGTGTCGAAAAATCATCGAGCCAGGCTAGACCCCTATGCCTTAGCATATTAGCGTTGTAAACAACAAGAAGGTCTTCGATGTCAGCCTCTAGCCTGGACTCGACCGACTTCACTCTCTCCTCAACCCCAGCCTCCACCTTGCGGACTTTAGCCACCGCCGCATCCCGTTCACCCCTGAGCAGAACTGCCTGCTCGCACGCCTCCTGGGCTGTGGTGTTCGCGTCATCTTTTTCCTTGGCCATGTCGGCGAATTTGGCCCTAAGTTCATTAAGTTCCTTGACCGCCGCATCCCGCTCAGCGGTAACTGTAGTATTCCGGTGGCCCATCTCCTCCACCAAGGCAATGTGAGTTTGTCCCAACCTCTCCATTGCCGCCTTCGCTTCGTCAGCCTTTTTAATGGCCTCAATCTCAGATTTCCGAGAGGACTCGGACTCAGCGGTGAGTACCTGAATAATTTGATCCTTTTTTGCAAGCTCGGTCTCCATCTTCTCGAGCGCTTTGGCTCGCTCAAAGGCCACTTTGGAAGCTTTTTCGGCAGCCTTTGCCCACTCTCGATACTGGGTGTATATGTCGTGAACGTAATCGTGCACCGTGTTTTCCACCCCTTATGGAATTCTTTTTAAGTGTGGTGGGAAGACATAACCGTCGAAGTAGATATTCGGAAAATCCTTCCTCGTCTGAGCCAACCTAAGAGCCCCTTCTCCTGTGGGTTCAGCTGAGACATACTCTGTAATCATGGAGGCTGTAGTCTCGACTCTCTGAAGATGAGTCTCAGGTCTAGAAGAATGAGAAGACGGCCTGTGACGAGGAGGTTCAGGCGGATGTGAGACAGAAACAGGGGGTGGAGACGGAAGTCTAGGAGGAGGAGAGCGTGATCTGGATCGATGTCTATACTCTTTGTCACGCCCATACCTATCTTGATTAGAGTACTCGCGATCGCGATCTCTATCCGAGTCTCTCCTATGGGACTCATAATAAGAAGAAGCCTTTCGGGCCGAATGGAGATTCCCGAGCATCGATCCTTTTCCAAACATAGTACCTGAGAATGAGAAACGAAGAAAGAGTTAGCGATTTCCTAAGTTGGACGATTTACAGTTGTGAATCATGTAGTGTAATGAAGTGTATGCATGTGCAACCCCCCGACCAACCGGAAATGTCGGCCGCACTCGTAGCAAGCAACCCGCTCAGTTCAAGAGCACTATCAAGCTCCTCTGTCCCGGCGTCGTGTGGAGATGACACAAAATCCGAGATCGGAATATCAGCAAGCCCTGCAAAAGGACTCTCTACTTGCGGGGGAGGAGCCTCCGAAATTCTAACCCCCAGGAAAGGTAAAGACACGACCATGGATTTAAATCTCTCAGATTTAGGGCGTTTGTGAGCAGCAGCCTTGCCTTTTCTTCTTCCTCCCGAATCCAGGACATTGGCAGAAGGCCCAGCTGGGAGCTCGGTATCGGTAGGCGTTCTTTCTGGATCAACTTCTCGGCGATCAAGACTATGGGCGCTTTGCGCTTCACCCGTTTCTTAGAGACCACTTTAAGTGTCCCTTCCAGCCGAATGCTCTACCTCCGTTCTATCAGCCCGACAGTCCTCAAATTCATGTCGGTTAGGATCAAGTCGATGTGCCTCTCTTCGCTCGGAAACACTTGAAGAATCCGAACAAGCTCTCTGAAGTATGCGTCGTTGGGACAAGAGATTGCGGCTATAAAAAAGGATATGTATGTCAGTTTTGAAGTCAGTTACTAGTATCTCAATAATTCAAGAGAGAAATGGCAACACTTACATCTATCCAACCACCGCCAAGCAAATCCAGGGGGGCACCGAACGTAGAACCATTCAGTTTTATAGTAACTTAGCCTTCCCCAGGAGCCCAGTACAATGTGGCAGTTTCTGACCGCTTCAAGGAAGGTGAAAGAAGGGCGGTCTCCACGGCTCTTGACGTTGAATAAATATCTGATTTCGATCGGCTTTGGCGGTTGAAAGAGGATCTCCCTAAACAGGACAAAGGTGATGTTCAACAAGGCATACCCGTTGGGATGTAGCTGAGATGGAGCTATGCCAAGAAACGATAACATCTCCCTTATATATTGGTTGAAGGGAGAGAGTGTCCCCGCTGTGCAAGCGTGATGATTAAAAGCAGTAAACCCCTCCAGAGGATCGTGCGATCTGTCATTTGGCCCAGGAAGTAGCACGTCGTCGAGCGACAACCCATGCCTTAAGCAAATCCGTCCTAGCATATCCTCGGAGATACCCGACGGCATTGAATCTTGCGGATTACAAATGAACCAGGCATCCGGACGCTCATCAGGAGCTGGCTCTATAACTTTGGCTTCAATAACCGATATCTCGATGGATGGAGGAATAGAGCTCGAGAGTTCCTGCTGCTGTTAACTTGAGGGTTCCATGAATAGTTAGCTCATGAAAAATCATTGTTAAACAGGCAATAACGCTCGTGCATCCCCCAGTGTAAAGTGTGTGAGTGTGTACTGTGCAGTGCGGTGCTGTATATCATTCGAGAAGATCTACATGATTAAAGAAAAGCATGTAAACAACGAGACTTTGGAATTCAGTCAGAAGGACCGTCATCGCTGACCGTCGCAACCGTGCCATCCAGTTGTTAACTATCACTCCAAGTTAAAATCTGTTATTAGTTCGATAAGTTCTAGTTTCATTGACGAGCTTCGATAGGCAATCAGATATGCGGTGAAACTATTAAGTCCAGTTATGCAAGTTTGAAGCTCGTCGGAGTCAATTGGTCAAATGTGGAGAAAATTTCAGATTTTTTAAATGTTCAATTCGTATTGCTCACGAGAGCCATGTTCGCATCAATAAGTTATGGTCGTGTGCGTATGAGTCAGACTCGGTCAAAAGGTTGGAATGCAAGTTCGACTCGATCAAGGGGCTAAGGATTTCGAATCGATCGGAGCGCAACACTCTGACTCGATCCCAAAGCCTCCAGTTCGACTCGCTCCCAAGACTACGCAGTTCGACTTGCTTCTACGCAGTTCGACTCGCTCCGAAGGCTACACAATTCGACTCGATCCAGAGCGATCCACTTCGACTTACTCCGAAGCCACCCACTTCGATTCGATCGAAGGCCATCGTTTCAAATCGATCAGACATAGCCCCTTCGTATCGATCCATAGATTCAAAGCATTCGACTCGATGCGAAGCTCCACCATCGATCGATCCGAAGGCCTCCGCCTCATCCTCTCGAAACCCCTACTCAAATCGACACGAAGCTGAGGCCATGGAACTTTTGATCGATCACAACTCTGGTTGATTTGATATTAAAAACCGAGTCTCATCGCTTACGCGTTGGGTCCGCTTAAAGGATTACCTAAATCTATCAGTTAGTTCAAGAAATTGAAGGGATGAATCAGTTCAGAGGCAAGATTGTTTTCTTCTTTCTTCTCGAGTTTCTGAGCGATACGAAGGCAAAGAAGGAAAGCGAAAGGTAAAAAGTGGAAAAACGGCTAAGTACAAAGTATTTATATGGACTCAAAAACAAAGGGAATAAATGATTCGTATTCCGGTGGATTCGAACACGCGTTTCGACTCCCTGTCCAGTGTGTTGATGCGAAGCTCCCCTTCGTATCGCTTGTCTTCGACTCCGTCTCCGGTGCAGCACAACAAGCAATCATTTCGACTCCGTCCCCTGTCCAGTTCGACTCCCACTCCGATGCAGCAATAAAAGACATCACTTCGACTCCGTCTCCCCTTCGACTCCGACTCCTATGTAGTTCGAATCCAAGACCGAGTCGAACAAAGCAGTTCGAACCCAAGGCTGAGTCGAACAACCAGTTAGAATCCATAAAATCATGACTTCCAGAGGCCAACTCCATCGAATCGAAATACTCACTTCGCATCCACAAATTCAATGAAAGACGTCCTCAATGCTTCAACCCTTCACATCGATTCAGGAGAGGATCGTTACGAAGGAACATTCAAAAACAACCATCGAGTGTTGTTACAGCGAATTTCATGTCGGTTCAGGAGAGGATCGATACGGAATTCCATATAAAATAAACTGGCAACGACTCGTGAGTGTACAAACGTCAACGAGAGTTAGGTTAACCTATATGCATGTATGTCGGACTAATATTCAATATTCCATATTTGTAGGAAACAAAAACTCGTCTAATAACGATTACAACAGCGAACAGCTAATCGCTAGCATACATCAATCAGTCGCAACAATACAAGGTACTGCAATTGACCGTCAACAGCTTACATTTTCAAAAAAAACAGTCGAAGATTACAGCTTTCATCGAAAAGACGATAACTATTCAGAATGAAGACTGCAGCACTTCAAAGCACATCATGTTTTCACAAGACGTACTTTGGGGGGCAAACGTTATCCCGCCTTTTGGCAAGGCCGTGACACCAAGGAATTGACTAGTAACTAATGACGGTCCGTCCTAGAGATCAGTCATACACAGGCTCACTATGGATATCGACGAATTTTGTCCGAGTCCGGATCGAGCCAAAATTGGCATGACATGACAACCTAAGCTATGAGAGTCAACGTTCCAAATCTCAAGTCAATCCGAGTTCGTATGCTCAAGTTGTGAATGATAAAAAATTGGTTAAGAACAGCCTTCTTCGACTCGCCCCAGTTCGAATCCATAGGAAGTGCACATTTTGACTCGCTCCTCTTCGAGCCATTCTTCGACTCGCTCCGTTCACAACCATCAGAAGCCAACTTCGAATCCCTCTGATTCGACTCGCTTCGCAACCATCAGAAGCGACACCTTCGACTCGCTTCGCAATTATCAGAAGTGGCCACTTCGACTCGCTCCACTTCGCCTCCATTAGATGCCTTCTTCGACTCGCTCAACCAACGCACACTTCGACTCGCTCGACCAACACACACTTCGACTCGCTCAATCAGTGCTCACTTCGACTCGCTCCGCCTCGAGCCATTCTTCGACTCGCTCCACTTCGTCGACTTCGCATCCATCTGAAGACTTCTACTTCATGTCCATCGATGTGGAGCAAAGCACAGCAGTCAATATAAGTTAGCGCCACGTCACCGAGTCAAACAGAACCGAGTCGAATGAAAAGCGAGTCGAAACAAAAGCGAGTCAAACCAAACAGCCTACCGAGAATCCCAATTCGTATCGATCATATCTCCTAATCTACAAGTCTAAATGCTATGAAATTTTCACAGAAGACTACGTGCATGCTAAAGAATGTCCACGCCAAATTTCGACTCCATTGGATGAAATCTTGATCGATACGAAATCTGTTCGTATCGATCACGGATCGGACCGAAACTTCACGGGCTTGGGCGCGCGGGCCTGGTCACGTGCCAGAGAGGGTCTCCCGAGATCTGAGTGGAATATCAGCCTCCTACACCTTTAAATAGACCCCCAAAGCCAACATAAAAGGGGTTCTTCTTCCTCTTTGAGATCTCCAACGCCCGGACTCCGCCAGATCCAGATCTGAACTCCATTACTGCTGCTACCAACGAATTTCATTACTGAAAATCATTGTTATTCGCTGTAATTTGCTGAAATCAATTGTAAACATAAAATAAAGATCAATGAAGCAAACTACTTCATAGTCGACGTAGGCAATACGCCGAACCACTCTAAATTCTTCTGTCTCCCTGCATTTTAATTATTCTCATCTTTGAAATTTGGAGTTTTTGTTAGATAAATCATCTTTTTACATTTAATTTCTTCACTTTATCTCTTCAAAGACTTCTGAAGAGTGTTGTGCCCAATTTTGGTACAAACATGGTTCAAATAAGAAGATAGCAAATGGAGAGAAAACCAATGTAAATTAGAGCAGTTTAGGTAAAAGAGAGTTGAATAGTACTAACATTATGAAATACAGATAGGAACAATATTAGGAATTTGTATAAAATAATGTTACTAATTATAAATAATGTTAAGAGAGCATATTAAAAATAATGCTTGTAATCTAATTAGAAGCAACATAGGAAATTAGAGGCAAGACAAAGGAAAATGGATAGTTTCCATAGTTGTACGCATTGATTGTGCTTATCTTTTAAAATCCCCCCTTACATGATATTAGAGACTCCGCTAAAGATGGAAGTGGAGATAGTATGAGTAATAAGAAAGTAGTAGGATGAAAGTGTCCATGTCTACCCTAGTTTTATTGTTTAAAATTGTAAAAGATGTTTTGGAAGCATTGTAAATGATATTTTTAATGAAATGGTTTGGTATAAAATTGAGTTTATAAAAACAAAACTTAATATATGGTCTGAGTTAAAAATCCCAATTTTTAAGAAGTAAAATCCTTACTGTTGAAAATGTCCTTAAAAGGAAAAGTTGATTTGAAGAAAAAAATATTTAATTGATACAAAGTTTCCAAGTTTGTACATTTAAAGATAAAAGTTTTGGGATTAGTTGCGTCAAAATTTTGAAATTTTAATTTGTGAAAAAAGGCTGGCAAAAATCAAACCAAAATTTTAATGTGGTTTGGATAGGGATGATTTCTTAGGTAGGATAGGGTAAAAGATAAGGCTTTGAAGAAAATAGCGATATTTCTCATAGAGTAGCAATAAGTAATCCCCGTAGAGTGTAAGGAATATTGGTGAGTACCTAGAAATATTTTATTAGACATGTGTGCAAGCCATAAGAAGAATCCACAAAGGAATGATGAATTGTATCAAAGTACACTTCTGCAAATTCTAGTGTACGCTCATAAGAAAGATCAAGAATAAAGGAAGTAGATACAAAAAATTTGAGAATACCATCAAGAGATTGAATTAAGAGGAGATAGTAGCAAAGGGTAATAAGATGACGAACACACGTAGAGGACGTTAGTTGACTCAAGGTTAAAGAAGGCAAGATAGATTGTGGAAAAGTGTTTCTGCTAAGCCAATTTGCAAACGAGTTATTCTAAATGAGCATAGTTTATACTTCTTACCCACTACAGTGTGGGGATGCATAGTTTGTCCCATAATTGGATGTTATAATGGAAGTAACGGATGGACCTAAATTATAAGATGCCAAGAAGAAGTTAAGATACGTGGGTTATAGTGGAATGACATGTTAGAAATGTCCATTTAAATTTTAGCAGGGTGATGGGACCACAACATCATTTATGTCAGTTGATGTTGGATGACAGCTTTTAGTAATTGTTCTTTTAGGTTTGGGTTGTAAGCATTAGTTGTTTCTAAAAACCGCGTAACATATCATGAGAAATATTTCTTTTGAAAATTGGTTTTCTAGGTGGACTGCTATATTAATTGGAAATTGTGAAAGTGAGCGGAAATCTCATGTAGACACTTAATCAATGCAAAATAAATAAATAAAAGGCTGGAAGTTTATAAAATAAATTAGGAAACTTATTAGCTACTAAAAGTAAAGTAATGTTAACTCCCAAAAGCCTTTAAGTTTCGGGAAAATAAATTTTCGCAAGCGAAGAAAAGGGGAAGTTTATTACGAAACCATGGGTCAGTGTCTCTGTTCCTTAAAAGCCAAAATTTATAAATGAAATTATGTGCTGGTTGTTAATTTAAGATAAAAGAAAAGTTTTTGAAATTTAAAATTTTACCGCGTAGTAAGAAGAGTCTATTATGGACGTTAAACTATTAACTAAATTGCGACTACGTAGGATGTGACATAAATTATTTTGAAAAAATATATACTTTTGAAATTTTTGTTGAAATTCATGATTTTAGAGATTAAATACTTTTATGAAATTTTAAAAAAATAATGGCGATGAAATTTTAAATTTTAAAATTTTTCCTAAGATTTTCGAATTTAATTTAAAAAGATTTTGAGCGGAGAAAGAGGAAAACTTTGGATTTTGAAATGTCACATGCTTAGTAAGGGAAGAAGTCAACGGGTTAGCAAGTAAGAATTTTACTATGCAGAAGAAATGACACTAATATAAAAGGTAATTAGGAATGAGGGAAACAGCTGTTTTAGTTATGGAATCTCTTTCTCCATACCTTGTAGGTAGGTGAAAAAAACTGGTTTTAAATAACTTTGTTTTTAAATTTTAAAGATTTAAAATAAAATTTACTTTTGTGGACTATACATAGAAAAGTTGGAATAGAATTAGGGGCAGAAGAGAAAGTTTAAAGGTACAGTGGAAGATGGGCACACAAGAGAAAAATGGAAATATAGAATTCCCCATCTAGACCCTTTTCCAATATAAGAAAATAGGTTTAGAAAACTGGATTTTTCTAAATTTTTGATGTTAGTAATGGCGTGATAGGACTTTGGATGGTAGAGATTGGATGAAAAATTGGTTGAAATATACTTCTATTCACAAAAGTGTGGGAAAATTTTGATGCAAAACAAAGTTTTTGATTTTTAAAATTTTGCATACATATAGAACTGCATGTATATATATATTGTTTGCATCATATTTTCGAAAACAAATGATACATTCATATATGAGGTGCTGATTTAGAATTGCTCAGTATGCATATCATATATGTTTTGATAGACCGTGCACTTGTACACGATTGATTGCAAAATTTATTGAACAATAATTGGTTGAATAGTTTAGAACGGTTGTGCGTTATGTTATGTGATTCTGTCCTTAAGGAATTTCGGGGACGAAAATCTTTTAAAGGGGGGAATGTAACCCCGTAATTTTTACGATAATTAATTAAAAAGAAAATTAATTGATAAGTAGTAACATTGAAAAATAGAATTTATACAAACATCATTTGGCTACGAAACCTGCACCATTGGGTTCATGGCGATTTTTTGAGCAATTTTCATATATTAAGTTTTCCAACCGGAGTTCAAACGAAAAGGTTATTAACATTTAAATATTTCGAGTCGAAAAATTAAGATATGCAATTAAGGTAATAAAAATAATTAAATAACGTTAATTACTGTCAGTTAAAGTTAACGGGTAATTAACGGTGCTTAAACATTAAGAAAAATGTTAATGGAAAGAAATTACATCGATCGTTTAACAAGGAAGAAAAGAAAACATATCGAATGAGGTTAATTTACTATAACAATAATACGCGACCGGTCAACCCTAGATGCCTGCTGGTCGACCGGTAACCTTAGACCGTAGATTGATGGTGGTCGACCGGTGCTGTTGTAAAATCGACAATAACACATGGCCGAACGACCCGGATTTAATATAATTTAATCGTACAGCTTGCACTGATTTGAACACCTATAAATACATACCTAACCCCTAGCTTCTAAACTCATATTTTCTATGTGACGCAGGAGCTCTGCCATTTTCTCTTCTCCACAAAATTCTAAACTCTTAAAAATAATGATAATTTATACGTATATACAATTAGAGAATCGTAGAGGACGATTGAGAAGAAGAATATGGCCAAATCAAATCATCAAAGCCAAGGTAAATTGTAAATCTGGATCTAAAATGTAAATTAAATCCAAATATCTTTTTAATGAAGATTTCTGATAAATATGTACAAGCTTGCGGTGTATAAATCCAAATAGGGAGAAAAAGGGAGTCAAACTGAAATAAAGGGATTAGATCTAGAGATTTGGAAAGCCAAAAAGGCGAGTGGGAAATTATATATTTTTTATATAATATTAGATTTATATCGTTGTAAATCTATTCCTATATGCCTAAATGAAATTTTGGAGTTGTAGGCCTAATTGTATACATGTAATGAATTTATTAGCCTTGCCTACATATTCTGTGATTGATAACTTGAATCTAATATTGCATGAATGTGAATCTGGAAAGTATTGGTTAGTAATAGTCACTGTAATTGATAAATTATGTGGTAGATCCAGATTTGTAGATTAAATGACTTTTGCAAGATAAATGTGAATTAGAAGTTATCACAGTAAATTATTGGAAATTAAGTAGTATTTTAATTTATTGGAATGTAGAGGGTTGCAATGTAAATTTATATAGATTATCAAGTAGATCCATAAATAAAAGTGTTTTGTTTGAAATAACAAGGAATAAGCCTAAAAGAAAGAGATGTAAAAAATATGGATATTTATTATATTTTGTACTATCTATTTCTACTACTATGAAAAGATAATTCCTTGTAATTCTAAACAAAACACAAATTCCCTTGTTGTATAAGATATAAAAATTTACAATATAAGCCTTTCCTTTTGAGAGAGAAGTAATTCTAATGCATTAAAATGCTGAAACCCCTTGGTAAGAATTAAAGAATTGTAACTGTGATAATAAAAAAAAAGTTTAATGGTAAAAATTAATGTATATGCAAAAAAAGTATAGATAGCAATCAAGTAATAAACACTAAAAGGTTAGGCAAGTAATATAATGAATAACGGCAAGCAATAATTTAAATAAAAGGGGAATAGTAAGTCCACTGAACAAAAGAAGGGTAGTAAAAGTTAAAAAGGAATAGAAATAAAGAATTCAATAATGAGAAAGGGAAGCAAATAGGAAAGATATTTAGATCTTTTAAAGAAAGTGGTAAATGACATTAAATTGATATTAATGGAATAAAAAGCAAATAAATGAAAAAGTAAAGAAATATTATGAACCTTTGACCATTAGAGGCGTAATAATTAAACAATTATGAATACACGCACATATATGTATACATATATATGTATATATATGTATACATATATATATAGTCTCAAGTATGCGTTTTTGACGGGTATGAATTACTAAAGTTAGTTAGTAACTCAAATAGATAAGAATGACATTGTCATTAAAATGGGTTGGAATGCGAGGTCAATAATGTTACACAACAGAAGTTTGCCCATCGCAAGGGGCTTACAGTAGTTGTATATACATTATACTGATGTAGGACATATCCAACTGTAGGACCCTTGGAGTTATATATGCTTGCGTATAGGTGAAGGAATACCCTACTAGATTCTACTTCAATAAATTAGGGGATATTGCCTTGATTGCGTTATGCAATCTAAATAGGATGGTGAGCAAGACTCAACATAATGTAAGTGTGTTGGTACCAAATTAGGGAGTAGGATCTATACATAGGTTGAGAACATCATCGGTCCTGAGCAGTCAACGGAAAGACAAGGGTTACACCAAACGGACTACACCTTCTGCTACTGTAGGTGATGCTTAGGTCATGCATAGCCACAGTTGTTTGCTAGTTTGTTTGTTAGGAGGCAAGGCTACATAACGCTTTCAAAAAGGTCTTTCAAAACGAATGGGGTAGTCCGAGGAGTTGAGCCCTCTGTAGTTCGTGGAGCCGAGTCCACATTAAGAAGAAAACAAGTAAAAAATCCCTAAGACAAGATAGAATACGGCTACACTATTGTGACACTGTTATTAGAAACTACGAGGATTTCCTTGGTATGCATGACAACAAGGATGTGGTACTACGATGATGATGGATCTTGACGAGTTGCTGGGTTATGGAACTAGCGGGGATATAATCTTAGTCCAAAGGAGAACTGTGATAATTATACTTATATATATATAGGTATGTAGTTATGGTATACTTCGGGTAGATGGGGCGTATCGTATGCTTACGTGGAGTTGAGACGACTAAGTAAAATAAAAGGACATAACATGTGATTGAAGACAATCGGCATAAATTAGTGTTATGGATAAAGTGTATAATTTACCAGTCCCCAAAACACCGTACTGACTCCCTCCTTATTACAACCTTCAGGATAGCTTAGAAGGTCAGGTACTAGTACAAGATGAGAACATTAGAAGGACTTGTTTCCTTATGCATGCTTGACAATGACATGGACACTCAACCTCCGAAGTGGCAACCTTGGTCAATAACTATAAGTTCTATTATAGTTTATTATTCCGCTATGAGTTTATATAAATAGTGCTTGATATGCATTTATTTATTTGTAGGATACCAAAACAAACGTTCCGTACTTTTGTGAACTTGGGTTTGTACTTTGGTGTACAAGGTGCGGGTTGTTACAATTGCACTCCATCATGAATTATTTCCATCGTCATTGCCAACTCATGCTCTCGCCATTGCCATCGATTGCCACTCTACTTGAAATCATCATCAATCCTTCTTCTTTGATCGATGATGATTGATTACATTACGCAAAGGGCGAAGCCAAGATTAGGCGAGATTGTCCGAGATGGCTATGGGCAAGAATTGGATGATGGTTTGATGTGAAATAGGATTCAGCAATAGATTTGTTGATTCTAATATATTCCCTAAGGAGTTGTTGTCACACTTCAAAGAAATCGAGTGTTAACTTGCCCTGGGACACAAATCCCATTCACACCTATACTCGTCAATCAAGAACTCTTCATCTTGTGGGGATTACTTTATCTCTTTCGGATTCCTCATTCAAGAGTTAGAGTTCTAGCTTGCATTGAATCCATCCGTTTTTTAACGTAATTCCTATGTTAACAACTTCCATCCGACACCAGTTCCATCGCATGATGGAGCTCGTTTTCAGCATGAGTGGGCTTTCTATATGACATGTTTCCCAACACCATGCATAAGATAAAGGATAAACACGCTATATAGGACATGCACAATTCCCCCATTTGATGTACATAATCAGATGTGTCGATACATGTCAATGTTCGTTTGATGCTATGCATTGACTACACTTGGGTTAAATAAAAATATAAATAAGTATAGAAATTAAATAGAATTACCTTACCATGCTCGCTATCTAAGGTTTCCAACTAATTTATGGATTTCAGATTCTCTTTGAGTCCTTCTACAATTATAATAGTTGCGTCCTTCTACTCTACCTACAATGGCATCCAACTCCAACTTCTTCCGCATTTATCGGGTGTTCTTCCCTCCCACCACTTGTTAAGATCTAGATTATGTTGCTATTTTGATGATCATTGAGGAGCCACACAATGAATTTGCTTCAAACGTTGTGTAACACTCCTAATTTCTGATAACATTATCCAGGAGATTTAATTAGATAAATTAAATAGAATAATATAAGAATTAAGATGATAAGGAGAATGAGATTTGAATAAATCATATAGGGTCATGCTTAATCAATTAGATGGGCTTAAATTGGCTTTTTTTATTTAATTAAACATGGGCATATTAGTAAATAGCCGCACTATTATTATTCACGGCTATACATTTCACATTTTTGCCCATTCATGCACACTTTTCATTTTCACAAACGCAAATTAAACCTAAGAAGAGCCGGCATTAACAAGGAAAAAAAGGGAAGAGATAATTCAATTACAAGCTAAGGATCACATCTAGTGGGAATCAATATTCTACAAATCTCAAATTCCTTACCATATTCAAGGTGAATAATAATTTTATACCATCTTTATTTTATTCTATGATTATATGCTTTCAGATTTAAGATTAAAGTCGTTTTTATGATGTTTTGGATGATGACATGCTTGAACTATTATATGTTTGATTTATATCAATTCATTTACATATGAATTTTATAGGGTTTTAGAGTAAAACCGAATATAAATGATTTTTGATAGCCATGGAAAAATTATATGTTAGGTAAAACATGATTTTGGAGATAGGTTTCAATTTTTATAACTTTCCAAACTATGGAAAATTTATTATTAATTTTCAGAGGAAAATGTGAGAAAATTGGGTTTAAAATTAATATCAATTATTACAGGAAGAATTTGGGGCTAAAATTTTAATATGTTAGATAACAAGATGAAAGTGAATTTCTATGATTTTTGGGAATTTTTCCTAATTGATTTGGTATGGAAAGTAAATTATTTTAAAAGAAGGACTTATTTGCAATGTTGGTTTTGCTTAATGGAAGGGCTTAAATGTTAGATTTCCTTGATTTAGTCTGATAAATGCGGTAGTTATTTTTGTGAAGGATTTGAAAAGTTTTAAGGAAACCAATTAAAATATTACAACTAGGCAGGTCAGTTATAAAGCAATTACTAAAATTAGCATGATTTCAGCCTTTATTCAGAAAAGTAGGTTCCGCCTCCTTTAGTAGTGCCTTTTGACTCCAATGTTTCTGGTTCGACTTAGTCGAAACCAACCCAGCCGAAACCCACCAAGCCAAAACTAATACACAAGGTATCACTTAGATGGTACGTAGTGGATTTGAGGAAAGGCGGGAGACATGGTGTCGAAAGAAATGCTTCCGATGGGGTCGAAACCGTAGTTTTGTTTTCAAATGTTAAATGCCTGCTTTGTTTTACTTAAAGCTTCCAACGTAGTCGAAACATATGTTTTCGAAAGGGATTTTCTAAATAGCTTTCAAAGGAGGTTGCCATGCTATATTTTAAAGTAGGAGCTTTCGGATGAGTTCCTTTATTCTTAAATAAGATTTTGGACGATGATGGTTCCGACCTAGTCGAAACCCCTCTGCCGTTCTTATGCTTTTCGAATGTATTGAAGTCATTAATGCTTTTGAAGGGTGCCTTTGTTTTAAACTTATACTAATTCACTTCTTAAATGCTTTCGAAAGAGTTCAGGGGTTTCGAAGGCAATGGTGTCGAAAGGGGGTTTCGATGCTATCTTTCAAAGTTTTACTCAAAGGTATTGAGCTTTCGAATAGATGGTTCTGACACCATCAAATTTTCCCCAAAATAATTTTATTAAAGGTTTCAAAAGTGATACTTTCGTATGTAACCGGTTTGACCCAAAAGATGTTTTTAAAAAGTAAAACCCAATACTTTCGAATGGCGTACTTTCTTTGGTTTAGAAGCTATGTTTTATGTTAATGTTTAGATACATTCGAAAGGTGTATTTTGGTTTCTAAAGGAATAAGTTAAGGAGCTTCGAAAGGTATACTTAGTGTTTTGAAAAGAAGTTTTCTATGCTTTCGATGGAGGTTATCCTGGGGTTTCGAAAGTGATGTTTTAAGGTTTCAAAATAAAGAACCCAATCTCATTTTAAAGGAAAAAAACCATGGCATAAATAAAGAGTTTTGGAATGATTTTGTGCTGGTATTATTATGTTGTTATGATTGCTTCTTCATATATCTATTCACATTGTTATGAACCCCTAACAGTACTTTGGTGAAGGGAAAAATAACCTGCTAGGTTGACCCAGTAGTGAATATAAGTTAAAGATGTTAAAATATTAACTAAAGATATTGGCAGGGGCGAATAGGTTCACAGGAAGCCCATGAAAACCATGTAAAAGAAAAGATATTGGTAGGGGCTAATAGGTTCATAGTCAACCCATGAAAACTACGGTTTGATATTGGCAGGGGCTAATAGGTTTGTAGTTAGCCCACGAAAACTATATCCGAATTAAGATATTGACAGTAGTCAATAGGTTCCTAGTCAGCCCATAAAAACTAGGATAAGAGAAAAGATATTGGAGTTACCAATAGGTTCATAGTGATCCCATGAAAACTATGAAATCAGACTGGGAGTCCATAAACATTTCATAATTTATTAGTAATCCTATGAAAACCAATAGGTTAATAGTGACCCTGGAAACTATGTATAGGATAGATAGTCAGAATGAACGAGGATGGGTAATCTGGATTTTATATACTTATTTGAATATCATCATATTATTTTGAATTGTTTAACCATTGTGGATGAAGGAGCATAATATATAGTTTAGTAAGGTTTTTAAGATACTAGTGAGGGGAAAATTCATTCCGTTAAGCGGCGTGGTCTCATAAGGTATCTAAATGAATTGAGATGGTAGATTATTATTCATACCAGGCTTTATGTTTGACTCGAAGTTTTTTTCCCCTTAAACTCTCAGGTGCTCAATTTAATTTGAGTAGTTTGCGGGTTGAGGTTTTCAGGTTTTCTTTTAGACGAATAAAGCTTCCGGAGATGGGAAGGAGGCATGCTAGCTATTTAGAGTTCTTTTTATTCCGCTGTGTTTTAGTTGTAAAGGCAAATTTATTTTACCTTACTATATACTCTAACCAAGGGGGCATCTTCATGTGTCGCTCTTGGCATATTTTGTATTAATTATATGTCATCTGAACGTGGTCTGCATATTGGGATTATGTAATGAATTTGAAATATTTTGAAATGGAATGTAGAATTTGTTTGCTGTTTAATTTTTTTCCATATTCATGTGTTTCTGTATATCAATGCATCTAACCTTGCCGTATTTGGTCGCCGAGGATTAATAACCATGGATGATTGCAGCATTCGTAGCAATTAGTTTTGGGCCTCCAAGTAGGGGGATGTTACAAGTTGGTATCAGAGCATAGGTTTATGAAACTTAAAAGAAATTTAAACCTAAAAGATTTTTCAAACATAATCCAATAAATTAGATAATAAGATGAGGTTTGGGTTAACATTATAGTAACGTGCTTGTAATTGATATATGTAGTTATATATATATATATACACACACACACACACACACATATTCCCTGCTCTTTTAGATCGTTCTTCTGTATCTTACTAAGGCTCATATGCAGATTTACGAGAAAGGAGATATGGAAGCAAGAAACGGAAGTGGACATCTCGGTGGAGACAACATCACACCTAATGGAAATGCTCAACCCACCACCAAGAGGAACCCGGGTCGATCGGTTAATGCTAATAACCAAAATGCTAATGCCAATATGGGTGCTATAAACCCACCAGTAGATATGGAGGCGATGTATCAGTTCTTCATCAATATAATGCAAGCATGAGTTGCTACTGGAGTTGCAGGAAATGTTGGAGGAGCTAATCCTGTAGCTCCAGTTGGGAATAATTATGCTAAGCTGAGTAGAGACTACACTAGTCTTAGTGGGAAGCCATTCATGGGGATAGAGAATGCTATGGAAGTTGAGAAATGGTTGTTGCACTGTGAGAGGATATTTGCTGATAGGTTGCCCTCTATACAGTTGCTAAGGTCATCACTTTACTTGTGGAATAGTATTACCATTGGAGTTCCGGTGGAGCAGTTGACTTGGGCTGATTTCCGAAGAAGATTTGAGCAAAAAATTGTGTCTGAGTTTGCTAAGTCAGAGCTGATGAGGATGTTCATGAATCTGGAGCAGGAGAGATGTCGGTTGTTGAGTATGCCACTAAGTTTGATAAGTTGTCCCATTATGGACATAATACTATAGATACCATCATCAGAAGGAAAGAGAAGTTCATTAGGGGACTGAGGCCCGAGATTGATAGGACGATCCTGCCACATCTTCGCGATCCTAGTAATTTAGTTGTGGAGATGGCCATTCGCCATGAGGAGATGCTTGCTGATTGTGTTAGAGAGAAGCCAGTGGAAATCCAGGGTTCTCAGGGGAAGAAAAGAAAGTTCTTTAAGAAGAAGGGAGCCCAGAAGGGAGATGCTACCAAGAAGGTAAATGCTGAGTTAGTTTGCTTTAAGTGTGACAAGAAAGGTCATTATGCGAATGAGTGCCGGTCAGGTAATGGAAAGAAAGCTGCAAATAAGAAGAGTGTAAATTGCTTCAACTATGATCAAGTTGAACATTACAAGAACCGATGATTATAGCCAGTCAGGGCGGATAAAGGGAAAGTTTTTGCTATTGGACCAGCATCAGCTAGGCCTACTGCAGCTGATAAAGGGAAGACTATGATGGAAGGTACGCTTGATTCAGAGTATACCAGTTAGGATAATTTTTGATACTGGTGCATCACACTCATTTATATCTCAGTGTTTGGTGATAGATTATGCTTAGAACCCACCTACCTTGTTACTTCCTTAAGGGTTGCGAATCCAATAAGAGGGTATGCATCTCTAGGGTTGAGATGTTACTAGTTAGAACTTGATTTGTTAGGCCATAAGTTTGCACGTAGCTTGTATGTTATTGATTTCGTAGATTTCAAAATCATTTTGGGTATGGATTGATTGGGTAGGTATAAGGATAGAATATTTTGCTAGGATATGGAGATATCACCGAGACCCCCTGATAGTCATAACCGAGTAATATTCTCAGTGGAGAATTCCGACCGCAGTGTTAGTGCTTTGTTTAGTGCTATAGAGGTAGGAGGTGAGTTAAGTCAGGTTCAAGTAGCAAGAGAATTTGCAGATGTCTTTGAGCCTGTTACAGGATTACCACCAAAACGAGCAGTTGTGTTTCAGATAGATCTTGTGCCCGGAGCTGAACCTATGAGTAGACCACCTTGTAGGATGACACCAACCGAGATAAAGGAATTGAAGGTGCAGCTAGTGGATCTTGAAGGAAGGAATTTTATTAGGCCAAGCAGTTCGCCTTGGGGAGCGGTCGCGGTGTTTGTGAAGAAACCAGATGGTCGTTGAGGATATTTATCGAATATTGTAAGTTGAACGAGAGGACAATTAAGAATAAGTACCCTTTGCCAAGAATAGATGATCTGTTCGATCAGTTGAGTGGATCCAGAGTGTTTTCCCAGTTGGATTTGGCGACAGGTTTCCATCAGTTAAGAGTGGAAGAGGACAATATTCCTTTGATAGTTTTTCGGACTAGGTATGGTTCGTATGAGTGGTTAGTGATGCCATTTGGATTAACGAATGCACCTGCTTTCTTTGTGGATTTGATGAACCAAGTTTTCCAAGAGTACTTGGATAGGTTTGTGCTGGTGTTTATAGATGACATTTTAGTATCCTCTAAGGATGAAAGAGAGCATGAGGATCATCTTAGAGTGGTGCTTGAGATGCTGAGGCAGAATCAGCTAAAGGCGAAGTTTGATAAGTGTCATTTTTGGAAGAAAGAGGTTAATTTTCTTGGTCACGTGGTTTCAGAGAAGGGCTTGTCAGTTGATCCAGATAAGATCGAATCTGTGAATAATTGGAAGAGACCAGAGATGGTGACTGAGATTAGGAGTTTTCTTGGACTCGCTGGCTACTACCAGAGATTCATTATGGATTTCACATGGATAGTAGCACCTTTGACTAAGTTTACCAGGAAGGACGTGAAGTTTGTTTGGTCTGGCAAATGTGAGGAAGCATTTGTTAACAAATGCACCAGTGCTTGTAGTTCCAGACGGAAACCAAGGGTTGGTGGTGTATATGGATGCATGCGGAACTGGATTAGGAGCGGTGTTGATGCAGAAGGGTAAAGTTATTGCCTACGCTTCACGACAGCTTAGACCGCATGAAGTGAAATATCCTACTCATGATTTGGAGTTGGCTGCGGTGATCTTCGCATTGAAGATGTGGAGACATTATCTCTTAAGGGAGAGATTTTAGCTTTACACGGATCATAAGTCTTTAAAATATTTATTCTCTCAGAAGGAGTTGAATATGAGACAGCAGAGGTGGCTGGAGTTTTTGGCTGCTTATGATTTTGGAATAGAGTATACACCAGAGAAAGGAAATAAGATAGCGGATGCTCTTAGCAGAAGACGTCAGTATGTGGTGTTAGTTATGTTGGCAGAATGGAAGGATTTAGAAGCTTTGACTACTTGTAGTGTTCAATTAAGATCGACTGCTAGTTCTAGTCAAAGCACCGCCATGTTGTCCTATTTGGAAGTTCGACCAGTGTTGATCGAGAGGATTTCTTCTAAGCAGAAAGAGATCCAGTATTAGCCAAGAAGATCAAAAGGCTTGAGGTTGGGACTGAGATCGATGATCTAAAGGATTTTAGCCATGACCAAAAAGGATGGTTGAGAAAGCGGGGACGGTTGTGTGTTCCGAATGTGGAGGACTTAAGGAAAGAAGTTCTTGGAGAATGTCATCGATCCAAGTTTACGATTCATCCTGGAGGGACCAAGATGTATCAAGATACGAAGATGAGCTTCTATTGGGAAGGTATGAAGAGGAATGTTGGCTTGTGGGTTAGGTAGCGTACAAATTGTCAACAAGTGAAAGCCGAACATCAGAAGTTGAGTGGGTTGCTTCAGCCTTTAGAGATTCCCGTTTGGAAATGAAATTCGATATCCATGGATTTTATAGACGGGTTGCCATGGTCAAATAGGGGAATGAAAGTATATGGGTCATAGTGGACAGATTGACCAAGAGCGACCATTTCATTCCAGTTAAGTCAACCAGGAGGACACCTGTATTAGCTAAGTTGTTCATGAAGAATATAGTTAGACTACATGAAGTTCCTAGTAGTATAGTCAGTGATAGAGATGCCTTGTTCACTAGTGAATTCTGGAAGAGTCTACAGGAAGTGTTGGGTACCAAGCTTAATATGAGTACTACATATCACCCTTAGACAGATAGGCAGACAAAGAGAGTCAACAAGGTACTCGAGGATTTGTTAAGAGCTTGTGTATTTGACTTTGGTGGAGCTTGGGAGGATCACCTACATTTGGTTGAGTTTTCCTATAATACTAGTTATCAGACTAGTATAGGAATGACGCCTTTTGAAGCTTTGTATGGAAGGCCATGCAAATCACTGGCATGTTGGTTGGAGACTGGGGACAGATTAGTCTTAGGTCCAGATTTGGTTAGGGAGGCGTTGATGAAGATTGAGTTGATCCGAGAAAGGATGAAGGAAACACAGTCCAGACAGAAGAGTTACGCATACAAGAGGCATAAAGACCTAGAATTCTCAGTTGGAGATAAGGTTTTCATCAAGGTATCACCGATGAAGGGTGTGGTACAATTTGGAAAGTCAGGGAAACTAGCACCGAGATATATGTTGGTCCATTCCAGATTATAGAGAGGATTGGAAAGCTCACATACAAGGTAGAGCTGCCAAGCGGTATGGCAGGTGTCGATAATGTATTTCATGTGTCTCATCTTTGCAAGTATGTGCATGATCCAAAGACTACTATTCCGCCTACAGGGTTGGAATATTTGGTAGTAGAGCCTAATTTGACTTTTGTTAGACAACCAGTTCGGGTTGTAGCGGGAGATGAGAAAAGATTGAGGAACAAGACAACCAGGTTAGTGAAAGTTTAGTGGAGCGACAACGAGAAAGACTGTACTTGGGAGACAAAAGACAGGATTCGACTTACTTATCCTGATCTGCTTTAAGGTTATGTCTATATTAGATTTATACAGATAGTTTCTGTTAGGAAATCAATTCCTTGGTTTCGATGATCACAACTATGCAATGGAAAACAAATGTACATATATATCTACATTTACAGGAAGATGATAAAGTAACATCACCAAAGAGACAAGAACAAGACTCAAAAGAAGTATCAAGAGGCTACAAGTCGATAGAATTGGAAAAGGAATTGCACAGACACAGATACGACAACATGCACACATTCAGACGTTTGAATACACTAGCCAGACGTCTGAAGATTCCTCTGGTTTACAAATCCTAAGGAAACAGACGTCTGGT
This sequence comes from Allium fistulosum, assembly GCA_030737815.1. Taxonomy (NCBI): domain Eukaryota; kingdom Viridiplantae; phylum Streptophyta; class Magnoliopsida; order Asparagales; family Amaryllidaceae; genus Allium; species Allium fistulosum. The sequence continues at coordinate 846,921,512 of CM060907.1, forward strand.
TAATATATCAGACGTCTGAAAGACATCCAGACATAAAACAGAAGTGAAGACCAGACGTCTGGATAATAAACACAGACGTCTGAAATGATACCAGACACAAAAAATATATGAAGGCCAGACATCTGAGGTCACTTTCCAGACGTCTGATTATAGGCTCGACTGTGTATTTTCAAAGTCCAACCGTCACATCCGAAAAGACACATCCGCTCCTCTTCACTGCAACTCTTCATCACCAACCGGAGCAACTATACAACGATTGTTAATGGAGGCAACTACACATAGAAACTCTTCACCACTATAAATAGCATCAGGAATTCAAGAGAAAGATTCACCTTACTTACTTACACTCTTATCTCTTATACTCTGACTTATACCTGATCTCTAAGCAATCAACTACCTGTATTTAACTCTTCCATATATACGAACTCCTCATTCAAATTTCTCTAGATAGATATATATATTGGAAGCATTTGTACTCAATAGTCAACATCCGTGTTATAGAACACATTCTCGACAAAGAAACTCTACTATTGTAAACCTGTTCCTCCGGGTCAAGTGAGGGTTAGTTGAAAGGAAATTCCGAAGAGGAGCTTCGGGACTGGACGTAGGACGGGAGGTCCAAACCAGTATAAAATCCTGGTGTGATTATTTTCATTTACTTTGCTACTATCATTTATCAAGTTATATTATATAGTTAGCTGTTTATACTTGCATATATATATATATATCCTATACGATCCACTCATATAGACTTTCAATTGGTATCAGAACAAGGTTTGTTTAAAAGAACAGTAACACGTTTTTTAATCATTCTAATATGGCAAGTATTTTTCAAGAAGGACAATCCACAACACGACCCCCACTTTTTAATGGCTCTAATTATTCATATTGGTCAACACGTATGAGAATTTTTATGGAAGCTAATGGTTTAGAAATTTGGTCAGCCACTCAAGATAAATATGAAGCTCCAACTACTGCTATGAACACATGGACCGATGTACAAAAGACCTCAGCATCAAATAATGCTAAAGCTATGAATGTTTTGTTTTGCTCACTAGACAAAAATGAATTTTCACGTGTCATGTTATGTACAACTACATTTGATATTTGGCGTACCTTACAAATTACACATGAAGGTACAAAAAAGGTCAAGCAAACTAAAATTTCAATTTTGCAAAACCAATTTTCATCATTTAAAATGAAACAAAATGAAACTATAGTAGACATGTATTCTAGATTTCAAACTATTCAACATGATCTTATGGCATTAGGAGTTAAGTTTACTGATTTTGATTTAGTTTCTCGAATACTCAACTCTTTAACACCTGATTGAGAAAGAAAGGTATTAGCTATTGAAGAAGCTAATGATCTCTCTACTCTCAAAGTTGAAGAGTTGATAGGAAATTTGATGTCCTATGAAGCTAATTTGTAGGCACGTAAAGAATTAAATTCGGAGAAGAAGAACATAGCATTTCCATCAATAAAGAATGATAACTCAGATTTAGATGAAGATGAGATAGTATTTATTGCCAAAAACTATAATAGATTCAAGAAATTTAGAAAGATGACCAAGTTTCAAAAAGAAGGAAAGACCAACTCAACAAATCTATCTTAAATTAAGTTTTATTAATGTGATCAATACGGACACATGAAAAAGGATTGCCCAAAACTTAACAATGATAAAAAGAAGAGCAAATTTGAAAAATTCAAAAAGAATAAAGCTTTCAAAGTAACATGGGATGACACCGATTCTTCATCTTCAGAAAGTGATAGCGATAGTGACGGAGAACAAGCTAATGTATGTTTTATGGCACAAAATGATGAGGTATGTCCGGAACTTAGCTATAAAGAATTATTTGAACTTAGCATGGAATTAAATGATAAATTTAGACAAATTAAAAAATTGAACAAAGAATATATAGTAAAAATAAATAGATTAGAACTTGAAGTAGGAATGTTGAAAGATGAAAAATTTATTTTAGAAGAAGAACTTGAAATATCTCAAGAAAAATTAAGAAATAATGTGATAGAAAGTGAGAACATTACTCTAGAAAAAGAAAATTTGCTAAAAGAAAATGTTGATTTTAAAAATAGTATTGAATTATTGAAAACAGAAAATATAGAATTAAAAGAAAAATTAGATAAAATTACCAATAATGTGTCAAAATTCAACAAAGGAAAACAAGATTTGGAAAATCTTATCAAAACATCAAAACCATCAGGTAATAGAAATGGAATAGGATTTAAAAAATGTTCTAAACAAAAAGAAAATAATGCTAAAAATAGTAGTTATATAAAAACTAGAAGTTTATCTAAACAAAAATTGAATACCAAAAATATGAAAATTTGGGTTCCTAAAACAAATAATAATTTGATTAGACAAAAGCATATTAGTAATTACTTAGAAAATATAGTCTATAATAAAAATTATATTTATAAAGGTACCAAACCATCTTGGGTGTCGCTACCTTCTTCTAATAATTAGGACCCTAATAAAATATATGCGTACCAATTAAAACATTTTTTATCTTGCAGGTACCCAAAATAAAAATAAGGAGAAATGGATAGTAGATAGCGGTTGCTCCAAACATATGACCGGAAATTCAAAAATGTTATCAAATATAACATACATCGATGGTGGAACGGTAACATTTGGAGACAACTCAAAGGGATTTGTCATAGGCATTGGAGAAGTCATCAACTCTGGTATATCTAACTCTCCTATTATTACAAATGTTTTATTAGTAGAAAATTTAAAACACAACTTGTTAAGCATTAGTCAATTATGTGATAAAGGTTTTCAAATAAATTTTGAAAAAGATAGATGTAATATTTTAGATAATAACAAACAACTCATTTTTGAAGGTTTTAGAAACAAAAATATTTATGTATTAAACATGAATATTAATAAAAATTCAAACTTATGCTTAACCACCAAACATGATGATCTATGGTTATGGCATAAACGATTTTGTCATATTAATTTTAAAAATATTAATAAGTTAGCCAAATATGAGTTATTAAGAGGGTTACCTAAAATAAGTTACAAAGTAGAAAATTTATGTGATGATTGTCAAATTGGTAAACTAAAGAAAAGCTCGTTTAAATCTAAAAATAATATTTCTACAAAACAACCATTAGAATTATTACATTTAGATTTATTTGGTCCAACACAAATAAGATCTATTAATCATAAAAAATATGTTTTTGTAATAGTCGATGATTTTTCGAGATATACATGGACTTTATTTCTAAAACATAAAAGCGATACTTTTGGTATGTTTAAAATATTTGCGAAACAAATTAAAACTCAAATGAATTTGAAAATTAAAAATATTAGAAGTGATCACGGAGGAGAATTCAAAAATGATCTTTTTTCAAATTTTTGCAATAAAAAAGGAATAACTCATAATTTTTCTTTTCCTCGTACACCCCAACAAAATGGTGTCGTAGAAAGAAAAAATCGTACATTACAAGAATGCACACGAACATTATTAAATAGTAGCGGATTACCAAAACACTTTTGGGCCGAAGCTATTGCTACATCTTGTTATGTATTAAATCGAGTAACTATTCGCCCAATGACTAAACAAACTTGTTTTGAAATATTTTTTGGTAAAAAACCTAATGTGTCATACTTTAAAACTTTTGGCTCAAAATGTTTTGTATTAAATACAAAAGATAAATTAGGAAAATTTGATCCAAAAGCCGATGAGGGTATCTTTGTTGGGTATTCGGATCATAGCAAAGCATATAGAATTTTTAATAAAAGGAATAATACTATAGAAGAGAGCTTACATGTCTCATTCGACGAAAATCCTTTCAAACATCAAACTAATGATGAAGAAGAAATTATTCCACTAACAAATTCAACAAATTCTATTAATAATGAAGCCAATATACAAAATAACACTATTGTATCATCTCCTAGAATTCTTAAGAATCATCCAATAGATAATATTATTGGAGATCTTAATTCAAGAGTTACTAGAAATCAACTCAATCAGATAAGTCATATAGCATTTGTATCAAACCTTGAACCAAAGAATTATAAAGAAGCCTCAAATGATAATTTTTGGATAATAGCTGTGCAAGAAGAATTACATCAATTTGAACGTAATAACGTATGGGAATTAGTACTAAGACCTGAAGATCAATCAATTTTTGGAACAAAATGGGTATTTAAAAACAAGGCAGACGAAAATGGAAATATTATTAGAAATAAAGCACGATTAGTTGCTTAGGGCTACAATCATGAAGAAGGCATAGATTACAATGAAACTTTTGCTCCAGTGGCAAGATTAGAAGCCATTCGTACTTTACTCTCCTTTGCAACTCATAACAATTTTAAACTATTTCAAATGGATGTCAAAAGTGCCTTTTTGAATGGTTTTATTAAAGAAAATGTATACGTCGAACAACCACCACTTTTTGTTCATGAAAAATACCCCGATCATGTTTTTAAATTACATAAAGCACTGTATGGATTAAAACAAGCACCTCGTGCATGGTACGAACGTCTTAAAAATCACCTAGTAACATCCGGTTTCCATCTCGAAATCAACAAATCTTGTCTCAGAATCAAAAATTCTAGCAAGCCACAGTCGAAGAATCTCTTTCGACTGTTCTATCAGTTCTTAAGGAGGTACTTCAAAAAGTACGTGGTCCATCTCCACCCTCAGAAGATTGGACAACTCCTGTGACTTCTCCTCCCGCAAAACATTCCAAACTATTTGAGGATGAACCATCCAAAGAAGCTTTGACATCTCCTTCAAAGGATAGCACTTTTGACAAAATAAAACCAAAGGAAGATGATCCAAAACAAGCTTCTCCTAAGCAACTCTAGAATTTAGGATTTGTTGTCTTTTTGTTCAAATCTATGAATGTAACTCCATCGTGTTATTAATGCAAATTTCTTTTTTACATATGGCTTAAACTTTTATATTCTTTTTGATAATGTCAAAGGGGGAGAAATATAGAAATAAACTTAAAAAAAACCAAGCACATATTCAGAGGGAGATTTAGAATATATATATAAGTACATTGAATAGTTGTCATCATAAAAAAGGGGGAGATTGTTAGGAAATCAATTCCTTGGTTTCGATGATCACAACTATGCAATGGAAAACAAATGTGCATATATATCTACATTTACAGGAAGATGATAAAGTAACATCACCAAAGAGACAAGAACAAGACTCAAAAGAAGTATCAAGAGGCTACAAGTCGATAGAATTGGAAAAGGAATTGCACAGACACAGATACAGCAACATGCACACATTCAGACGTCTGAATACACTAGCCAGACGTCTGAATGATTCCTCTGGTTTACAAATCCTAAGGAAACAAACGTCTGGTTAATATATCAGACGTCTGAAAGACATCCAGACATAAAACAGAAGTGAAGACCAGACGTCTGGATAATAAACACAGACGTCTGAAATGATACCAGACACAAAAAATATATGAAGGCCAGACGTCTGAGGTCACTTTCCAGACGTCTGATTATAGGCTCGACTGTGTATTTTTAAAGTCCAACTGTCACATCCGAAAAGACACATACGCTCCTCTTCACTGCAACTCTTCATCACCAATAGGAGCAACTATACAACGATTGTTAATGGAGGCAACTACACATAGAAACTCTTCACAACTATAAATAGCATCAGGAATTCAAGAGAAAGATTCACCTTACTTACTTACGCTCTTATCTCTTATACTCTGACTTATACCTGATCTCTAAGCAATCAACTACCTGTATTTAACTCTTCCATATATACAGAACTCCTCATTCAAATATTCTCTAGATAGATATATATATTGGAAGCATTTGTACTCAATAGTCAACATCCGTGTTATAGAACACATTCTTGACAAAGAAACTCTACTATTGTAAACCTGTTCCTCCGGGTCAAGTGAGGGTTAGTTGAAAGGAAATTCCGAAGAGGAGCTTCGGGACTGGACGTAGGACGGGAGGTCCTAACCAGTATAAAATCCTGGTGTGATTATTTTCATTTACTTTGCTACTATCATTTATCAAGTTATATTATATAGTTAGATGTTTATACTTGCATATATATATCCTATACGATCCACTCATATAGACTTTCAGTTTCTAGTCAGATAGGCTAGTATGATTGTTAGGAGTTGTTACAAATGATTGCTATGTTTAGTATTTAGTCCTTACCGAATTTTGAGGATGAAATTCTTTAAGGGGGGAGCCTGTAACACCCCTAACTTCTGATAACATTATTCAGGAGATTTAATTAGATAAATTAAATAGACTAATGTAAGAATTAGGATGATAAGGAGATTGAGATTTGAATAAATCATATGGGGTCGTGCTTAATCAGTTAAATGGGCTTAAATTGGCTTTTATGTATTTAATTAAACATGGGTATATTAGTAAATAGCCGCACTATTATTATTCACGGCTATACATGTTTGCCCCAAAATTGGGCACAAACCCCAAATATCGTGAAAGCACCAGTGTATGAACACAAATTAGCAGTATGTAATCACAGATCTCAGCTCTAAGTAATGTAGAGGATAAAAAGTGAAGAATAATAAACTTAAAACGGAAAGAAATATATAGAGACATAAGGTTTATAGTGGTTTTGCAATCGTGCCTACGTCCACTCTGAAGTAGTTTGTTTTATTAATCTATCTTTGACGATTACAAGTGAATTCGATGAATTACAGCAGGTAATTATGATTCGCTGTAGTGAAATTCATTGGTAGCAGCAGCAATGGAGTTCAGATCTGGATCCGGCAGAGTCTGGGCGTTGGAGATCTTGAAGAAGAAGAAGAACCCCTCTTCTGTTGGCTTTAGAGGTCTATTTATAGGTGTAGGAGGCTGGTATTTCGCTCAGATCTCGGGAGAGCCTCTCTGGCACGTGACCAGGCCCGCACGCCCAAGCCCGTGAAGTTTCGGTCCGATCCGTGATCGACACGAACAGATTTCGACTCGGTCAAGATTTCATCCAATGGAGTCGAAATTTGGCGTGGACATTCTTTAGCATACACGTAGTCTTCTGTGAAAATTTCATAGCATTTGGACTTGTAGATTAGGAGATACGATCGATACGAATTGGGATTCTCGGTAGGCTGTTTGGTTCGACTCGCTCTGTTCGACTCGGTGACGTGGCGTTCGAGTCTTTGGGTCATCCTGCCTTTGCTGTTGTTTCGATCGAGTCGAACTGTGTATTGTTTGAGCGAGTCGAAGTGTGCATCGATAGAGCAAGTCGAAGCGGAGCTTCCTGAGAGATTCGAATAGTGGCTTTGACAATGGAGTTGAACTCGATGGAGTCGAACAGTGGTTTTAGCTGAGTGAGTCGAAGAAGGCACCTGATGGAAGCGAAGCGGAGCGAGTCGAAGAAGGTATCTGATGGCTGCGGAGCGAGTCGAAGTTGTCATCTCTGTCTGTTGCGAAGCGAGTCGAAATGTGCACTCCCTATGGATTTGAACTGGAGCGAGTCGAAGTTGTCACTTCTGTTGGTTGCGAAGCGGAGCGAGTCGAAGTAGGCTCGAGGCGGAGCGAGTCGAACAGAGGTTTTGATATGGTGTCGACGTGGAGAGAGTCGAAGTGGATTTCCCAGATGGATTCGAACTGGAGCGAGTCAAAGTGGATTTCCCAGATGGATTTGAACTGGAGCGAGTCGAAGTGTAGTTGGTTATCATCCACTTTTGCATCGCTCGTAACTTGGACATACGAACTCAGATTGACTTGAAATTCGGAACATTGACTCCAATAGCTTTGCTTGTCGTGTCATATTAATTTTAGCTTGATCCGGACTCAGACAAAATTCGTCGATATCCATAGTGAACCTACGTATAACCGACTTTCTAGACGAACTGTCTTTGGTCTCTAGTCAAGTTCTTGGTGTCACGGCCTTGCCAAAAGGCGGGATAACATTTGTCCCCCAAAACATGCCTTGTGACAAGAAGGTGTGTTTTGTAATGCCATAAGCTGGATGTTCATATCCTATTGATGACCTGCAAAGGAATTGATAATTTTATTTGACCACGAATGACGATCGTTCGGGATCGTATGTCATTCGAGGTGATATATGACCGTTCGCGGTCGGATGCCGTTCGCGACGAATGGTGACCGTTCCCGGTCGGGTGCCGTTCGAGACGATTTGTGATCGTTCGCGATCGGGGTGCTGTTGGAGGCGTTTTGTGACCGTTCGCGGTCGGGTTCCGTTCAAGGCGATTTGTGACCGTTCGCGGTCGGGTGCCGTTCGAGGCGATTTGTGACCGTTCATGGTCGGGGTGCCGTTCGAGGCGGTTTGAGTGTGCCCGGGGAGGGACTTAGTATCATCAATGTCAGATTTCATGTTCGAGTGAGTTTTTGATTTGTTTGTGGTGGCGGTTTATCGCCGTCTCAGAGCATGCCTGAGGACCGTTCGCGATCCCTTACATGTGTAAGTGGCTTAGCCGTCATGGTATCACAAATGGCATGCTTTTATTCAAAACGAGTTTTTCAACAGAAATGTTCAACAAAATCAGGTTCAAATATTGGAAATGGAAAATAAAAGTAAAATAGGGACGTCAAAGTGCAAACACCTACACCGTTACGATTAGTAGTCGTATCAGAGCATGCCTGAGGATCGTTCGCGGTCCTATACATGTGTAAATGACTTAATCGTGTTGGTGTGGAGTTTGCTACTTATTCGTCATTACCCAATCAATTGATGATAAGCTGACGCCGCGATCCTGAGCCGTCCCCATCAGGTGCAGGTGGTGGTCGCTCCCCTTCCACCGTTGTCATTCCCCTTCTCACATACTGTGATAGCATACCATTCCGGACATGTCCCTCAACCTCATCCTTCAAGTGTGTGCAGTCATTCGTGTTATGACCGTTCTGCTCGTGGAATAGGCAATACTTGTCGAATCTTCTTTCATTGTTGGTTGGATCCCTTCTCATCGGTCTTCAATAGGGAATCTGCCCCTTAGTATCCTGGTAGATACGCTCCAAAATTTCATTCAACTCCGTATAAGAGGTGAATCTCGGTTCCTTTCGTGGTCGCGCCGGTCCATCGCCATTATCCTCAGCTTTTCGTTTCCCTTTATCGTCGCCTGAATCTTTTTTGGGAGGGTTTTCACTCTTGACTGCATAAACAGCAACTCCTTCTCCTTCCTCTCTTTCAACATTTGCATCCTCTAATCGTAAAAATCCTTCAGCCTCGTGATAAAATTCTCCCAGATCCATGGGTGGATCCCTTGTCAATGAATTCTTGAATTTCGTGCCATCAGCTATGCTAGATACAGCCGCCATCAAAACCATGGATGGATCGGGTCGATCCACTGATGCTGCCGCTGCATTGAATCGCGTCAGAAAGTTCCTCAGAGACTCCCCGCTTCTTTGCTTCAGTGCTGCCAGACTCATCACATTCTTGGGTCTTGAAATGTGAACTCTGAATTGCCTCATAAACCTCTCAGTCAGATCAGTCCATGCTCCTATGGAGCCATTCTCCAGTTGCCTAAACCATAGTGCTGCGATGTCTGTCAAATACAATGGGAAGCATCGGACCATGACCTCCTTCGATGCCCCCAACACCTCCATATGCCTCATGTATCATGTCAGATGTACTACAGGATATGTCCTTCCATCGTACGTCTCTAATGTTGGTAGCTTGAATTCTGGTGGGTTCATGGCTTGCCTGATCGTAGGAGCAAGGGGACTCCTATTCACATCCTCCAAATCTCTATTAACTAGTCCGCCTCTCATGGCTCGTCTGACCATCTCCGCCAATCCGTCATTATCTCCAAGTTGTAGTCCTTGTCCGTTGTTTTTGATTTTCCCCCCGAGTTCACGGGGGATTCCTGCAATCTGCTCTCCTGGCTGAGCATTCATTTCTCTGTCAATGTCGCATTGTGCCGTTCCATCTGGTACTCCACCCGGGATTGGGCCATCATGCTCTGGGTTATTGCCTCCTAGTTCTGGAGCTGTGCCAGATGGTCCTACTCCGTTCTGAACTCTGGTTGCTCCTTGATTTTGCGCTCCAAGCTGTCCAATCTGAAGAAGCAAGTTCTGGATCATCTCCTCTTGTCTTTTCATCATTGTCTCTATCTCATCCCTGGTGATGTAGATTGATGTCTGATTTGCACCTGAGGAAGCCTCTTGACTCCCTTCATGCTGACCTCTCTCCGCCCTTTGTCTTCTATTTGATTGCCTTGTCATAGTTTTTCAGATCTGAATTCTTCAGACCTTCAAATTCAATTTCCAAATGATAGGATTCCTGAAGTAGCGCTCTCAGTGAAAGCGCCAAAGTGTTTGCCCCAAAATTGGGCACAAACCCCAAATATCGTGAAAGCACCAGTGTATGAACACAAATTAGCAGTATGTAACCACAGATCTCAGATCTAAGTAATGTAGAGGATAAAAAGTAAAGAATAATAAACTTAAAACGGAAAGAAATAGACAGAGACACAAGGTTTATAGTGGTTCGGCGATCTTGCCTACGTCCACTCTGAAGTAGTTTGTTTTATTGATCTATCTTTGACGATTACAAGTGAATTCGATGAATTACAGCAGGTAATTATGATTCGCAGTAGTGAAATTCGTTGGTAGCAGCAGCAATGGAGTTCAGATCTGGATCCGGCAGAGTCTGGGCATTAGAGATCTTAAAGAAGAAGAAGAACCCCTCTTCTGTTGGCTTTGGAGGTCTATTTATAGGTGTAGGAGGCTGGTATTTCGCTCAGATCTCAGGAGAGCCTCTCTGGCACGTGACGGCCCGCACGCCCAAGCCCGTGAAGTTTCGGTCCGATCCGTGATCGACACGAACTGATTTTGACTCGGTCAAGATTTCATCTAATGGAGTCGAAATTTGGCGTGGACATTCTTTAGCATGCACGTAGTCTTCTGTGAAAATTTCATAGCATTTGGACTTGTAGATTAGGAGATATGATCGATACGAATTGGGATTCTCGATAGGCTGTTTGGTTCGACTCGCTCTGTTCGACTCGGTGACGTGGCGTTCGAGTCTTTGGGTCATCCTGCCTTTGCTGTTGTTTCGATCGAGTCGAACTGTGTATTGTTTGAGCGAGTCGAAGTGTGCATCGATAGAGCGAGTCGACGGAGCTTCCTGAGAGATTCGAATAGTGGCTTTGACAATGGAGTCGAACTCGATGGAGTCGAACAGTGGTTTGAGCTGAGCGAGTCGAAGAAGGCACCTGATGGAAGCGAAGCGGAGCGAGTCGAAGAAGGTATCTGATGGTTGTGGAGCGAGTCGAAGTTGTCATCTCTGTCTGTTGCGAAGCGAGTCGAAATGTGCACTCTCTATGGATTCGAACTGGAGCGAGTCGAAGTTGGCACTTCTGTTGGTTGCGAAGCGGAGCGAGTCGAACGGAGGTTCTGAGATGGAGTCGACGTGGAGCGAGTCGAAGTGGATTTCCCAGATGGATTCGAACTGGAGCGAGTCGAAGTGTAGTTGGTTTTCATCCACTTTTGCATCGCTCGTAACTTGGACATACGAACTCGGATTGACATGAAATTCGGAACATTGACTCTAATAGCTTTACTTTTCGTGTCATATCAATTTTAGCTCGATCCGGACTCGGAAAAAATTTGTCGATATCCATAGTGAACCTACGTATAACCGACTTTCTAGACGAACTGTCTTTGGTCTCTAGTCAAGTTCTTGGTGTCACGGCCTTGCCAAAAGGCGGGATAACATTTGCCCCCCAAAACATGCCTTGTGATAAGAAGGTGTGTTTTGTAATGCCATAAGCTGGATGTTCATATCCTGTTGATGACCTGCAAAGGAATTGATAATTTTATTTGACCATGAATGACGATCGTTCGGGATCGTATGTCATTCGAGGTGATATATGACCGTTCGCGGTCGGATGTCGTTCGCGGCGAATGGTGACCGTTCGTGGTCGGGTGCCGTTCGAGGCGATTTGTGACCGTTCGCGGTCGGGGTGCCATTCGAGGCAATTTGTGACCGTTCGCGGTCGGGTGCCTTTAGAGGCGATTTGTGACCGTTCGCGGTCGGGGTGCCGTTTGAGGTGGTTTGAGTGTGCCCGGGGAGGGACTTAGTATCATCAATGTCAGATTTCACGTTCGAGTGAGTTTCTGATTTGTTTGTGGTGGCGGTTTATCGCCGTCTCAGAGCATGCCTGAGGACCGTTCGCGATCCCTTACATGTGTAAGTGGCTTAGCCGTCATGGTATCACAAATGGCATGCTTTTATTCAAAACGAGTTTTTCAACAGAAATGTTCAACAAAATCAGGTTCAAATATTGGAAATGGAAAATAAAAGTAAAACAGGGACGTCAAAGTGCAAACACCTACACCGTTACGATTAGTAGTCGTATCAGAGCATGCCTGAGGATCGTTCGCGGTCCTATACATGTGTAAATGACTTAATTGTGTTGGTGTGGAGTTTGCTACTTATTCGTCATTACCCCCAATCAATTGATGATAAGCTGACACCGCGATCCTGAGCCGTCCCCAGCAGGTGCAAGTGAATTTCTGTGATTTTTGGGGATTTTTCCTAATTGATTTGCTATGGAAAATAAATTATTTTAAAAGAATGACTTATTTACAATATTGGTTTTGCTTAATGGAAGGGCTTAAACGTTAATTTTTCCTTGATTTAGATCTGATAAATGCAGCAGTTATTTTTGTAAAGGATTTGAAAAGTTTTAAGGCAACCAATTAAAAGATTATAACTAGCAGGTCAGTTATAAATCAATTATTAAAATTAGCATGATTTCAGCCTTTATTCAGAAAAGCAGGTTTAACCTCCTTTAGTTGTGCCTTTCGACTCCAATGCTTCCGCTTCGACTCAGTCGAAACCAACCTAGCCAAAACCCACCTAGTCGAAACCAATACACTAGGTATCACTTAGATGGTACGTAGTGGATTGGAGGAAAGGCGGGAGACATGGTGTCGAAATCAATGCTTCGGATGGAGTCGAAATCTTAGTTTTGTTTTCAAATGTTAAGTACCTAATTTGTTTTACTTAAAGCTTTCGACGTAGTTGAAAAATATGTTTTCGAAAGGGATTTTCTACATAGCTTTTGAAGGAGGTTGCCATACTATATTTTAAATTAGGAGCTTTCGGATGAGTTCCTTTATTCTTAAATAAGACTTTCGAAGATGATGGTTCCGACCTAGTCAAAACCCCTCTACCGTTCGTGTGCCTTTCAAATGTATTGAAGTCAATGCATTCGAAGGGTGCCTTTGTTTTAAACTAATACTAAGTCACTTCTTAAATGCTTTCGAAAGGGTTCAGGCATTTAGAAGGAAATGGTGTCGAAAGGGGGTTTCGATGCTATCCTTTAAAGTTTTACTCAAAGGTTTTGAGCTTTCGAATAGATGGTTCTGACACCATCAAATTTTCCCCAAATAATTTTATTTCAAAAGAGATACTTTTGTATGTAACCACTTTGACCCAAATGTTGTTTTTGAAAAGTAAAACCCAATAATTTCGAAAGGAGTACTTTCATTGGCTTCGAAGCTATGTTTTACGGTAATGTTTAGATACATTCGAAAGGTATATTTTGGTTTTGAAAGGAAAAAGTTAAGAAGCTTCGAAAGGTATATACTTAGTGTTTTGAAAACAAGTTTTGCTTTCGAAGGAGGTTATCCAGGGGTTTCGAAAGTGATGTTTTAAGGTTTCAAAACAAATAACCCAATCTCATTTTAAAGGAAAAAAACCATGGCATAAATAAAGAATTTTGGAATGAAGTTTGTGCTAGTATTATCATGTTGTTATGATAGTTTCTTCATATATCTATTCACATTGTTATAAACCCCTAATGGTACCTTGGGGAAGGGAAGAATAGCCAACTAGGTTGACCCAGTAGTAAATATAAGTTAAGGATGCTAAAATATTAACTAAAGATATTGGCAGGGGCAAATAGGTTCACAGTACGCCCATGAAAACTGTGTAAAGGAAAAGATATTGGCAGGGGCCAATAGGTTTTTAGTTAGCCCATGAAAACTATATTCGTATTAAGATATTGATAGTAGTCAATAGGTTCCTAGTCAGCCAATGAAAACTAGGATAGGAGAAAAGATAATGGAGTTACCAATAGGTTCATAGTGATCCCATGAAAACTATGAAATCGGACAGGGAGTCCATAAACATTTCACAGGTTATTAGTAAGCCCATCAAAACTAATAGGTTAATAGCAACCCTGGAAACTATGTATAGGACAAATAGTCAGAATGAACGGGGATGGGTAATCCAGATTTAATATACGTGTTTGCATATTATCATATTATTTTGAATTGTTTAACCATTGTGGATGCAGGAGCACAGTATATGGTTTAGTAAGGTTTTTAAGATACTAGTGAGGGGAAAACCCATTTCGCTAAGCGGTGTGGTCTCACAAGATATCTAAATGATTTGAGATGGTAGATTATTATTCATACCAAGCTTTATGTCTGACTTGAAGTTTTTGTTTTCCGCTTAAACTCTCGGGTGCCTAATTTAATTTGAGTAGTTTGAGGGTTGAGATTTCCAGGTTTTCTTTTAGACGAATAAAGCTTCCAGAGACGTGAAGGAGGCATGCTAGCTATTTAGAGTTCTTTTTATTCCGTTGTGTTTTGGTTGTAAAGGCAAATTTATTTTGCCTTATTATATACTTTAATCAACCAAAGAGGCATCTTCATATGTCGCTCTTGGCGTATTTTGTATTAATTATATTTTATCTGTACATGGTTTGCGTACTGGCATTATATAATGAATTTGAAATATTTTGAAATGGAATGTGGAATTTTTTTTCTATTTAAATTTTTTCCATATTCATGTGTTTCTGTATATCAATGCATCTAACATTGCCGTATTTGGTCGCCGAGGATTAATAACTATGAATGACTGCAGCATTCATAGCCATTAGTTTTGAGCCTTCAAGTAGGAGGATGTTACACATTGCCTTAAATGGAGTCATGTTCCTCGATAACTCGATTGACACTCCTTTATCCCATTCGACCATTTGTAGAGCTTCAACGATCAGCAACAGTCATGTGATTCCTCTTGATGTGGTCAGGTTTCTGCTTCCCAATGAGAGTACCAACAAATACCTACCGACTACACTGCTTTTAGTTGGTACATGTGTTTATCTGGGGACATCAAACCATTCAATCCATTCCTTTATCGATCGTTGAATCCATGAGGCTAGCTCCATCTTAGTTGCACCCCAACTCCTATGCGATGCTCTTGATCCTCTATATGATCTTCGCTCACCATCTAGGCAAAGAACCACTCTTGGCTGACATCAAATACTTTTATAACTTCAAGTATTCCTTCCCAATCCTTCCTAACCTTCTTCGAGGCCTTTTGAGACCACCGAGTAGTCATTGACCTACATAACAAGTTTAGCTACTTTAGTGGGAGTATTTTTTTGTTTGTTTTCGTATCTTTTTTTTCCAAATAATGGTTATTGGGATGTAAAATCCACCTCACCAATTCTAGTTTCCGTTTTAGGACTTGCTTTTCCCAAATCGCTTATCTTCTTCTATTCAATTGTAGTTATTCCTTCGAGAGTTGATAGTGACAACCTAAGGCACATGGTTGCTACCGTCAAAGAGAGAGGATAAATAAATCCAACCACTCTTCAAAATTTTTAGAGGGGCTGGAAATGGATCATCACCCAATTATTCTATGATGTTAACAACATCGTAGCGTCGACCAATTATTACACAATTAACTATTGTCTAATAATCCTTAATGGTATTATAATTTGTCGATGCTACGAGGTTGTTAACATCATAGAATAATTGGGTGGTAATCCATTTCCAACCCCTCTAAAAAAATTTGAAGAATGGTTGGATTTATTAATCGTCTCTCTGTTATTCTCGAATTAGACCGAAACACAAATTACTTGCTCACTAACTTACGCTTCCATGAATATTGTCTCCTCTTTAGTGATTGTAAAGTCCTCTTCTAACATGTGTCGCCTAGAACTTGCCATACTGAGGCAAATGTTCCTGTATAGACTAAAGTTGGCTGTTATCCCACCTTTTGGTCAAGGCTGGAATATCAACAAATTGGCAAGGAACGATGGATGTCAGGATCGGGAATCAATTAGAAACAAGGATGTAATGGACGTCGTCAAAATTCGTCCGGGTTCCGATCAGGACGGAATCGATTGGAAATGACGATCAATGCTAGAAGAGGCTACGTTTCAATTTTTAGAACAATCGAAGTTCGTATGCACAAGATATGAATGGTTTGAAATGCATAAGGATAAGTTCAAATCGATACATTTCGTATCCATGGATATTGGTTCGAATCGATGATGTTCGCATCGGTTGTGTTCTGGTTCGACTCGATGACTTCGTATCGATTGGATAGGAAGGCTAGGTGAATTTCGACTCGATGGCAACACACCTAGGTAGTTAAAACAAGCATACGGAGATTTGTTCGAATCGATACCGTTCGTATCGATCGACATGGACTTGGATTAATGGTTTCGTATCGATCGATATTGGGTCGAATCGATGTTGTTCGCATCGGTCTGGATGGAGTCGTGCAATGGCTCTTCGTATCGATACACTTCGTATCGATGGGAAGGATACGAACGAAGCAGATTGTATGGACACGAGGCAATGGATTCGAAGCACACTATGGCTATAGATGGATGTGGATTGGGCACGAGGTATGGATGCGAGCGCGTATCCAGGAAAGAAGCGTTCAACACGGCGAGGAAGGTGGATCAACCCAAGAATTTCGCAACACGTCATCGCACAGGCATGCGCTCTGATCGATTCGAAGAGATCGATTCGAACCAATCGATTCGAACCAGAGTGCCTGCTGAAATACTACAACTCGTATCGATCATATCTTGAGATCTATACGTCCAAATTCAATGAAATTTTCACAGATGCTTACATACACATTGAAGAATGTTCTCACGAAATTTCAGCTCGATTGGAAGATTTCTTGATTGATTCGAACATAGCTTCGAATCGATCCCAAAGTGGGCCCGGATTTCCAAAAAGCGGGCATGTGGGCCCCCTGACGTACTGGAACTGGTCTCCCTTCAGTTTAGGCGAAATATCAGCCTCCTACACCTATAAATAGAGCCCCTGGTCATTCAGAAAAGAGGTCGGACAATTTGGAGAACTAAAGAGCGCCCAGACTCTGCCAGATTTACTCCAGATCACCATTGCTGCCTTAGATTCAGATTATAATCATAAAGTCTGTTGTACTACGCAGTAGGAAATTGTAATCTTCAAACATCAAGCAATAAAACCATAAAAACCTTGGAGTGGACGTAGGCCGGAGATAGCCGAACCACTATAAATCGTGTGTCACTGTTCATTATTCCTGGATTGCTGTTTGTTGTTTACTTAGATTTGATATTTGTGTTTGAATATTGCTGATTTATATTCATACACTGGTGCTTTCACAACACTTGGGGTTTGTGACCATTTTTGGCGCAAACACTTTGGTGCTTTCACTGAGAAGAACTAGCACCCGCTACACCAGATTCAAAGTTTAGATTTGAAATTTTAAGGATTCAGGTTTGGCTCTACGATGACTCGACAAACAAGACAAAGAGCTGAGAGGAGCCAACTGGGAGGAAGTCAAGAGGCATCCTCCGGAGCTGGAGAAGGACAAGCTCCAATTTACATTACCAGAGACGAAATGGAAACTATGGAAAATTCATTGCATGAGAGGTTGCTGAACAGTCAACAGGATATGATGCAGACTTTCTTCGAGCAGATGAGAGCCGCAGGAACACAGAACCTTGGACCAACTATAGCGACTGCAAATGTGGAACAAGGAACTAGGATTGCAGAACCCAATGGAGGACAGAATACAGAACCGGAAGGCAATCAACAAGGGCTTGGGGACAGGCCCACAGGATCCAACGCAGAAGGACCTTTGGAAGGAGTTCAGCAGGCTAGAACCAACGTTGCGGCTAATGAGCCACATGAAGAATATGTGCCGGAGTTCCCTTAGGAGCATGGGGGAACACCTAACAGGCAATGCTGGATTAATGGAAATCATCAGGAAGACTATGCGTGGAGGTTTGACCAACCGAGACTTGGAAGGAGTGAACAGGAGTCCGTTCGCTCAGGAAATCAGGATGGCTCAGAATCCACCTAAGTTCAAGTTACCTAGCGTGGAGGTGTATAATGGAAAGGCTGACCCGACTGATCACTTAATGAGATACACCAGACACATGGAAGTGCTGGGGGCATCGGATGAAGTAATGGCTCGATGTTTCCCTTTATATTTAACGGACATAGCTGCAATGTGGTTTAGGCAGTTGGAAGAAGGAACTATCAGGACTTGGAGGGAATTGGTGGATAAGTTTTTGGGACAGTTTCGGGTTCATATCAAGAGGCCGAAGAACGTGATGACGCTGACATCGGTGAAACAAAGGACGGATGAATCACTTAGGGCTTTTCTAACTCGATTCAATGTGGTAGTTGCTTTGGTGGATCGGCCGGATCCATCAATGGTTTTGATGGCAGCAGTGTCGGGAGTCAGAGAGGATTCGGATGTCAAGGTATCTTTAGTACGAGACCCACCACTGGATCTCGGGGAATTCTTTCATGAAGCTGAAAGGTTCCTTCGGCAAGAAGATGCATGTATGGACTTAAAGCTAAAGGAAGTGAATGTGACCGGGGGTGGAGGACCATCCGACGGAAGCTCGGATAAAGACAAAGGAAAAAGGAAGCTGGACGAAAATTCTGAAAAAGCTAGGAAGCGATGGAAGGATCCAAAGTTTTCCACATACACAGAATTGAATGAGACGCTGGAGCGGATTTACTTGGAAACTCGGAATCGCCTTCCTTACCGAAGGCCGGCTAGGAGAGAACCATCCGAGCGGGAGAGGGCATCAGGAAAGCATTGCCTCTTCCACGATTTGGACGGGCATGATACTAGTAGCCGCAGGCCCCTATAGGACATAATTGAGGAGCATGTGAGGAATGGACAGTTGAGGCAGTATGTTGGGGCTCGAAATGCAGCGGTGGAGCAGGAGCAATCACCGTCTACCTCAAACCATGAGGATATGAGGCACAGGAATAATGATCGATTGGTCATCAATTGATCAGGATAATACGAAATAAGTAACAAACCATTGGCGAGCAACCGAGTCATTTACACATGTATGGGGACGGAGATAGCCCCTAGGCATGCTCTGAGTGATGATAAACCGCAAAGCCATGGTTTGCGAAATCTGTCTTTTGTTTTTGGATTGGACACTTAGTTTTCTGGTTTTGGTTTTTGGAGTTTGGATTGAACTCCTGATTTTGCTTGTTTTTCTGGTTTTGGCATTCATTCGGATGATTGTTCTCCGTTTTGGATGATGGTTTTGATTTTTGATATGGATTTCTGGTTTTCCGATTTGATTTGGATTTTGGATTGGATCTTGATTGGATTCTTTTTGGTTTTTGATAAACGGTCGTCAGGTATGGATTATGCCTGGCAAGGTGTGAGTCGTTCGGCCCGAACGTGGTAAAGTGACTCATTCAGGTCGTCGAGTATGGACTATGCTCGGCAAGGGTCTGGAGTGACCAGGATTCGGCCTAAGACTTAGGCCCCCTACTATCGATTATTGTTTCAGGTCGTTGAGTATGGACTATGCTCAACAAGGGTCCAGAGCGAACAGGATTCGGCTTAGGACTTAAGCCATGGCATTACTTACGTCCAGGGACACTGGACCACGGTCGTCAGGTGTGGATTGCGCTTGGCAAGAACCCGGAGAAGTTAGCTCAACGTCCAGAGACACTGGACCACGGTCGTCAGGTGTGGATTGCGCTTGGCAAGAGCCCAGAAAGGTTACGGATTTGGATATCGACCCGGAGAGGTCTTGGATTCGGTTGTTGGACAAGGATGGACTGAAAACTCGGTCATCGAGTTCGAATGGACATGGAATTGGCTATGGACTTCGAATATTGGATTCGGAACTATTCAAAACACGCCTCATTACCACAAGGCATGTTTTGGGGGGCAAATGTTAACCCACCTTTTGGTCAAGGCTGGAATATCAACAAATTGGCAAGGAACGATGGATGTCAGGATCGGGAATCAATTAGAAACAAGGATGTAATGGACGTCGTCAAAATTCATCCGGGTTCCGATCGGGACGGAATCGATTGGAAATGACGATCAATGTTAGAAGAGGCTACGTTTCAATTTTCAGAACAATCGGAGTTCGTATGCACAAGATATGAATGGTTTGAAATGCATAAGGATAAGTTCGAATCGATACATTTCGTATCCATGGATATTGGTTCGAATCGATGATGTTCGCATCGGTTGTGTTCTGGTTCGACTCGATGACTTCGTATCGATTGGATAGGAAGGCTAGGTGAATTTCGACTCGATGGCAACACACCCAGGTAGTTAAAACAAGCATACGGAGATTTGTTCGAATCGATACCGTTCGTATCGATCGACATGGACTTGGATTAATGGTTTCGTATCGATCGATATTGGGTCGAATCGATGTTGTTCGCATCGGTCTGGATGGAGTCGTGCAATGGCTCTTCGTATCGATACACTTCGTATCGATGGGAAGGATACGAACGAAGCAGATTGTATGGACATGAGGCAATGGATTCGAAGC
The DNA here is from genome assembly GCA_030737815.1 of Allium fistulosum. Taxonomy (NCBI): domain Eukaryota; kingdom Viridiplantae; phylum Streptophyta; class Magnoliopsida; order Asparagales; family Amaryllidaceae; genus Allium; species Allium fistulosum. Next base: position 846,942,062 of record CM060907.1, read on the forward strand.
ACACTATGGCTATAGATGGATGTGGATTAGGCACGAGGTATGGATGCGAGCGCGTATCCAGGAAAGAAGCGTTCAACACGGCGAGGAAGGTGGATCAACCCAAGAATTTCGCAACACGTCATCGCACAGGCATGCGCTCTGATCGATTCGAAGAGATCGATTCGAACCAATCGATTCGAACCAGAGTGCCTGCTGAAATACTACAACCCGTATCGATCATATCTTGAGATCTATACGTCCAAATTCAATGAAATTTTCACAGATGCTTACATACACATTGAAGAATGTTCTCACCAAATTTCAGCTCGATTGGACAATTTCTTGATCGATTCGAACATAGCTTCGAATCGATCCCAAAGTGGGCCCGGATTTCCAAAAAGCGGGCATGTGGGCCCCCTGACGTACTGGAACTTGTCTCCCTTCAGTTTAGGCGAAATATCAGCCTCCTACACCTATAAATAGAGCCCCTGGTCATTCAGAAAAGAGGTCGGACAATTTGGAGAACTAAAGAGCGCCCAGACTCTACCAGATTTACTCCAGATCACCATTGCTGCCTTAGATTCAGATTATAATCATAAAGTCTGTTGTACTACGCAGTAGGAAATTGTAATCTTCAAACATCAACCAATAAAACCATAAAAACCTTGGAGTGGACGTATGCCGGAGATAGCCGAACCACTATAAATCGTGTGTCACTGTTCATTATTCCTGGATTGTTGTTTGTTGTTTACTTAGATTTGATATTTGTGTTTGAATATTGCTGATTTATATTCATACACTGGTGCTTTCACAACACTTGGGGTTTGTGACCATTTTTGGCGCAAACATTGGCTATAGTCAAGCCCTGGCCTACCATCGAGTAATTAATGACGACGATAAAGAAGATGATGCATTAGAGATAGAGGAAAACGATGAGGAATATGTAAAAGAGTGGAAGGAAGAAGACAAAGATGAAGAGAAAGATGGCTTTGACGTCGAGTCCACCGGGGAAATGCCAATAAGGATGACACCTCTGCTCCTATTCCCCAGTTTAAACATTTAAGGAGAGGGGTCCTTGAAGCAACTCCCAGTGTGAGCCTCGGTCAGAATGGAAGCGACTCCCCTTGATTAGGGTGATGAGGAAGTCAGACCCTCCTTCTATCACATTACCGTGGACCTCTGCTACCTCGCCTTTGAAGATCATGAGATCGACAAACTCCTGCGTGTAATGGGAGACATCGACCTTATTCTTCTTGAGGGTGTAATCACTCCCTCGTCTCTACCGTTATAGCGTAGTCTATAGGCTAGATAGGATTATATCACACTCATGCCACTTAGGATCATGCTTTCATACACGCCTTTAATTTTCTTGTCTTCTTATTCAATAGTAAATCCAGTCTTCTTTTCATTTCACGTAGAGTGGGATGCCCGATTAATTAAGTGATCTTGGCAAGAAAGGATGCAAGGAAGAGTCGTTATCGAAATCATATTATCGTCATGACTGGAACCATTACAAGGAGTCTCATTGCAAATCTCAACACGATTAACATGAAAGCGACCGCCAACATGACTTTGAATTCATGACCATAATTGCAAGTACCATGAGTGTTCGTGCTTGCCTCATGACTGTAGCTCTTACCATCCAAAGCAGCAATATTCTTCCTATCACTCTAAGTATTTGTGTTCTAAAAGGAGTCATACTCCGTCGAGACGTAGTCCACAACCTCAGTTTGATCTTCCTCGCACTTTTATTGCGAGTTCTATTCATGCTTTTCCTATTGTACTTGTCCCTAGTTGAAAGGGTAAGTATGTGTACGGCCCTCTTGGGCCCTTCTATTAGCCAACAACTTCCTTTACTACCTTTTCCACTTCATATACTAGCTAACATAGGCCAAATAAGGAGGTCTTTCATCCTACCGCTTCATTCCTCTCTTTATCCTCTACGTCAGCTGCTACATCTTTATAGCTGAAGTACCCAAACTTGGACCTCACTGAATCAAGTTTGATTATAATCTAGATGAAAGATCAATGGACATGATTCTTTGAGCCTATACAACCTTCGATGAGTTGATTTATTGATTCTAAGTATAGAGAAAGTTCACCATGTACCTAAGTGATATTAACTCTAAGAATCACCTCCTCTTAATCAAGAAAGAAAAATTTGCAGAGGTGGATAAAAATTACATTGATATGTTGAATAACGAGATAGATGCCACTGAGAAGGTGATGAAAGAAAAATAAAAGTTTGATGACCATCATACACCTCTAGTACCAAATTACCATACATAGTGCGCAAACGGTATTCGGTCAATGTAGAGTGGTAGTCAAAGTCAAGTAATAGCAATCCAAAGAAGAACATGTCGTATGTCTCGGTATGCATAAGACATAATATAATAATCACATAGGTATAAAAAGATGAGGCACTAGTTGCTGATACCAAAAGTGGCATAACACCCAAAAACCCATTAAAATATTCAGATCTAACAAATATCGTAAGAAAATTAAAGAACGCACAAGAAGTTTTGTAGTGGTTCGGCAGTCACTGGCCTATGTCCACTGTTGTCTTTACTAGTTTGTTGATATGGTAGATTGTTTTAGAGGATTAGAGAAATTTAGAAGTCCCAAGTACAAAGGATTGATATGTTCTTAAGCCAAGAACTACGAAGAATGTTTGACTTGGTGACCATTGAGAGGGGAGATAGGAGATGAAGAAGGAGAAGTGCCAAGTGTCTAGAAAGATCCTTGTTTAGTTGCTATAGGGTTGATATTTCTAGAGAAATTGCTTTGTAGATCCATAGACTCACATTGTATAAGGTCCAGATGAAAGCCCGCAGGTTGAGGGGAAAGCACGACGACCCAAATATTAAAAAAGACCTCTCGGTACTAAGAGGTTTCACTCTGTGCCGAGAGGTTTTGGTTGGTGCAAACCTATCATTTTCCTTTGTTTTGTCTCATACCTCTGATTTGATGCATTCCAAACTCTTTACTATCAAGTTTCTTCTGGTAATTCCTTTGACATTGCTTATCTCATTCTGCTTGCTTTTCTTTTTTCTCTTTAATCCTTAGAGTTGCTCGTCTATTCTCTAAGAAAAGAACTCTATAATGATTGCTTGAGATTGTACTTGAAGCAAAATAGGTTGAGGAGATCCAAACTGGAAGAAACACCTCTTGGGGCTGAGTGGTACCTCTCTGTACTGAGAGATCCTATTTGCTCCAATCAACTTGAAATTTCTTGAGCCTAATCTTTTGGTTCTTCTAAGCATGCTTCCAAGTTCTTGAGTCGTTTCATCTTCAATTTGACCTTCAACTTCCAATTGATATTTGCTTAGTTAAAAACCCGGTTAACACTTGCCCCACCGGAGTATACTTTCATTGAAAAAAAATCGTGCTCTAGATCAAGACAAGTTCCTACTCGCTTTCCCTTGGCTTCGGTTAGTCATCCAGGAGTTACTTCAGAGCATTATTTTTTGTCCTGCTCATATCAACTACTTCGCACAACCAAAATTCTGCTCTTCGTGCTAAGGATAAGATCTAGTTTTGGAGATTGTACCATGTCTTAGTTAAGCTTTCTTTTCTCTTTAGCGTGATTTCTGCTGATTTCTATGCCAAAAATACCTCTCGGTATCAAGAGCTTTCTCTCGGTACCAATTGCTTTTGACCCCCACGATTACTTATATAAGTGATACTTAGAAAAACAATCTTTCACTTTTAATTTCTATCGACTACCTTTGTTTACTACCAAAACCTTCAACTCTTTCGCAATCGAATCTTTTACATCCTACCGAACACTTGTCGTTGCTGATTCCAACCAGTTGCCATCGATCCAAGTAGTCGTCGCTGCATCAGATCATCCCCCGTCATGCTTTTCAAGATCGCCGTAGCTTTTCTCCAAAGATCTTGGGCCCATTCCATTCCACTACCACCGACTTCAATCACTAAGGTTGACGATTGCTTTTGCATCATGGTGATTGGTTCAGAGATGGTGATTGGTTGAGTGTTGACGGGGATCGATCGACGTTTGATTAGGTTTGTCTTGGTTTCGACTGGACATAGCCTTTGGTCTAACTTAGCACACGCTCGTGTCGGTCCTAGGCGATGCTCAACAATTAACCTCTATTAACACTTGGTCGATAACGCTTCGTTGTTCAAATTCTAATAAGATGGTTCTTGTTCAAGAATGGTCATATTGGATAATGTCATTTGTTATATATCATTCTCTACTGCTGCATTCCCAGCTTTCCTATAAAAGAAAAGCTTCTGCATCGGTTTGGGCAACGGTTTCATTATCAATTATCCATCGATAACGGGTAAGATGTATTGCAAAGTTCCATCATGCGGTGCGACTCATTTTTCTAGCACGAGCGGGCTATCTACATGGGATAGTCCATTCATCATGTATGAAACACAAGACTCACGCTGCCTAGATTAACACTTTTGCTTGCCCGATTCAGCGCTCGAAACCTGATTGGTCGACACACGTCAACTTCCTTCAGATTATGGATGTTGGTCACATGGGATCGATATCTGAAATAGAACATACTTGACCGTGTTGAATGCTATGTTTTCTTACCTAAAATGACTCGTCGAAATCCATGCTTCTAGTTCGACAAGGGTACTTTTACTCCTCTTAAACTTGGATCCTCCATAGCTCAGGCTTCACCTTTTATTCCTTTTAGGCCCAAGCGTTCGATCATGGTTAAATCATAAGGCAAGATCGTTCAACTTCAAGAGGTACCTCCTCAGGCACATGGGTATATTGGTCTTTTGGTTTTGGATAATCTGCCCAACAAAATACGGACCATCCTATATGAGAGAATGCTCCAGATTATATGCTGCCAGCACGGAATCCCTGACGGCGATTATTTCTTCCGACCAAGGCTGAACGAGCACATATTCCTACGACCGAGTATACAGCTTGCAACAGGTACATATGTTTAGGTGGTGCCATATCGCCCTTTAATCCATTTCTTCAAATGGTTCTCCAAGAGATGGGGTTGGCTCCGGCCCAATTCCATCTGATGGTTACGCTCTCCTTAGCTCTTTATACATGCTTTTCACGAATTGCTTCAACTAGGCTCCAACTTTTCAGGAGCTTACCTACCTACCGCACTTCAAGAAAAGGTAGGATTCTTCTTATTATATAGTCATCGAGGCTTGCTGTAGGTGCAAAGTCATCGAATCTCTTCATAACAAGTGCTCGTATTTCAAAAATGAGTACTTCTTTATTCGGTGCCTGTATGGCTTCAAAGAGCGTTGGCTGTTCAAAAGTGAGTTTCTTTCCTTCTGTCCTTTCTATGCTTGGGTTTGCCTAACCCAAGTGCTTAACTTGCTGTTTGTTTCTTCATAAGAATTTTTACTCGAGATGTTTGTGGCGAGCATGCCTATACCTTGAATGGTTTTGGGAGGTTGGCTTCCGGCAGTGTACCACTACCTATCTCATAACTAACGAGAACCTCCAACGGTGTGGTCAACTGCCTTTTAACTGATTTTCCATCCTAGATTCAACTCCACCAAGCAGCTCCAAGGTGCCAGCCTAATCTTCCATTCCCACTCCCAACTTTGGTGAGAATCTTCAAAGGGAAGCGAAGGTTTGTCGAGCATAGCGCATGTTGAAGAGCATTATGGTAGGCGAGCTGAAGAGCGAGCTATTAGGGATGCCCCGAGAAAAGGGGATGATGGAGTTGGAAGGTCGCTAATCCGAGAGGATACTGAGAGCAAGGGGAGAAGGAAAAGTGCTAATGGTGGAAGAGGAAGAAGAGGGCTCTAGCGATAGCGATAGTGATTATCGCGTGCGTAGGATGGTGAATCGTTCAGAGAGACACCCTATGAAAGCCCTAAATTTCCAAGCTCGGCCTATCCAAGCGAATAGTCATTGAAACTTCTGCGTGCTCGGAGGACCGACCACATTGCCTTTGGACGAAATAAATCCTCGAGGTCGTATTCTTAAAGATGTATTCATTGGTTTTAGCGATTTGACATTTCCATTATCGATCTTCATGATGAGGGTTCCCCCATGTAATACCCCAGATTTTTGGTAACATTATTTAGAATATTTAATTAGCTAAATTAAATAATGTATTGATTAGGGGATTGAGATTTGATTTAATTAAGGGTAGCGGTGCCATTTAACAATGAATTAAAAGGAGTTTAAATTGAAATAGAGGAGGGATAAAATAGGAAAGAGACCATTCCTATATCCTCCAAACCTTGGCCGTGTAAAATTTTACACATTCATTTTCATTCTCAAAATTTAAAATAAAGGGTTGGCCACCATTAACAAGGAAGAGAGGAAGAAAAGCTAAGAAGAAGCTAATTCAAATCAAATCTATTCACATCTCAATCTCTATAATCTCTAAAGCTAAGGTGAATAATGTTTACATCTCATTTTTATTGTATTTTCGGTTTTTAGATGATTGCCGAATATTTTGTAAAGGTTTGCCATGTTTTTGAATGATGGAATGATTATATATACATGTTGATAATTTATGTATGTTCATATTGATTTTATGATATGTTTTAAGGTGAAAACCCTATAAAATGACATCCAAATGCCTTGAGAATTTTTATGAAGATCATAAATAATATTTTGAAGATGGGTTTCAATTTTTAGAATTTTCTAAAATTATGTGGAATTTATATGAATTTTCTAGCAAAGAAAATGTAAATTTGGGTTAATAATTATTTTCAGCTAAATAACAATATATTAGGGTCTAAAATTTTTATATGTTGGAAAACATATTAAAAGAGATTTTTTGGAATTTTTGTAGAATTTTCCTAAGTGTTTTAAGGGTTATATAAAATTATTTAAGGTATGGGACTTAAATGTTTATATAATTTAAATAGGAGAAGGGCCTTTTTGTAAAATAACTTAAATTATTAAATTTGGAAAGTCGGCAGCCCTTTTGACAAAGGGCAGTACTTTTTATTGGTAATGAAAGAGGCAACCAATCACAATTAGACACGTAAGGCATGCTAGGTGAAAAGAACTATTTGCTACATGTTTTTCACTGATTTGACACCATCGGCACTAGGTGCCTCCTCCTCATCTTCACTTCCGACACAGTCAAAACTAATGCGCAAGGTATCAGTTTACTGCTATGTAGTAAATTAGATGTAGGCGGAAGGTAAGGAGTCGAAACCAAGGGTTTCAAAGGGGTTGAGGCAGTCCTTGGTTTTTTATTAAAGAAATACGCCTGCTTGCTTTCGACTAAATGGCTTTCGACAAAGTAGCTTTTGACTGGGTCAAATGGTTTTAAATGGAATGGTTTCGATTGGGTTGCGCCTCTGTTTTGCAATAATTTCTTTCGACTGAGTCGAAGCCTTTAGCTGCCACTTCGTACCTTTCGATCTAGATGGTTTTGAAAGGGTTGTTTTGTTTTTAAAAAAACTTGGCCAACTCTCCAATGCTTTCGAAGGGATGGTTTCGACACCATCACTTCTTTACTTAGGAAATTGTTTCAAAGCAGTAGCTTCCGACTTAAATGTTTTAAGACCCTTTTTACATAATTGAAGTAAAACCGAAATGGTTTCGAAAGAGATAGTTTTATATGGTTTTGAAACAGATGCTTTCGACTTTAATGGGTTTCTGATTCTTTTGCTCTACTTGAAGGCAGAATCCAAATGGTTTTGACTGAGATGTTTTTCAAAGGTTTCGAATGGGTAAATGTCTGAATGGTTTCGAAAGGTTTCCACATATTTTAAATTGAACCCAAAGTGCTTTCGAAAAGATTGAGCTTTGACTGTTTCGAAAGGTTTTATTGAATGGTTTCGAATGGGGTGGTTCCCCAGGGTTTCGAAAGGGTTGAAAGGAAATGTTTTTCCTATGTTTTCGAAAGGAAATATTTAAAAGTTTTAAAGGAGGATGTCTGATATTTTGAAGGTTTCGGAGTAAAGAGAGAAAAGGTTTTTCCAATGTTTTCGAAAGGCTATATTTAGTGGTTTCGAAAGAGTCTTTCAATGGTTTCGAAGAGGTTACCTTCAATAGTTTCAAAAGGGTTGTTTAATGGTTTTAAACAAAGGCTTCGAATGTATGAAATAGGACATGTAGCCTAAGTATTTTCTAATTAAAAAGGGTTTTGACTTGTTTTGGAAGGATAGTTAATCCTTATTAAATCCCATCAACATTATTTTGAGTAAAGTATATATAACATGGCAAAATGACTTAAAGTTAAGCTAAAGATATATTTTCCTTATATATATGATTTGATGGACTAAATCATTTTGAAAAGGTTTTCAAGGAAAACTTAAAGGGTAGTTAACCCTAATAAAATAATTCGGACAGTTAATCCATTTTGTAAGCAGTCAGCCTAGATTTCGGACAGTTAGTCTAGTTTGCGGGCAGTCAGCCCAGTTGTATGGACAGATAGTCCATTTGTAGCATAACGGACCTTGCTATTATATTGAGGGAAGATAGCTCACATTTTATCTATTTTACGAACAAATGGTCCATTTATTAGCATAAAGGATATTGCTATTTTGATATAATCACTTTGATTAACCAGTTTGGTTGCAGGAAAGGATTTGCAAAATATATATATGTTTTGGAAAGGATATTAGTGAGGCAAAACTCGTTCTGCTAAGAGGCATGGTCTCACTTAATACCAGTAAACCGAGATGTAACAGAATTATTCACACCAGGCTTTATGACTGACTCGAAGTATTTGTTTTCCCCTTAAACTCACGGGGTACTCAAAATTGATTTTAGTAGGCTGAGGGTTAGGGTTTTAAGGTTTTAGTCTTTTGGCGAATAAAGCTTCCGGAGATGAGTAGGTGGCTGACGGATAGCTAATTTAGGATTTGCTTATTGTTTTGTTCCACTGTGTATTATGTCAAATATGATAATATTTCTCTGATAAACCAAGGGGGCATCGTCATATGTCGCTCTTGGCATATTTTGTAAATGATATATTTTATCATTACCTGGGAAACGTTAAGGGATTATGTAACATGGATATGAATTATTGTTTTGAAATGTAATCAGTAAAATGTTTTTTTAAAATTTGAGATTTTGTTCATATTCATGTGCTTCTGATATTATGGATATCATTATCATTACCGTATTTTATTACGAGAAGTTAATACTATGGATGACTGCAGCATTTGTAGCACTTAGCTTTTGGCCTCCAGATACGGGGTGTTACACCCCAACTTCAACTTTTCGCCTAGAGGAATTTTACATGAAGGTGGCCAGACTTTGTCTCTAATTACTTGCCAGCATAGTCTGTGGAGACTTAGGGGGTCATCGGCACTCTGCATTTCACTAGGTTCTCTTACACACATCCTTGCATTCACCGTACTTAGTAAATTCGACACCCATTCTATCTATCTTCTTGTTTCAGGTTCCATGGCAAGGGATAAGTATAGAAACCACTCACGCAATGCCGGTGAGTTTTGAGGTCAAACTCCTGATTCTCATCTGCCTTGCTCTAGCCACTAGAGTAGCTATGAAACCAACAAAGAAAGACTAAGAAGGTAAGAGCAAGAAGCGGAGGATATCCGCAGGATCGAACGGGAGAAAAAGAGGGAGAGGGAGAAGGAGAGAAGTTAAAGGGAGGCCGAAGAGAGGCTGTCACAGGACCTACCCAAGCATCCAAGGGAATCGTATGACTGCCCTGGCTTTTCTTTTGGCACTGTTCCAACTCGCGTTGCACCTCAAACGTCTTCTCAGTGACAAGTTCCTACATCCCAACCCTGACTACTACAGTTCCTCCCTACTCTAAAGGGATTTCTATTCCTCCAGTTTCTCTTCTTGCTGCTCCACCGCGCCTGCAGTGTGCATTTTCGGATCTTTTCTTGCATGGAGTGATGTTTGTTCAAGACATCGAAGATGTTCTCAAAGACGAGATGGATTAGGATGTCCAAAGGATGTGAAAACACATTGACCAGTGCAATAAGTGGAAGAAACTTTTCTTCGCTCTCTCCCAGGTCAGCATGATCAAATCAAAGGCTTACACTGTAACAACCCTGCTTTCTACGCAGTATAAATAAGTAAATTTAATTAAAATAAAATTTATTGAATTTGGTATTTAATAATTTATAATTTGAAAATAAATTTTAGTTAATTAAATTCTATTTAATATAAGATTTTTATTTAATAAATTGAAATTCATTAATAAATTCTTTTGGAATTATATATTGAAATTGAAATAATTGTTTTAATTGAACAAATTGTTTAGAAAGAAGTTGTGAAAAGAAAATAATAATTAACTAAAGTAAATTAGAATACAAGGCCCAAACTAAAGCCCAAATCCATTCAAGCCCATTTTCTATCTCCTTACTCCAAGAATTCTCTAGCCGCTTCAAGTCTTTTAACCCGAGCCCACCTTTTAGCCATGAAAAATTACCCAATTCTAAAAATTGCGTCTTATATATATATAGGATGTCGTGACCTTGAATCAATCACGAGCACACGCGAATGTCAAGCGATCGGAGGCTGGTGAAGGCAAACGACGACCTAAGCGAAAACGAGAGGGAGCGTGACCATGTGGTGGTGCGACTTGGTTAGCAACACGGTAATTGGGAGTCATGTGATTGAGGGTTTTGGCAAGATGGCTAACAGGTGAGCGATTGGAGATGTGACGTCATAACATAGGCGACTGTTAATTTTGTAGAATATTGCCGCATGGTTTTATTTTAGACAATTTATGGATTTTCCCATTTTAAAATATTTTTGAAAGCCTCGAGAAATTATTTATGGGAGTTGTTTTGGATATAAAAGTTTATTTGAAATTAAAAATAGATAATTTTCAATATATTGAAATATACGGAATTCTTGTAAGTATAAATGAAGAATTTTTAATGATATTTTTAAAAGGGAAATTCTTTTATAAATTGAATATTTAATAAAAAGAAATAAAAGGAAATTTGAACAGGAGGATTTAATTATAAAAATATATTTCAAGAGTTTTTAAATATATTTCATTTTTATATGTCTATTGGTTCAGAATTGGTAATTTGATTTGATTAAAAGAATTCAATAAATATTTTTGAAAAAGGATTTTTGTAAAATATTCAATCTATTTCGAAGAATGATAAGACTGTGAAAATATTAAATGGATTCGAGAGTTTGAGTTATCCTCTTTCATATATGGTTTGATTTGAAATGATTTACATTGATGTTTATTGTATTTAATTCTATGCGATAGGGAATTTAAATATATTTGATGATTTCCAATGTGATCTATTAGAGATTTTAAGTATATAGTGAAGGTTTCGAATTATTAATCATAGTTTAAAATGAAATGAGTTATTTTGGAGATTTAAAATTTATTTAAAGTAATATTTAGTTATAGAAAATTATGAAATAGTTTATATTATTATTTTTGATTTGCAAAGTGAGTTTGGAAGTTTTGGGAAATATATGTAAAAAGGATATGGAAATGAATTTTGGCAATTGAATTTTAAACTGGGATTAAATAAAAAAGTGAATATATTATTTAATATATATTTGGTATCTATTTCTAAGTATTTATTTTTTTGTTATGAACGATTCATTATTAAATATTGAGTTGTTGGTTATTATGTTTCTTTATTGAATAATTTATTTTATATTACTTTTGTGATCATTCTTCTCGTGTATATTGAATGGGATTATTTGAGTGATTTACCATTGTTGTTGATTTGTTAGGTGATTTGGTATGATACGGCGATGATATCATTCAATATGATTTTATGATAATTTCCAATTCCGCGTGATGAAAATATGAATAAACAGAATTATAACATCGTTTGGAATAGGGGCATTCGGTGATATTTCTTTGGTTATTCTTTAGACTCGTTATATATAATATTATGGAGATTGAGTGTAGTTATGAGTAGTGAATAAACATTTGAGTATCACGTAGTGGTATGGGATGCTGTTGTGATATTTATTCAGTTATTCACAAGTAGATGTCACTCATGTGATAGGAACTAGGATATTGTGTTTATACTATTTGAGGTGATGCTTGGTGTAGAGCAAGTTATATGCTCAGAGTAGAGAAAGTTTATAGACATAGAATTATGAGGGTGTACCCATATATGTTTATAGAGTTGAGTTATAAGGGTGTACCCATATGTATGACATTTATCAGGAAGTGCTTCGGGATATGATTTGGCGTTAGTGGGGAAGAGATGGCCAGTGTCCACCCTGGCGGCCTAATCATAGGGTCGTGCCCCTGATCTTTGACACTTGGGTTATATATTGGATGCGCATCATGAGATTTTATAGTAGGAGGAGTAGCCTTTTAGGCGGTGTATCCCTATCCCCTTTAGTTACGAAGGCCAATAGTCTGTTACCTTAGGGGCGCGATCTAGGTCGCGATCTATGCATAGCGTAGTCTATGAGCATGTTTACGACATGGGGTGGATATAGTCACGATACTAGGTAGGTAACTGAAGACTGTAGGAGCGGATCCGAGCGGCATAGCTCTGGGCTCTTGGAGCAAGCGAGGTAGCTGTCAGTCTCCCTTATTATTCTACATGGATTGGTAGATACGTACATATTTTATATATATATATATATATCACCGAATTATAGAGCAGATCCTGGTGGATAACCAAGGTGCTTTTGGAGATGGTGGATAGCCATATCATGATTTGACTCGATGGTGTGACCTAGATATTATGAGATTTTTGGGTGGTGTAACCTTTATATTATGATTTAATTCCCATCACTGTTCTTTTATATATAAGAAGATGAGATTATACATGTGATGTGATAGATATCCAGAGTATAGCGGATTCTAATATGTCTTATTATTTTTGACCGATGGGTAATGTCGGTATTGTTAACGGCGAATAAGCCTCTGTGTGGCTTGAATATGCATGAAAGATCCCGTAATGATCAGAGTTGAATAGTGGAAATTGATAGATAACTTTACGTTGAAGGCATATGTTTGCTTAGTTGAAAATGAATGTATTGTTGTATAACGCTTGTTTGATTTTATGGATGTGTGATGATTTACATTATTATTAACGGTTGATGAATTAGGATATATATTTGAATTTTGAAAAATAAATCTTTTATTCAAATGAGAAAATGATTTGATAAAATATGAATTTGATTTTATAAAGTGATTGGAAATGTTTTAGTGGATTATTTTAGTGTTAATTTGTCCGTAGAGTGCTTTAAAAATTCTGGTCGATGCGTTTGGCCAACGTTATCGACAGGGATTCCTAAATACTAGGATGAGACAAATGGACATAGAATTTTGAAGAGTGATATATTATTTTGAAGAGAAGTTTTAGATTTTGAGTTATATTAAAAACCAATGATTGAAATAAAAATTTCGAGGAGAGTTATATTAATTATTTTGAAAAGATTAGAGTGATGAAAAGTATTTTGAAGTGAGCAAAATGTTTTAGAGAACAAAAAATTATTATTTTAATAGAAATATATAATTTGAGGAAAAGTGTATTTTGATAGGGGAAGTATTATTTTGAGATGATAATGTATTGAAGCCACATTGTTACTTTGACTTGGCTTAAAATAGAATAGAATTTGTAATTCAGTTTGCATATTAGTATATAAAATTTTGATTTACATAGGAAACTCCACCACATTTACAGCATAAGTTTGAATAAAGAGAGAACATTGAAGTTATCTATAAATATATTTTCATGTATATTGTTGTGAGCATGTGCGTGTGCAGTTTGTGTGTGTTTTTGTGTTTTTCCTGGTATGCATTTGCTCTTGTTGATGTGCGTATGAAATCTGTCTTGTGAGTTGTTATACCTCATCCTGGTTGTCCCCTGAACTTCTTGTGTGTGTCTTTTTAATACCTCAATTATTGATTTCGATAAACACAACCTTGATAACAACAATATACATTCATATAACATATGGATACTAATGTCACTACAAGAAAACAAATATAACGAAAAATCAGCATGGCGTTTCTATATCCCATGCGTTTAAAAAAAATTATTCTGAAAATAATTTCGTGAAACGCCATCTGATAGCAAAAGGTGTTGGATCATAGGTTTTGATTGCTGACAAGACACAACAATTCACGAATCTACGACTATGACAACATCCGGACTAATCAACTCAAAATATGGTTCGTATAGTTATATATTTTAGCAAGGGTCAATACGTGTATATATAGATTCTAGTTTAGTGCTTTGTTAAAATCTTGCCTCAAGAATCATCACTCACATCATTCACAATAAAACTTGCATTCATTTTTAATCAAATTCAACACATATATTTCATTGCACTGACAAGCAGTATTCAGTCGACTGAGTCAGTGTAAAAATTTTAATATATTACATGGACCAGTCGATTGAACACACCTGGTTAGTCGACTGAGTCTGTACATGACTCATGTGCACGTTTTGAATTCAATCGACTGACCTTGCATGTTCAGTCGACTGACCTATAACAGTCAAGTTTTTTGAAAAGACACTTATCAAGAGTTATCTCCACTCTGAAGAGTTACAACCATTAGCTTTTCACAGATAACTTTTCCCAGAAGTTGTAACTCATCATACACTATAAAAGCATTCAAGATTTAATGATCAAATCACCTAATTTTCTATTCTCTCTTGATCTAACGAGCATTGCATTCTTGATTCTATTATTTACAAATATCTATACAATCATTGCTTACGATTCCATTTCCATATTCTTCAAGCAATACTAATCTTCCTATTCTTCATACACACACAATTATACACATCATTCTTGCGGAAAAGATTATAAGAAGGGTGTACTACAAGTGACAAATCCATGTTATTCAGAACATACAAAGTCAATTTAATCTAGTTTGTAAGAAAGTCCTGTTCGGTTGCTCAGGCGGTGAAGTCCTGTTCGGTTGCTCAGGCGGAGTAATACCTGTTCCAACGGGTTAAGTGAGGGTTGCTAGCTTTAATTCCAAAAGGAGTCTAGGACTGGACGTAGAATGGAAGTTCGAACCAGTATAAAAATTCCTGGTGTCATTTTACTTTACTGCTATTATTTTCTGCACTAGTTATTTATTATATTCCATATTACTTGATCCTATAGCACAGTCACTTTCATTTGGTATCAGAGCAAGGCCATTATATAACCATAACATAGTTATCTGATATTTTTTAATATGGAAAACAACACAGCACTGCAACTAACAATACTTTTCTTGAAGGTTAATCTACTGCACGACCACCTCTATTTAATGGAATGGACTATAACTATTAGGCTACTAGAATGAGAATTTATATACAAGCAAGTAGTTATGAAACCTGGAACATTATGCAATCTGAATATACTATGCCTACTACTGAATATTCACAATGGTCTAACACACAAAAATTAGATGCTACTGCAAATGCTAAAGCTATGAATATGCTATATTGTGCATTAGACAAAAATGAGTTTAATAGAATAAGCACGTGTAAAACTGCTCATGAAATTTGGCATCGAAGATTGAAGTTACACATGAAGGTACTAACAAAGTCAAACAAAGTAAAATTTCTATGCTAAAAAATCAGTTCCAGTATTTTAAAATGAAGCAAGATGAGACTATAAATGAAATGTACTCTGGATTTCAAGATATATATCATTCTTTGATAGCATTAGGAGAAACTTATACATATTTTAATATTGTTTCAAAAATCCTTAACCCACTAACGGATGAGTGGGAAAGAAAAGTCTTAGCAATCGAAGAAGCTAACGACATTTCGACCATAAAACCAGAGGATTTGATAGGAAATCTAATGTCTTATGAAGTTAATCTCCAGGCAAAACGAGTACAGGCTCAAGATAAGAAAAATATAGCATTCCAAGCAGAAAAAGATGAATCAGATTCAGATGAAGAAGATATGGCGTTCATTGCTAAGAATTTTAAAAGTTTTTGAAATTTAGAAAGAGCAACAAATTCAGAAATAACAAGAACAGCTCCAGCAACAATAAAAACACCAACAAACCATCATCATCTGCTCTAGAATGTTATGAATGTCACGAGAAAGGCCACATCAATAAAGACTGTCTTGAGAAAAAGAAAGACAAACATAAGCACAAGAAAGACAAATTCAAGAAGAAAGCTTTCCCTGTCACTTGGGACGATTCAAAAACATCTTCATCATCAGATAGTGACTCGGACAGTGATACAGAACAAGCCAACGTATGTTTTATGGCTAAGAAAGACGAGGTGAGTGATCTAACTTTTGATGATCTATTAGAAATAAACTCAGAATTATTTGATAAGCTAAAAGACATCAAAAGAAAATATAAAGAATCTCTTGAAAAACTGAATAGAACTGAAATTGAAGTAGATATGCTAAGAGATGAGAAACAAATCTTAGAAGAAGAACTAGAGGTTACTCAAGAATCTTGTTCTAATATGACATCTCAACTCCCTATGCTAAGTCAAGAGATAGAAACACAAAAAGAAAAGAATGATGCTCTATTAATTGAAAATCATGAACTTAAAGCAAATGTCAAGATTTTAGAATTAGATAACTCTAGCCTTAAAACAAAGTTAGTTGATACTACTAAAAATGTCTCCAATTTTAATAAAGGCAGAGAAAATCTTTTCAAAATTATAGAAAATTCTCAAACTGCTTCAAATAAAAGAGGATTAGAATATAAGCAATCTTCTAAAATTATTCCAAAGAAAAACAATTCTTTATATAAAAGGAATAATAAAGTTGAAAAACCTAGTTCTAAAGTTTCAAATTTTACTAAATCAATTAAAATTTGGGTTCCTAAAACAAATAATTCTTTGATTAGGAATAAGTATATAAAATATTTTATAAAAACTGTTCATAAAAACAAAGATTTTATTTTCAAAAGAAATTCTAAACCCTCTTGGGTTTGGCTTTCTAAGACCTAACTCTTAGGACCCAAATAAAATGGTGTGTACCAATGTTAATTCTGTATTTTGCAGGTACCACCTAAAAAGAGAGGAAAATGGATACTAAACAGTGGTTGCTCAAAACACATGACAGGAAACTAAGGGATGCTAACAAACATTAACTACTCAGATGGAGGTTCTGTCACATTTGGAGATAATTCCAAAGGATATGTCATTGGCAAAGGTGATGTGAGCAATAACGGTATATCTAATTTACCTCTTATTATAAATGTTTTATTAGTTAAAAATTTGAAGCATAATTTACTTAGTATCAGCCAATTATGTGACAATGGATTCAATATTTCTTTTTCTGAAAATAAGTGTGCATTTTTTATCAACATAAAATCTTTTTTTTAAGGTTTTAGAGATAAAAATATTTATGTTTTAAATATGAATGTAAATTACAATACAAATATGTGTTTAATAGCCAAAGAAAATGATCCTTGGTTATGGCACAAAAGATTTTGTCATATTAATTTCTAAGCTTTAAATAAATTATCGAAAAATGATTTAGTAAAAGGTTTACCAAAAATGAATTTTAAAGTAAACAATATTTGTGATGCTTGTCAATTTGGAAAATTATCAAAATCATCCTTCAAATCAAGGAAAAATATTTCTACTGTACAACCACTAGAACTGTTGCATTTGGATCTCTTTGGTCCAACTCAAGTTCAATCTATAAACCATAGCAAATATGTGTTTGTTATAGTAGATGATTTCTTAAGATATACTTGGACTATTTTTCGAAAAAATGAAAGTGATACTTTTGAAAATTTCAAGATTTTTGCAAAGAGAATTCAAAATCTCAAAAATTTAAAAATTTAAAATATTAGAAGTGATCATGGAGGTGAATTTGAAAATGAAGCTTTTGAACATTTTTGTAATAAAAAGGGAATTTGTCATAATTTTTCTTTTCCTAAAACACCACAACAAAATGGAGTTGTAGAAAGGAAAAATAGAACGTTACAAGAATGTGCAAGAACTTTATTAAATGGAAGCACATTACCAAAACATTTCTGGGCAGAAGCTGTAGCAACTGCTTGCTATGTTCTGAATCGTGTTTCCATCTGACCTTTAACAAAACACACTCCATATGAACTTTTTCATCAAAGAAAACCGAACATTTCTTATTTTAAAACTTTTGGTTCAAAATGTTTTATTTTAAACACAGAAGACTAGCTTGGAAAATTCAATCCAAAATTCGATGAAGGAATCTTCGTAGGATATTCGGAACGAAGCAAAGCTTATCGAATTTTCAATAAAAGAACAAAAACAATCAAAGAAACACTTCATGTTTCATTCGACGAAAATTTCAAATTTAATAAATTTTTTGAGGATGATGAAGTTATACCTAAGACAGTCACAAATACGGTTACTCAAAATAATTTTGAAGAAGATGAAAACATTGTTCATAATTTTGAAGTGGATGAAAACATTGTTCATAATGAAAATGAATTGTGATCTCCTCCTAGGATTTTACGAGATCACCTAGTAGAAAATGTCATAGGAGAAATTGATTCACATGTTAGAACAAGAAATCAACTTAATCAAATGGGCCATGTAGCATTTCTTTCTAAAATTGAACCTAAAAATGCAAAAGGAGCCGCTACTGATGACTATTGGACTATAGCTACGCAAGAAGAGCTAAACCAGTTCGAACGAAACAAAGTTTGGGAACTAGTTCCTAGACCGAGTGATCAAACAGTCATTGGTACTAAATGGGTCTTCAAAAATAAAGCAGATGAACAAGGTAATATAACTAGGAATAAAGCTACATTAGTTGCACAAGGATATAATCAAGAAGAAGGAATTGACTATGAAGAAACGTTTGCACCAGTTGCACGACTTGAAGCAATACGTATCTTGCTAGCCTTTGCATGTTTTCGTTTCAAACTTTATCAAATGGATGTTAAAAGTGCTTTTTTAAATGGTTATATAAAAGAAAATGTTTTTGTTGAACAACCTCCTTTATTAACACATGAAAAATTTCCATACCACGTCTATAAACTTAATAAAGCCTTATACGGTCTAAAACAAGCACCCCGTGCTTGGTATGAACGTCTTAAAAGCTATCTAATAGATTCTAGTTTGAAATTGGGAAGGTTGATCAAAATCTTTTTATTAAAAGAACTTAAAAGGATATTTTAATTATTCTAATTTATATAGATGGTATTATTTTTGGTTCTACAAATGAAAAATTATGTCAGGAATTCTCAAAAATAATGACCAAAGAATTTGAAATGTCACATATGGGTGAATTATCTTATTTTCTTGGTTTACAAATTAAACAATTAGAAAATGGAATTTTTATTAATCAAGAAAAATATTGTAATAATCTAACTAAACGCTTTGGTATGGAAAATACTTCTGTCAAACCAACTCCAATGAGTACAACGATACATCTCGATAGAAATGAAGATGACAAAAGTGTAGACTAAAAATTATATCGAAGTATAATTGGATCATTACTTTATCTAACTGCTAGTAGACCTGACATAATGATGAGTGTTTGTTTATGTGCTCGATTTCAAGCAAATCCTAAAGAATCACATAAGGGAGAGGTGAAACGAATATTGTGTAATCTAAGCAAAACCAAAGATTTTGGACTTTTCTATCCGAAAGAATGTCCTCTCGAGTTAGTTTCATATAGTGACGCTGGAGGATGTCGGACGGATCGAAAAAGTACTAGCGGGACTTGTCACTTCATTGGACAATCCTTAGTCTCTTGGTTTAGCAAGAAACAAAATTGTGTTTCACTTTCGACTTGTGAGGCAGAATACATTTCTGCTGCTTTAGTATGTGCTCAAGTCATTTACATGCAACAAACACTTCAAGATTTTGGTATAAATTTATCAAAATCTACTATTTTCTATGATAACACAAGTGCTATAAACTTATCTAAAAATCCTGTCAATCACTCATGAACTAAATATATTAACATACGTCATCATTTTCTTCGTGATAGTATTGAAAAGGATTTAGTTAGATTGGAATTTGTATCCTCTAAAAATCAACTGGCTGATATATTTACAAAACCTTCGAATGAAAATATTTTTATAAAACTTCGAAGAGAATTGGAAATTATGTCTTCAGAAGATCTATAGTTATCTTTAAAAAGTTTTTTTTAATTCTCTTCAAATTTTTGATGATTGCCATAATTGAATATTGTACCTTTAACCTCACATGATGGTAGTCTAACACTCCATATTATTTTATTTCTTATCTAAGTTCATATTATTTCTGATTTTTTTAACCACTCATTTTGACTTTATATTTTACAACCATTCCTTTTTTTGGTTGTTAGTTATCTTTCTTTTAATTTATTGGTTTTTATTTTCAGATTATTTTTATCACCCATTCTCCCCTATTTTAAGGCTCATACTCATTATAAATTCAAGATTGTTTTATTTTTTCTTTCATACAAACTCCTTGATTTCAAAGAACAAAGCTTCAACCTCTTCAAATTTATTATCATTTCTTCACAACATAACTCTGAATCCTCTTCCATTTCCTATACCTCTATAAGTTCGGATTCTGTCAACCTACCTACAACAACCCCCATTTATGAGCCCGTTCTAATAATTCCACCGTCCACTCACACTAGCTACACTCCTCCCAGTAAAAGAGCTAAACGCTCTTTATTTTTCGAATCGCCATCTACTAAAGATAAGATAGATGACATTCTCTATTATCAAAGGGAGACGCTGAAATTACAACGAGAGCTGTATTATGAGCAAAAGGTAAATGGGAAGTGCTTAAGCTTCCTAGAATAAGTGGCTCTAAAATTCTATGGATCATCATCTCACAATATGGTTCACCAACCAAGTTCTCCTTCACGTCATAACCCATGGGAACCATCACCTCAACGTCCCTCTGTCTCTCCAAACTCATGGGAACATGGAAATGGATGGTCACCACCGCGACCACTGCAGGAGAATACCAAAGTTGAACCCGACGAATACCTCACTCCGTCCTCTTCATCTAATTTTTCATAAATTATATATATATATATATATGTGTATGTATGTATATATATATGTATGTATGTATGTATGTATATATATATGTATTTATGTATGTATGTATATGTATATATCATATCTCCTGTGTTTCTTGTTTGATTGATTTAAATATTTGTATGTTAATCTTTTAGTAATTCTTATAATCATATGTTTTGTTTCTAAAAATTATTACAAGAGCATGTATCTTCATCTTGTAGTTTTTAATACTTCTAGTCGACTAACATAGGATAAACAGTCGACTGAACCTATTTTTATACATTGTTTTTTACCCTGCAGTCAGTCGCCTGACCCTTCAATTCAGTCGACTGAATTTAGCAAATTTGAACTAAAATGTCTCGGGATGAATTCAGTCAACTGAACCACTAAAGTCAATCGACTGACCCCTACAAATTCTTTTTCGAAATACCCAGTTAGTCGACTGGTTTTGAATACTCAGTCGACTGAAACTGGTAAACGGGGTTTCCTGGCCAAAAGTTGCTTAAAATAACTATTCAAACTCTTTTACTTTTCACTTCAATCTTTTCGAATTTCTGCCATTATTCCTCATTCTCACTTCAAATTCGTCCAAAAAGAAATCAACTTTTTCAAATTTTAAACCCTACTCTTCACACTCCAATGCCCTAGTCTCTCAATGGCACCCAAAAAAGCTCGACGGTCCCAATCTACAGCGGGTCCTTTCGATTCTCAGATTCGAGGATGGTTGCACAATGAAAAGGCAGCACAACGATTCGATAAGATGAAAAATTCTCGCTTTTTCGATGGTTCATTCGTCAAATTTCCCGACTTTGCTCCTTATGCAATCCAAGAGTTAGCTTGTCGCAGCAGACTAGAATCTCTATTTTATTTTGCTTCAAATAACAACAAAATCAATCATCTACTCGTGAAGCTCTTCTATGCCAATTTAAATCTCGACCATCATGTCATCTCAAACCCAGCCGATGCTATTTGGACTATGATATGTGGCATGAAGATTTTCCATCCTCTTCAACGACTTGCTCGAATTATTATATGCCCGGACGAAGGAGAAGAGTTGGGCAAAATACCGGTTAATATGGAAACTCGAGATCTTATTAGTCATATATTCCTCTCCGACGACTTAACAGAACTAAAGGCGGTTGCGCAACGACCCAAGGCTCGCATCATGCATCGTGCGCTAACCCATACCATCAACCCAAGAACTGGAAGCTACGAGAAAGTTTATAGGAGGGACTTCCAATCTTTGTATGCTATTTGGAGAGGTCGTCGTGTGAATTGGGCAAAAATTATCTTGGACGAATTTTAAACATTCAACTAAAGTCGCATGAGATAAATTCACTATGGCGCATATATTATGCGTATTCTCAAGCACTTTGATGTTCCTTTTGCTGACTCGAAATGCCCTACCATTGGTTCCTTAAACACCAAGAAACTTAGCCTGATGAACCTTCCAAAACAATATCTCGACAACACCATTATTACCTATGAACATTGGCTTGAAAACCAATCCTCCGGTCAAGCTCAACCTTCCTCTCGCCAACAAACTCCTCATATTCAAGCTTCCACTTCATCTCAACCTCCTCCACCTAAAAGAGGAACCACCGAGATTCAAGAAGTTGATACTCAAGCTTGGCCTCAAGAAGCCATAACTATCATTTCCAAAAACCAACGACTTCTTGATCAATGACGTTCTAGAGTGGAATCAAATGTATCTCGAGTTGAAAAATCCGTCACCAAGGTGAATAAGAGACTCTATCATATAAAGGGTTTTCTCAATAATATTTGGGAAGCAATCATGTGCTCTCAACCTTCTTCAACTTCCGTTCACGTGCCTACTTCACATGGGAAATGACCTGCTGAGCACTTCACATGGTCAACTTCAAATGAGGAACAAGAAGAAGAAGAAGGAGAAGAAGTTGGTGGCGAAACAGCGATGAAGAAACCAAAGGTGATGAAGAAGGAGAAAGCTCCAATGAAGGAAGCGATGGTGATGAGTAAGGTTATTTTCTTATGTTCTTGTTATTTTGATGAACTTCTATGTTATTTCATTTCAAACAAACTCTATGTGGTTATGTGGTGTGTTTATGTGATAGTTTTCTTGTCTAGACTAATTATGTAATATTTACACTCTGTGTTTCTATGGTTATGTGTTTTTCTGTGGTTACGTATTCTTGTTTTTGAGTTATGTGTTTCATATGTATCTTTGTTCTATGATATGTTTTACTATCATTGTTCATATTATAATATTCTCTACTTTGAGA
Organism: Allium fistulosum; assembly: GCA_030737815.1. Lineage (NCBI taxonomy): Eukaryota > Viridiplantae > Streptophyta > Magnoliopsida > Asparagales > Amaryllidaceae > Allium > Allium fistulosum. Next base: position 846,965,114 of record CM060907.1, read on the forward strand.
ACTCTCCTTTTTGTCGATGATAAAGGGGGAGAAAATATTAATTATTTCCAGGAATATATAGCATAGATTCAGGGGGGAGAAAACTATAGCACAGTTGCAGGAATATATTCAGGGGGAGAAAACTATAGCACAGTTGCCAAAATATATTCAGGGGGAGAAAACTATAGCACAGTTGCAGGAATATATTCAGGGGGAGAGATAAATCAACACAGCTTGTCGAAGATTCGTTCGTAGAAAATGAAATTGTCATCATCAAAAAGGAGGAGAATGTGGGATCATAGGTTTTGATTGCTGACAAGACACAACAAATCACAAATCTACGACTACGACAACATCCGGACTCATCGACTCAAAATATGGTTCGTATAGTTATATATTTTAGCAAGAGCCAATACGTGTATATATAGAGTCTAGTTTAGTGCTTTGTTAAAATCTTGCCTCAAGGATCATCACTCACATCATTCACAATAAAACTTGCATTCATTTTTAATCAAATTCAACACATATATTTCATTGCACTGACAAGCAGTATTCAGTCGACTGACCAAGTGGTACCAGTTGACTGAGTTAGTGTAAAAGTTTTAATATATTACATGAACCAGTCGACTGAACACACCTGGTCAGTCGACTGAAGCTGTACATGACTCATGTGCACGTTTTGAATTCAGTCGACTGACCTTGCATGTTCAGTCGACTAACCGGTAACAGTACGGTTTTTTGAAAAGAAACTTCCAATTATCAAGAGTTATCTCCTTTCTGAAGAGTTACAACCATTAGCCTTTCACAGATAACTTTTCCTAGAAGTTGTAACTCATCATACACTATAAAAGCATTCAAGATTCAATGATCAAATCACCTAATTTTCTATTCTCTCTTGATCTAACGAGCATTGCATTCTTGGTTCTATTATTTACAAATCTCTATAAAATCATTGCTTACGATTCAATTTCCATATTCTTCAAGCAATACTAATCTTCCTATTCTTCATACACACACAATTATACACATCATTCTTGAGTAAAATATTATAGGAAGGGTGTACTACAAGTGACAAATCCGTGTTATTCAAAACACACAAAGTCAAGTTAATCCAGTTTGTAAGAAAGTCCTGTTCTGTTGCTCAGGCGGTCAAGTCATGTTCGGTTGCTCAGGCGGTGTAATACATGTTCCTTCGGGTTAAGTAAGGGTTGCTAGCTTTAATTCCAGAAGGAGTCTGGGACTGGATGTAGAATGGGAGTTCGAAGCAGTATAAAAATTATTGGTGTCATTTTACTTTACTGCTATTATTTTCCTCACTAGTTATTTATTATATTCCATATTACTTGATCCTATAGCACAGTCACTTTCAAAAGGCAGTAGAATTTCGCATCCCTTCTCTCCACCGAACCTAAACTAAATAAAATTTCACCATAAAATTTTCAATCCCCGCATCAAATATAAATTCCCAGTTAGAAAATTTCATCCCAAAATTGTTAACTCTAATTAAAATTCATTGCTCGATGCTTAACCCCTTAACCGTTGTCGCTAGGTCTCCTCGCCACTGGCACATTTCTTTTTGTATTTTTCGTTGCCAAATATCTCTAAATCTTAGCCACTACTACATCTTTGTCACTATTGTTGCTAGCCCTCTTCGCCACCACCATTGCTCGTTCTTTTCCCTATTTTCCTTCATACCACCTTAGCTCGTCAGCTAAATTGTTCCAAACCAGCCACCTAAAGTTATATTGTAAGTATCATAACCATGTTATATGTTTTCCTTCTTATTAGTAATCACCTGCATTGTGCTATGATTGTTGCTTGCATTCATAATTCCAAAATGGGTTATTGGCTTTACTAGCCAATATTTAATTAATTTGCCACTCTTGTTTTCTGTTCAGTTTTGTTTAGCCATTAGATGATGGATGAATAATACTGATTTTATCATTGCAAGCTTATTTTCGCTGCTAATACCTAGAATACTAGATAAGTTCTCATTTTAATTTTGACAATTCGAAATTTGAACACGAATCCAATTATTGAGAATGGAATCTAGGTTTTCTATTTATAAGTTGTTCTTTTTCTTGGTTGAATTAAGTTCTTGATGAAGTCAGTGGAAAGAGGGAGTTAAAATATATAGAATTGTTTCTCATATCTGTGTTATTTTAGTGGTTAAAGTAATCAGTTTACTTCTTGATATAATCGGTTTTTAAACCTAATCAATTATCAAAATTCTTGAGTTGTAATTTAATTTTAACCTTTTAGTTTCTAAGGTATATTTTAACTATTTCAATTCAATTATAAAAACTATCTGTAAGTTTAAATTTAACCTTTTGTACGTATCCAAAGATGCAAAATTAAAAAGATTTTTCAGAAAAAAGCACCAACTACAGGGATATACATATTAATTCATGTTGCTTGATATTTATTCAGGCATATTTTTTATTTGGATAACTACATTACATATGCATGTTTTATTAATGTTTAAGAATCCATAATAGTAAAATAATTTTAGTTTGCTACCCTTTTAGTGACCGAGGAAAGTATAAAAATCTATGCATTATATAAACTTTCATATTATGTAATATTATGTAGTGAATGCTGATATAAGATTCAAGTTATTTTTCTTATTATTCCTTGGATTTAAAGAATTAAGTACTATTTAATATAAATTTTGATTTCTTTTTGAAAATATTTTCGTGTTTTTATATTAAAAATTAATTTTTTGTATGCGTTCAATTTTATTTAGAAACATATGATATTTAAGTGAACTATTTTAAGTTCAAAAAATAATTTGAAATCAAAGGAATTTATTATGTTCTTGAAACCGTCTAGTTTTGCGAGAAGAGTTTTTTTTTCTTTTCTTTTTTACTTTTAGATGTCTCATAGAGTAATATGAGGAATATATCCCTACATTTTTAAAGTAATATGAGAAATACATTGATCATACTTTTGAATGTGAGTGTATGAACTTCATTTACATTTATCATACGAATTTATGACTTTTGAAATTTTTTATGCTCACTTTTCATAAGTTTTAATATCTGGCTATAGTCTAATGAACGTTTTTCCAATCCATTGATTTTGAATTATTGGAGCTAAATTATATGAATGCGATAGCCACCTGCTTGTCCTCTATATAGCTTCATGCGCTTTCTCATACCTACTAATTCTAATCTACTCATATAAGAGTACTCATGATGATAAGAAGCAATGAAAGTAACCTCAAGTTAGTCATAAGTTTGGTATGAGTGAAATATAACCTCAAAATAGATATAAGTCATAAAAACATCAGATGTAAAACCTAATGGTATATAGGGTCACATCTACCTTATCCATGCATCCAACAAAATAGCACAAAACGGTATATGCTAAATTACTGTCATATAGGGACACTATTACTTAAAGTACAATATAGGGTGTCTAGGTATCTAACATTGATAATACGTACATTGTGTGATATCCATAGCAAAATAGAAAACATTGCAATCATCAAACATAGCTCACATCACTTGACTCAAGTGCCTCGGATATATGATAGCATGTATGATCCTATTCAACGATCAGAGATTGCTCAACATCTCGGTTTCCTAAGTGCTTGATCCCATGCTCCTTCAACGGCTAGGAACTGGACTCATATATCAACAATGTTTAGGGTATATACACCACATATTGACAAATCCAACTGAGCTTCCTCACCTAAGCCCACTTTAGGAGCGCTCATCAAAACCTCTGAGTTAACAATAATCACTTAGAACATGTCCCGATAGTAAAACCCATTGCCCTTTCCACTATAGTTCCCATCATCGAACTTGCCACCATGGACCATCACCACATGCTTCGACACATTATATTTATCCTATATAGCTTATATTATCAATTTGTTGAAGTTCAAAACCTTTCTGGCCTTGTCACAAAATCCCTAAGGTTTCTGGCATTGAGCCTGAAGTAATCCATTAACTCATCATGTCAATCCCAAAGTAACCCTCTATCATCTTCCCACATCGACTACATGCTCCAACCTTCTTATTAGGTCGATTAGTTTTTCTTCATACCTCACAAACCACTAACCCAACTCATGTGCTATCGATAAGGTAGGCTCCCTTAGCCTTGCTTCTTATTTTCCCAAATTTAAGATCAGTTCTGAATAATTTGGTTTTGTACATAGTTAAATTTTGGTTAAGACTTAAGATTCAAAGGACGATTGATGGAGACTCAAAGTCCACCCCATGCCTTAAGCCCGTAATTGCCTATAAATATTATCATGCCTTCATCAACTCAACACGTCAATTCTACAAGTTATGTGATTGAACGGTTTTCAGCCTTAACTCGCAATCCACACATCCAAACCCTATGCAATCGAAGGTAGCATCTACACACCCTTTTAAACATTTCACATCAATCACTGGTTGATTCTATCATTTTTAATCAATCTATGATGATTGATCACTCTAAAAACTTAATTCTATTTTGCATTTTTTTAAGTTGGTCCCTCTGTGATCTGAATGCCAATACTTTTGCGTCGATTATACTTCAAACTCCCTAGAAACAACACATACTCAACAATGCACATCGATACGCTATCTTCTATTCCAAGCATACAAACACATAAAACAACTAACAATAAACATTATATCTTAACAAACAAGAGGTAGAACATCCATATATTATCCTATAATTCATACATTCAACTATGATACAAAAATAAATGTTGAATTCATTTAAAATCATTTATATTTGCTTACAAAATATTCACAAATTCAAATCATGTAAAAATTAAAGAGGAAAATAATTAAAAAACACATTAGAAGTATACAAGATATTTTAAAAGGTTGTGAGACGATAGATCACTCACCTATCTACCAAAAGTTACCAAAAAAGTGGTAGATCTGATCCACATAAACCTTGCATGAATCCTAGTGCACCTTATTAAGAGTTTAGTACATCCCATTGTTAATCCTTCTGTTAAATACCTTTTATTTACTTGATTGAGCTAATTAAATTATGATTTGAGATGGTTTTTGCTAATGGAGGTTAGAATGTGTTTTTGAAGATAAAGAATAATGGTTAGGGGTCGTCCCATCAGTTTTATTAGGCATAAATCCCAAAATCCATTGGACTTAATTAGGCCTAAGTTAGTTACCCACTAATCTATCCAAAAACTTTCTAAATTCAAATAGCCATAACTCCTAAAAAGTATGGCTAAAGTTTATTATGATTACTTTATGGAAAAAGAAACCATAATATCTTTCATTTGGAAGTGGTTTCAAATGATTATTTGGCTCCTATCAAAAGTTATAGCCCTTACAAATGTTCATGGTCAAATTTTCCACAATTTATTTATGGGACAAAGTTGTCAATACTAAACATTCCCTAAAGTTATTTCCCAATCAGACCCAATTTGGTTATGAAAATTATATTTTACGATCCATTGGTACATAAAAAACGGATCATTACATTATTCATCCTTTAGAATTTCACCCCTAAAATTCCAACCAAACAAAACATAACCAAATAATATAAATACCAATCATGTCTAACAATTAAAGAAGCATATCAACCATCAATCATGCAAACATAAGCAACAAATAAACTTATGCAAATACCCTAGCATGCAAGGTGCTAAATTAGGAAATAAAAATGATAAATACAAAAGATAATAATAAAACGGTGTCTTACCAAGTAAAGAGCTACGAATAAGTTATCCTCATGCTTTCCTCGGTTTTCCAAATGTCATCGCCTTTGCTTTGACTCCATTGGACATTTACTAGCTTCACCATTTTCCTTCTGAGATGCTTTGTACATTACTCAACTATACGAGTCAGCTTTCAAGGCCTTAACGCTTCAGGTTTAAGTTCAATATCATCCAATTGATCTAGTGTAACAGTCATGCAAGAGTCTTGCATAAACTTCCTAATATGTGTAACATGGAACACATTGTGTACACCTGCCATCTTTTAAGGAAAGTCAATCGTATATGCTAGGTTCCCAGTCATCAAGTGCATCAGAAAAGGACCTACGAACCTTGGTTCCAACTTCCTCTTATTACAGAACCAAACCGTATTCTTCAAGAGGAAATTTTGATAAACATAGTATTAGCCATGGAGAATTCTAGATCACGACATTTCTTATCAGGTAGCTCTTCTATCTATCTTGAGCAGCTTTTATTCATTTCCAAATGATCTTAATATTCTCTAAAGTCTCTTTAATCATATCTGGCCTAGATATACGTTTCCCACCCACTTCTCACTAACATGAAGGGACCTTGCATGCTTGACCATACAAAGCCTCAAACTATGCTATACCTATGTTCAACTGACAACTATTATTATAGGCGAACTCCCTTAAATGCAAATGATTGTCCCATGAGCCTTCTATGTCTATGCATGCTTATAGAATATCCTTTAGAATATGATTAACTCTCTCGGTCTAACCGTTAGTTTATGGGTGATAAGCTGTACTTAAATGTAGCTCCAGCCCTATTGCCTCTTATAAACTATTACGAAACCCACTCGGAGATAATTGGTTTTGATCGTTTATAATGCTCATCGGCACACTGTGGAATTGTTCCATCTACTTTACATATAATTTAATCAACTTCGATATAGTTATGTTGGACTTCATGGGTATGAATTGAGCACCTTTCGTCAATCTATTGACTATGACCCAAATGTTATTGTATCATCCTCCAGTCCTCAGCAATCCATCAATGAAATCCATCGATATATGTTCCCAACTCCACTGGGGAATCTCAAATGTTGCAGAAAACCACATAGCTTCTTCTGCTTACCTTTTACTAACTAGCTTTTCATACACTTCTAAATGAATGTCTTGACATCCTTCTTCATCCCTTTTTGATAATCTACTTCACATTTCAACACATTTTTTGCCTTTAGGATGTATGATCAATCAATTGATGGAACTCAAGTAGCACCTCATCCCTTTATCCATCAACATCGAATATAAACCTTCTACCATCCTTATGGAGCTAATGATTTCAGTTAAGCCTATACTGCTTCATCTCTCCACACATGTAATGACTTGTATTTTACGTATCGGAGGATCGTAAAATATTATTTTTAAATTCATACTAGGTCGTATGACACGAAAACATTGGATGATGTTGAGTAGTAACATTTTTGAATCTTAAAAATTTTATTGGACGATTTTAACCCTAAATAATAATAAGGCCTATAAATTTATATAGGAACTGAATTAGGGGTTGAGACCATTTCCATAGATAAGATGCGGTGGTTTCTCTTTCAATAGAGTGATCATAATAGATTTTTGGACTTACCATTTAGGAGATATGACCGTTTGAAGTTTGGACCATTTCAAGCTAAATTATTGTGCAATTAATTAGGCTCGGATTTGGCCATTAATCAATTTTGTGATTTATGCCTAATTAGGGATGATGTACCTAATCACTTTCCCACTTCAACCTCCATTAATTCATTTTTAGCTAAAAAACACCACTTTTCCTTACTTTAATTAACTTAAACACTTTAAGAAGTGATTAGTGAGGGGAATTGAAGAATTATTGTTTAGACCACCTAGGCATCCTACTTTTAGTGTTCATTCTTGGGTTCACCTTAAGATTTGTGTAGTATAAAGTAAGTGACTTTGTATCTCTCACTATCTCATTCATGTTAATATGACAAAACATCGATTTTTAAGGTGATTTTTGCATTAAAACAATTTTAAATCTTGATCTAATTTTAATAACATCTTGAAACCGGATTTAAAAAGTTAGACATATGCTTTGTCCACTATTTTCTAAAACAAATTGTCATTTAGGTGAATGATTATATCTAGGATGAAATATTTGTTTGAATTGCAATTGGTTTGATTATATATGATGTTTGAATGTTATTTGAAGATTGTACATGATTATTTGTGATTGTTTGATGTGTTTGTTAGTCGTTTTAGTGTAGTTAGGAAGAGGTTGTCATTTGAGCAAATCGATGCCAAAAATATTCAAAATGTTATGCACCTGAAGTATATTGTTCCTTGATGTCTATGAAATCTATGAAAAAAGTCGCATGAAGATTGAAGGTGTTTTGATGTGAAAAAATCCTATTGGTGGTAAACTCCAAATCATGTCGATGGTAATTGAAATCAACTCAGTGGTTGGTGCTTCTGGAGAATAGTGAAGTTGCTTCGGGCAATTGGAGGCAAGACTTCGGGTTTTTAGAAGTGATGCTCTAGGCCATGTAGCGGATGAAGGGTTTAAAAACTTAGCAAAAGTTTGCTATGTGCACAAGTCGACACCGACTTGTCAATTCGATGTTTAGTTGTTTTTCTTTAAGGTAGGAAGGCATCTACTTTCGGACATGAAAAGAGAAACTTTAGGCTCAAGCTAAGGCATGAAGAACTTGTTCAATATTTTGACTAAGCAAATCATGCTGGCATTGACATGTCAAATTATGATTGGTGTGTGGGTAATCTTGGCCAAAAATGGTGCAAGTGTTGACACATAACTTAGATATGGTTTACTTGGATACCTGAAATTTACTTAGAATTGTAGTACACTCAAATGATGATGATGATCGTAGATTAGTATACACTATTATGTGCTAATTCTTTGAATGCAGGGACATATAATGTATGATTCTCAATGCCCTATATCTTATACTATATCGACTTTTATAGTATTTTGAGATATGCTTATCACTTACACCAGATTGTTGTTTGACTCGAGGTTTTATGGTTTGCTTCTAATTATATATAGTACTCTTAAATGAGCAGACTAGATAGCAGGTGTTGCTTAGCACGCAGCGGGGTGTAGATGGACTGGAAGGAGGCTATGCTTTCGCATATACTATGTTTTTGGAGCTTTTTACTATTTTCACTATGCAACACGATAGAGCTTTGACAATGCTTTACTTATTTTATTTAGAAACAGCTACTTTGAGTTTATTCATCATCTTTACAAACTATATTACTATTTAGTCTAACTTTATTGAACTTGTGCTTTGGTCCATATGGTTCATTTTTTCTTACCTATTTTATATATGTGATTGATATTATATTTTATTCTTATGTCCTACGATATACAATAGGTTTTATGATTATTTTTACTTACTTTACCCTTTAACTATCATCATACATCGATCGGGCACCATTTCAGTGCACTATACATTATAGGATGTCAGAGATGCAGGACGGTCGTCACATTTGACATCAAATCGAGGTGCATAGTTAACTTAAGGGATATTGGGATCCATCGGAGATGGAGTATGAGTTATCTCTCTAGGATGGATCAAGCATATATGAAAGAGCGCACTTGTTATATATTTTGACTTTCAAAACTATGTAACAGAGTGTGTGTGTGTGTCTGTGTGTGTAGTATAAGTCACGCTACACACACGAGTACCATTGATGCAACTTTTCATTATGAGAGATTAATCATTCTTGTTACATTAAGAATGAGCTGGTGTACAAGAAACGTTGCTAGAAACTCAATCTCTGGAGAGGAATGTTAGGATCAAGAGCTGCAAATCTCGATTTGTAAAACATATTCGTATATATGGTCAAAAATATGGTTCAAAATGCTCAAGTTGCTTCCAATGCTGAAGGTTAAGGTGCTAAAGTGCAGGCTCCCAGAGTCTACTTTTCTAAGGTGACGAGGGATTATTATAGTTTAGGAAGAAAACCATTCTTTGAAACGGAGTCTGGTATGGAAGTCTATGATTGGATCAACATTTATAAAAGGACTTTTGAGGATTTGAAGATTGAAGATGCAATTAAGAGGAAGCTATCCTCCAGGCAGCTTCAAGGGCTAGCGATGGGGTGGTAGAATGCCATCAAGTTAAGTACTCTAAAGAATCAGATGATTTGGGAGTAGTTTAAGATGAGGTTTGAGGAGAAGTTTATACTACCACTTAGAAGTTGGCATTGTTTCATAAATATGCTAATTTAGGGCAGGGAGATATTTTTGTGAAGGGTGCGAGGATTTTTTGATGGAAGTTTTGATTGCATGTTTGTTTCATCTCTCTAGGGTTGCAACAAGATAGGCATTGTTTACTTGGGTACCCAATACTTGACATTGTACTTAGGTTTGTAGTATACCCATATAATGATGATATTAAATTAGCATATATTATTATATGCCAATTCTTTGGATGCATGGCCATGTCATGTATGATTCTTCATATCCTATGTCCTATAATATATCGACTTCATATTATTTAAGATATGCTTGTTGATCACATTCAACTATTGTCTGACTCGAGGTTTTATGCTTTTCTTCTTATCATCTGAAGTACTCTTAAATGTGTAAACTAGATAGTAGACGTGGCACAGCACATAGTGCAGTATAAATGGACTAGAAGGAGGCTACACTTTCATATATACTATACTTTAGGAGCTTTTTACTATTTATGTTGTCTAACAATATGGTGCTTTAACTGTGTTTGACTATCCTATGAAGACATAGCTAGTTTTAGTTTATTTATCAACTGTACAAAGTCTATTACTATTTAGTATAACTTTATTGGACCTATGCTCTAGTTTACGATGGTTCATTTAGTTATATTTCTATCTCGCCTGTTTTATATCTGTGATTGATATTATATTTTATCCTTGGTATGTGATACTTTACCACTTAGCAATCATCATACATTTGTCGGGCATAGTTACAACACACTATATAGGTATATAAAGTGTTGGAGGTTTAGGGTGGTCGTTAGAATACACTACTCTAGTCTCTACCTTAGAAATGATCTCTACTCATCTGGTATCACATCTCTGACTTGTATCAATCCACTCAACCAGATTAGGTATAATAGTCAAGCTTGCCAACACTTCTGGATCTAGGTCACAACTTGATTAGAAATTATACCTAGCTATATACTCTAACCGTGTCCACTCTAAGAACATAGCTCCTAAGCTAGCATGTCTCCTACTCAATGTGTTAATGATTGCATTTTCCTTACCTAGGGTGCATGAAATATCAAAGTCGTAGGAGGCCAAGAACTCTAACCATCATTATTGACGAAGGTTAATTTCCTTCTATGAGAAAAGGACTTCAATGATTTTTGATTGGTAAATAACTCATGGCTTTCTCCTATCAAGTAATTCCTCCATATCTTCAATGTGAAAACAATTGTTGCTAACTCCAAACCAAGGGTCAAATATTTTCTCTCATGCATTTTCAGCTACCAACTAGTATAAGCGACAACTTTACTCCTTTGCATCAATATCTCTAGTACCATAAGCCGCTGTGTATACTATCAACTCCTCATTCCCACTCGGAATTACAAACATCAGTGCACTCACCAACCTATCCTTTAGACTCACAAACACATGTTGTGTCCCAAGCAAAAGTCTGATTCTTCTTCATCAAGTTGCCAACCGTGCGACTACCTTTGAGAAGTTCTTTATGAATCCACTATAATAACCTACTAATCTAAGGAAACTTCTCATATCTATAACATTCTTAGGTCAATCATTCTCGGACTACCACCACCTTGGTGGGATCCACTACGATACCCTGCTTCAAAACAACATGACCCTAGAATCACATTTCGTTCCTCCAAACACCTCGAAAACTTATTCTTCAACCCAGTGCTTCCTCAACACCTCTAGCACAATCCTCAAGTGCATCTTATGTAACCCCTTATGAATTAATAAATAAAAAAATGAATTAATTATGAAAATAAGGGTTTAAATAATTTAATTATGGAATTAAATAAGGAAATATATAAACAAGGCAAAGTAAATATTTAGGGGACATTTATTTACTTATTGTTCATTTAAATTAAAATAAATTATTATTTATCATGATAAGTATTTAGATGTACATATACAAATTGTATTGCAACTTACATTCAATTTAAGGGAATGAATAAAAGGGGAAGCGAGTTATAAGGGGCCAACAACCCAACATATTATGAGGTACTTTCTCATTTTCTAATCATTCACTCTCTAAGTGAAAAACAAAAGCTTTGAAACTCTTTAACGGTGGCAACAACCTAACAATAAAAAGAAGAGGAAGATAAGAAAAGGATAAAGAAACCTAAGAAGATTAAAGATCAAGCTAATCCAAGAATTTAAGTGAGTAATATAATACCCATTTTACCATTTTCATATATGTTGATCATGGTTATGAATCATATGATTCATATGTGTTAGGTGTTATTAAAGGGTAGAAAATGATTTAATAAATGTTTTGAGAAGAAATAGCTTTACTGAAGGATGTTTAACAATGTTTCCCTACCCTAATGATTTCTAAATGTTACAAAAATTTTATATGATGCTCTAAGCATAATTGTAGAAATGGTTATAAGTTAGCAGATTTTCCAATATCAAAATATTTAGTTATAATTTTTTGAATGAATCCGTGTATTAAATAAATAAGAGAAAATTACTTACAAATAGAAATGCTGGTAAAAATGCACATAAGAATTTTCCTACAAATTTCTAGAATTTTCAAGTATTTTCCTAATAGTAGACAACCATTCCCATAAGTTAGAATTGAATGCCAAAACCATATTGTAAGACAACTGAGACCAAATTATGCATGTAAGTTGTGTGATCAAATAATAAGATGACAAGTTCCTATAAAAGTGCTATAAAAATAATGCAACAGACATTGTACTAACTAAAAGTGGAGGGGGAATGAATCTAGAAGCAACAGATGTAAAGGTGAGTGGTAGATGCATTCAGATGGCTAGCTTTACTACCTGTAGCATTGCATAAGTGACAAATATGAGTACACTGCGGGAGGACTAGACCGGGAATGAAGGTTAAAATGAACAAGTGAAAGAATAAGTTAGTCTAAGTATAATAACCTAAGAAAACATAAAGGAGAGAGTCAAAGATGATTACCGAAGGAGGAGGCTGCAATCGAAGGCCAATGCGTGAGCAACATACGAAGGCAAGAGTTGCCTAAATATAAATGGGGTGTACAAAAATCCAACATGAGGCCAAGACGAGATAAAGAAACGAACCTATGAATGAACCTGGCTTCCCTAGATGAGACCGAGGATAGTGTTAGCTAAGACTTATTGACACTTAGAGGAATGTTAATAATGAAAACTTGTAAACTTTTGGTAGAGAGATAAATCGAGGACATTAGATTTCTAGAAGGAAATCGATATTGGGTCTTGATATGGCTAAAGTGGAGCACCTAGAACTTTTAGAGGTTTTGGTATAAGGACATTAGTAGCACCTAAATGCCTATAGATGGCATTAAACAAAAGCATTGATATAAGGCCATAAGATGCACCTTAAAGCATGTTCATGACATTAAACACAAAGAAGTGATGTAAGGCCTTAGTGGCAACATAGAGTCTATGTAAGACATTGATTCTGGTAAAGTGGCATAAGGCCTTTGTGCCATTCAATGTCTAAATTGTGACATTGATTTCAGTAACATGGCGTAAGGCCTTTGTGTTAGCCTAATGTCTAAAGTGGCATTATTTTGATAAAATGGTTTAAGGCCTTCATGGCAGCCCAATGTTCAAAGCGATTGAATTTGGTGATAGGGGCTTGTAAATTAATGTCCAATTATGACATTGCATTTGGTAGCATAAGGTAAGGCCTTTATGGCAACCAAGTGTCTAAAAATGACCTTATATAGAAGTGTTGGTATAAGGCATGTGTGGAAACCAAGAGATCAAAGAGGGCATTGCATTCCATCGAGGGTGTGAGCTTTGTTAGATGGCGAATTTTCTATCGATTAGAAAATCATCGAAAAATTATATAGCTAAAAACCGCAAGCGCACGACATACAATTGTAGTACGTATGCGAGTACGGGTCGATCCATAAGGAATAAATTAAATTTCGATAATACTCAATCAAATTAGCCCAAAGTTTGAAGTGGTTTTAAGCTAAGAAAAGTTTTAAAAATTAGCTAAAGCAAAAGTGAATGAACTATGATAATAAAGAGCAATTTAAAGGCAAATCCACTTCCAATCATTCATATAAATCAACAAAAAAATTTCACTTGCAATCTCTCATTAAAATATTAAGTAGAAATGATAGATGTTCCTTTTATAAGTATGATTATTTGTGCTATTAATTAGCACAACTTAAATCATCAAACTATAACACACCATTCAAACCCACTTATCTACACTCATGAAATTGACATGAAAATTAAAAATAAAATATATTTTAAGTATGATCTATTTACTGTTAATTAGTAACATAGACCATCAAATTTTGATTCTAGTTTGACTTTCACGATCAAAATCACTTAGGAAAATGATCAAATAGTTTATGTTTTAAATGGAGTTAAGCATAGCCTATTTGAGATGTCAACATAGGCTACCAAAATTCAATAAAAATAAACATAAGCCACCATCATTCATATTTTGCATCAAGCACATAAGAGATATTACAAATGAAATCATTATGTTAATTTAATATGTTTCATGAGAGCTTCATTACCCCTAAATTGAAGGGGTTTAGCTACTCATTTTTGAAAACATGTTAACATAAATTGATTTCAACATAAACATAAATGAAGAGAAGTGCTAATTAAAAGAAGAAGGAACTAACGGCTTGCATAAAATAAATATAAACTAATTACATGAATTAAAAGAGAGCATAAATAAAAATTGCATGAAAGTAAAAACAAGGCTTAAGAAGCCATGAAAGAAACTTTTATTTATCTTTGATTTTGTGGCTACAACTTACATGAAAGGTAAGAAGATAATTACAAAAGACATAAGGGGTATTTATACATGCTTAAAACCCTAATTCATATTTTAGAGGACTACCTAAAATGCCCTTTAGGAAGTGTAACTCTAAGTAATCATTAGGGAAATAATTAATCCCCACTAACATGCCTTTAAGCCTTCATTGACATGTGCATATGCTTTTAATTATGAACCATATGGTAATGGGTTTGTGGCTCCTCCATGTTGCATGAATTCATTTATTTCCATTCTTCATTTGCCTTCAACATATGTGCATGCATTCATCCATGAACCCTCTTCATATTTTCACTTCCTCTCCTACAAATAAAAATGTGCAAATTAATTTTCTCAAATTAAATTATACACAAAATTACCATTTTACCCCTAAATGAAGCTGAATAAATGATGATTTGAAAACAATTTAAATTTTGGTTTAAACATGTAAAATACCCTAATATGCTTATTTATTTAATTAAAAGAAGATTAAATATAGAAGTAAAAATATGCACTTTTACATACACTTCAAATACCCTTACACTTATCTGTTTATTCGTCCTCGAATAAACTAAAACTAAGATAAATCCATTTTCGTAGGAAACACGATTGCATTAAGCATATGCAACAAGCCGTTAAACTTTTAGGTGTCCCTAGTAGGACGAGTGTTGTCTCGTAAGGGTTTTTAGCGGATACTACCCACAAAATCCAAATGTGATATGCAGATTCTAATGCAACCACATGAAAATTTTCAAAAATATTTACAAATGAAGAATTTACTTTTAAATTGACACGGATAAGTTAAATATAAGTTTTGGTCAATATCAAGAAATTTTAGTCCTTTTGCTCGTCCAAAATTCCAACCAAAATTAATTTATCATGACAATTAGACTCTAGTTTGGCTAGTTGTTTCGGTTGATAACATAGTGCAACTATGAAATGGATCCTTAGTTGATTGTCAAGGTTTTTCAAAGTGGTGTTTTTATTTCTTTTGAATAATAAGTCGAATTAAATAAGTGAAAATAGCGCTTGGATTTCAATTGCTTGCTCTCTCAATTTTTGAAAAATATTAACATTATTATTATTTACACACCTAACTTAGATAAACTAAGGCTAGATATACCGATCATGCACTGCCTTTCAGGTTTATGTGAGAAGAGTACAGAGTGTGGCGAGTGTACACACTTGCGTATGAACACATGACTCTAGGTGGTTATTTTTATTAAATCTATTTACATACACCTAACTCAGATAAACTAAGGCCAGATATACCGATCATGCACTGCCTTTCGAGCTTACGTGGGAAGGGTACAGAGCATGGTGAGTGCATACACTTACGTGTGAACACCTGACTCTAGGTGTTTCTTATTTTTATAAAAGCTTTTTTTAAAGAGAGAGTTTTACATAATCATCTTAGCACCACTTAACTTAGAAGATCAAAAACATTATTTCCTTTACTTTAAATTAACCACTCTTTTAAACAAAGATTACAATCAGGACATACTTCATAATTATCGCCTATGACCCTTCTTATATATATTAGTTAAACCATAGTTACTTGTAATCAAACTTTATTTTTATTTTTGTTGAGACAAATAAATTTTCAAAAATTTCAATTTAATAACCAAAAACATATACTTATCCTATACTGTTTCTTCGAAAGTAAATCAATATGCTGAAAAGAAAATTTATTTTGAGATTTTTTTCTTCTTTTTTTTAAATTTTGGAAAGAAAATGAAAAAAAAATAAACCATGAAAATTCAAAAATGAACATGAGACTCCCCCGACACTTGATTTTGACTGTGTCCCCATAGTCAATACATGACTTAATGAGTGAAACGGAGAAAAATATGTACATATTTACAAGAGGGGGTTAAAATTTCTTACTAGACATAGTACGGCTCATGAAGAATCATGAGCTCCTCCTCTCAATCACTCGTCAACTCCAAGTAACGTTTCAAACGATGACCATTGACTTTATAAATCGAACCATCCCTAGGGTTTTCTATTTCTATGGCACCGTGTGGAAAAATAGTACGTACGATGTATAGTCCTGTCCACCTTGATTTTAATTTCTGAGGGAACAAATGAAGTCAAGAGTCATTCAAAAGAAATTTCTTATTTGGCGAAAATGTTTTCCTTAGGATTGACTTGCCATGAAAAACTTTTGTTTTTTCTTCGTAAATTTTTTCGTTTTCGTACACGTCATTCCTAGTCTCTTCTAATTCATTGAGTTGCAATTTTCTGTTTTTGCCAGCCTTTTCAAGATCAAAATTTATGTTCTTAATCACCCACAATGCTTTATGTTCATGTTCGATAGGTAAATGGCACGCTTTGCCATATACTAGCCTAAAAGGAGACATCCCAAGATTTTATTTATACACAGTTCTATAAGCCCAAAGCGCATCTGTCAATTTTTGTGACCGATCTTTTCGATATTTATTCATAGTTTTCTCCAAAATTTGTTTGATTTGGTGATTTGAAACTTCAACTTGACCACAAGTTTGAGGATGATAAGGAATTGATAACTTGTGGGTTATCGAGTATTTCTTCATTAGAGTTTCAAATGAACGATTACAGAAATGGGTTCCATTATCGCTTATTATTGTGCGAGGTGTTCCAAACCTCGAAAAGATGTTTTCTTTTATGAATTTCACAACTTTATGGTCATTTTTTTACAAGAAAGGACTTCAACCCATTTAGAGACGTAATCAACAGCAAGAAGAATGTACAAATTTTCAAAAGAATTAGGAAATGGTCCTATTAAATCAATACCCCAACGTCAAAGATCTTGATCGTAAGAATGGGGTTCAAAGGCATCATGTTTCGTCGAGAGATTCTCCCTAACACTTGGCAGCGATTGCAAGTTTTACAAAACTCGAATGCATCTTTGAAAAGCGTAGGCCAGTAAAAACCACATTGAAGCGCCTTTTCGCTGTTTTCTTCGGACCGAAGTGACCACCACAAGCTTGTTCATGATAAAACGAAAGAACGCTTTTGATTTCACAATACGGAATGCAACGTCGAATGATATGGTCGGAATAGTATTTAAACAAGTATGGATCATCCCAATAGAAGTACTTGACTTGGGAAGGAAATTTATATTTATCTCGTTTCGACCAAAATGAAGGAATTTCCGTAGTGACTAAATAGTTCACTATGTCAGCATACCATGGATCGACGGAAACGGAAAGGAGTTGTTCATCAAGAAAGTTCTCGTTGATCGGTAAAGAAGATGGTGCATTTGGAAGACGTGACAAATGATCAACAATGACATTGTCAGATCCTTTTTTGTTTTTGATCGTAAGGTCAAATTCTTGGAGTAAAAGGATTCAACGGATCAAACGAGACTTAGCATCCTTATTAGCGAAAAGGTATCTAAGAGCGGAATGGCCAGTGTAAACAGTAATGTGTGAACCAATCAAATAAGGTCGGAACTTTTCGAGCGCAAAGACTACCACTAGAAACTCTTTTTTAGTGGTCGTGTAATTGAGTTGAGCATCGTTTAATGTCATACTAGCGTAGTAGATGACATGAAGAATTTTGTTGATGCGTTGTCCTAAGACAACACCAATTGCGAAGTTAGAAGCGTCACACATTATTTTGAAAGAAAGATCCTAATTGGATAAGCAAGTGATGGGAGCTGAAATCAGTTCGTTCTTGAAGCGTTCGAAAGCAGAAACACAGTCAGAATTAAAGCCAAATGGAACGTCTTTTTCAAGAAGAGTCATAAGAGGTCGAGCAATTTTACTGAAGTCTTTCACAAAGTGTTGATAAAAACCAGCGTGTCCAAGAAATGAACGAATATCCTTGATAGATTTGGGAATGGGTGGATTTGCAATTACACCAACTTTCGCTTTATCTACCTCAATGCCTTTGTTTGAAATGACATGCCTAAGGACAATGCCCTGTTTGACCATAAAATGGCATTTTTTCCAATTTAACGTTAAGTGTTTTTCCTTGCATCGTTTAAGAACCAACTCAAGATGGTGTCAGCACTTGGAAAAAGAGTTTTCAAAGATGGAAAAATCATCCATAAATACTTCCAGAAAGCATTCAATCGTACCGGAAAAGATGCAGACCATGCATCTTTGAAAAGTAGTAGGAGCATTGCAAAGGCCAAATGGCATACGTCGATACGCAAAAGTGCCAAAGGGACACATGAAATTCATTTTCTCTTGATCTTCGAGAGCAATTGTAATTTGTTATAATCGGAATAACCATCAAGAAAGCAATAGAATTCGTACCCGGCTAATCGTTCAAGCATTTAGTCGATGAAAGGAAGAGGAAAGTGACTACGTATTGCAGCATTTAATTTCCGATAGTCAATGTAAACACGCCACCCCATTTGAGTATGAGTTGGAATGAGTTCGTTAGCGTCGTTCTTGATAATGGGAAGTCCAGACTTTTTTAGGCACGACATGAGTTGGGCTAATCCATGAACTATCAGAAATAGGATAAATGATTCCATTATTGAGAAGTTTAAGTATTTCTTCTCGAACCGCATCCTTCATTTTTGGGTTAAGCCTTCGTTGTGCATCAAGAACAGGCTTGGCATCGTCAACTAAGTGGATGCGATGTTGAACAAGAGAGGGACTAATTCACTTTATATCGGTGATCGACCATCCAATTGCTTCTTTATTTTTCGACAGAATTGAAAGAAGAGAAGCTTCTAGATCAAGAGAAAGAGTTGAAGAAATTATGATGGGAAACGTTTCCTTATCACCTAAGTATGCGTACTTAAGGTGATCGGGAAGGGGTTTGAGGTCCAACCTCGGGGGTTTCTCAATCAAAGAATTTGGTTGAAGTTCTAACTCAATAGTAAGGAGTTCAAACAGAAGCGCATATTTTCAATTTCATTAGGCTCATCTTGAAACAGTTGCTCGTATTCGATCTCGCGTTCATGGTTTATGTCAACTGTTAGGTTATCAAAATTTTCTTGAATGAAGCTAACTTCCAACGTTTGGTCACGTGGTTCGTTCGATTGATTTTCAAGATTGAAGATGTTAAGATCCAAAGTCATGTTTTCAAAAGAAATTTTCATCGAACCATTTCGACAACTGATTAGAGCATTTGAAGTAGCCAAGAAAGGTCGTCCTAAAATCAATGGAATTTGACTCGTTGGATTATTCACGGGTTGTGTTTCAAGGACGATGATATCGACGGGGAATATGAATTGACCAATTTTGATGAGTACGTCCTCGATTTCTCCCACGGAGTTCTTTATTGAACGATTAGCAAATTGAAGAGTTACTTTCGTCGGTTTAAGTTCACCCAAGCCAAGTTGCTGGTAAACTGAATAAGGAATCAAATTGACACTCGCACCCAAATCTAGTAAGCACTTGTTAGTCGTTTTGTCCCCTATCGTGCATGAGATCGTAGGACATCCAAGATCTTTATATTTAACAGGAATTGATTGGGACAAGACTTTGCTAACTCCAGTAGCTAAGAAAACTTTCTTGGGTACATGACTGTGTCATTTTTGAGTACACAAGTCATTTAGAAACTTAGCGTAAGTTGGGACTTGTTGAACGATATCAAGAAGCGGGATGTTTACTTTGACTTGTTTAAAAATTTGCAACATCTTTTCCATTTGGTCAGAGTGTTTCTTGGGTCGAAGGCGATGTGGAAATGGAACACGATACTCAGTAGGTCGGTCTACTTCAGTAAAAGAAGAATTTGGATTGGCATTTGATTCGATGTTTGGCTCAATGTTCTGTCCAGATTCGCTTTTTTTTGAAGTGTCGAGAGGAGCTTACGGTAAATTGTTTGGATTAATAAACCGATTATCAATTTGTTTACCGAAATGCAAAGTTGTGATAGCATTCATTCGGTTGACATTGCTATCTTAAACGACATGGGTTTAATTCGAATTCGTGTTTTGATTTCTAGGATTCAGAACTGGCTAACTTGGGAATGTGCCTCGCTCACGTTCACTTATAGATGTGGCTAATTGACTTATTTAAATTTCAAGTTCAGCAATCGATTGACTTGTATTCTGCATGTACGAGGTTAACAAATTTTGCAAATTGCTATTTGATTGGAGGTTTTGAGTGGTTGCTTTAGCCAAAGTTTCTTGACTTTTCTCAAGTGAAGTCAATCGTTTATCGTCTTGGGGAGAAAAAGATTGTTGCAGTTGATTTTGAGATGGAGGCACAAAATTTTGTTGAAAATGATTTGGTTGAAAGGGAGGATTCGAAGCATTGTTTGGAAATGCTTGAAAGTTGGGATGAACCAAATTCTTGTTGGAATTATTTTGGTTCCATGCAAAATTAGGATGATTTCTCCAACCAAGATTATATGTTGTAGAAAACGGGTCACTTTTAACCTTGTTGAAAGCATCGAGTTGTTCTATCGAATTAGGGCATGGATCGCCTATGTGATTCAGATCGTTGCATTTATAACACATTGGTTGGGAATTTTGGTTCATTTGGTTGGATGAGAAAACGTTGTCGAATTTGTTAATCATTGCATCGATTTTAGCTTCCAAAGCCAAAGATGATCCTATCAAGTGTGCGCTCGATCGTGAGTAAATAGATTTTTCGTTAGATCGTCCCTATTGGGATGACTTTTCGGCCAAGTTTTCAAGGAATTGCCAAGCATCATCGTGATGTTGGATGAGAAAATTTCCTTGGCACATCGATTCAAGCATGATTCATAAACTATTTTCAAGTCCATCGTATAAGATGTGGCAAAGGGTCCATTTTTCAAAATTATAGTGTGGACATTTTATTAAAACCTCTTTAAACCTTTCAAAATATTTTCTAAAAGGTTCACCCCTGAATTGATGAAAATTGACAATTTCGTTTTGGATTTTAGTTGTTTTTTCCAAGGGGTAGAACTTTTTTAAGAAAACCTGAACAAATTATTCCCAAGTTTTGATCGAGTTTGATGGTAAGCTATACAACCATTTTTAGCATAATCGGTTATGGAAAATGGAATTAACCGAAGTTTGATTTCGTCATCACATAATTGTTGGAGTTTGATGGTTGCACAAACTTGTTCGAATTTCGTTAAGAAGATGTATGGGTCATCGTGTTCAAAATTGCCAAATTTTGGGAGCATGGCAATATGATTAGAATGAATTTTGAAATGGTTACCCGTTGGAGTGGGTAATGTAATACAAGAAGGAATAGAAACTCTATCGGGAAAGATTCTATCCATGAGAGTTCGGGGGCATTTTCGTTTGCCGTCGTTGGAGGATCGTTTGTTTGAGTTAAACGATTAGTTATTGTGTCACGAGTCCAAGTACTCATGCATAAGAAAAAGTCAAGGAGAGAAAGAAGTGAGAATCGAGTTAAGAGAATGAAACAAGGTTTGGAAAATGAAGTGAATTTTTTTTTTATAAAGGAAAAATATTTACCAAAAGGAATTTATTTTTTTCAAAAGGGAGATTTGATTTTTGTTTTGATTTTTTTATTGAATTTTGAATTTTCAAATTTTTTATATGTTTTTGTTGTTTTTTTAGTTTATGTTTTTGAAAAGATTTTTTTGTGAAAATAAGGGACACATCCCTAAAATCAAACTCAATACACAAAACATCCTTCCAAAAAAAAGATATAAATTACATCCCTATTTTCAAATACTGCATTTTTCTTTCCTAAAATATCCCTCAGCTTCATGGCTGAACGTTGGTTCTTCATATGTGGATGCTACTCTCACATTCATAATTAAAATTTGCACCCCATTAATTATCAATTTTTAAAATACAGTAACTTTTTGTAGAAACGACGGATTAACAAACTGTTTTCACCACTAAATCACAAATTTTATTATCTTTCTAATGAGTGACATTATGCATATGTAAAAACAACGACATGCCATTTAATTGCATTTATATGGTATGAGTGGCATTATCTTTCAAATTTGTGGCATTATGCATATGTAAAAACAACGGCAGGCCATTTAATTGCATTTATCTTTCTAATGAGTGGCATTTCTAATGAGTGGCATTATCTTTCAAATTTTCTACAATTATATGGTATGATTACAGGCAATTCAATAATTATATGCAATAATTGCAGAAAAGTCTGCAATTATATGGTATAGTTGCACTTTTATGCAATTATTCGATATAATTGCATAAAAGTATGCAATTATATGGAATAATTGCAGAAAAGTCTGTAATTATTCCATTTAATTATAGAAAAGTCTGCAATTATATGGAATAATAGCAAAAAAGTCTGCAATTATTCCACTGAATTGCATAAAAGTCTACAATTATTCCATATAATTGCATAAAAGTCTGCAATTATATGGAATAATTGCTAACATTTGAAGAAAAATTGATGATTATTTCATATAATTGCAGAAAATGGTAAGTATACAGAATAATTGTAGAAAAGTCTGCAATTATACGGAATAATAGCAGAGAAGTGTGCAATTATTCCATATAATTTCATAAAAGTCTGCAATTATTCCATATAATTACATAAAAGTCTACAATTATATGAAAAAATTGCTGACATTTGAAGAAAATTTGACGTCTTTCAAAAATTGTAGAATTCTCTACAAATATATGAAATAATTGCAGCCTTACTGCAAATATGATTTTTTTGGTATCAACAATGGATCTCATTTTAAACATATAAAATTTATGATTTTTTGGTGAAAACGGTGTGCTGATCTGATGTTTCTATAGAAAGTTATGCGTGTTTGAAATGCTAAAAACGTAAAGGGTATTTGGGTCTTTTGGCGTAGGTGGATTTGAAAATAGGGACTAGAAACGTAAGTTTATTTTGGGAGGATGTTTTCTTTATTTTGAAACTTAACAGGGATGTGAGCCAAACTATCTTTTTTTTTTTGGATTATTGTTTTTCTAAAATAAACTAACTCAAGTAAAATGCTTGTTTTTTGGATTTTTGATTTTGTTCGAAAATTATTTTTAAGGAAAAGGTTTAAAAAGATTTGTTTTTTTTTTTGGGTTTTTTTAAAAAGAACTAAGTTAAGTAAAATGTACAAATTTTTGTTTTGTTTTGGATTTTTTTATATATGCATGAACTAATGCAACTAAATGAATGCAATGACTTAATTATAACTTTTCTGTCCTTAGTAGATCCTAACCCAAAATTGTATAATCACCCTTTGTCTTAATCCAATAAAATAGTTCTCAACCAGGTAACAGACAAGAGTTATCGGTGCACCATGAATCACCGTAGTAATGCATCCGAAGGTTTAACTATCTTCAGAGAAACAATCACTATAATATTTACGAATCACCGTAATATTTATAATTGATTATTGCTCTGCCGTAGTCTAGACACCAAGAAATTAAATTGTCGAAAGAAGACAATTTGTCAAGATACAATTAAGCCCTATGTGAGCTCGTGACTCCCTTAAGTCCAAAGTCTAACCGTTATTATTAGTCAAGTTCTAAGATGAAATGCAATTTGTGGGCTAAGGAAGGGGTGGTGAAATCCCCCACCTTATGTGAAGTTAGGTATTGCCCTTAGAAAAGAAAATAAGATGAAATGAATGAAAAACAGAAATTAAACGTGTATTAATAATGCAACAACAAATGAAATTTGATTTTGTTTTTGATTTTTTTTTAAAATGCAAGCAACTAACGATGCAATGAAGATAACAACAAGGGATAAAAGCACGATACTAGAGCGTGCAGAATTATTAGCAATTTTATTTTACAGCGGTAATTTTTATTTATAGCAAGCAAGTAGAGTAGTTTATAGCAGCAATTTCTTTTTATTTCCTGCAACCTTAAAAAGAGTTGAAAACTAAAAATTATTATTATTATTTATCCTTAAACAAACAAAATAACACACTTAACAAACAAAACAAAAAAACAAATGATTAAATAATCAACTTAAGATAAAACAAATGGATTTTAACAAAACACTAAAAAAAACTAAAACAAAAACTAAACAAAACAAATAAAAAAACAAATATCAAACCCAGCCCAATTGAAAACCAAAGCCCACTTCTACTTTATTTTACACGATTAAAACTTTACTTCTCACTTTCGTAAATTCCCAAATGAAAAAATACAACAACGATCAAAAATTCGAAATCAATTCCCAAAACCAAAACTCAATTCTCGCCTTTCACGAATTTGTTGCGGTTTTTGGGTGGCGGGTTTGTGGTGCTTTGGAGTTCTGGTTTGTGCTCGCAGATTTGAGGAGGAGTAGCAGTTGCTGATATGGGTAGTGATGGGTTCAGTTTTGGTGAATGTATTGACTGGACATGGGTGGGTAGTTGGTTGGAATTGAATTTGGGTTTCGATTGCTGTGGATTGGGTCGTGGTTCAAGTGAGTTCGGGGCACGAGCGAAGTTCGCCGTATCGAAAAGTGGCCTGGGGTTGCTGGGGTGTTGTGTGTAGTTGCTGTTATGGGTAGTGGAGATAGTTTTTGTTTTTGGTGGTATTGATGTGTTGTAGTAGTAGTGCTGCGTGCCAGTTGAGTAGATGGAGATAACAGTTGTGTGCAATCGAGTTGAATGATGATGATGAGGCAGTTTTTGTACTGTGATGTAGGAGGTGAAGTGAGGTTCTATATTGCTGAAGTAGAGGTTGTTTAGGTGAAATTAGTGAATTGGAAGGAGAGGCGGTGCAAAGGGGCGCTGCAGTTGAAGAAGTGGTGGAGGAGTTTCCGTAATGAGTTGATGGGGTTGTGAAGTGAGGAAATGTAAGCAGTTGTAGGAAGATGTGTAGGAAGAGATGGTAGGCAGTTCGAATGTTGCAGGAAAGTGTGCTGGTTGGTTTGAAGGAGTATGGTGATGAATGTTGATAGAGTAAATTTTGGTTGAAAGTAAAGAGGCGTAGTGCTTGTAAGTGAAGCCACAGTAGTGAATGGATGGAGTTTTTGTTTTTGGTGGAGATTGTTGTGTCTTGTATGCCGGATAGTAAAAGAGTGGGAGAGGCTGGAATTTTGGAAAAGGAAGTTGTGGGTTTATTGGATGATTGAAGTGGTGGTTGCAAGTGTGGTTGCAGTGGCAAGGTGAGTAGGCAGTGGCAGTAGAAGCAAATGAGTAGTAGCAGTGGAGGATGGTGAATAGGCAGTGGAAGATTGAAGGTGTTGTGGATGGCAGTTAATGCAATAGGGAGTAAGTTGATGGTTGTTTGGATGAGGCAGTGTGTAATGATGGTTGATTTGTGTTATATGATGAGAATGTAGGAAGTGCTGCAGTGGATGTGGGAGTAGATGTTGTTTGGGATTGTGAAGCTTGTGCTGTAATAGGAAGGAGAAGATGATTGTGGTTGAAGTTAAGGCAGAAGTGGTTTCTGGTGGCAGGGGTGTTGATTTAAGTTGTGCTACAGTTTTGATTGGATGGAGAAAAAGTTGTATGATGCACTGGAATGGCAATGTAACAGTGAGTGGTTGTAAAAAGGAGTGGCAGTGAGCTAGAAGGAGGTTCAACAGTTCTATGGGATGGTGGAAGTTGATTGTTTGGGCAGTGGAATTGGAAGTCGTA
The DNA here is from genome assembly GCA_030737815.1 of Allium fistulosum. NCBI lineage: Eukaryota > Viridiplantae > Streptophyta > Magnoliopsida > Asparagales > Amaryllidaceae > Allium > Allium fistulosum. The sequence goes on from CM060907.1 coordinate 846,991,157, forward strand.
GATGGTGAAGTAATGTGCAATGGCAGTAGATGGAAGGAAGTGGTGATTGTGGTTGAGGTATAGGCTGAGGAAATGATGATGCAGTTTGTTTTGATGATGGTTGCAGTTCAGTGTGGTTGATGACAGAGACAAGGAGGATGGTGAAGTTTGAAGATGGTGGTCAGTGATGTATTTTGAGAATGTTTTGTGAGATGTACACTGTTTTCTCTTTTTTTATGTAATGTTTGCAACAAAGGCTTGAAAATGAAATGTAACGATCCGGAATTTCGCTAATTTGATTTGCGAATATTTAATTAATTTTAAATATTAAATATATAAGTTTTATAGTGAAAAATAAAACTCATTTAAATAATAATTAATGATGGTAAAATAGTTTTTCAAATTTATTTACAAAAATATTTAGTTCGAAGAAAGATCGAAAGTGTGACCAGAATTCGTTTTTCGAATTTTCGACTTTTCGCCGGCTTAAAGTTATCGAAAACGTTGTGAACTCTTTAGCATAGGTATACATATTTGTAGATAAGTCAACATATATATGTGTATTCGTGTATGTATATATGTATTTACACCTAGGTATAATAAGTTTAAAATAAAAATGAAAAATGTCACATCATAGGGGACATTAAGTACAAAAGGGTACACCTAACATGTTTAAACATGTCTTAGACATGTTGGCATGGAAATGAGAGAGGGGAGACGAGAAGGAGGCGTTGGTTTCATGGATGGGGAAGGTAAGGTGAGGTGGAGCAAGTGGAGTGGAGGGCATGGTACAAGGTTAGTTAGGTAATTTCGCTTATTCATTTTATATATAAACCTTTTTTTCCATTTTTCTATTCCATTTTTCCAAAATTTCCTAAGACTTCTTCTTTTCCAAGCTTATAATTTTTTTAATGCCTTCCATGCTATTTCTAAAATATAAAATCTTTGATTTTCATTTCCAAAAACCTTTTGAAACCATGTTTTAAATCACTTGTTTTAAACTCCACTTTCTTCATTTTTACCCCCAATTCACCCGACCAAAACATCTTCTAAAAAGCTCCAAATCAAGATTTTATTATACAAACCGTGTATAATTCCAATGGCTACAACTTTTGTTTGTATCACTTATTCTAATTCTGAGCATAGCTAAACCCTTTTCTTTCCAGAGTATTTTTGGACTCAGAAATTCAAGTCTGAAAATAGCTCCTCTTATCTGGGCCATATCTTCTTCATAAATAATTGAAATTAAGTGTTATTTTTTCAACTTGTAGAGGAAATAATTTTCTAAAACTTTCCTTTTGACTACGATACGAAAATCCAAGAATTACATGTCAAAAAATCGAGGGGAAGTTGACCTATTTTCGAGTGGATTTTGTGATTTTCCAAGTTTTCCGAACTCCAAAATGTATCAAGTTTTCAAAGGATTTTTGGTGAGTAAATTCTTCAACTTTAGGGAAATTTTTACCTTTGTATGTATTTATTATTGGATGGTGAAATAATTTGGTTGTTTGTTTGGAATATTATATGGTTTGAATATATGTGTATGATGCTAGTTGCGGTTTAGATATTGACTTGTGAATCGAAAGCTAAAGCGTTGTGTTTCATTATAAAGATGTGATTTTTGGGTTTGTGCTATGATGTTGATATGTTTATGGATGTTTAGGCATGTGTATGTGATGTCATGCTAAGGAAGTGGACACTTTGATATGGTATTGACGATTGGATTTCTTTGTGGAAAAACTAGTGTTTAGTTTAAAGGAAATTGAAAATCATTTCAAAGTTTTCAACTTTGTTTTCTTATGCAAACTCTTATTCTATGTTTAGATAAGTTGGTAAGTATTCAAGGGTTTAGATTTCAATGAGGAAAGTCAAAACATTTTCAAGTTATGGTGTCCATAGCGATAGTCGTTATGGATGCAGTTTCGCTTTAAAAATCCTAATTTTTCAAATTTAAGTTTCATATTTAAAATTATTTTGTAAATGTTTTATAAGCCTAATAATAATGTTTTTAAAAGTTAATTAAAGTTTTGAATAATTAATAATTAATTAATTAAGTTTTAATAATTATTAACTAATTAAGTGTTAATAAGTTTTTTAAACTTTAATTAATTGAAGATTATTTACTAATTAATTACCCTTTAAAGGATAAAATTAATTTTAATTAATCAATTATTAAGTATGGTTAATTTTTAATTAATTTTAAGTTAAGTATATGGTTTACGTTTAATTATTACTAATTAAATATAGGGCTAATTATTAATTAATTATTAACCATGTGTTTGATTTTAAATTAATTAAGGTTTTAATTTAGAAATTTCTTATTAAAGGTTTAATTTATTATTTAAAACTTAATTAAAGATTATTTAATTGAGATTAATTAATATTAAATTATTAATTAAGGTTTAAGTGATTATTTAATAATTAATAAAGGATTAATTAGTGTTTAATTATTTATTTAATAAGTAATTATTGGTTAATCATTTATTTAAAGGTTTAATTATTTCTTAATTTATTTATTTAATTAAATTAAGATTTAGTAAATATTAATTATGATTTAATAAGAGTTTAACTTATAATTAATTATTTTAAAAAGGAGTTTAAGTTTTAAATCATTTGATTTTCCAAGAATCTATTTATTTAAAAGGGAGTTATTTTACAAAGGATATTTTTGAGCACAAGGGATTTAAATGTCGATACCATTGAGTAGAGAAATGACTGTGGATGAGTTATGATGTGATTGTTTGTGTTGACAACTATTAGCAGAATAAAACCTCATTCTACCATAAATTGATTGTTTGATTGTGTGGACATTTGTTAGCAGAATAAATTCCCGTTCTACTATAATGTAATAGATTTGATTGTTGTGGACATATATTAGCTGAATAAATCCCCGTTCTGCTATAAATTGGTTGTTTGATTGTATGGACATATATGTTAGCAGAATGAATCTCCATTTTTCTATAAGTAAATTATTGATTGTTTGGACATCTATATTGCAGGACTATCACCACCCTGCTATTATGTTATTTGGATATGTTCATACTGGTTAGTTTATATTGACATGTTATTTCCTGATTCAGATATGAAGTGTATTTACATATATGTTGACTTATTTAATTATATTTTTGAATGACTTGAAAATGAAATTGAAATTGAATGGTAACTTAAATTAGTACCATTAGAATTGTTAAGCCTCTTTTTGAATTTATGAAGTATGATTTTGAAACAACTTCAATTCTTTAATCGGTCCGAGGTTTTAAAGTTATAAATGATTTTCACGTTATATAATTATTTTATAAAGGTATTTATAAATAATAACTTATTATAATAAAAGGGTTTTACTAGATAAAAGGGTTTATTTAAAGTAATTTAAAATGAGATTTTGTAAACGATATTTTGTAATGTCAAAGATATTTTATAAAGGAAATTTTATAAAGAGTTTTATACATGAAAATGATTTTATAAATCATTTAGAGATTTTAAAAAGAAGTTTAAATCTAGTTTGAAAATTTATAAGGAGGTTTGAAATATGAAGTGAACTTATAAAAAGAATTTTTTATAAGGGATAAGCGAATGAATTTTATAAATCGAATGGGTTTTATAGTAAGTGATATTTTGAAAAGGGAATTTCTTGGCCATTTAATATGAAATTTGAGAAAAGGGAATTTTCCATTTTTTTTGGTAAATACTTATATTTTTGAGATAAATAAAAATGTTTTTTCAAGTATAAAAGGGATGTAAGGGGTTTGAGATAACTGTTTTTAGAAAAGATCTTTTCATCAAGTTTTGTAAAGAGGATTTTGTTAATTAAAGGTTATTTAATAAAGACTTAGTGGATACCATGTGGAATTAAATCAATGTTTGATGTTTTTTATTTGATAGTTAAATAACCGACTATCAAATCTGGACCAAAACATAACTTTGGAAATATCTAGGAGAAACATGAGAATTATGTAGTACAGTTACCGTCGGTGGTGCTACACTGTGCGTATAAATCTCGTTTCGTTCTTCTTGAATAAATGACAAGGAAATCCATCCACAAACGGTTAGGAGTTGAACTCCGCTTTTATCTTTTGTCTGCTTATTTGCTAAAGAACTGAGGTTGAGTTTACCGGAAACTATCGTAAGTTGTTTCGAAGAGACCGGGATCAGATTTTTACAAATCATCTGAAAACCACTTCGATCCAACTCAAGCGTTTTGAACTGAAAATATCTTGAAGAGGATTGAAGACGGAGCCTTTGAAGTGCAAGGGCTACTTGCTACTAATCCCGAGGGTGATTCCAAAATGGATGTAGTAGAGGTATTGCCTTCGGTTTCGTTCAGACCTAGAACGAACTTGTACGGATGAATGCTGATATTGCATTTCTGCCAGAGGGCCATGTTAGCATTCCAAGATGGTCTGCTAAGAGAAAAGGTAAAAGCATTGCCTCAAGCCTCACAACCAAGGAAATGGCTAAAACAGAGTAGATGCAGCAAGGCTATGTGGGTCGCTCCCATTAGGGTGTGTCATCACCTTTCTAGATTATCACAGTATGGATTTGGTTATGCATGAGAGATCTCGATAAAGGTTGGGAACAACCGGGGTGATGGCATATTTAGTACTATCCAAGTTCAGGGGTAGGCTGGTTCTATGTTGGCAGGGGTGGACCAAATTCAAGGACGTACCCCAGGTACATTTGATCTAGAGGTGTACTGTATGGAAGGTAGTGCCTTACCTTGCCATTATTGGAACCCATTCTCCAATAAGCGCCGTGCGGACTTGATTGTATACCTATTATGCTGGAATTTAATAATGTAGCAATTTCGGCTATTTTTATATATTTATTTTGAATGCTTAGACATTATCATAATATCACTTGATTTTCTATAAAAAAATGCTTTGGTTATCGAAAGGTAAAAACCCGTCTGTGTTTATGTGTGGCGTGGTCTTACGAGACACCTTTGATTTTATAAGTGTTTTACAAGTTGTAATTAAAGTTCCTTGTAATTTTTCTTTCTCACGCTAGTTTTACCAGACTGACCCAGGCGTTGTTTTCCTATAATGCTTGGGTCAGCTCGTGCATGTTTTCCAGATTTAGCTGGATTCTTTGGAGTTTTCAGGCGATGAGCTGGATTCTACCAGACGTATTCACGTATCTTATATTCTTCCGCTGTTTTGTTATAACTGTCCAAGCTGATAATAGGTTAGTGTACTCTGATGTTGTGTATAATAAAGATGATTTCTTTTTGTAAAGACTTGTTCATATTATATATTACTCGTCACATTTTGTGAGATTCTGTATTTTTTTTCTTCACCCTAAATGACTTGTCTTTCGAATACTTAAATGATCGGTACATGAATACCGAGGATGTATTTAGTGTAATCTTTAGGTGTAAGAAAGGCAGATCGTTACAACGTGGTATCGGAGCTTAGGTTGAGCGAACACCAAGGCTTTGGTAGGGTTGACTCATTTGAGATAGGGTAAGTGAGACCCTAGAATGAGTTTGAGTGTATATATTGAGTTTGTATTTGTTAGTGCTATAAAAATATTTTATATTATGTTGATTTATTGGTTGAGTGGTTTATGAATTCTGGTCGAGACGTAGGGCACTATGACATAGATAGGGGTTTCTAAACACTTAAACTTGGCAAATCAATATAGTATTGTTTAAATTGGTAAATGAAATAATTTTACCTAGAATTATATTTTATATAAAAATAAATAATTTTCAATAACGTATAGTTATATATGATGTGATTGTTGCTAGGAGTTGATAATATTTATTTATTATCATTTAGGGTTTGCTTAGTCATGCTCGTCCAGTTTTGAGCATTGATTGTTATCTGATAATCTATCTAGAATCTTCCATTTTGAAACCTAGGTTGGGTAGATAAAATTTGTGGAAACATTGAAATGAACATCTTGTGAATTAAGTTTCACAATTTGACTATAAGGCGTTCACTGATAATGTTGGGTTAAAATTGGGTTTAATATAAGCTATTTATTAAAAAGAAATATTCCAGTTGATTTTATAAATCAGAATTTTAAAATATATTTTGAAAATAAGATGAATTTTCAAAGAATAAAAAAAATCCAATGCTTTTGGAAAATGGTTTGCAAGGTTTTGGAAAAATAGTCATAATTTTACTTAAAAATACTTTGAGGTATAAATATTCTAAAATAAGGGAATTTGAGACTTAGATTTATCTTTGACCAGTTCGGGAAATGAGTCTCCATCTATTTTGTGATGATCTCAATAATCTTCTAAGTGACAATCGAATGTTTGCTTAGGCATATATGATAGCACACTTAGTAAATTATTCTCTTTGTCATTGTACGATTGAAACAAGTTTGAATCCGAATGAATCCAAAGAAAGTGGATGATAAATTTTTTGTTAAAATTGATTTAGTTAAATAAATAAATATATATATATATAGTATTGTTTCGAAAAGGGATTTGAAAAATAAGAAATATCATTATAACTAACTAGTTTGAGCGACTCGAAAGTGAGAAAAATTGGGCAGGAGATGTGTTCAGATGGTAAACACTTCTCTTGAGTATTACCATTCTTAGTAAAGGGGACTTATGATACTATTCGGTAGTACCCAGTTCCTTGATATCATTTTGGAGTTACTCGGGCTATATGTATATTTTCTATGGGTTAAAGATAAAGTATCATTTCAAAAAGATTTTGAAATAATACCTGGGTATTTGGCTCTTAAGTTTCCAAAATATAGTGGTACATTGATGTAAGAATGGTTTGATAAATTAAGTATAATTGATTTAATAAAATGGTTTAATAAACTTGGTTTTATTAAACTATGTCTTTTGATTTTAAATCTAGGAAGTGAAAAGTTATTTGATGTTATTGGGCCGGCTAATAAACATCTTTACCTTAGAGGAGTCTAAAGAAAAGTAGACTATAGGACGGAGTTAGGATACCAGCATCCTAATTCTCTTAGCTACTTACCAGACCGATTGGCTAAAGAGGTTGGATTGGTCGACTCAGTTTTAAGACCCAAGTTATTTTGGGACTACATCTGAATAGAATAGTTGAATAACGTTTAAAGTCAGATGTTTTGTATACTCTTATGATGTAGAAGAGTATTATACAAATTAATAAATTAAAATGGTTTTGTGAAAAAGTTTCATAAATAAGTTTTTTCATTTTAAAGTGTTGAACCTAAGTAGACATTTCTATGAAATGTACCACAAATCATTTTGGAAGGGTAAAAAGTAATTGGGTAGTAAAAACCTATAAATGAGTACGTAAGTTGGACGTAGAACCTTCCACTTTTTCAAATAATTCTCGATCCAAGATTCGAGTACATGACTTTGAGGTGATTCACACCATTTCGAATAAGGATCTATTACTCGATATTTGACGGCGAGCACTTCAGGAAGATTTTTGGTATGGGAAGATTTTTGGTATGATATCAAAGTTTTTTATCATAGTATATGATTATGTAAGGAGAACAGAGGTTCTTAATCAAGGAACCTTATCGGAGTCCGCACTAGAGAATTGGGTGAGCAATACTTTCGGAAGTTAAGTATGTATTCGAGTAGTCATCGAATCATAATTTTATATAAAAATGATCTATGTACATCATACGAACTGATATACAGTGTTAAGTGTTTTCTAAGATAGGTTGAGGTGTAATTTCGGGGACGAAATTCTTTTAAGGGGGGAGAGTGTAACGACCCGGAATTTCGCTACTTTGATTTGCAAATATTTAATTAATTTTAAATATTCAATATATAAGTTTTATAGTGAAAAATAAAACTCATTTAAATAATAATTAATGATAGTAAAATAGTTTTCCAAATTTGTTTACAAAAATATTTAGTTCGAAGAAAGATCGAAAGTGTGATCAGAATTCGTTTTTTGAATTTTCGACTTTTCGCCGGCTTAAAGTTATCGAAAACGTTGTGAACTCTTTAGCATAGGTATACATATTTGTAGATAAGCCAACATATATATGTGCACGTGTATTAGTGTATGTATATATGTATTTACACCTAGGTATACAAAGTTTAAAATAAAAATGAAAAATGTCACATCATAGGGGACATTAAGTACAAAAGGGTACACTTAACATTTCTAAACATGTCTTAGACATTTTGGCAAGGAAATGAGTGGGGGGAGACAAGAAGGAGTCGTTGGTTTCATGGATCGAGGAAGGCAAGGTTAGGTGGAGCAAGGGAGCGGAGGGCATGGTATAAGGTTAGTTAGGTAATTTCACTTATTCATTTTATATATAAATCATTTTTCCATTTTTCTATTCCATTTTACATATTCATTTTTCCAAAATTTCCTAAGACTTCTTATTTTCCAAGCTTCTAAATTTTTTAAGGGCTTCCATGCTATTTCTAAAATATAAAAACTTTGATTTCCATTTCCAAAAACCTTTTGAAACCATGTTTTAAATCACTAGTTTTAAGCTTCGCTTTCTTCATTTTTACCCCCAATTCACCCAACCAAAACTTCTTCTAAAAAGCTCCAAATCAAGATTTTTTTTTATTCAAACCGTGTATAATTCTAATGGCTACAACTTTTGTTTGTATCACGTCTTCTAATTCTGATCATAGCTATGTCAAAAACCCTTTTCTTTCCAGAGTATTTTTGGACTCAGAAATTCAAGTCCGAAAATAGCTCCTCTTATCTCAGCCATATCTTCTTAAATAAATGAAATTAAGTGTTTCTTTTTTCAAATTGTAGAGGAAAGAATTTCCTAAAACTTTCTTTTTGACTACCTTACCAAAATCCGAGAATTACATGTCCAAAAATCGAGGGGAAGTTGACCTATTTTCGAGTGGATTTTGTGATTTTCCAAGTTTTCCGAACTCCAAAATGTATCAAGTATTCAAAGGATTTTTGGTGAGTAAATTCTTCAACTTTTGGGAATTTTTTATCTTTATATGTATTTAATATTGGATGGTAAAATAAGTTGGTTGTTTGGTTGAAATATTATATGGTTTGAATATATGTGTATGTTGCTAGTTGCGGTTTAGATATTGACTTGTGAATCGAAAGCTAAAGCGTTGTGTTTCATTATAAAGATGTGATTTTTGGGTTTGTGCTATGATGTTGATATATTTATGGATGTTTAGGCATGTGTATGTGATGTCATGCTAAGGAAGTGGACACTTTGATATGGTATTGACGGTTGGATTTCTTTGTGGAAAAACTTGTGTTTAGTTTAAAGGAAATTGAAAATCATTTTGAAAGTTTTCAACTTTGTTTTCTTATGCAAACTCTTATGCTATGTTTAGATAAGTTGGTAAGTATTTTAGGGTTTAGGTTTCAATGAGGAAAGTCAAAACATTTTCAAGTTATGGTGTCCATAGCGATAGTCGTTATGGATGCAGTTTCGCTTTAAAAATCCTAATTTTTCAAATTTAAGTTTCATACTTAAAATTATTTTGTAAATGTTTTATAAGCCTAATAATAATTTTTTTAAAGTTAATTAAGGATTCAAATAATTAATAATTAATTAATTAAGTTTTAATAATTATTAATTAATTAAGTGTTAATAAGGTTTTTTTTAACTTTAATTAAGTGAAGATTATTTACTAATTAATTACCCTTTAAAGGATAATATTAATTTTAGTTAATCAATTATTAAGTATGATTAATTTTTAATTAATTATAAGTTAAGTATATGATTTACTTTTAATTAATTACTAATTAAATATAGGGCTAATTATTAATTAATTATTAACCATGAGTTTAATTTTAAATTAATTAAGGTATTAATTTATAAATTATTTATTAAAGGTTTAATTTATTATTTAAGACTTAATTAAAGATTATTTAGTTTAGATTAATCAATATTAAATTATTAGTTAAGGTTTACATGATTATTAATAATTAATAGAGGATTAATTAGTGTTTAATTATTTATTTAATAATTAATTATTGTTTAATCATTTATTTAAAGGTTTGATTATTTCTTAATTTATTTATTTAATTAAATTAAGATTTAATAAAGATTAATTGTGATTTAATAAGAGTTTAACTTATAATTAATTATTTTAAAGGGGAGTTTAAGTTTTAAATCCTTTGATTCTCCAAGAATCAATTTATTTAAAAAGGGAATTCTTCTACAAAGGATAGTTTTGAGCACAAGGGATTCAAATGTCGATACCATTAAGTAGATAAATGACCGTGGATGAGTTATGATGTGATTGTTTGTGTATGTGTGGACAACTATTAGCAGAATGAAACCCCATTCTACCATAAATTGATTGTTTGATTGTGTGGACATTTGATAGCAGAATAAATCCTCATTCTGCTATAATGTAAGAGATTTGATTGTTGTGGACATATATTAGTAGAATAAATCTCTGTTCTGCTATAGATTGGTTGTTTGATTGTATGGACATATGTTAGCAGAATGAATCTCCATTTTGCTATAAGTTAATTGTTGATTGTTTGGACATTTAGTTAGCAGGAAAAATCACCATCTTGCTATTATGTTATTTGGACATGTTGATACTGGTTTGTTTATACTGACATGTTATTTCCTTTTTCGGATATGAAGTGTATTTACATATATGCTGACTTATGTAAATAAATTGTTGAATGACTTGAAAATGAAACTGAAATTAAATGTTAACTTAAATAAGTACCATTGGGATTGTTAATCCTCGTTTTGAATTTATGAAATATGATTTTGAATTAACTTCAATTCTTTAATCAGTTTGGGGTTTTAAAGTTTATAAATGATTTTCACATTTTATAACTATTTTATAAAGGTCTTTATAAATAATAACTTATTATAATAAATTGGTTTTACTAGATAAAAGGGTTTATTTAAAGTAATTTAAAATGAGATTTTGTACATGATATTTTGTAATGTCAAAGATGTTTTATAAAGGAAATTTTATAAAGAGTTTTATACATGGAAAAATATTTTATAAATCATTTAGAGATTATAAAAAAGAAGTTTAAATCTAGTTTGAAAATTTATAAGGAAGATTGAAATATGAAGTGAACTTATAAAAAGAATTTTTTTAAGGGATAAGCGAATAGGTTTTATAAAGTGAATGGGTTTGATATGAGTGATATTTTGAAAAGGGAATTTCTTTGCCATTTAACATGAAATTTGATAAAAGGGAATTTTCCAATTGTTTTTGGTAAATACTTATATTTTTGAGATAAATAAAAATGTTTTTTCAAGTATAAAAGGGATGTAAGGGGTTTGAGATAACTGTTTTAGAAAAGATCTTTCGATCAAGTTTTATAAAAAGGATTTTATTAATTAAAGGTTATTTAATAAAGGCTTAGTGGATATCATGTGGAATTAAATCAATGTTTCATGTTTGTTTATTTGATAGTTAAATAACCGACTATTAAATTTGGACCAAAACGTAACTTTGGAAATATCTAGGAGAAACATGAGAATTATATGGTACAGTTACCGTCGGTGGTGCTACAGTGTGTGTATAAATATCGTTTCGCTCTTCTAGGAAAAATAATAAGGAAATCCATCCACGAACGGTTAGGTGGTGAACTCCACTCTTATCTTTTGTCTGCTTAGTTCTTAAAGAACCGGGGTTGAGTTTACCAAAAACTATCAAAAGTTGTTTCGAAGAGACCGGGATCAGATAAGTACAAATCATGCGAAAACCACTTCGATCCAACTCAAGCGTTTTGAAATGAAGATATCTTGAAGTGGATTGAAGATGAAGCCTTTGAAGTGCAAGGGCTACTTGCTACTAATCCCGAGGGTGATTCCAAAATGGATGTAGTAAAGGTAGTGCCTTCGGTTTCCTTCAGACCCAGAACGAACTTGTACGGATGAATGCTGACATTGCATTTCTGCCAGAGGGCCATGTTAGCATTCCAACTAAGAGAAAAGGTAAAAGCATTGCCTCAAGCCTCACAACCAGGAAAATGGCTAAAACAGAGTAGATGCAGCAAGGCTATGTGGGTCGCTCCCATTAGGGTGTGTCATCACCTTTCTAGTTTATCACATTATGGATTTGGTTGTGCATGAGAAATCTCGATAAAGGTTTGGAACAACCGGGGTGATGGCATATTTAGTACTATCCAAGTTCAGGGGTAGGCCGGTTCTATGTTGGAAGGGGTGGACCAAATTCAAGGTCTAACCCCAGGTACATTAGATCTAGAGGTGTACTGTATGGAAGGTAGTCCCTTACCTTGCCATTGTTGGAACCCATTCTCCAATAAGCGCCATGCGGACTTGATTGTATACCTATTATTCTAGAATTTAATAATGTAACAATTTCGGCTATTTTCGTATATTTATTTTGAATGCTTAGACATTATCGTAATATCACTGGATTTTCTATTAAAATGCTTTGGTTATCGTAAGGTAAAAACCCGTCTGTGTTTATGTGCGGTGTGGTCTTACGAGACACCTTTGATTTTATAAGTGTTTTACAAGTTGTAATTAAAGTTCCTTGTAATTTGTCTTTCTCATGCTGGTTTTACCAGACTGACCCAGGCGTTGTTTTCCTATAATGCTTGGGTCAGCCCGTGCATATTTTTCAGATTTAGCTGGATTCTCCCAGACGTATTCACGTATCTTATATTCTTTGGCTGTTCTGTTTTGTTTTGTCCTTGTCTGTATTTGTCAGCAATTGTAAGGACGGGCTATTATAACTGTCAAAGCTGATAACATGTTAGCATACTATGATGTTGTGTATAATAAAGACAATTTCTTTTTGTAAAGACTTGTTCATATTATATATTACTCGTCATGTTTTGTGACATTCTATATTTTTTTCTTCACCACAAATGACCTATCTTTCGGACACATAAATGATCGACACATGAATACTAAGGATGTATTTAGTGTCGTCTTTAGGTGTAAGAAAGGCAGATCGTTGCACCTAATGTAAATGACATGAAAACAAAGAGACTAATTTTTGAATGGAAACAAATTGTAATGCATTGAGAATGAAATGCAAAATGAACTTGGGTAGTGGCAACGCAAATTTCAAACAAGTGAAAAAACAGAAGATAACGAATGCACACAAAAGCACAGTGAACAAAATGCAATGTGATTTTTTTGTTTTGGTTTAAATATGAAATGTAGCACAAAACAAACGTAAAATAATTCGAAGAGTAAAATTAAAATGAAATTGCATTCCCCGGTAACAGCGCCAAAAACTTGTTAGACGGTGAATTATCTATCGATTAGAAAATCACCAAAAAATTATATCATTAAAAACCGCAAGCGCACGGCGTACAATTGTACTACGTATGCGAGTACAGGTCGATCCGCAGGGAATGAACTAAATTTCGATAATACTTAACCAAATTAGCCCAAAGTTTTGAAGTGGTTTTAAGCTAAGAAAAATTGTAAAAATTAGCTAAAGCAAAAGTGAGTGAACTATGATAATAAAGAACAATTTAGAGGCAAATCCACTTCAAATCATTCATATAAATCAACAAAAATTCACTAGTAATCTATCATTAAAATATTAAGTAGAAATGATAGATGTGCTTATTATAAGTATGATTTATTTGTTCTATTAATTAGCACAACTTAAATCATCAAACTCTAACACACCATTCAAACCCACTTATCAACACTCATGAAATGACATAAAAATTAAAAATAAAATCTGTTTTATGTATGATCTATTTACTATTAATTAGTAACATAGACCATCAAATTTTGATTCTAGTTTTACTTTCATGATCAAAATCACTTAGGCAAACGATCAAATAGTTTATGTCTTAAATGGAGTTAAACATAGCCTATTTGAGATGTCAACATAGGCTATCAAAATTCAATAAAAAGAAACATAAGCCACCATCATTCATATTATCCATCAAACACATAAGAGAGATTACAAATGAAATCATTATGTTAATTTAATATGTTTCATGAGAGCTCCATTACCTCTAAATTGAAGGGGTTTAGCTACTCATATTTGAAAACATGTTAACATAAATTGATTTTAAAATAAACATAAATGAAGAGAAGTGCTAATCAAAAGAAGAAGGAACTAACTGCTTGCATAAAATAAATCTAAACTAATTGCATGAATTAAAAGAGAGCATAAGAGAATAAAAGAGCATAAAAGAAAGCATAAATAAAAATTGCATGAAAGTAAAAACAAGGCTTAAGAAGCCATGAAAGAAACTTTTATTTATCTTTGATTTTGTGGCTACAACTTATACGAAAGGTAGGAAGATAATTACATAAGACATAAAGGGTATTTATACATAATTAAAACCGTAATTCATATTTTAGAGGACTAACTAAAATGCCCTTTAAGAAGTGTAACCTCCAAGTAATCATTAGGGAATTAATTAATCCCCACTAACATGCCTTTAAGCCTCCATTAACATGTGCATGTGCTTTTAATTATGGACCATATGGTAGTGGGTTTGTGGGCTCCTCCATGTTACATGAATTCATTTATTTCCATTCTTCATTTTCCTTCAACATATGTGCATGCATTCATCCATAAACCCTCTTCATATTTTAACTTCCTTTCTTACAAATAAAAATAAAAATATGCAAATAAATTTTCTCAAATTAAATCATACACAAAATTACCATTTTATCCCCCAAATGAAGATGAATAAATGATGACTTGAAAACAGTTTATATTTTGTTTTAAATGCGTAAAATACCCTAATATGCTCATTTATTTAATAAAAAGAAGATTAAATATAGAAGTAAAAATATGCACTTTTACGTGCACATCAAGCATTAATGACAACCCAACATCTAAATAAAACTTTAAAAACAAAAGAAGAAGGTATAAGGCCTTAGTTGCAGACAAAAGTAAAATAAGTTTGACGTTAGGATATGAGAAAGGATATGGACTTAGTGGAAGCCAAGTCCATTGTTATCCGGTGCGCTTGGTTATCTTATCCACAAGCAGGACCTAAGGACTTACGCAACCTCCCTCCAAAAAGCACCTTGACCGAGCCATAGCGTGGTGTGGTTAAGGGCTTGTCGATACTTTAACCTGGCCATAGCGTGGCGCGAATAAAGGCTTACTCTAACCTCCCTCCAGGAGGTGCCTTGACCTGGCCATAGTATGGCGCGGCCAAGGGCTTTTCGATGCTTTAACCTGGCCATAACGTGGCACGGATAAAGGCTTACTCTAACCTCCCTCCAAGAGGCACCTTCACCTGGCCATAGCGTGGCGTGGCTAAGGGCTTGTCGATGCTTTAACCTGGCCATAGCATTGCGCGGATAAAGACTTACTCTAACCTCCCTCTAGGAGGGGCTTTGACCTGGCCAACTCGGCGCGGACAAAGGCTTTGACCGTTAAAGGTAGTGTCCAAGTGCAAGGAGAATTTTACTCCCAACCATGTAGATTTTTCTTAGTAAAGTAGTTCTTTATTGACCTCGTCTAGGATCTCTTTAAAAACTCATTAATTTTGCCTTGTTTGAAAAAGTTGATTATCATTCCTTCGAGTGCTCTGCATTGATTTGTTTCATGACCATTCATCATATGGTAATGGCAATAGGATCGTCCCAGTTTCCTCTCATATTTTGGTTTTTTCTTCTGTGATGGCCAATAGTTAAGCTCTTCCTTGGTTTGTAGATAAACATTCTCGATTGATGTTGTTAAATTGCATTCCTTAGGAAGTCCTGACTTGAAGCTTGTCTTTTGAGGATGGTTTCTGGATCTTTTATTACTTGGTTTTGGAGTTTCACCCTCAATGACTAGTTTTCTTTTTAATACCCTTTGAAATTTCTGTGTTGGTAGTGTCACGCTTGTTGATTGATGCCATTTGTGTGCAAAGGCGTTATAATCAACCATCATTCCTTTTTCAAAGATTGTACCTTTGGTGTAATATTGAATTGTTTTCCTCATTTGATCAAACAAGTTGTCACTTTCAATTTTCTTTTCTCCTAAGGCGAAGATAGGGGTTGGGCTAATATGAAAAGGGTTTAAACTCTATTTAACTGGATCATAGGCTTCCACCTTATTTTTCTTAATGATCCTTAAAGCCTCCATTCCTAATAGTTGTTCTTCATGTAGATTTGAATCGTTAATTGTTCCATGGGAGAATCCAATTAGATGTGGCTCCAAGGAACCTTGCTTGGAAATTTTGACTTTGCCAAACATAATTAAGTAAAGGCATAAGTTGGTAAGCTTGGAATAGAATTGGGTTAGAGGAAAGTGGTGTTGAAAGTTCAACAAGGTCGGAGGTTCAAGGCCCTCCTTCTTGCGCCAAAATGCTAACAAGAAATCTTGTCAACACCCCAAAGTAGGATTTATAGTGTAAGAGTCTTCTTCGAAACTCTCTTTGATTAGGTTGAGGAACTTAAAATCTTATTACTCCCTTTAATCTACCTTTCAAATAGGTCATTGTAGTAAAAAATTCTATTTATTTAACCTTTTGACTTGGTCGACACACCATAATCCCCTTCTTTTTAGTCCTTCAAACTTGCTGAGTTAGTTTGGTTATCCTTTTGAAACCTCCTTTCGAAACAGTTATGATGTACTAAGGGTTGGCACTAAGGATTCAAGGATATGGTTTGAATGAATAGGTTTCAACCTCGTCGAAAGCTGGTCTCATTAATGGCTTGGGTTTTCGTCCTGAAAATCTAAGGGAAATAAGATAGGTTTAAGGTTTCGACTCACTCATAAGGTAACCTTTAGGTATCTTGAGATAAGGTGCTAAGACTTTAAGGAAATTGGATGAGAAAAAGGTTTCGGTTCATTTAGAAGTTGACCTTTCGACCAAGTCGACATAGACAAATCATAACTAGATCCAATCAAAATTTCAAATCAGTTGCATTTTTAAAAACAATATAATCTTGCTTTCATTAAACTCAAGTAGTACAATCATATCAAATCCCCAATCTAATTTTAGAATTAAGGTTTACAATTCTTAAGAAAATACAAGAGTAGAGTGAATGAATTCGGATCCTCAAAACCAAACCCCTATGGTCTTATTTATAGATACGGGTTGGCACCTTTCGACTCAATGCTTTCGACCAGGTCGAAAGGTTGCTTTGATGACCTTTCATCACCTTTGATATTTGCACATCCCTCTACATTGTATTTTAATGGATTCGAATGCTTTCGTCTTCATCGAAATGGCTAGATGCACCTTCCCACCTTGTATTGCTTTGTAGTTGCGAGTAAGAAGGAGCATGTGCTTTTGACTTTGTTGACAAGTATATCTTTGGAGTTTCGAAGGTATTGGAGTACCGCATGTTTCAATGTGAAAGGTAACTCCCGAAAGCATGCTTGTGACTTGATGTGGAACCTCTCTTAGTTGTGAAAGGCTTCGACTGATTTGAAAGGCTTAGTTATGCTTTCGAAAGGGTTGTTCCAAAAGAGCGTCCTTCTGAGTAGTTTGAATAAAGGCTAAACATTCGGTTTCAAAAGGTTTGGTGTGCATGTGAGTGGTTATTACTTGCTTCCTTTGAAAGGTATTCTTCAACCTATTCGAAATTTCTTCATGCAGACGAAAGCATCTATTTTGAAAGGAAGCAACTAAAGCGCAAGGTTGCTTTCGACCCCTTCGAAAGATTTTAATACATCAGACCCTTAGCTATAGCATCCCTTCGACTCATTCGAAAGGCCTTGTTGATGCTATTGTCTCTTGTACATATTTCTCTTCTACTTATATTGGTTTCGACAAGGTTGAAGTAAGAATTGGTGGTAACATATAAAGCTATGATTTTAGGGGTAAATCATTTACAAAGATTGTTTACCAAAATTAGTTGTCGCATTCTTACCTTTCAAATTAGTTAAGACCGTTTCTTTACAGCCTAAAAGCAATGTGTTCGAAAGGGTGCTTTTGTGAAGCCCCACCTCTATGCTCACAATAACAAAGAGTATTAAAAGTAATACTGTCTGTTATTACGAAGAATAAGGCTGGATAGGAGCGGCCATCCGTAGTTGGCATTACACTAGTATTGGTTACCTCGATAGGAGTGGTATATATTTTTCATTTTACATCTCTGATTTATTTAATCCCATCGACATACCCAATTCCAGTATAAAACGAACTACGATGGTTCATAATAGTTTAGGACAATATATATATAATAATAACACAGATAATATAAATGCGAAACACAGATAAAACAAAAAGTCTTATATATATAATAACTGATGTCAGTTACAATACAGTTGACACAATACATAGATACAACTACAACTGTCGACTCTGGAAGTTATATATACAAGTACATTATCGACTAAAATACATGAATACATATCAACTTAAAACAGACACACTGACTACTACAAAAAGACGAAGACCACTTCAAAAGATACGAAAAGTCTTCATAGCTCAAACAACAACTCAAAGCAGGAAATCTACAACCTGAAATAACTCGGGTCTGGCCCGAGTATTAAATTCAAAAGAAAATAATACACGGGTCAGTCTAATTCAAACTCAGTTATTAATGCACAGAAGCAATAATAATCAAATATCAAATAGACGACAGTCACAGAAATCTCGTATATCCTACTTCTCGATAAGAGAGTCGGATAACAGCAGATATAACACTAAACAGTGTTAAACAACAAATCAGCAATCCAAATCATCAGCAAGATGAATAAAACGATTATCAATGAAGATAATACGAAAACTCCAGAATTGCCTAGACAACAATTTACAACAAATTCCAATTATTAAATGGATAATTAGAATCTCAAAATGATCAATCCAATCAAATTTCTGTGTGGCTGCAGTACACGCACGCGTGCACTGCCTCACCACACAGTACGTGAAATCATCACAACAGTGAATACTAACAGCAATCAAAGCTACAGGAGTCAATATAAATGAACCAAAAACAACAGGCACTAACTCAAATCAAGAGGAACGAATTACACACGAATGCACAATGAAAGTTTACATTCGTGTACAGGGTCAAACCCAAGTCTTTGAGACTGGATTCAACTCGCTGTAAAATCTCACAAATCAACCTGAAACAATCAAGAACCAACAAACCAAACTCAACCAATTCAAGCAAAAAGGAAGTAGTGAACAAGTTCACGCTTCAGATCAAAAATACCATCAGGAATTTATATCGAACAAGCCATGACCGCGGTCAATACCCAAAGCAACTCAAACAAGCCTGGTCAAGAAACCATACTCAGGATCACAAGAAAGAAACATACATGGTGACTCAAATCAACGCAGATCAATATCGAAAAGAGCAGACTTCACAGTGCAAGTTCAAGTGAAGTGTACAACCAATGTAGACAATGCTACAACAAAGATTGAACAAAAGTGAACCAAAGTAACTGCAGTAACTCAAAGCAGTAAACAAGAAAAATCAAAACCAATGTACAACAAGTGTTAAACCAAAGTACACATGACTACAGGCCTCCAAGAACAGTCAATAGAAGAGGCAAACAAGTGATGTACGAATGAATGCTACAGTTTTTAAGTATGAAGATAGTGTAGTCTAGGCAACATGAATTGAAACCAGACCACACAATCAAAAATTAAATCTAACATGAGACCAACAAACAAGTGAACAAGATCTCAAAGCTCAGTCTCAATAAAACAACACTAGAGGCAAACACAGTATACAACTCGAGCTCCAAAAGCTACAACATAATGCACCAATGGACAACAACAGTGAAACAGAGATGGCAAACAAGGATCAGGAACAAAGGCAAATACCACATGAATGCTACAGCACTCAAGAGTATCCCAATGTACAAATCTCGTACAACAAGGAAACAAGACTCAACATGAATGATCAGGTAATATGCATCTAATCATCAAGTTAGAGCATACTAGTGAATCACAAACCAAATGCACTCAAAAACGCCCATGTATATAACTTTAAATTGAATAGAACAGTACAAGCATCACCATCGAAAACAAGGCACAGTGCCGAAATCATCTGAAAATGAAGTAAAATTCTCATCTCAAAATTGTTTTTCACAAAATCAAAGTCACTGTTTTCTTACAGTAGTACAATAGTGATGGCCGATGACACTTTTAAGACATGGAATCACATAACAAGTTAATGCCGAAGCGTCAAAGTCACAAATGGTCGAATTTACAAAACAAGGTGACCAAGTCAGAAACCCAGCTAACTATACGAATGGACAAAGTCGAAAATCAAATCCAAAATAAAATAGGAGAGTCTCGACCGTGGCGATCAAGGAATGATCGAACAGTTTCAAACCAAAACTGTGATATCGAGGTAAACGAAATATTCAATATGAACAAGCCAGAACAAAAATCAAATTAAAATAGTCAATGTCGAAACCACTAAACAGCAGATAAAATCGAACGAAGTCGAAGTCGACAAGGCCAAAATTATCACAGCAAAATCATCAAGCCGTGGAAACGAGAAAACGAACTAAGTCAAATATCATCGACAACGAAACCATCAACAATGAAAGTTACGAACTTGAGCAAACCAGCAATCACTAACTTTGAATTAGATGTGAGTAAGGATTACTCACCTCTTTCTCGAGAAATAGAAGTCGTTCAAAAAAGAAACCCTCGTTCGCTCGAGCACTCGAAGTCGTGGCACCACGAGTCGATCGGAGCCCTAATTTGGAGAAGACGAGGCCGCCATTTCTTCGTTTGTTTTTGTTTTAGGGTTTGGCAAAAGGAATGAAGAGAGGAACGAGTACAAACCTTATCTCAACAAAAGGAACAGGCTGAATTAATAAAGATAGAAGAGAGAGTGTTATTGGGCCAAGGTTCAATTGAAAGCCCGTATAACTCTTTAACAAATTTTCAAAAGAATTTACAACTGATTAAAACACTTAACATTTTTATAAAAGAATTTCAACTTGATTTAAATTCTTCAATTAGCAATTAGCAATAATATTAATCGTCTAATGACGATAATAAAATAATCGCGAAATCCCGGGTTGCTACAGACTCCCCTCCTTATAAAAATTGCGTCCCGCAATTTTCATACTTAAAGTCGTCTATAACAATTGTTTTTCTAACCTAAACTGGTTAAGCTAGAAAATAAAAGTCGGGAATACAAACGCCAAAGAAATCTTTTAATTCCATAAAAGAAATTCACACATTCTCAACAAAATCTAACTATCAAATAGATAATAAGAAAACAGCTAAACTGGATAAACACAATTATCAGCAATATTCAATTTTCAATCAGATAATTAGAATACAGAAATCACAAAACAGCAATATCTAATTATCGATACGATAATTAGAAAACAACAAAATCTAATTATCAACAAAGATAATTATAAAACACAAATCATAATTCGCAAAACTGCAAATATCTAGTTATCAAACAATTAACTAGAAAACACAAAATTCATAATCAGCAAACTCTAACTATCAACAGAGATAGATAGAAAATAGCAATTCAATAAAACCAACATAATCTAGATTCAATTAGAGACTAGAAAATCTCATAATCAGCAAAATTAGCAATTATCCAATTATCAAAAACGATAATCAAATTTCAAATCAACAAATATTTAATTATCACAATGATAATCAAATCAACAAATATTCAATTATCAAAAACGATAATTAAATCTCAAATCAACAAATATTCACTTATCAAAAACGATAATAAAAAACAACAAATATTCGATTATCAAAAACGATAATCTAATCTCAAATATCTAATTATCACAAGCGATAATCAGAAACAACAAATATTCGATTATCAAAAATGATAATCAGAATCAACAAATATCTAATTATCACAAGCGATAATTAGAAACAACAAATATCCGATTATCAAAAATGATAATCAGAATCAACAAATATCTAATTATCACAAGCGATAATTAGAAACAACAAATATCCGATTATCAAAAACGATAATCAAATTTCAAATCAATAAATATTTAATTATTACAATGATAATCAAATCTCAAATCAACAAATATTCAATTATCAAAAATGATAATTAAATTTCAAATCAACAAATATTCAATTATCAAAAACGATAATAAAAAACAACAATTATTCGATTATCAAAAACGATAATCAAATCTCAAATATCTAATTATCACAAGCGATAATCAGAAACAACAAATATTCGATTATCAAAAACTCTAATCAAATTTCAAATCAACAAATATTTAATTATCACAATGATAATCAAATCTCAAATCAACAAATATTCAATTATCAAAAATGATAATTAAATTTCAAATCAACAAATATTCAATTATAAAAAACGATAATAAAAAACAACAAATATTCGATTATCAAAAACGATAATCAAATCTCAAATATTTAATTATCACAAGCGATAATCAGAAACAACAAATATCCGATTATCAAAAACGATAATCAGAATCAACAAATATCTAATTATCACAAGCGATAATTAGAAACAACAAATATCCGATTATCAAAAACGATAATCAGAATCAACAAATATTTAATTACCGATACGATAATTAAATCTCATAACATTAGATATCTAATTACCTGCAGATAATTAGAAACAACAAATATCTAGAAATCAATTAAGAAGACTAGAAAATCAACATAAAAGCTTGGATCGATCCCATCAGATGGCGAGTTTTTAATTCGCCGCACGTGCATCAACAAATGGCCAAAGCCTACCAAGTACTAAACATAATTTTGGCGCCCAACAAATGACCCGAAGGTCTAGTACTGGTATTGACCCGGAGGTCCAACAAATGACCCGAAGGTCCAACAAAGTGGCTCAAAAGCACACGAAATCATCAAATATTTCAATTAACGAGTCTGGAATTAACCAAAATAGCAAACACACATATCCCATAACCACGAGTTTTACTAAATCGTTTAATTCTCTTCACCGTTTCCTTGAAAGTGCAAAATCATCAAAATCATCAAAACAGCAGATATTTCAATTAACGAGTCCGGAATTAACCGAAATAGCAAACGCACATGTCCCATACCGCGTGTTTTACTAAATCGTTTTATTCTCTTCATCGTTTCTTTGAAAGTGCAAAATTGTGTATTTTGTAAAAATACACTTTACATTCTCAAACGGACAAGTCCGGAATTAAGCGAATCAGTAAAAGAAAGGGGTCATAGTCCTCGATTTTGCTGAAACGTTTAAATCGCTTCCTCATTCTTTTGAAAGTGCAAACTGTGAAATTCCTGAAAACAACTTTATTTATTTTATAAAAATAACAATTCACATTCTCAACTGGACAAGTCCGGAGTTAAGCGAAGCAGTAAAAGAAAGGGGTCATAGTCCTCGATTTTGCTGAATCGTTTAAGTCGCTTCCTCATTCTTTTGAAAGCGCAAACTGTTAAAAATTTATAAAACATTTTTTTTTCATTTTTAAAACGATTTTCCAATCACCTGATTAAAGCAGAAATATTAGTAACAATTTCGAAAAGGAAATTGTACTTCCCAAAACACCGTAAAAACGGATCTCAAAATCAGCATTGCGGAATAACCGCTTGAAAATCCACTTTTAAAATTTGACGGTTACTGAAGCCAAAGCGACAGTAATTTTTATACGTCAAAATCTCATCAAAATAATTTACATCAAAATGTAATACCAGTGAATTTTCATTCATTAAAATGCCAACAAAACACCGTGCTTCAAAAATTTAGCACCGATGTAAAAATCCCGTTATGAAGATAACGACAACAAAATACGTTTCATAACCCAGCATCGGTTCAACGTAAATTTAATGCAGTAACGTGCAACTCAATTTTGCACGTACTACAAAATGAACAAAGAAATCATTCGAATGTATCTTCAATGAAGATAATTCAAAACAGCAAAAATCTAATCAATATATGATTAGCATAAAAGAAAACCAGCAAAAATCTCAATAAAAATCATATAACTGCAATCGTTTCGAATCCTCAATTCGGATTCGAAATTCTCAAAGAAACAAAATAAACACAGCTATGTAAACAACAAATGAAATTTATTTCAATTTCATATTTCGATTTTAAATCAAAAAGATTATCAGTTGTATTCAGCGAAGACAGTCTCACTATTTCCGCTGCGCACTCTGATAACCAAAACACAAATTAATCAATCAATAAAACACAGTCTCTCTTTTATTTTTAAATAAAGATATTTAAAAATTTCATCAAAATTTCAAAACTTTAGTTTTGACTCAAAGCACAAATAAAACATCGACCAATAGTTGTAACATATGTTCCATCTAAGTTATGTTTTATATTATGTCCATAAACCCCAAGCTCTGATACCAACTGTGACGCCCCACCTCTATGCTCACAATAACAAAGAGTATTAAAAGTAATACTGTCTGTTATTACGAAGAATAAGGCTGGATAGGAGCGGCCATCCGTAGTTGGCCTTACACTAGTATTGGTTACCTCGATAGGAGTGGTATATATTTTTCATTTTACATCTCTGATTTATTTACTCCCATCGACATACCCAATTCCAGTATAAAACGAACTACGATGGTTCATAATAGTTTAGGACAATATATATATAATAATAGCACAGATAATATAAATGCGGAACACATATAAAACAAAAAGTCTCATATATATAATAACTGATGTCAGTTACAATACAGTTGACACAGTCACACAATACATATGATACAACTACAACTGTCGACTCTGGAAGTTATATATACAAGTACATTATCGACTAATATACATGAATACATATCAACTTAAAACAGACACACTGACTACTACAAAAAGACGAAGACCACTTCAAAAGATACGAAAAGTCTTCATAGCTCAAACAGCAACTCAAAGCAGGAAATTTACAACCTGAAATAACTCGGGTCTGGCCCGAGTATTAAATTCAAAAGAAAATAATACACTGGTCAGTCTAATTCAAACTCAGTTATTAATGCACAGAAGCAATAATAATTAAATATCAAATAGACGATAGTCACAGAAATCACGTATATCCTACTTCTCGATAAGAGAGTCGGATAACAGCAGATATAACACTAAACAGTGTTAAACAACAAATCAGCAATCCAAATCATCAGCAAGATGAATAAAACGATTATCAATGAAGATAATACGAAAACTCCAGAATTGCCTAGACAACAATTTACAACAAATTCCAATTATTAAATGGATAATTAGAATCTCAAAATGATCAATCCAATCAAATTTCTGTGTGGCTGCAGTACACGCACGCATGCACTGCCTCACCACACAGTACGTGAAATCATCACAACAGTGAATACTAACAGCAATCAAAGCTACAGGAGTCAATATAAATGAACCAAAAACAACAGGCACTAACTCAAATCAAGAGGAACGAATTACACACGAATGCACAATGAAAGTTTACATTCGTGTACAGGGTCAAACCCAAGTCTTTGAGACTGGATTCAACTCGCTGTAAAATCTCACAAATCAACCTGAAACAATCAAGAACCAACAAACCAAACTCAACCAATTCAAGCAAAAAGGAAGCAGTGAACAAGTTCACGCTTCAGATCAAAAATACCATCAGGAATTTATATCGAACAAGCCATGACCGCGGTCAATACCCAAAGCAACTCAAACAAGCCTGGTCAAGAAACCATACTCAGGATCACAAGAAAGAAACATACATGGTGACTCAAATCATCGCAGATCAGTATCGAAAAGAGCAGACTTCACAGTGCAAGTTCAAGTGAAGTGTACAACCAATGTAGACAATGCTACAACAAAGATTGAACAAAAGTGAACCAAAGTAACTGCAGTAACTCAAAGCAGTAAACAAGAAAAATCAAAACCAATGTACAGCAAGTGTTAAACCAAAGTACACATGACTACATGCCTCCAAGAACAGTCAATAGAAGAGGCAAACGAGTGATGTACGAATGAATGCTACAGTTTTTAAGTATGGAGATAGTGTAGTCTAGGCAACATGAATTGAAACCAGACCACACAATCAAAACTTAAATCTAACATAAGACCAACAAACAAGTGAACAAGATCTCAAAGCTCAGTCTCAATAAAACAACACTAGAGGCAAACACAGTATACAACTCGAGCTCCAAAAGCTACAACATAATGCACCAGTGGACAACAACAGTGAAACAGAGATGGCAAACAAGGATCAGGAACAAAGGCAAATACCACATGAATGCTACAACACTCAAGAGTATCCCAATGTACAAATCTCGTACAACAAGGAAACAAGACTCAACATGAATGATCAGGTAATATGCATCTAATCATCAAGTTAGAGCATACTAGTGAATCACAAACCAAATGCACTAAAAAACGCCCATGTATATAACTTTAAATTGAATAGAACAGTACAAGCATCACCATCGAAAACAAGGCACAGTGCCGAAATCATCTGAAAATGAAGTAAAATTCTCATCTCAAAATTGTTTTTCACAAAATCAAAGTCACTGTTTTCTTACAGTAGTACAATAGTGATGGCCGATGACACTATTAAGTCATGGAATCACATAACAAGTTAATGCCGAAGCGTCAAAGTCACAAATGGTCGAATTTACAAAACAAGGTGACCAAGTCAGAAACCCAGCTAACTATACGAATGGACAAAGTCGAAAATCAAATCCAAAATAAAATAGGAGAGTCTCGACCGTGGCGATCAAGGAATGATCGAACAGTTTCAAACCAAAACTGTGATATCGAGGTAAACGAAATATTCGATATGAACAAGCCAGAACAAAAATCAAATTAAAATAGTCAATGTCGAAACCACTAAACAGTAGATAAAATCGAACGAAGTCGAAGTCGACAAGACCAAAATTATCACAGCAAAATCATCACTACACCAAAACAGGCAAATCCTAACATTTATAAGTGTTACAAATAATTTCAGTAACACTTTTTAAGTGTTACTAATGGACTGTGAGGAATGAAGCGGCCAAATTTGTGACACTTATAAGTGTTACGAACAGACGTATTACTAACACTTATAAGTGTTGGTACAGAAATATGCGGTAACGTTTATAAGTGTTGGTACAGAAATATGCGGTAACGCTTATAAGTGTTGGTACAGAAATATGGGGTAACGCTTATAAGTGTTGGGAACGAAATATACGGTAACACTTATAAGTGTTGGTACAAAAATATATGGTAACGCTTATAAGTGTAACACTTCCATCGATTTCTCTTTTTACAAAAAAAATCACATTTCATTTGCTAGAACATCTCCTTTCATTTCATTCTCTAGTTTTACATGTTACAATCTGTTCACTTTTACATTGTTTGTTTACATATTTGCAACTTTACATTCTTTGTCACATATTTTCTATCTCTGTTAACAATTCCCTCCTCTACAAACACTCCCCATCCATTCAACAT
This sequence comes from Allium fistulosum, assembly GCA_030737815.1. Taxonomy (NCBI): domain Eukaryota; kingdom Viridiplantae; phylum Streptophyta; class Magnoliopsida; order Asparagales; family Amaryllidaceae; genus Allium; species Allium fistulosum. The sequence goes on from CM060907.1 coordinate 847,018,298, forward strand.
GCGACCAAGCTGCCCGACCATCTGCATATTCACACAGCAAACCATCCACTTCAGACTAACAATCCATCTACTGACATACCACAACTTCATCTCTGCCATTCATTTCTGCTATACATTCATCCCATTAAACCATCCAAACTACTCCATTAATATTACCTTCATTTACCACCACTGACAACCATCCACCGCCTCCAAGTCCACCTCCGACCATTACACAACAGCTTTTGCCAATAACCCCCATCCACCTCACTACACACATCCCTAACTGCCACAGAGCAAACATACTTCATCAACCCCACTGCACATAGCCATCAACAGACTACTTCACAAAACTGCAGCTCCACCATTTACATACAAACTTCACCATCATTACAGCATATCTTGACATCCCTTACATCATTATTTCTGCCATCCATAACTATCATAACTATCCACAACTATCACAACTATCACAACAGTAAACTCAGCCATCACTTCTTATCATACATACGACTGCTGCCACATACACCCACACTTCTAACAAACTACCTACATTCATTCATTCATCTCACCGAGTTCCACCAGCATACTTGCAACTACACTTCACACTTCACATAATACACTGCACTGCCTCAAAATTCCCACTGACTTAACTGCCAGCTGCCATATACATAACTGCTACAACCCTCTTCACCACAAATACAAAACTTTCACATCCCTGCACACATCACCCATACGAACCATCAAGTGCAACATCACTTCTGTGCACACTTCCTTGCATTGCCAACAACAAACCCCAAAACATCACCCTACCACTGCCAATAAACCAACCTGCTCCATCAACTCATAACCTCTGATCAACTTCTTCCCTACTTGAAAACAACCACATCTACTTATACAAACATGCCTGCAGTATATTTTAGTCCTAGAAATAGATGAACTGAAATTGATGAATGAGGACTTACATAAAGAGCAGTATTGACTCCTGCAGTATAGCCACTCTGTAGCTTAATCCATGCTCCAAAATATCCATTTCGATATGGCCTAATCGATTTGAATCCACTCCCTGAACATATCAAACACATTGCATGACATCCAATACATGTTAAAATAAAAATAAAATAGAGTACAACATAGTATGAAAAAAAATACAATGATTAATAGAAAAACAATATGCTCATTTATTTATTTATTCAGTTCAATTAAATGTGAGAAAGAAAGATGATTCAGAGTTGTAAACATAAGCATAAAAATGGAGAGCATAATAAATGGACTAAACAATGTGATTATGGACACGATTACATTTTGTGGTACAACAAATAGAGTAAGAATAAAAACCTGGCAGGTAATATATTCTTTGAATTTGCACAATAGCATTGCAAAAATCAATAAGTACGTTTGCATGGCTATATGTACCAGTATAAATGATCTATTAAATATTACAGGGAGGCCAAGGATATGCTAAAAATATAATGTTCCAGAACATAGTGATGCACAACATCACAAATCCTATCATTATCAATAAAAACTACTATGACTCCAGAGGTCCATGCCATGACCAAGTAAATAACTTCAATACTAGTGCATTTGGTTTGTTACTCTTACTCGGAACAACAATTAAGCCCAAACACGTGTTTGGTAAAAAGAACTTTAGAAAATGACTAATCAGAGTTTAAAGACATACCGGGGAATTTGAAACTCTACTGAGTTTTTTCTAAAAGAAATAAATAATCTTACTCGAATATTTAGAACTCAAGTAAATGTTTGGTACCAAATAGCTGAATTTAGTTGGTCGGTAGGAAAGACATTTTCATTCAAAAAAAACTGATCCAACCTATGAATTAACAATAATACATTCCGAATTTGAACTTTTAAACAAATTAAAAGATAATGCTTGAATTCAGAAACTAATACTGTTTACAGAAAATATAAATGAATCAAGAAACTAATACCTTTTGGATTCAATCTAGCTTAGCAAGTATTAACAACCCAGCTTAGTATTTGTAGCACCTATTGTCCTTGTAGGCAGTTCCCACCCTGTCACGCTGCTACTTGTTTGTTGCAGACACAGGTTGTAATTTTTTCCCCAGCTTGTGACTATACATCCACAGTTGCAAAATTCTTACTAAGCTGGATAGCAAAGCTACAACCTTAGCATGAAGTGAAAACAAATAAATAGAAATTATATTCAAAGTTGCACAAATCGAAATTAAACTGTAAGTTGCACAAATCAAAGTAAACTTATGTCTGATCAATATTAGTACCCAATTATATGAATTTAAGAAATAATAATATCTAAGTTAGTAATAGGTTCATTTTTGTATATTTTGGTTTATATAATATTAGCTAATTCTAAACTGCCAACTGAGCTATTCTAAAGTCATATAGTTTAAACTGAATTATACATGTGTTTCAAAATGATTAAACTAAAAATATAATGAAGTATAAATTGTTGACTATATGATTTAATCTGAACTAGCTTGTTTGTACATTCAATGTATATACTTCTTTAAAATCATTCAAGAAATACTTGACTTTGGGATTAATTAAAGTAACACATTTGACCAAAGTTTGAACTCATTTTGGAACTACTTATCATCATGTATATGAACTCCGAAGGCAACAATATCGACTTGTTATGTCAATCTCTTTGTTCACCGGTTGATGAAGATGGGAATGTAGATATGGTTAGTAACTCAGACTATGTGGAGCATGAACTTGTAGATTTCGATTATCGAGCACTGATGAATACACGCACACAATACAGAAAATGATTTTCACTCACAGCACATACAATATAACACCCGCATATTATCACATTCACGCAACCCTATACACTATACACACGCATATTTCATTTCAGTTCAAGACAAAATATCAAACCATTTAGCATACAAGGGAGTAAAAAAATAACAAGTGCACATGACCACAACAGGTCAGTGCCCTCAGGAAATACAAACAAGGCCACAAAAATGATCACATAAATGCATAAGCATATGGTAGGGCAACAAGGTATCAGTACAAAATAACACAAGACAAATGCATCAGCAATGGTTCAAACCAAACAGGAACAACACACACTATATATAGCAATACGTGGAAGCTCAGGAATGTTCTATTCTCATATACGTGTATATACATGGAAGCCAAGGGATGCAGCAGTGTACACTCGAGAAGAAAAACATGAAATCAAAGCCATGTGCACAATGAAGCAACTGGTATAGTGACCACAAACATCACACAAAGGCAATGTCATCTACATGACTCAATACAACAAGGTGCACAACAATTCAAAATTGAACCACAATTTGAGCTATTATTTTGAAAAAGTCAAGGCTGAAATCAGAACAGTTTTGATTCTTATGGAAACTCGGGTTTGTAGCAAAAACAGTTGTTTACCCTTGTGAGTTTATTTTTATCTCTAGCATACTTTGCATTTAGTCGTCTATCTAATAACTACCTATCGCCCACCAGAATAACAAAAGAACGAGAACAATGATTTCAACCAATTTATAATCAAATGAATTTATGAAAATTAGCACAATAAAATAATTAACAAAAAAAAGACAGTACCAGATAGTGATTAAACAAATTAAACAAATACTAGCCACTCTAGTTTTATCTTCCTAACATAAAGAATTTTAACATGCACATCCAACTAACTACACATCCAGATTAAGTAGAAATTCACAAATACCGACCTGCAATCTTGAGCATTATATCTCAAATAACTAATTTTTGAGCTTTAGTTCATTTTCATCGCTAAAATACAACAGCATTCTGAGCTTTAGTTCATTTGTAAATGCTACTATGATCATTGCAGTCCTCATTTAAGCAAACCATATGCCAATACATCAACCTCTAGCTTACAATACAAAAGTTTTACACATAAAATTGACTGATTATGTTCTCAAAGAATATATATATAAATATTAGGGTCTACACTGATTATGTTCTCAAAGAACATTAAATTGACTGATTATGCCAATACATCAACCTCTAGTTTTAATTTGATGATCACAAGCATGAACTATTTTACTTTATTTGAAGTCGCCCAATAATGATGAACCGAGAATATCAACATCTGTGTGCTTATAAAGTTAAAAAATATCTTTTTCTATTTTTTCCTGTGAAATGAGAATTATCCATCGATCAAAATCAGTTTCAATAAATAATTTCACAGAAGGATCTGCAGTTTAAACTCTCTCTTTCTTCTCTTAAAATCAAACTTTAACAGTTTTAGCATAATATCAGCATATAAAACACAATACTACGAAAGCTAGAGTATGCTATTAAACACTCATTCTTCCACACTTTCAATTCAATTCCAGGTATGTTTTTCCCTTTATTTATCTTTTTTTATTTCTATTTTTTTAAATATATATTGGAAAGTAAAAAATCGATTATGAATCTTGATTTGGGTATCGTAGTAGTTCTATAATACCATCTAGCATACCATGTACACATTCTTTTTTATTTCTTTTTTTAAAATATATATTGAAAAGTAAAAAATTAGAAGTTAAAAAAAATCTGAACATACCATCTAGCATATATCAAGCGAAGTAAAAAATCTAAACATACCATCGAGCATCTATTAATATAAAATCCAGCAGAACCAATATAAAAAATCAAAATCAAAATCAAACCTAAGGTTGCCGAAGTCGCCTGGAAAGATGAAGTCGATGTCTGGTCCGGTCGATGTCGAATCAGTTAAGCCTAAAGTCGCGAGAGCCTCTGGTCGATGTCGAGTGGAGATGACGCGCCAACTGACTGGGAAAATTTTACGGCCGAGAATGGTAAATCTTTGATAGGCGCGGTTAGCTTGGAGGGTAGTTTTGATAGGCGAGAATGGGGAAGCCTGAATCGGAGGGGCCAAAGTTTTGATTGGCGCGGAGGTAGCTTGGAGGAACCCTAATCTTAAATTAAAATAATGCGGCCGAGAATGGGAAAGCGTTAGAAAATGCTCCATATAGAAGATTACAGAAGGGTCCAATTTTTAGTGAGTTATTTACAAATTTACCAAGGGTTCTAACACTTTTTTGTGTTGTAAATTATAACTGATGCGTTGGAAAGTTTATAAAAAACATTATTTATATTTGCCAACACTTTTCCAGGTATCCTAACACTTTTTTATTGTCATTGGGCTATAACATTTATAAGTGTTAGAAATTAACAAATATAAAATGTTGCAAAATCACTATTTTGGTGTAGTGCATCAAGCCGTGGAAACGAGAAAACGAACTAAGTCAAATATCATCGACAACGAAACCATTCAACAATGAAAGTTACGAACTTGAGCAAACCAGCAATCACTAACTTTGAATTAGATGTGAGTAACGATTACTCACCTCTTTCTCGAGAAATAGAAGTCGTTCGAAAAAGAAACCCTCGTTCGCTCGAGCACTCGAAGTCGTGGCACCACGAGTCGATCGGAGCCCTAATTTGGAGAAGACGAGGCCGCCATTTCTTCGTTTGTTTTTGTTTTAGGGTTTGGCAAAAGGAATGAAGAGAGGAACGAGTATAAACCTTATCTCAACAAAAGGAACGGCCTGAATTAATAAAGATAGAAGAGAGAGTGTTATTGGGCCAAGGTTCAATTGAAAGCCCGTATAACTCTTTAACAAATTTTCAAAAGAATTTACAACTGATTAAAACACTTAACATTTTTATAAAAGAATTTCAACTTGATTTAAATTCTTCAATTAGCAATTAGCAATAATATTAATCGTCTAATGACGATAATAAAATAATCACGAAATCCCGGGTTGCTACAGCTTTCGCCTTTTACTTTGAAGCCGCGTTCTCCATGCTTTCGAAATGGTTATACTGCCTCTTTCAAAATGGTTTTGGAGGCAATAGTTTCGAAAGAGTGGGTTTCGAAACTATCCTCTTTCTTTTACTTGGGATTAGTACTTTCGAAAGTAAAGCTTTTGCCTCAGTTCTTTATGACCTAATAATTATACTATATGTTAAACCCAAAAAAGGAATGATTTTAAATGGTTTCGAAGCATTATTTCCACAAACTTTTACTCGAACCCAATAATTTCGAAAGTTACATTTTAAGTGAAGAATTTCTAATGTTTTTGAAAGGTATATTATAAGAGCTTTCGAAGTGGGAACCCTAATGTTTTTGAAAGGTATATTATAAGAGCTTTCGAAGTGGGAACCCCAATGTTTTCGAAAAGTACATTTAAGCATACCAAAAGGTTTTTTTTAAATGTTTTAAAAAGAAGGTTTCCAATGCTTTCGAATAACAAGTTTAAAGGGATGTTTTGGCCTTTCGGCCTAGTGTTTTCAAGGATAAAGTAGTTATCTTATTTTGAAAGCAGCACTTTCATTGAATTCGAAAGAGATTGTTTAAGGTTTTATACAAAGGTTTCTAAGGTATTGTTTTGGCCTTATAGCCTAAAGGTTTCTATGTTAAAATGGGGTTTTAACTTATTTTGAAGGGGTAGATAACCCTTCGATTAGATTTCATTAACATTGTTTTGTGTAAAGCATATATCATAGCATAAGTATTTTGAGTAAAGTAAAGAATATGATTTGCTTGTTTTATAAAGTTATGATTTCAGGGGTAAATCATTTAAAAAGATTGTTTACAAGGAAATGAAATTGAACAGGGTAGTTAACCCTAAGTATACGATAGGAAATGAAATTTGAATAGGGTAGATAACCATAATTTTATGACTCGGATATTAGAAGACGAGATGGGACTGGTGTAGGGTCGCGCCCTATACTTTAGCTAATAGCCCCCAGCTAATATTTGTCTAAAGTTCCAGTGTGTAGGGCTTTGTTACAGATGGGACTAAAATAATGTTACGCATAAAAGGGAATATACAGAGTAAAGATAGGTTATTGGTTAGCCTGCAAAACCATTAGGATCAGTTGACCCTAGAAGAAGATAGTTAAGGGAAGATAGCATAGTAGAGTGTCTTACAGAAGTTAGATTATTGATTGTGTCTGGTAGGCCCGAGTCAGCCAATGGTTAATAGTTGGCTAGATAAAACTATAGTGTGGATAGATAGTCCATTGATTTCCTAATTTTTATGCATATATGTATTTACTATTGTTGTTATAATCTGTTTGTTTGTAGGATTTTGATTTGCAAATGATATGCTTTTAAAGGGATATTAGTGAGGGGAAACCCGTTTCGCTAAGCAACGTGGTCTCACTTAATATCAGTAAACCGAGATGTAATAGTATTATTCATAGCAGGCTTTATGTCTAACTCGAAGTTTATGTTTTCCACTTAAAATCTCGGGTGATCAAAATTTGATTTGAGTAGATTAAGAGCTAAGGACTTTTCAGGTTTAGTAGGTTGGACGAATAAGCTTCCGAAGACGTGCAGGAAATAATCTAGCTATGTAGGAGCTATTTAGTATTATTTCCGCTATGATGTATTATGACTGATATGTTTATTTAGTACTTTGATCATCCAAGGGGGTATCTTCATATGTCGCTCTTGGCGTAATTTGTAATAATTATATTTGATCAAAACCTGGGAATCGTTTTGGGATTGTGTAACTGAATATGAAATATGGATTTGAAATGCAATCGGGAAGGTAGTTTGAAATCTACGTTGATTTTATTTCATATTCATGTGCTTCTGATATTATGTATACCATTAACATTATCGTATTTTGTCACCAGAAGTTAATACTATGGATCACTGCAGCATCTGTAGTGCTTAGCTTCGGGCCTCAAGATAGAGGATGTTACAATCATGCATGCAAATTATGTGACGAAGTAATAAAAGGACAGGATCTCATGAAAGTGGTGTAAAATAACATAAAGGACACTATCACTAACTAAAGTGGAGGCTAAATGTATCTAGAGCCAACACATATAACAATGGGCACCAGACGCATTCAAAAGATAGGCTTTACTTCTTGTAGTTGAGCTGTACTGGTAAACAAGAGTATGATTGCAGTAGGAGTAGGTCAGAACCAAAATCTAAAATGAATTGATAAAAATACATAGTAAACGTCTAAAATAATAAACCAAACAAAGTTACATAAGAGAGCCGAAGGTGAGTACCTAAAGAGGAAGATAAAGCTAGAGGCGTACACGATGGCAACATCAAGAGCTGGAGTTGCCAAAAGACGAAAGGCATATGCCTAACCAAGCTTGGTGAAGATACGTGGTGTTAGAATGAACTCATGTGTAAACCAAGCTTCCCTAAGCAAGGCCGAGGGCAGTGTAACTACGGTTTATTGACTCTCGGTGGAGAGTCAATCTTAAGATGGTGTAAGGCCATAGGAAGCAACTGAAAGCCTGCTTATGTTATTAGGAAAATAAGAGGTGTAAGACCAGTATGGCATCCTAAATTCTATAATATGACACTAATTTTGGTAATAAAGTTGGTATAAGGCTTGTGCATCATCCTTAAGCCTATTCACATCATCAAATGGAATAGCCGGTATAAGGCATGTGTGGCATTTGAAGGCCTACTCACATTGTTTAATGAAAAAAGTTGTAAGGCCTATATGGTAATTTGATTTCCAAAAAGAAACATTAAATTCGGTAACGTGGAGTACGGCTTGTGTGGCAACCCAATGTCCAAAAATAGACATTGAATTCGGCAACAAGGCATAATCCCTATGTGGCAACTTTGAGATCTGGATAAGACATTAGTTTAGGTAACGAGGCATTAGGCCTGTGTGGTATCCCAATGTCTGAAATGACATTTCATTCGATAGCGTGGTGTAAGGCCTTTGTGCAATCCAATATCCATAAAGTGACATTATATTTGCTAACATGGTGTAAGGCCCGTATGGTGACTAAGTGTCCAAAAATGGTATATTCTTTGGTGATAATGTAAGGCTTGTGTGGCATCCAGAGGACCAAAGATGACATACTTTCGGCAATGGTTATAAGGCCTTTGTGGCATCCTTATGTCTAAACTCAAATCCATAAATGAAATAGGTTTGCATAAGGCCTCAATGGCAGGTGAAAGTAAGATAAATATGAAGATGTGACATAAGAAAGGTATAAGGCCTTTTGTGGTAGATGGAAGTAAAGTAAATAAGAAGAAAAATAATGGTAAAGGCATAAGGCCATTGTGCAAGCCGAAAGCATAATTACCTTGACAATCCTAAGAAATAGATCCTAAGTGGAAAGACAAAAGACTAAATTGAATCCTAGTCTGGAAGATGTAATATGTGTACAGAATACTTACATAAGATATGAATTGTGCTATAATACATGTTGATGGATTATGGATATTGTACAGTAAGGATAATATATTTCATGCTTTAGCGGCGTGGTCTCACTATATGCCGTGTTTAGGGAAATGTATTGCTCATACGAGGGTTTATGTCTGACCCATGTTTTTATCATTATTTTTCCTATAAACTCACATGTTCTTGATTGAATAGGCCGAGTTTATGGATTAGACAAGTAGATTTTGAAAGATGAATAAATCATGCTGAATTAATGGGCTTATTTGCTAATAAAGTTGTATGATTCCACCGTTTAAGTGTTTGTATTGACATCATCATATGTCGGGCATTGTACACTATTTATGTTTTATTCAATTTTGACCCTTGCATGGGCATTTTTTGGGTTAATAAAGATGTAAATACTATTATGATTTTTTACATAATGAAAATATTAGTTTCACTCTTTACTTGGACTGTTATGCGCGCGCACACACACACACACATACACACACATATATTTGTGTGTGTGTGTCCTGAACGCACACTGTCATCAAAAGATATTGCTAAGGTGACTGTAGCACATTGGGGGTTCCTTCTTTGGTTTTAGAATGGAAGATATTATAGTTTGGAACCAGAGCTTAGGTTAGGGGATATCTAAGTAAAACTGAGCTAGAAATAGCTAGAACTTTAGTAGAAAACAAACACCTTGGGGAGGGTAAATGCTACTGCATTACGTACTTGTACATTGATACACACACATGTATGTGTGTATAGGTATATATAAAGATATATTTGTCCTTCTATTATTGTTTCACTTTATCTTCTTTCATTTAAAGACTTACTTAACAGAAAGAGAAAAATGGAGATGCAGAGTGAAAGACTTACATTTGGAGAAGGAGAAGAGAGGCCAGTAGCACTCAAACTAACGACCAAAGGGGGGAGGCAGTGTTGTGAATATTAGTGTAGAGGCATAGATGCCAGCTGCGGCCATAGGGAATATAGACGTGAACATGTTATTTTAATAGTTAACGGCTAATCAACTACTACAACAGGTTCGGTAGCCCGTGCTATCGCAATCCCCACAAGTTCCAAATGACTTGGTGCAAGCTGTTAGGGATAACTTTTCTAAGACGCGTCAAGACTTTTGAAGCTTAGGTAGAGAAATGTTTGATGGAATAAAACTAGTATGGAAGTTAGTGGTTAACTGACTATGTGTGAGAATATGGGAAGACTTGGAGTTCACCGATACCTAGAAGGTAAAGTTAATATCCAGACAATATATAGGGTCGACTTGTATTTGGTGGGAGATCATGAAGGTGAAAGTTCCCAAGAACGAAAGTACTTGAAAAGGATTCAATGTAACGACCCACAAATTCGACATAGTCAATACTAAATTAATTTAAATTGAATTTTTAATAAACGGATGAACTAGATGTTGTATTTATAACCGTTACGAAGGTTTTTTCGAGCCGATCAATTTGGAATATAATTTTGGTAGATGTGGAGTTACAATTTAAAAGACATTGAATTTATAAATCTAAAAGATTTATGCTTATGACAAATAATTTTTAATGTTATAATTTTGAAAACAAAAGTATGTTTAGTATAGTTGGTCAAGAGAGTAGTCTTCACTTAAGGAGGTTTTAGGTTCAATCATGGCTAATGACACATTTTGAAATTATATAGAAAAGGAAAAATATACATATGCACAAAGAGAAATGTGTGTGTGTGTGTATAGATGGGAGAGAGATATGAAAAAAAGTATAGTAAATATATATAGTCAAAATATGTACATATATACATGTACGTATGTAAGGAAAAATGTGTATGTGTGTGCTATATATATATATATTCTATGTGTGTAGTTAATCTGATGTAAAAAATATATATGTTTGGTAATTATGAGCAAATTAAATTGTACGAATTATGGGTATATTATATGTGTATATGTCTATAAATATATGTATATACAATGCGATGAACTCATTACATATATCCAAATTGTTGGATATATATGCACGCGCACACAATTGGTTGTGAATTAATTCATTTATTATGGGAAACTAATTATGTAGACTAGTAATTAATTGCGCATTGATTGACATATTTCCTAATTATTATATATATATTAATTTCATTTATTATGGGAAATAAATAGCAATTAATTGTGTATTGATTGACATATTTCCTAATTGTTGAATATATATATATATATATATATATATAATTGGTTGCAAAATTAATTTCGTATATTGTGAGAAACTAATTGCATAAATTAATTATGCATTGATTGATGTATAGGTAAATGAATCTTTTTATTTATGGAGACTGATTCCCTATAGATTGAAAATTAATTTCTATTTGTAGAAAGTAATTTTTTTAATAAATATTCATATGTTAGCCTCTTTACATGCGTACATTCAAATTTCCTCTTTCCATTATCCCACCCTATAAATAAAGGAGGTTGAGGTGGGAGGAAATTGAATTTTGGGGAAGCAACCACTAAGAATTTTTCTATACTCTCCATTCCTTTATAAATTCAAAAGGTATAGCATCTACTTCAAAAAAATAGTTATTCAAAAAAAGGGCTAGGGATTCATTCGACAAGGCGTACACTTGGATTTTGAAATCGATCTTGGTTATGATGGAAGGAGAAAATGCTACTCATTGTTGATTTGAAATAAATCTAGGCAATCTTCATTTGAGATGGGTTCTTATTTTTCATTTTAGCCCTCATCTAATATTTACAATTTTAACCTAAAACTTATATTTTTCATATACGAACTCCAATTCACATGCGATTTATTCTGTTGGACTCGTGGTAGAATTCTAGACGATTTGGCGCTGATTTTGCTAAGTTTTAAGGTTTTTTGAAAAAGAGCATTGGTATGACTAATTTAATTTAATGTAATTAATTGAATTTTAAAATATTAAATGCTTATCCATTAATGAAAAATTCTAATTTTTGATATTCGTTGTGATAGGTTGGTGATTGTTTGGGTATTGTGGATATTATAAATATGTTGTGTCTTGGGTTGATTATTTTAGTTAATTGTTTTATTATCGGGTTTTTTATTGTAATTTATTGTGGACCTAAAATAAGACTATAATTAACTAAAATAAAATTGGTGAAATTATGTAAAAAGGGGAAAATAAGATAAATAAATGATCGATGTGATTATTTATATTTTTTGTGTAATATTTTAAATAATAGTGGCTGAAATGAAATAAATGGAAGAAATTTAATATGGTTATTATTTATGGATTTCTAGAAAAATTCATAAAAGGAAAATATATTTAAAACAAAATTTGAAATGTTTATTATTATTATTTAATAAAGCAATATTTTATAAATAATAGTATGGTTTTTGGGAAAATTATGATGTTTTGAGTAAATGACAAAAAGGTTGATTTTATGTTATTAAAATATGAGATATTATTATTATTATTATTATTATTATTTGAGTAATAAATTAGACGTTGAATGTCACTATTTTTTATTTAAAATACGATGTCCGGGGTATTTGAAGAAATGGAGTACAGTAAAGGATTTCATAAGTATATTATTGTTTTAAAGAAGTATTATTGTTTTAATAATAAATGAAGGTTTTAAAATAAATAATTTTATACTTAAAAGGATGATGTATGCAAATATATTATCGGGATGACTGTTGAATGTGTGGTCAATTGTCAATGTAATTATCATATATATGTGGGTTGCGGAACAAAGGATCTTAAGGCTACTATAGCACTAGAGGGGGGTGAATAGTGTTTTATAACTTTTTATGAATCTTTTTAACTTGCGTAGCAATTGAATCAAAACACAGATAATCAAGCTAAGATAAATAAACTTTCAGCCGATCAGATAAATAAATATAAGCAGTAAAGTAAACTAAAGGGTTAGAGAGACGACACCAAGGATTTTATACTGGTTTGGATTTCTCCTACATCTAGTCCTGTCAAATTTCTTGTAAAGATTTCTTTTCAAGCGCCTACTTTGTACGGTAGCAAGCAAAACAATAGCAATCTCGATTTCAAGGCTACGAGACACACCATCCTGTATTCTGAGTCCGGGGCAAACTCTGTTGATTTACCAGACTACAAGGTCACCCACTAGATTTGAACGGGCTACTAAGCACACCCACTTGATTTGAACGGACTACAAGCACACCTACACAAACAAGAGTAGAGTTGATGATTTTCCAAAGGCAAATAGTTGTACTTTGGATACAATGGAACCTATAGCCTCTTCGATAGCAATTTGATCTTTGAAATGCGAGAGATGCTTCCAAAACAGTAAGTAACTAGTAGAGAATCAATACAATAGAGTATGAATTGATTCTATATGATTTTGATGAGAGTAGAGTATATTTTTTAAGAGAATAAGGAGTGAGAAGAAAGTAAGTTATTAATTCATTAAAAATTCATTTGCACTCCCTTTTATAGAGAGAATAAATAGATATATCCATTCGTGAAGGGTTGTGTCCAAAGGACACTTCCATTAAAAATTTAAAAAACAATTTAACGGCCTATATGTCGATATATAAAAATAAGTATGTCGACATATGCTAGTTAAAATTGAAAAAAAAGTTTTCTTTTAAATTGTTTTGAAAATACCATACTTTGTAAAATAATTTGAACATTATTTTTTATATCTTTGAACTCTTAAAAACTTATATAAAGTGTCTAAAATATATATTTTGAAATTTTTAAATAATTTATTTTTGTTTAAAAGATCAAAGATTGGAAATTGCTATCAAGAACTTTAACAATATATTCTAATGACTCTAAATATTAAATTATAATCTTGAGATCTTCATATCTTGTCTTTGAAATCACGAGTCTTCAAATCTTCATCTTTAGTCTTTATAATATACAGTCTTCGATTCATTACCTATGTAATATTCTGCACTATATACTATATAACTTGGCAAAAATTAATATAATATTTTATATGATTGTTGTCATCAAAATCAATAGTTAAGGTATTAACAATCTCCTACGTTTTGATGATGAAAACCATTAAATATTCTTGTATATAAAATATGATATAACTCCTTCTGAGTTACATAACTCCTGCTAATTATATTCATGTGTATATTTTATATTTTTCTCCCTTTTTTTCATCAACAAAAATAGGTAAAAATACAAAACTCTCCCTAAATGATATACCTATAAACTATAGAGTCAAAATGAATAATTAAGAATTAAGTGATACGCTAATCAATATGGGTTTAACAATATAAATGCGATTGGTGTAAAATGAAATACTTAAGGCACAAAATAAGGATATTAAATGTGACATGTTAAGAAGCAATATGTCAGACATAAATGAAGAAAATACTTGATATTTAATATAATATAATCATGGAATATATTAAGATATACAATGATAAATCTTTAAGTTATATACTAAATGTTAAGTGGGGTAATAAATATGATAATGCAAATTATATTTATTTATTTAATTTATATAATACACACTATAATATAATCAAAATCAAATCAAAGCCTAATTTAATACCTAATTATTATATAACCTATATACAATATAACGACCCGTATTTTTGGGTCATCGAATTTGAACGGTTAATTTATTTAAATATTCAAATTTGAATTAAATTATAATAAAAATCTATGTTATAAATCTAGACTTGATTTTTGATGAAGTATTTTTAATTTAATTTTTAGAATTTTTTCATAATTTTTAATTTGAAAAATAAGTAAATTTTTGTTTGACACTTTTTGCGGCAAACGTCGGTACTTTTGAAACTTCACAAAATAAGGTAACTTGTCTATTTATTGTTGTTTAATTATCATCTCACATTGTTATATGCGACCATATTTTTGTATCTGCCTTCGTGGCTCGTATGCGAATGGAATAGTGTGTGGCATGGTATCCAAAAATAACTTTTCAAAATCAAAGATTTATACTTAATCAAAATTATTCGCGCAACCTTCTTTTCATTTGTGGCTCGTACTTGTTGTTCCTTTAATAGCTTGCATTTTTGTGGCTTACATTTAATGTTTGCATTAAATGGTTTTACATTTTTCCTTAGCCCCATAGATCTTTGCCTTATAAATATCAACACACGCATAAAGCAAAGACACATTTTTATTCTCTGTGAATTCAAAGTATACACAGCAAACAATTTTGTTCTTCTTCTCTCTCCTTAGCTGCTGCTTGGCTGTTGTTTGCTTCCATTTCATTTTTCAAATTCTATATCTATACACTTTCAAAAAAACAAACATTTCTTCC
This sequence comes from Allium fistulosum, assembly GCA_030737815.1. Taxonomy (NCBI): domain Eukaryota; kingdom Viridiplantae; phylum Streptophyta; class Magnoliopsida; order Asparagales; family Amaryllidaceae; genus Allium; species Allium fistulosum. The sequence goes on from CM060907.1 coordinate 847,033,697, forward strand.
CTCTATCACTTACTTTTGCACGCGGCCTGAAGATATATACTCATCTCTCATTTTACTCTACATAGGAATTTCTTCCCTGTAAACAACATATGCTGCTTCTAATATTTTCTTCCTTCACTTAACATGTACAACTTCATCTCTGTTAAAATAAATCCACACAACCTCTTCTCCTAGTTTACTAACCATGCTCGGCCAATGGAGAAATGAACGCAACCGGTTCGAACAAAATGGATAGCACTAGCTAGATGGACCCAAACGAATGATTCATGTGTTCTGTTAGAGGATCATACTTTAGACGTGTGAGTGTGGATGAGAAGGAGTGTGCTTTCGGGTTTGGGTGTGTTGTGAGGTTTGTTGTGTATGCAAGTGTAGCTTGGGTGAGTAAGTGCGTTCGATATGTGCAAGTGGGTATACATGGATGCGTACGTGAAGTAGCGTGGGGGTGAAATAGCTTGCATAAACGTGTGTAGCAGGTAGGGAATAAGGTGCTGGCGCATGCAACTATGTAAGGAAATAGGGAAAGAATGTGTTCCGGTGTGTGACGGAAGAGATGAGGTTGTTGGGCTCTGATGGTAACGTGAAGAGGACGAGTGGAAACCATGTACATGTGGGAAGTGTGCTGCAGTGTTCGACCTTGGCCTGTGGATGCGGGTTGCATGCAGAAGGTAATGGCTTGAATGAAATTATGTTCAGAAGAAGAATGAGGCTACTGTTCCTGAGGAAGGATTTTACATTTTGGTCCTTTGTGTTGTGGACAATTGCATTGTAAGGAGGAAGCTTCATTGGTAGGTGGATGCGGCCATTCTTGTTTCGGCCTGGCCCGATATTAATTGGGTGAGAAATCACTTATTTAAATTGTTTTAATATATATATACATAGCTAATTAACTTTGTAATGCTATATTGTGTTCATATGAAAACCGTTTAACTCGCAGATTTTTGCGTTGGGCTCGTGTCGGCGAGTACGGCGTCGTAGTGAAATTTATGGGTAGATTTGGGATGTTTGAAAATTATGACATATGGAAACGGATTTAGATTTAAATTACGTTATTTAATTAATAATGTCAATTAAATTCATATACCTTAATTAGTGATGTTTATTTGGCCGAATAAAATACTGTTGGGTTAAATTGGACTGAATAGGGTAATTGGACATTGGTTTAGCGGAATAAAACACCATTCCGCTAATTAAATAAATTTGGCAATTAATTAGCTGAATAAATCCTCGTTTTACTATTTTATAATTTTTGACGTTGGATTATATATCGTAAATGATATGCCACTTTGAATTATTGATATGTTAACTAATGACGGTTAAGTGTTGGATTTATTTACATAGTCGTGGATTATGTAAATATCTGTTATTAACTTGAAAAGTTAATTGAATAATATAGTAGCTTGTTTAAGTACCACGGTGATCGTTAAGCCTCCTTCAATTTCAAAAATTAAAAATCTGGTTTGAAAGTAATTTAAAAATAATTATTATTTATTAATAATATTTAAAAAAAGTAATAATTATTTATTAATAATGTTTTAAAGATAATTTATAATTGTTTTAATAATGATTTAAAATTAATTATTTATTAATATGATTCTTAAAAGTTATTTCTTAATGTTATTTAAGAATGTTAAATTACTATTTAAAAGTTATTTAGTTATGGTTTAGAAATGTTTTAATTATATTTTAATTAATTATTTAAATGATTATCTATACTTTAATTTTTAATTAAAGTTAATTAATGATATTGATTGAAGTTATTTAATTATATTTAATGGGTAATTAATTTTCATACTAATATTAGTTTAAGGTTAATTAATTATTGTTTTAATAATGTTTAAAGTTAATTAATTATTTTATTAATATTGTTTTGAAGTTAACTTATTAATACAATAATAGTATTTAAAAATATATTTAATATATTATTAATGAGATTTTAAAGATTGTAGTTTAAATGAGGTCTAATTTGAAGGAAATAGAAGAATGTTTAAATAATAACATATTATTTAAAGTTATTTAAAGTTATTTCAAAATAATATATGGGTTATTAAGGGAACCTTACTAATTCAAGGAGTTTATTAAATAAGTTGGATTAAATATGGGAAGAGTTTTATAAATGAATTTGGATATGTATAAAAAGATGAATAAATGAGTTTTAAATATTGGGAAATAAAAGTTTTATAAATGGAATTTGGGATTTAGAAAGGATATTTATAAAGGATGTTTCTGAATAGAATGGAGATTTATAAAGAAGCTTTATAAATCGATTTGGATATATTTATAGAATAATGGAATTTAGAAGTTAATGGTTGTTTTTTATGGCGTAATTCGAGGGACGGGGATTGCCCAGTGTTTACTATGGATTCGCTGGGATAGCGACATAACCGTTGTGTAAGCTGCGATCCATAGCCGATATTAAACGATACTTTCTATATCTATTTTTAGAAGTTTCAAGTGTCTAAGTTTTGGAAGTGAAATGGTTTGTGAATATATTTATACCATTGAGATAAGTGTATTGTTATATTTTCTAAGTATCAAAATTATAGTGGTTTGTGAATATACTCATCATGTTGAGATTAGTATATGGAAGTGATTTCGAAGTATTTGAAATGTTATTTTAAATAAATGAAAGATTAATTTAAGAGGCTTAGTGATTTCCATGGGAAACATAATCTTTGTTTTGAATGTTTGTTCATTTGGTAGTTAAATTACTGACTATCAAAATCTTGGCCTAAATATGTAATCCTTCTTAATTTTGGTGGTAGGGAAATATTCCATACTTAACACCGAAGGATTTTAACTCTGAAAATATCTAGGGGAAACACGGGGATTATATGGTACAGTTACCGTGGTGGTGTTATACTATACGTATAAACTCGTTTCGTTCTTCTAGGAAAAATAATATGGACGCCCGTCCACTTAAACGGTTAGGGGAAGATGCCCGCTCTTATGTATTGTATAATTATTTCCTAAAGAATTGGTATTGAGCATTCCGGAAATCAGCGTTTGGTTTTGTGGAGCACCCAAGAAACAGAAGAGTGTACTCATAAGAGATGACTCGAACCCGTAACCACTCTGAAAACCATATATGGTTCTATGGAGGAGATTTGTGATATTTTGAGATGTTGAAATCCATATGTGATTCCGAGACCCGTTGGGGTATGGGAATCCAAGTGTGATTCCAAGATCAAATTGAGATGTGGGTATCTATGTGTGATTCCGAGACCCGTTGGGGTATTGGAATCCATGTGGGGTCCGTGATCTTTTTTGTGGCGGTGCGTAAGCTGGAATGCCGGACGTAGCCTCATCAACGGGAATGACTAAAAGTAGAGATAGGAGACATGGTCAGTAGGATTGGCAAACCTATAGGGTGTAGTCGGATCCACATAGACATTACCTACAGTTTTTATGCATGCATGGGCGATGCACTCGGTCTTAGCGAGACCAACTTTGTTTTTCCTATGGTACATCACTAGGGATGTATGCTGCTTCGAAAGGATATCTCTGATCCTTGTGCAGGAGGACCACCCTCGAAGTATTGAGGGCACCTCCATGGAAATCCTACACAATTAGCGAACATGCCTTACGATTTTCAATTATATATCTAGTATTGTTGTGATGTACACTCACGAGCATCACAACTACTTCATTTTTATTATTTTTGCCCTTAGACATTATTATAATATCACTAGATTTTCTGATATAAAGGTTTTTTTAACGTAAGGTAAAAACCCGTCCGTGTTTATGTGCGGCGTGGTCTTATGAGATGCCTTTAATTTTAAAGGATTTTACAAGTTAAAATAAATAAAATTCCTTGTGATTTGAGTTCTCATGCTGGTTTTACCAGACTGACCTGAGCGTTGTTTTTCTATAATGCTCGGGTCAGATCGAGCATATTTCCAGGTTTAGCTGGATGTTTGGAGCTTCAGGAGGAAAGTTGGGGCCCAAAGACGTATTCATGTACATGGTTATTTTTCCATTGCATTCTTGGTTGTATTTATCAGCAATTGTAAGGACATGTTATTATAACTGTCCGAGCTGAAATAGGTTAGTATACTATGATTAATATTTGTACATACATATATTACAGTTTTGTTTTTATGTAAAGATTGTTATATATTATAGATTATTTGTTCCGCTGTAAGATTCTGTGCTGTTTAGTTTCTTTTGGTCTTCTTTCTTCTTTCTTTTTCCCTAACTATCCGCTTTCCCGTTCAATTTGGGTTGGACATGTGTGGTTTATTGTCAGCTTAAATTGTACGGAAAAGTGGGTCATTACATATAATCACACCAAATCAATCATATGGCAATTAATCCAAACCTAAGAGTATTAATTATTTACATATTGAAAAAATAAGTTTTTAATATAAACACTTGCAAATTAGAACAAACAGAAATCTTGATATTTCAAGGGACATCAACCTAACCTTCAAATCCAAAGATTGGATTTGCTTTGATGGCTTCCCAATCTTCATTGTCCTTAGTGTTAGAGCATTCTGGGTTGTTGGTTTGGTCATCATTGGTAAGGGAGGAAACTAACCATCGAAAAGCATCAAAATTCTTCTCTTGCTTTTTAATCATTTGCATTTGGCTTAGTTCCAAATGCCTTTGATTTCTTACTATTAAGAGAGAACATCTTTGAATGATTGGAGTGTCTCTTTAAGATTTTCACAAAGCTTTTGGTACGGAGAAGTTATTTTTATTAAGAAAAATGTTGGGAATAGAAGGAGATAGAAAAATTAATTGATGAGAGAGTTCTTCTAGAAAAGATAGGTTTAAATAGGAGTGAAAAGACATTTGGAATAATTGAATTGAAGGTAGTAACAATATTTTAAAATTTAAATTTTTTGCCAAATGGCTATAGTATATCGACATAAATAAATATGTATGCCGACATATGTACCTCAAATTGCTTTTTAAGTTTTTTTATATGATTTTAGTTTCTAATTAATACCATCACATTTTAATGATTTCTAGAGATTAATAGAACAATATATAAAAGCAAGAACTAATTTTCATTGATTAAAGCAAGATGGTACATAGTAAAAAGGAAAATATAAAAAGATAACATGAAATATACTAAGGAAATGCAAGAAAATAAAAACTAGAAAAGATACAGTGGATAACTATATAGAATTAAAAGATAATTGAGAAGATGAGCTCCTATTAAGCTTCTTCATAATCTTTCCAAAATACTTATCCACTTTGTTGGAAAGAATAGTAGATTTCCTACTTAGATTCTTTTGATTTTTTACGATCTTCTCTTGAATTTGAGAATTCCTTTGTTTGAGCTTCAAGATGGTCCCTCAAAACATTCAAGAGAATTCTCTACTTCCTCTTCTTCTTCTTGATCTTCTCGTTGAATTCCATAACTTACTTCTTCCTCTTCTTCTTATATTTCTTGTTGTTCTTCCCTTCCTAATCTTTCTTTTTTTTGGGAAAGAGTCTCATAAGGTTCAAAGAAAGGAGGAATATGCATGAGAGAAATGTAGGATTTGTTGAAAAATTTTTAAGGCAAAGTGTGTTCTCCTCGTAAACCGACACCAAAATATTCAAAAACTCTAGTGAGATACAAATAATGGTAAAGTGTGTTCTCATGTCAAGAAATATTATTTTGAAGAAAATCATGAAAGATGACGTGTGCCTAATTGATGTGGTAATTTCTATAAATGGAGAAAAGAGCTTTAAAAACCTATTGAGTCAGGTTATTGTAATTATCCGTTGTTAACCCGCATTTTTGCCAAGGCAGTATACATGCGAATTTAACATATCTGAATTCACAATTATCAAAGCCGATGAGTGCAGAGTGACGATAGTAGGACTCGGAGGAAGTGTACAGATGGTTACACAAAGTCCGGGTTGAACAAAGTTGAAAGATAAATGATGCAGGATGCTTGAAATACAAGTAGTAGCTTGGACGGGCAAGGGATCGGTATGCTACATCTAGATGGATCGGCACACTTCAATGACATGGCCAATAGAAGGGGTCGACATTCCTCATCTAGAGGGTCGGTAAGGTAAGAAAGGGCTTGAAGTAGCAGGGAGGAATAAGGAAGGGTTCGGCATCATGAGGAGTCGGCATACCTCATTCCATAAGAGAGGGCTCGGCTCGGTTCATTAAGGAAGGCTCGGCATGGTCGATGGCGAAGGGATCAGTGTACTTCAATACAAGGGGATCGGCAGGCTCAATATAGAGAGATCGGCGTAATTCAAGTAGCACAGTGAGATGAAGGGGTCGGCATGAACTGGGGGAAGCTTAGGGGTCGACATATCTTGGATCGGTGCGGCATGTTTGGGCTCGGCATAGGAAGGGATCGACATGATTGGACTCGGCATAGGAAGGGTTTGGCATGGAAGGGATCGACATAAGAAGGGGTCGGCATGTTGATGCTTCTGGAAGAGGGGCCGGCATGATGAGTATGGATTGACATAATATGGATCGGCATAAAATGTGGAGATGATGGGGTCGGCATGGTATGGATCGGGTCGGCATACTAGAAGGTCGGTGTGGTATGAATCAGGTCGGCATGGTATGAATCTGGTCGGCATGGTATGGTCCGGCTCGACATGATGATACAGATCGGCATAGCGAGTTGGGCTTAGCCTTCCCTGTAATGGGCCTATGTAGGTGAGAAGACCCAGTAGCCGAAGTTTCACCTATAAATATAGCAGGCTTGGATTCAAAAAGGGGACCTTCATTTTGCTTCTCTTCATCTTCGACCTAGGCAATCTCTACCATTTTTACTCTCAAATTTCACAAACTTGTAACTGTAATCAACGGTATAATCTAATAAAAGGAAAATCTTTGGAGTGGATGTAGGCCGGTGTCAGCTGAACCCCTATAAAACTTGTTGTTCTTGATTTTCGTTTTCATTTGCTTATTATTTTGATATATTCCTCTGTTTTAATTTAGTTTCTTCATTTACTTCTCTACACAAATCTGTTCTTGGGTGTTTGCGACCAATTTTGGCGCAAACATCCATCCACTGAGTGATGCTTTGTTGCAAAATGAGACTCATAAATCTCGATTTTGGTCTAGGATTTTTGTGTTTGAATTCAAAGTCTTTGTCATTTTCAAAAATGTCATGAAAAACTTCTCGATTTTGCTTATCAATTTTAAAAGTGGAGAGGTCAATCTTACTATATTTGCAACCAAGCATTTAACCTAAAATTTCACAATCTAAAACAATTGTAGTGCCTTTCACATTACTCCAAAATTTTCCCTTTATCCTTTAAATTTTTTTATTTAAATCCACATAAAACATTTTTATCAAATCCGCATAACAAATGAAATCATTTTGAGAAGAGTCGACTAAACCAAAAATATCATTTTGGAAACAAACATCTTGAAGACCATAAGAATAAAATCATCAAATTTTACAAATGTTTCAAGAAATACCTTTTCGAAGTAGCATATTCAATATAAGTGTTGATGGCTTCCTTGTCATTGAAAAGAAAGCCTTTGATTGTTTTTGAGAGCCTAATGGTTTTTGGTGGTTGGCCTGAGGAGGCCATTTTTAAGCGGTTTAGGGGATAAGAGAGTGAAGAGATGTTTTGAGCTTTTGAAATAAAGTGAATAAATGGATAGAATTGAGGTAAATTAATAGAGAGTGAACCAACTTGTTTCAGGTCAAAAGATGCCTTTTTTGGTTTTTGGGACTAGTGCAAAAGAGTGTAAAATTCAAATTTAGAATTTGAAAAGAAATTTTAAAATTCAGGCCGGTATGTTGACATATGGGCTAGGCAGTACCAAAATAAAATAAGGAAAAAGATTATTATTATATATATATATATCAATATACTTGTATGCATCCATTATTATTAATCTATTTTTTACTCCTAAATTCAATAATTAAAATAAAATAAATAAAAATTACCACTTTTTGCTCGTTTCCTATGATCTGTTCTGATTAATCTACGATTGCCATGGAACACATGTTTGTATCCTTAGTGTCTGGTTCATAGTCACTTGAAGTAGTATAATCATCTAATTTTGTTATGTAAGCTCTCTTTCTTTTTTCTCAATGAATCGGTAATTGGCGAGATTCTTGATTTCTTTTGATGTGGACATTCTCTTTGCAGATGACCAGGTTGATCACAGTTAAAACATTTAATTGCAGTTCCATTTCCAGGAGTTCTATTTTTTGGTCTATGATGGTCGTTCATCTTTGTATACTTTAGGAATTTTCTGAAATTCCTAGTAATGAAGGCAATCTCCTCATCATTGTCATCGTCTGAATCATGATCGTCAGTTATTGCGTTGAAGTCAATGGATTTCTTTTCAGTTGCCTTGCTTTCTCTTCTACCCTACAATTATGCTTTATAAGACATTAATTTACCTATTAACTCTTCAATTTTTAATTGAATAATGTCATTATCTTCTTCTATTGTTAATGTATTTTGGTCCTACTTTGAAGAGAGTGAATTAAAGATTTTTCTAACTTGGGCCTCTTCGAAAAGTTTTACCTAACGATACTAAAGAATGTACTATATCATGAAATTTACAATACATGTATGAAATAGACTCATTCTGATTCATTTTAAATAATTGAAACTAATTAGTTAACATGGAATTTTAGTTTGTTTAACTTTACTAGCACCCTCATGTGTAACTTGCAATATTCTCTTCGTATGCAGACTTACAAATAGAAATTATGTTAAATTCATTTTTATCTAATGGACAAAATAAAATATTCATACGCTTAGAATTATTAAGTGCTTGTGCCTTTTGGTCTAGTGTCCATGTTGAAAATTCAGTTCGGGGTTTAATGTACTCATTTTGTGTAATATTCCAAATATCTAGACCATTAGACTTTAAATAAATCTTCATTCTACATTACCAATAGGTGTATTTACTTCCATTAAAAAGTAGGGTTTAGTAGCAGATTATCCTTCTACAAAAGTGTCAAAAAGTGAACTAGCAGTGTTACTAGCCATTTATACTTTTTCAAAAAAAATTATGAATATTTGAGAAACCTAGTTCTCTGATACCAAATGTGGGTTGCAGAATAAAGGATCTTAAGGCTACTATAACACTAGAGGAAGGTGAGTAGTGTTTTATAAATTTTTATGAATCTTTTTAACTTGTGTAACAATTGAATAAAAACACAAATAGTTAACCATAGATAAATAAACTTGTAGGCAATCACAAAAATAAATATAAGCAATGAAGTAAAAAGTAAAGAGTTAGAGATATGACACTAGGGATTGTATACTGGTTCGGATTTTCCTACATCCAGTCCAATACAGTTTCTAGTACTAGAGGCATGGATATTACGGTTATTATGTGATAATAAGTATTTGGATGTAGGAGAAGAGCATGAAACATAACTAAGTCCGCTTGATCCCTCAAAAAGGGTACGTAGGCAATCTTTTCCTATACAGTAGCTATCAAGCCTATGGCCGTAGTGTATAGGGTTAGGCGTAGTTCAAACGTAGTTAACACCTTTTTCCTTTATTCTATGTGCATGTGTATTTGTATGTTTGTAGGTGAAAGCAAAGAAATGGGAAATGTTCTAGAAGGAGATGTATCCGTAGGAGAAATCAGTATAACTCTTACATCAAAATTTTAAACTTGTTGTTTTAATAATTGATGTATTGAAAAATGCATAATATCCAATGTACTTGATTTATGTAATATTTAATTATTGATATGAGATTGTATGTGTGTATGTGTTTGTGTATATATGTGTATTTTGATGTTTAAATTTCCCCATGAGGTTTTCCCTATTTATTCATTGTTTTAGAATTTTTAATTTTTATCTACCCAGTGTCCATTGCTTTTAGTGTCTGAAATTAGTTATAAGCGTATTTTAACATCTTTTATAATTGATTTTGGATGTTAAAAAAAGTGGGTCATCAAACTTTTTAAATTCTCCTAAAATTCAAATTTAAAATTTAAAATTCATTTCAAATTATTTTAAACCCGAAAACTTCAAACGTCCGTAACTTCTTTGTACGAACTCTGTTTTCAACATATTATATATAGTAAATCACCACGCATGCAATGGTGAAACTTCCATTTTTATCCTTATTTTAATTATTAATTTCTTATTAAATTTACGGGGAGTTACATTCTCCTCCCTTAAAATGGATTTCGCCCCGAAATCCAAGGGTAGATAACATAACACGCACTCTACAACCATGTTATACAACCAATTTATTTACAATAATCTACACAACCACCTACCCAAACAAATAATGCAATATGATTATGTATGCAAACATATTACAGGTGAGCTCAATACTAGCATGGATGCAAGGTCGTGACATATGTGTATGTATGCAAACATCCTAAATACATACAAAGTTCTATATGAGTGCAAAGATAAAATAAAATAAAAGTGGGACAACCATACCCTACCATCCAATTTAGCTACCGTAATGCAACCAAATTATTAAATTTGGTGAGAAATTTTTACCAGAGAAAAGATTGCGGTGAGAAGCATTCATCTTTTCTTCGGTTTCCCACGTGCTTTACACCTGGTTATCTCCCCATTGGACTCGGACCAACTTAATTTCCTTATTACGAAGCTTCTTAATACCATGTTGCACTATGCGTGCGGTGACACGGAGGGGCGATCGGCTCCGTCTCAACATCTACTAACCTATTATGCTCTACCATAGTGGGAGTGTCATGCAGATATTTCCTCAAATGGGAAACATGAAATACGTTAGGAACTCCCGCTAGCTTGGTTGGAATCTCCACTCTATGAGCAAGTTTCCCCACCATCTCTAAAATGGGAAAGGCCCAATAAACCTAGACCCCAGCTTCCCTAAAGTACCAAACCTCATAACCTTCATAAGAGGGGAAACCTTGACTAAAACCATAACCCCAATAGCAAATTCTAATTCCTTCCTTCTCCTGTCAACATAGGACTTCTTACGGTCCTATGCGACCTTCATTCTCCATCTAATCAATTCTACTTTCTCCGAGGTTTCATGGACCAAATCTGGTCTAAGTATGATTTTGTCAGTAGTTTCCCACCAACAACTAGGCGATTTGCACAACCTTCCATGTAAGGCTTCAAAAAGTGCCATGCCAATCATTGCTTGGTAACAATTATTGTATGCGAACTCCACTAAAGGCAAGTGCAGTTCCTAAGATCCTTGAAAATTCATGATGCAAGCTCTCAACAAGTGTTGTAATATTTTATTAACCCTTTTCGTTTGTCCATCGGTCTGAGGGTGATAAGCAGTGCTGAGATTCAAAGTTGTTCCCAAAATAGATTGCAAACTTCCCCAAAATTCACTAGTGACCAAGGGGTCCCTATCACTAACCATACTGACTAGAACTCCGTTAAGTCACACCATTTCCTAAACTTAAATTGGTGCAAGAGATGTTGCAGTCCTATTACTTCTAACAGGAATAAAGTGAGCGCTCTTAGTGAATATGTCCACTATAACCCAAATAGCTTCATTGCCTCTTTGGCTTCTAGGTAACCCATCTATAAAGTCCATAGATATAAGCTTCCACTTCCAAGTCAGTACTTCCAACGATAATAACAATCCTTTAGGCTTCGCTTGCTCCGCCTTAATCTTTTGACATATTATACACTTAAAGACATACCCTGCTACGTTTTTCTTCATTCTAGGCAAATAGAAAATCCTTTTCATATCTTTACACATATTATCTCCTCCGGGGTGAATAGTCATCTTAGAATGGTGACATTCTGCTAGAACTTCTTCTAACACATCTTCCTTCATTGGGAAGCATAGACACCCATCTCTCCTTAGCCATCCCCCTTTGTCCAAAGCATATCTACCATCATGGGGAAAGTGTTCACCTCTACTAAGCTTGTCGAAAATCTCTATTAATACCACATCGTCCTTTTGCCTTAGTCCTACGCGATCTACTAATGCTGGCCTCACTTTCATAACTTCATGATATTCTTGAGCGGGTACTATTAGTGGTTGGAAATTAAAATTTGAGAGAAACTCCAATTGCCTCCACTCATGTATAGCATGAAGAGTAGCATGCCTCCGAATGAGGGCGTTGGCAACAACATTCCCTTTGCCAGAGGTATACTGTATCTCAAAGTCATATGGTGCTATAAACTCCATCCAACTCTACTACCTAAGATTCAAGTCCTTTTGGCAAAAGAGATACTTAAGAGAGTTGTGATTGGTGAATAACTCAAACTTCTCTCCCAAAATATAGTGCCTCCGTATCTTCAAAGGAAAAACAACAGCCGTTAATTCCAAATCATGAGTAGGGTTCCATTTCTTAAATTTTCAATTGCCTACTAGCATAAGCTACCATTTTCCTTTTTGACTTAACGATAGCTCCGAATCCAATACCACATGCATCAGTGTATATGATAAAAGGTTTTGATCCATCAGGAATCATTAACATTGGCACAAGTCAACAACCTCTTCAAAGTCTTAAAAGATTTTGCAAACCTTTTGTCCCATGCGAAAACAAGGTTCTTCTTGGTTAGACGTGTTAAGGGTATTGCTATATTTGTGAAGTCCTTGATGAACTTTCGGTAATAACCAGCCAAACCAAGTAAACTCCTAACTTCTGTAGCATTCTTTGTCACATTCCAGCCTTGAGTAGCTTCCATCTTAGTCAGATCCACAGACAATCCTTTCTCGGAAACAATATGACCTAAAAACTTCACCTCTCTTTGATAGAAATGAAACTTAGATAAATTTTCTTTTAGTTGGTGACTCCTCAAGGTCTCTAATAATTCCCTTATATGCTTTCCATGCTTGCTCTCCGTCTTAGAGTATATGAGAATATCATCCAGAAATACCACAACAAACTTTTCCAATTGTCTCCTAAAAACTCTGCTCCAAAAAGTATGCGGGGGAATTAGTCAAACCAAAAGGCATCACTTCCCACAGTCCATCCGGTGTGCGAAAAGAATTCTTCGCTTTTCTATCTTCGGCTATCCTCAACTGATGGAATCAGATGGCCAAGTCCAATTGGGAAAAGACTTTGGCACCGATGAGCTAATTAAACAAGTCATCTATCCTAGGTAGAGGATACCTATTCTTTTTAGTCAACTTGTTCAGTGCACGATAATCGACGCATAGCCTTAATAAGCCATTTGCGTTGGTGGCAAAAACAACTGGTGCTCCGCATTCAGAAATGCTACAGCATATGAATCCTTTCTACAATAGTTCTGATTTGCTTGTCCAATTTCCGCCTCTACTTGTGAGCCATATGCCTCAGTGGTACTGCAACGGGTCTAGCATCCTTCTCCAAATCAATTCTGAGCTTGATATTCCTGCGGGGTAGGATATCAGAGACTTCTTCAAAAACATCAGCCAAGTCTCGGACTATGGGTACAGGTGAGAGTTCATTTTGTGATAATCTAAGAGAATATAGATAGCTTAACTCAACTGATTTTAAGGGCAAACAACGAACATTGATATCTGTCCTCGACGACTCCTTAGACACACTATCTTCCTCTCACAATCTAAGACAACCCCGTAGTAAGATAACCAACCCATCCCTAAGATGATTCCATACCCCTCAAAGCCAAGAACATATGCGTTGCATGTAAACTCAACATTACATATGTCCACAACTAGGTCTATGCAAATAAGGAAAGATATATCGACCCCTAATAAAATTTGATACCACTATGGTGAGAACTTTGGTTTTCAAGTTCAATGATCTAACTATTCTTTCGGCTACAAATGAATGAGATGCTCCAAAATCAAACAACCTATGAATAACAATCTCAGAAATAATAAGTGTACCTTCCAAAGCAGCATGTCCTTTGTCCATTGGAGGTGGCCTATGTGAAATAAGAACCGCCTCTATAGCATAAGCACACACACTCTAACCTCCCGTAGCAAGTTTTAGACACTTATTCTGATAGCGCCCCTTCTCAAAGCAATTGAAGCACTTTCCCTTAAATTCTTCCCTTAATAAGCTAACCTTGCAATCCTTAGAAATATGTCCCTTTTTCTGACACCTTCGAAAAACTATCCCATCGTTCTTCAGCATAGCTTTAGCCTTCTTATTTTCCCAAAATCCTTTGTTAGCTCCTCTTTGCTTTGATGTCGACTCAACCTTCTCCTTCTCGTTCCCTTTCTTTTTACCATTAGTTTTCTGTAACAAGGCCATCTCAACAACGACTTCATAGGTAGTGTCCATTGGAATCTAGGCCAAAAATAACTCTCTCGGCGCGGTCAATTCAGACCCTTCACAAATTTCGTAGCTTTCTTCATTGACATGTCTATCAAACCCATCCCAAACTTTGTCAACTCTGTGAATTTTTTGATGTACAACTTAAGAATAGAACTCCTTTGCTTCAACTGAATGAACCTCTCTAACTTCAAACTAACTTCTACACCAAACATAAACCTCGAGCGGGTCCAAAATTCATCCCAAGAAATCTCCTCCTCAAAATTTTCTCCCACAATAATGGTCCACCAATCTAATGCTTCCTTCTTCAGATGCCAAGTAGTAACTCTCCTTTTGATGCGATCTTCCCACCTAAGCACCCTAAATATGTGATCACAGTCACTTATCCATGCCATAGTCTCCATAAAATCCTCAGTTCCATTATATGAACGTCCGCCCATATTTTGGAAGTTCTTGCATAATTTAAGAAAGTCTAAAGGTTGAGGTGCTGTGGGGGCAGCTAGTTAAGGAAGTGGAACACCTCCAACATGTCTCAAATACTATTTGAACCACTCAGGCATGCCACGAACGTTGGGCATCCCTTGAGGCAATGAGTTCCTAGCTTTATAATTTTTAGTCACATCCACCATCAGTAGGTTTTAAGCTTGTTTAGTGATAGTTCCTTAAGATAGTATTAATTGTTGAAAGGAAAATTTGCCTCGTGTGGTTACGTACGTTCTTTAAAGGACATACATATACATACATACATACATACATACATACATACATACATACATACATACATATATATATATTGGTTTTTTGAAAGACATTTTCAAATATAACAAGTACGCTCTCATATGTATACTTATTTCCCTTTTTGATTGAGCAACCTAAGCTCTGATACCAACTGTAACAATCCACCCCGAAATAGACCTAAATCTCGACACAAAAAAGGCCCATTGGAACGTAGAGCCATTCCAGGACTCACAGTTCACATGCAAGAACCCCCTATCATGCTTTAACCAGGTATGGTGAAAGAAATTTCAAGTTTTACCATAACAATAATCTGGGCAATACTATCCAAAAATGTAATATGTTTTACATATTAAAGTCATCATATAAGGATGAAGTACACTGTTGGCCCAAAAGCTGTTCTAGCCCAACTACACAAAAGTCAATTATAAGCCTGAAGGCTCTTCCAGTCTGACCATACCAAAATCAACTGTAAGCCCAAAGGCACTTCCAATCTAACTATACAACTCTACGTAACTAGCACATATGACGTAAGAGAAAATACCTAAACCACTTAATACCTTTTTAATGGGAAATAGGCAGACTTTGATCATTTAAGACCTATAATATAGGCAGATTCTCATCATTTAAGATCTAACTCCAAGGCGGGTCCCTACATGGTTCTTCCTCACTAACATCGTAAGAAACCCTATTAGGTCACTTAATACTTCGCCTAATAAAGAGGTTGACCCTACCATAGCCACTTAGTACTTCAAACCTAAAGCGGATCCCTCCTAAGAGTTTCACCTACCATATGCAAAATGCAATTTATGACCCATAACCCACTTTTGATATCTCACATTAGTCCGACTATTCATAGGTACTCGTATCCAAATTAACCGGGCAGGTCAACCCTACAAAATTAGGATCAACCTTGCATCCACTAAAGTTATTTATTTTGGACAATATCCCACATTAGTCCGCAAATCCACACCATTGATAGCCAGATTTAACTTGGTGGACTTCCATGTAGCTTTGGACTAACCTCGCATCCTTATAACTTAGTTATAACTTATATGTATATCCACTATATACATATATCATCCTACACGAACACTAATTGAGGCCATATAAGGTATCCCCTTATTACACCCATAATTAAATATTAATTCCCTAATTTACTCTAACCACCTTTTATGAATTAATATTAGTTAATTATTCTAATAACACTAATTATCACGTTCAATACGCTTTAATCAATATGTTATAATCAATAACTTATACACACTCGTGCACACTCTTATATTTACGCACTGAACTTAGGGTCTAATCATTATGCATAACAATTCGATAATAATTCGCTTAGAAGGTATTTTGAAATAACAACCTCACACAAATCTACAATTCCAATAAGAACTTCTACTACCATAGCCAAATAAAATAGATTTGTACAAACATGGAATATGTACACTTGTTCCATATTAATACACTAGAATCCCTTTTCTATTTTAAAGAATAGATCATCACAAATTAGATCGCCTATATTCAATTCAACATTTGTATACAACATTTTTAAGTGAGAAAGGGATTCCTTATTTATTTAAGTGTTAAAAATAGGCGGTGCGAACTACAAATAATTAATTTGTAATTTACACACCATTTCTAATTTATTTTCTTTTTGAACCCTTTAACGCTTCAATTCAAAAGAGGGAAAATAGGTTAAATTGACCGTAGATTATCTATTTCTAACAATTAATTTGACTATAATATACTAATATCAAAAACAATTATAATTCCAATATATACAAAGATTGATATTTCCTTAGGGAAATTATAAGGTTTCATTGTTTAGTATTTTGCATTTTTAGAATTCACCAAGGCATATATCAGTTCCAAATAGGTACAAAACAGATACTAAATTAGGAAAAAGTGAAATTCCACTCCTAGAAGATTCCTTTGTTTTAGGCTTAGATCTGAATTAAACTGCTCTTAAACCTCTGATAGATCTCCTCTTTAATATACACAAATAGATTGTATATAGATAGATTAGGTGTTTGAACCAAAAATGGCACAAAAATCTAATAGATTAAGTAGAGAATGAAAAGTGAAGAAAATAAATGAAAAACGAGTAGAAAAGAGCATATAATAGTTTATAGTGGTTCGGTTAAACCTATCCTACGTCCACTTAATGGCTTTTATTGCTTATACTTTGACTTGGAGGCGAAAGTTCTTACTGGTCGGTAAAACTCTAATAGAGATTACAAGAAATTAGAGAAAGAAGAGTAAGAGCCCAAAAGATCTTGAAAATGAGCCTTACCCCTCTATTTATAGAGGTAGGGAGCCTAAAATCTCGCCTAGAAGATCTCCACCTCGTTTTCCATGCCTTAGACAGTTTCTCCACCAAAGTAGGATGCCACCTCATCAACTTATATGGGTTGGTACGACTCCAAGGACTTGGGTTGGTACGACTCCAAAGGCATGGGTCGGTACGACTCTATAAGATTGCCAATCTGTTCATCTTGAACTCTTCGCTTTGGCTCATCTTATGGTTAGATTTGTGAATCCATAGTTGTTTGCACAAATGTTAGCTTGTTTTGGAGTCGAAACGACGGAGTCGTGGAAAAATAGAGTTGCTGATTCAAGAGTTCGTGTAGATCGATAGAGAATTGCACTGGATCAACAAAACAACACTTGGAATAGGCTTCTAACATCAAATAGGGGTTGTAGGCAGAAGATAGGCCCCATTAGAGGAGAAATCTTCGATCGGTACTGACGCAGGGTGTGGGGTTGGTACCGACCCACCACTTAGGTGGCATTTTTCCCTTCCTGTCTCAGGTTGGTTTGGTGTTCATCCTATGCCTCTGTTTGTGCTTGGTTTCTGGATTCTTGGGCTATCTCTCTAGGCTTTATGCCTTGATAACTCTGAGTTCGACTCGTCAAGTTTGTCTGTATACTGTCTGGTTAAAAGGCGGGATAACACTTGCCCCCCCTCAAAGCACGCCTTGCAAATGGAAGTGCGCATTGCTCAAGAACAAATGTTGTTGTTGATGAGATGTTAGTAGTTGAATTTCCTTCTTATCAGCCGATCAAGACATTGCAAATCATTATGTTCCTTTGGATTCTATTATAAATCAAAGGTCTATTCAAACTTGTTATAGCCTAAGACTCCGACTCTATCTAAGTACAATCTATACATCATCATAATTCCATTTTCAATTGGAGTTATTACATCACATATCAAAATCATCCCGTGTTCATCTGTGATTTACATTATTATCATTCTAGTTTCATTTAGAGTTATCGCATTACATATCAAAACCGTCTTATGTTCACCTAGTATTTTTCAATTCTATTTAAGGCGTTCAAATCCTTTCATCAAAATCAAATATGTTTTTATTTTTTGGTTCAATCCTTCCAGATTATTTTATAATCAATTTAATGCGCGATCTCTATGGATCGGTAACAAATTTGTGTCCATTTACGACCGATAGTTAAATCCATGATCTCTCTAGATCCCTAATCAAATTCATGGATGTTCGAGCCGGTAGTCAAGTCTGTGGTCTCTCCGGACCGTTAGTTAAATCCATGGCCGTTTGGGGCTAATAAGAAAATCCATGGTCTCTCCGGACCCTTACTAAGCCCAATCTGCCCGCTCTCCTACAAGAGGAATTAGCGATGAGTAAGCCTATCCACTTGCTCTTCGATGAAGTGACCTACCCCCTGCACTTCAGTCCTGACTCTCCGATTAGGACATATAGCGATTAGATCCATAGTCTCTCCGGAGCCATGCTAAGCCCAATATGGTTGCTCTCTAATGAGGGGACTCAACAACAAGTAAGCCCATTTGCTCACGCTCCGGCGAGGTGACTTACTTCTTTCACTCTGGTCCCTTCTTTCGAAATGGGGCTTAAAGGTATCAATATCATATAAGTCCATCCACTTACGCTCCTACGAGGGGACTTGCACCTTGCACTCTGGTCCAATCTCTCCGGACGGGACTTTAAAGCGATTAATATCAGTAATCACATTCAATGTGGATTTCCATAATCAAATTCAAATATCAAAAATAACATAAATTCTAACATCAAGATAGCTTCGTCATCGAGCATTATAGTCTAGCATCCAGCTCAAAACGTGCCTAAGGACTGTTCGAGATCCCATACACTAGTAACTGACTAGACTATATAATTGCATGGTTTATTGAAAAGGGGAAATAGAGTGCGAGAACCAAACCTGATTCCCTACCATCCCGATTAAGAGATGACCATCCTTGACCTTGATCCCGGGCCATTTCCATTCGTAGCAGTTGATGGCAGCTCTTGTTCCAGCGCCGTAGCTCGACTTCACATATATTGCTGTAATCGGTTATCTCTGATCTATTCTTTAATTAGATCCCGCAGGTGCCTATAATCATTTGTGTTATGCCCATCTAGCACATGTAATAGGCAGTATTTTCCAGATGCCCTTTCACGCTCTGTGTGTTCTCTTCTTGCCGACTTCCGATTAGGGATCTGTCCGCTAATATCTAGATAAATCCGCTCCGAGGTCTCATTTAAATCAGTGTAAGAAGAAAATTTCGGTTCCTTTCTTTGTCGCTTCGATCCTTCAAAACCATCATCCATCTTCTGTTTTCCTTTATCTATGCTAGATCCTGTTCCGAGCAATCCTCCGCCATCTAGAGCATTAACCTCTCCCTTATCGGCTTCAGTGTCCTCCAGGCATAGAAACCTTTCAGCCTTATAGTAAAACTCTACAAGATCCCTCGGAGGATCCCGTTCCAATGCAACCTTGAAATCCATCTTTTCGGCTATTCCTGAGACCGCTGCCATCAAAACCATTAAAGGGTCTGGCTTCTCGATTGCGGCCGCCGCCGCATTGAAACTTATCAAAAAACTCCTGAGGGTCTCTCCGTCCCTCTGCTTCATACTTGCTAATGTTATTACATTTTTGGGTCATGAAATAAGAAACTGCTTCATGAACCTGGTAACCAACTTGCCCATGTGTTGATGGAACCATTCTCCAGCTGTCTAAACCATAACGCCCTTAAACCTATCAAATATAAAGGGAAACACCATCCCATAACCTCATTAGACGCACCAAGCACTTCCATGTGTCAGATATACCTCATTAGATGAACTGTTGGATCAGTCTTTCCATCATATGTCTCCAATGTTGGCAGCTTGAAATCAGGCGGATTCCTAGCATACCGAATAATTGGAGTGAATGGACCACTATTCACATCTTCCATGCTTTGGTTAGGAAATCCACCCTTCATAGCTTGTCTCACCATCTCAGCAAGTCTATCATTTTCATTCAAAGGAATCCTCATGTTAGCATTCTCAGCATGCCCCCGACTCTACAAAGGAATTCCATCACGTACTCCTCCGGTCGTGCTTCTGCATTTTGATTCGCATTTATACGCTCTGCATCATTTCCAGGACGCTTATCATTCCTTTCTAGGCTAGGACGACCCATGCCCCTGAGCCTATGTAGGTCAGTACTGACCCGTGCCTGTGGGCTGGTGCCGACCCATATATTTGGCTCGGGGTTTATCCCTGGTCGTACTACTCCACTTCCAGTTATCTACGCTTCAGCTTCTGGTTTTGATTTTGATTTTGATTTGCGGCAGTAATCATTATATTTTGCAATCCATTTATCATAATTTCCATCTCATCCCCGGTTATATAGATTGATGGGGGGTTAGCTCCTAAGGACACCCAATTGCCGCCCCTTGTTGATTTCTTCTAGTTACGGCCTTCCTAGTTGATTGTCTAGTCATTCTGAATCTTCCTAAGTCTTAAATCAGCAAATTCCAGTGTTTCTCAATGAAAGCACCAAAATGTTTGAACCTAAAATGGCACAAACACTCAATAGATTAAGTAGAGAATGAAAAGTGAAGAAAAAAAATAAAAAACGAGTAGAAAATGGCACATAAAAGTTTATAGTGGTTCTGTTAATCTTAGCCTACATCCACTTAATGGTTTGTATTGCTTATACTCTAACTAATAGGTGGAAGTACTTACGGACCAGTTTAACTTCGATAGAGATTTCTAGAAATTAGAGAACGGAGAGTAAGAGCCCAAAAAATCCTAAAATGAGCTCTAGCCCTCTATTTATAGAAGTAGAAAACCTAAAATCTTGTCCAAAAGATATCCACCTCGTTTTCCACACCATAGACTGTTTCTCCACCAAATTAGGATGCCACCTCATCAACTTATATAGGTTGGTATGACTCCAAGGGCTAGGGTCGGTACAACTTTGTAAGATTGCTAACCTTGTCATCTTGAACTCTTTTCTTTGGCTCGTCTTCTGGTTAACTTCGTGATTCCATGGTTGTTTGCACCAATGTTAGCTTGTTTCGGAGTCCAAATGACGAAATGATGAAAGAAAAGAGTTATCGATTCAAGAGTTCATGGAGATCGATAGAGAATTGCATTAGATAAACAAAAAACACTTAGAATCAGCTTTTGGCATCGAGTAGGAGGTGTAGGAAGAAGATGGACCCTATTAGAGGACAAATCTTGGATCGGTACCGACCCACCACTTAAGTAGGATTTAGCCCTTCTTGTCTTGGGTTGGTTTGGTGTTTGTCCTATAGCTCTATTTGTGCTTGGTTTTTAGACTCTTGGACTATCTCTCTGGG
The DNA here is from genome assembly GCA_030737815.1 of Allium fistulosum. NCBI lineage: Eukaryota > Viridiplantae > Streptophyta > Magnoliopsida > Asparagales > Amaryllidaceae > Allium > Allium fistulosum. The sequence goes on from CM060907.1 coordinate 847,055,155, forward strand.
TTTTCTATCTTGATAACTCCAAGTTCAACTCGTCAAGTTTGTCCATATACCGCCAAGGCGGGATAACATTAGTTTTTAGAAATCATAAGATAGAAAGAACAAAGATTGGGAATTTAATTTGAAATAGAGATTAAAATTTAGAATTAGTTACCTGAAGTTTACCATTTTCTAAAACCCTAGGAGAAATGATTTTGACAGAGTCTCGGTGTTGGTACAGAATTTGTATGAAAAAGTGGGGATGGGGGGTCTAGTGGTCTATTTATAGAGGTAGGAAGAAGCAAGATCTGTTGGATCGAATTAAAACGAATTCAGCCAGTTCGGTCAGGCCGTTATTACCCTGAAGAGACTTAATCGGTCGACCTCTTATACTAGGGGCTGTCGACCGGTCCAATTAAGGCGGTCGATCGGCTTATTTCAGCTAGCGTCGTTTGGTTCATTTTAGTTTTTGTTTAATTTATTACTCGTTTTAATCTCAATTAAATCACCGTTAACTTTAATTTCTCCTTAACATTACTTCCAGTTTAAGTAAACATTCCAATTCAAATTTCAAACTTTTGAAATTTTCTCAAAATTCAAATTTTAAATTCATTTTAAAATATTTTAAACCCGAAAACTTCAAACGTCCGTAACTTCTTTATACGAACTCCATTTTCAACATATTATATATGAAAATTCATCACAAAATCGCCACAGATGCAATGCTACTTCCATGACCAAATTCTGAAATTTATAGAAATTCCATTTTTACCTTTATTTTAATTATTAATTAGTTAGTAAATTTACGGGGTGTTACAACATGTGTCTATAAGAAAGAATATTAATAGGTACTAAAATATATTATTAAAGCTATAAGTAATGTTTTGTTAATGATTTATTAATGTTAAAATCATTTCAGTTTGGTTACTTAATGCCTAACATTGGATTTGAAAAAGACATCTTTTCTAATCAGTATAAAAGAATGTCGGGAATGTTCCAAATGATATGTAAAAACACCATATTAAAATGATAAATGTCAAAAATTAAGTTGAATTCCTTATGAATTAGCAATGGATATTATCATACATGCTATATTGTTTACATCACCATAATTTTCATATGTATTTGATGCTAGAGCAAATAGTAACTCCAAATTAAGATCACTAAATGGTAGTTTAGAGTGTTCTCAAGTATTTATGAAATACTAGAGAATTGTTTACAGAAATAACATACTCCGAATAAAGGAGTATTTTGACACAAATTTCATAAGTAATACCGAGTATAATATTTCAATATCAAGTTTATGTCAAACAGTAAGAAGCTTTATGTTGGAAATGATCCAAACGAAAGCCCATGGATGATTCAACGAAAAGACTGAGTACATTGCCTTGAATAGCACCACAATAAAAGCAATGCATAAATATAAAGTGCACAAATTTATAGTTGAGCCAGGAATGATTCCAAGTATTGAGAATACTGCATCAATATTAGATGATAACAATGTAAGAGCCCACTAGAAGTCAAGGAACATACTCCAAATAATTCCATATGATAAAGATGGTTTATCACCCTTATATGAAGTTGACGACATAGTATGTAACATCCTGAAATTTAATGGAAAGTTAACAAATTTAACAAGAAAATTAAATTATATAAAACAAGGAATAAAAAGAAAATTTTGACAAACGGCCGAATTTGACTAAGAAAATTGCACCGTTGTGTTTGTCGCAATTTTCTAAATGATTTCCATATATAAAACTTTGAGATTAGAGTTAGTACGGAGAAGTTATGTGCATTTGAAAATTTGAAATAAAATACAACTTTAAAACTAAAAATTCAAAAAAAGATATACTACGATCGATCGACCTGGGATGGTCGACCGATAGCGATCGACCCAAAAGGGTAAGCGATCGACCGTACAAGTTGTAAACTTGTGGATTTTGAAGCTTGGACAAATGACCAAGATTGATTGCTTCGTTGCCAAGTTACGATGTGCGTTATTGATGTTATCGAAATATTCTCTAGGCTAAATAAATGCACCTATCCATTCCCATCCCCTATAAATTCATGCCTAACCTAACCATAAAATCCATATAACAGTTCAGCATAATAAAACTCTGCCCAATTATAACCTCTCCTTTAACCCTAAAATTCTTCAAAAATCAAAATACAATCAACCTTGAAGAACACAAGCAATTGGATCTATACAGAGCAATCATAGCTAGCATACAGAGGAGCAATTCTCAAGCAAAGAAAATAGGAAGAGCTTAGGCTTGATGTGAGTAGGAATTTTTTTGATTAAATGATTATTAAGGCTATTTAAACTATTCTAATTGGATTAGGGTGTTAGAAATCAAGTTGAAAAACTGTAGAACCCTAATTTGAAACCTATAATCTAGGGTAGAATTGAAATCACTGTAAATTGTTAAACAAGATACTGATATTAGCGCACCCCTTTTCTATTTAAACTTTAAACCATAAAATCAATAATACCTTAATGTGTAAGCCCTAGGTTTAACAAATTGATATAAATTTTAGAATATGGACTGGTCGAATTAGTACTTAGGTTCATGGTAAAAAGTTAATGATGAGAATTAAATGAAAAATCAGCAATCGATACTTAAAAATGGAAGAACTCTAATTTTAGCTTACGACAGGTCAACCTCTGATCCCTGAAGGTTGTCCGGTGGCAGTCGACCGATAGCGGTCGATCGGTTAGGGTTAGCGATCGACCGGTTAACATGAAAAGTGCAGCATTCGAACCTCGGCCTAAGACCCAAGTTTAAATATAAAAATTATAAAATTATAACAAATATTATAAGTTGTAAATTACTATGTGAGCCTATTTTGAGGCTAAGTATTTATGCTAGAGATAGTACAGAAGCTATTTCCCTATGAGAGAATGCTTGGTCATTTCAGTGTTGGCTAAATATAGATTAGCCAATTAGGGATCAAGTAATCGATTAAGGGTGATGTATTTCATAAAATAGAGGGTTTGTAGTGGACGCACAACACTGACAGATGGCGCGACATAATAGGAGTTCTTGTATGCACGGTTCTGACACAAAATGATATAGGTGGACACTGGAGCGTGCAATAAGAGGCATACACTATGATCGAGAGATGGCCACGGGTGCAGACGATGAGACGTACCAACGGGTCAGGATTTTTGATTCTCCCTCTACAGGTGCAGTTGGGTAATGGGAAGTTGTAATATTAGGAGAACATTCCACCACAGTAGCAGTATGCAGTGATATTAGTGGAAATATTTTTCCACGGTAGCCTATGGGCAGTGTTTGCATATTGGGTAGCTTTAGGAGCATTGTTCGACCATTAGTTGTGAGTTTGATCCTTGTATTAGATAAGAACCCTTGGGTATGGACCTTAGAAATTCACTGACTCTTGTAGCACACCTTTTGCCATCTAGAGTAGTATTAAAGTTACTGTGCATGATCATCGCATATTAAACTGGTACTCATTTACTAGACTTTTGTCCGACCCACTCTTTTTCCTTTATTTTCCCCACCATAGGTGGACAGGGCAACAGTTGATTGACCCATTCTTGATACTTGGAGAATCGAGCTTATCTTTCGAGATTTCTTATTATAATATTTACTCTCCATGTATTTTTCTTTCTTATCAGTACATTTTATTTCCTGTTCTAGATTTGTTATGATATTTCCTATGTACTCTGTATTAGATCACGTATTGATTTTTTGAGATGGTGATTTGGATATTTTATAAGATGAACATTTTTCCATGTTATATGTTTTATTCCTTCATTTGTGAGCTCTGAAAGTGTAGTGTATCTTAGCTTCAATTTTCTTATATTAGTCTATACCCTGATAGCCCATGTTTCTCAACACGACACAAGTCCAAAAGTCATCTGAGGCTTTGGATCGGTGTGTCGGGACTTTTAAGTTGTCACAGTTGGTATCAGAGAATAGGTTCAAAGTTCTTTAGGGATTAGGATCGTATTAAGAGAACACACTTGAAAAGTCTTTGAGAAAAAATGATTTCCAAAAGGATCTTGTAATTGTTTTCCAAATGTTATAAAAAATGGGTTTTAAAAAATATGTATGTAAATAAAGGTTTCCAAAAACTTTTCTAAAATTTTACACATATTATATTCTCTCTTTTTCGTGCATATGCTATCTTTGATTCGTGCCTATGTTATCTTTGATTTGTGCCAATGTTATCTTTGATTCATGCCTATGTTATCTTTAACTTGTGCTTGTACTATCTATGAAAGGTTGTAGATAAAATTCTTAAATTCATAGATAAAAGATGAGTGGTCCCATAGGTTCAGGCTTCGACGATGCGGTCAAGATACCAGGTGTAAAGCCCTTAATTTGGTTCCACCAGAATCTTCAAGCGAGGTCACAGGCCGAGCTAAATCCCATTAGAGAGCCTATGGGGAAAGCGACGGGTGAGGTTCCTGCCCACCCATCCAGTGTTATAGATTTGGCTAAGTTGTGCAAGGATTTAACTAGTCTTGGAGGAAAGCCATACCCGGGGATAGATTCTTACATGGATTCGAGGACATGGATCCGCACTTGTGAGAGGATATTTGGTCTGATGGGTTTGATAGATGTGGTGAGGAGGCAGTTAGCTACATGGCAGTTAGAGGGCGAGGCATTGAGCTAGTGGGAGGTTATTGAGTCTGAGATTGATCGAGGTGGATTTCTATTGAGGAGTTTCATTGGAGATTTGAGATGAAGTTCCTTTCTAGGGCGGAGAAGGCTTTCAGGTAGAGAAGTTTATCCATCTAAAGCAAAGGGACATGACACTCAATGAGTATATCAATCGGTTTAATGATCTAGCTAGATTTAGGATGGGATTGATTGACACCCTACATAAAAAGGCTTTAAAGTTTGCTAAAGGGCTGAACTGACCTCTACGAGACTTAGTTGTGAGCCACATTCCTATGTTTGCTACATATAAGGAATTAGCGGAGATTGCTTTACGTAGTACAGTCTCCAAGGAGGAAGTGAATGGGGAATCCAAGAAGACTGGAGAGAAGATGCAGTAGAAAAATAAAAAAAGGGAGGATTTGGGGCCAAGGGAAAGATACAAAAGAAGGACGTGTAGTGCAAGAAATGTGGCACAAAATGGCATTTTATAATGGTTTGCAGTGTTGATTGCTCAAAGGTGAAGTGTTATAATTGCAACCAGTATGGGCATATAAAGTGAGTGTGCCCAACACCCTCGAGAGTTTCTATTTAGACTTCTACTCACGTGGTCCCGGCTTATGCACTAGATGTAGTACCGAACTCAAGCTTGCAACCAGTTGCAGATAAGGGAGAGAAAGCGGTGATCGAAGGTGTGTTGACTCTATCTAGTTTATCTATTAACACATTATTTGAAATTAGGGCTTTACATTCTTTTATTTCTAGTAGATTTGTTGATGACTTACTCTTACACATTAGTATATTCACGGAACATGTAGTTGTGCCAAACGCCGTTGGAGGATCGGTCTATTTGTTTATGTTATGTGGGGGGTTTAAAGTTGTCCATTTTAGGTGTCGAGTTTGATTGTGCTATCTTTGTTTTAGGATTCTCTGGGTTTGGGTAGATATCGGGCATGGATTAGGTATCGATCTATAGGGTAATTTTAGACTGCGATAGGAAGGTGTTAGGTTGAGCACACGTAGAGGGCGAAGCTTGGAGGTTTATTGCGATCCTCGAGGATTAGTCATGCTGAGCTACTTATGTTCATTGGACCTATCACATGACGATCTTGCTTCAATGCTTGTAGTATTAGATTTCCCAGATGTTTTTGCTAAGGTTATCGGTCTTCCGTCCCAGAGAGAGATCGAGTTTATGATCTATCTTATTGACAATGCCAGACCTATCGCCTGACCATTAAGGCATATGGCTTCGAAGGAAAGACGAGAGTTGAACAAGCAGGTTAATGAGCTGTTGGTAAGGGTTTTATTAAAAGATTCATTTCTAAGTGGGGATCACTAGTCGTCTTTGCCACCAAGGCGGATGATTCTTTGAGACTATGCATCGATTATAGGGAATTGAATAAACTGACACAGAAGAATCAATATCCACTGCCCTGCACAAATAATCTATTTGATCAGTTAGTTGGAGCTACGGTGTTCTCGCAGCTTGACTTGGCTACCAGACTCCATCGGTTGCATGTAGCCAAGGACAATATCCAGAAGACGGTGTTCCATACACCCAACAGATTGTATGAGTGGTTAGTCATGCCCTTCGGACTGACCAATGCACTGGCCAGCTTTGTTGGTTTGATGAGTCGAGTATTTAGGTGGTTGCTTAACAAATTTGTTCCGGTATTGATATTTTGTTATATTCGAGGACCAAGGAGGAGCATGCATTGCATTTAGAGAAGTGCTCAGTGCATTCCTTGTGCATAAGTTGAAGGCGAAGTTTTCAAAGTGCTATTTTTGGAGAGAGAAGGTAAACATTTTAGGACACATCGTCTCAAAAATGGATTAGCAGTTAAGCCCAGTAGAGTAGCAGCTGTTCAAGATTGGCATGTACCAAAAAATGCCATAGAGGTGAGAAGTTTCCTTTGTTTAGAGGGCTACTATCGGAAGTTCATTAAGGACTTCGTGAAGATTTCTACTCCTCTGGCCTGCCATACCAAGAAGAATCTAGTTTTCTCATGGGATACAAAATGCAAAGATGCTTTTATCAAGTTGAAGGAGGCGTTGGCAACTGCACAGGTCTTGGTATTACCCGATGGGATGAAGCCATTTACAATTTATACCAACGCCTGTAGAACATGGTTAGGTATGGTCTTGATGCAAGAAGGAAGGGTTGTAATTTATGCTAGTGGGTAGTTGAAGACCCACAAGAGAAACTATCCTACCCATGATCATGAGTTGGCGGCCATTGTCTTTGTGCATAAGTCATGGAGGCATTACCTTCTAGGAGAGAGGTTTGAGCTATATACAGATCATAAGTGTTTGAAGTTTTTGTTCTCCCAAAAGGACTTGAATTTGGGACAGCAAAGATGGATGGAGTTTTTGGCATCATATGATTTTGATATCTCATATACTCCGAGAAAGGGTAATGTAGTGGCAGGAGCTTTGAGTAGATAACATGCAGCAGTGAGTCCTTTGTTCTTGAAATGGAAGCATTTGGAGTTGATTTCTACATTCAACTTCCGACCATCATCAAATATTACTCATGGATTACTAGCAGCTTTAGATTTGCAGCCTACATTGATGGAGCATGTTGGGTCTAGGCAGAAGGAGGACAAGGAGTTAGTAGACATTATTGAGGGGATCGGTAAAGGAGAGTCATAGAATCATTTGAGATGTTATGCCATTGAGTCGAGATGATGGTTACGAAGGATGGTAGGCTTTGTGTTCCTCATATTATGGATTTGGTAGATGCGGTACTAGTTGAGTCTTACAGTTCTAGGATGACCATTCATCCTAGTGGTGAGAAGATGTATTGCGACATACAGAAAGTCTTCTTTTTGCTCGGTATGAAGAAGAATGATGTGGTGTATGTAGCTTGATATATGACTTTTTGGAGAGTAAAGGTGGAGCAGAAGCAACCGGGAGGATTGTTGCACCCATTATATATTCCTCGATGGAAGTGGGAGAGTATATTCATGGACTTTGTTGATGGTTTACTGAGGAGTAGGAGAGGGAATGAGAGCATTTAAGTCATAGTCGATCAGTTAACCAAGTGTGCTTATTTTATACCAGTGATGATTATGAGGAAAGCAGGATCGTTGGCGACTCTATATATGAGAGAGGTCGTTAGCTTACATGAAGTTTCTACGAGTATAGTTAGCGACCGAGATCCCATTTTCACCAGCGAGTCTGGAGGAGTCTAAAGGAGGCTTTGGGGATCAAGTTGATTTTGAGCATCGCATATCATTCGTAGACGAACAAAATGACGGAGAGAGTAAATTATGTATTGGAGGACTTGCTATGGATGTGCATCTTGGACTTTGGAGATGCTTGGGAGGATCACTTGCCGTTAGTGGAATTTACGTGCAACAACTGTTATAGCGCTAGCATTGGAATAGAACCATTCGAGGAATTATATGGTAGACCTTGTAGATCATCATCGTGTTGGTGGGACACTATGGATAAGAAAATTCTTGGGTCAGATATAGTGAGGAAGAGATTAAAGAAGGTGAACTTGATCCATAAGAGAATGAAGACTGCTCAGGATAGGCAAAAATCTTATGTTGACAAGAGACGTATGGAGTTAGAGTTCGTAGTGGGAGACACGGTGTTTGTGAAGGTTTCACCCCTTAAGCTTGTTATAGGTTTGGTTGATCGGGAAAGCTAGCATCGAGGTTTGTAGGGCCTTTCTCGACAGCTGCTAGAGTGGGGAAGTTGGTGTATAAAGAGAAACTTTAAGAGAAGTTAGCGAGGATACATGATGTTTTCCATGTGTGACACTTGTGGAAGTGCTTGCATGATATAGTTACCGTAGTCGAGCCGAGTTTGCTAGAGGTTGTGGAGGTCAATAAGTAGTCAATACTTTGTCATGCACCCACTCTTATATTAGAGCATGTCATAAAGCAACTCTGCAACAAGGTGATCAGACTTGTTACAGTCCAATGGGGAGACAATCCAGCAGAGGGTAAATGGGAGCCTGATGAAAAGATCTATGCTGCCTACCTACAACTCTTTTCTATTACGTTTCCAATTTAAGTCCAATAAGTATAGGCTATTTATGCATTAGGACTAAGCTTGGTATACCCTTTAGGTGGAGACCATTGGATGGTAGGAATGGCTGTAAACATGTCGATAGGACATGTTATGGATAATGAATGCTAGTGGATATATTTGGATGTATTGGTTGGACTATTATCTTTTACATGTTTAGGACATCATATCCTCTGGGTATACACACACACACTCACATTTGTAGCATGTTATCTCTTGATTGTTGTTATGTTAGTGGATGTTATGCATATTGCTATTGCATATGGGTTGTATGGTTGTTCATACATATAGAATTACAAGTATACTTACTTAGGATGTTGTAAACATTTAGATGCACTACATGAGCTTTTGCATGATAGAAGTCGACTAGATCAAAAAACCGCCTACTCTTTGCATTATAATAGGTTTACGTGCATTTCACATTGTATATATATGTATATATTACATTAGACAACTTCTAAGGACAATGATTTCCCATGAATGATGGATGAGTAGATGGTTGTAGCTATTGGCTGCTGTATGTTTAAGTTACATTTTCCCTCCCTTTGAGATTTCGGGGTCAAAATCCTTTTAAACAGGGAGAATGTAACACCTTGAAAATTTAATGGAAATTTAATAAAAAACTGATAAGAAAATTAAATTATATAAAATAAGGACTAAAAAGAAAATTTTCACAGACGTTCGAATTTGGTTATCAACTTGCACCATTGTGTTCGTACCAATTTTTTGGACAATTTTCATATATAACACTTTGAAATTAGAGTTAGTGTGGAGAAGTTACGGGTGTTTGAAAATTTGAAATAGAATAAAAATTTAAAAATAAAATTTCAAAAAATAAATACTACGACCGGTCGACCTGGGATGGTCGATGGCCAACCGATAGCGGTCGACCCAGAAGGGTAAGCGGTGGACCGTACATGTTGTGAATTTGTTAATTCTGAAGCCTGGACGAACAACCGAGATTGATTGCTTCGTTACAAAGTTGCGCAATGCGTTATTAATGTTATTGAAATATTCTCTAGGCCAAATCGACACACCATATCCATTCCCAACCCCTATAAATTCAAGCCTAACCTAACCCTAAAATCTATATAACAGTTCATCGTAATGAAACTCTACCTAATTCTAACCTCTCCTGTAGCCCCAATTTTTTTCAAAAATTAATATAAAATCAACTTAGAAGAATACAAGAAATTAGATCTAGATGGAGAAAGTGGAGCTAGCATACGGAGGGGTGACTCTCAAGCAAAGCAAATAGGAAGAGCTAAGGGCTGAGCTAAGTCAGAACAATTATGGTTAGATGATTATTAAAGCTAGATTTAAACTATTCTAATTGATTTTGGGTGCTAGAAATCTAATTGAAAAACTGTAGAATCCTAATTTGAAACCTATAATCTAGGGTAGAATTGAATTCACTCTAAATTTTTAAACCTAATACTAATATTAGCACACCCTTTTCTATTTAAACTATAAACCCACAAATCAGTAGTCCCTAAATCTTCAAACCCTTTATATAACAAATTGATATAAAATTTAGAATATGGACTGGTTGAATTAATAATTAGGGTTCACGGTAAACAATTAACGGCATGAATTACATGGAAAATCATCAATTGACACTTAAAAATGGAAGAACTCTAATTTTAGCCTACACCCGGTCGACCCCTGATCTTAGTGGTCGACCTATAGCAGTCGACCGGTTAACACCAAAAATGCAGTATTCAAACCTGGACGTAAGACTCGGGTTTAAACATAAAATTATATAAACTATAATAAATATTATAAGTTGTAAATTTCTGTATAAGCCAATTTTAAGGCTAAGTATTTATGCTAGAGATAGTAGGGAAGCTAGTTCCTTATGAGAGGATGCTAGTTCATTTCAGTGTTAGGTAAATATAGATTAGCCAATTGAGGGTCGAGTAATAGATTAGGGGCGATGTATTTCATAAAAAATCGGGTCAGCAGTGGACGTGCAACAGAGACAAACGGCCTAGCACAATGGGAGTTCTTGTATGCACTGTTCTGATGCGACGTGATACAGGCGGACCCAGGGCGTGCAATAAAAGGCATACACTACGATCGAGATATGGACACGGGTGCAGACGATGAGACACACCGACGAGTCAACGTTTTGGGTTCTCCCTCTCCAGGCGTAGTTGGGTAATGAGAAGTCATATTAGTGGGAGAGCAGTCCCCTAGAAGAGCATTATTATGATGACCGCCCTACACCACTGGCACCCAATATACATAAGATAGTGCGCCGTTGTCATGTCGATCGATGTAAAGTGACCATCAAGGTTCAAAAATGAAACAAAACGTCATAGAACCTATAGTATATCTCACAGCACATGAAATAAAATATAATATCACAGATATAAAACAGGAGAGACCATAATAACTAAGTGATCCAAAAATCAAAGTACATGTACATAGAGTTATACATCATCATCAAATAGAGTTTATATAATAGAAATAAACTCAAATAACTGTTTCATACTACTAATAATAAGTGAACACTGCCAAGGCTCCACAGTGTTTCACAATGGAATAAGCATAGAAATCCATATATAATGCGAGATAGATCTCTCCAGCTCATCCTCTGCACAGCCACTGCGTCACACCAAGAACTGCTATCTAGTCTACTCATTTTAGAGCACCCAAGATAATAAGAAGAAAAGCATAAAATCTCGAGTCAAACAACAATCTGGTGCGAGCGGTAAATGAATCAAAATACTATACAAGTCGATATAGTAAGGAGCAAGGTATATAAATCATACCTGACATGTCCCTACAACCAAAGAGTTAGCACATAATGACATACTATGCTACTCTACATATCATAAAGGTGTAACACAACCAAGTGTGATGTAGGGTGTCTCGGTATCCCTATATCACCTACCTATCTCTGATGACTACACTAGAGTGATAGGTGACTAGTGAATTAACCATAACAGATATAGCAACCATCAAACAATACTAACTGTCACTCAGTGTACTCTGGATATATGATAACTCATATGACCATATAGCATCCATTCTTCCGATCCGGGGTAGCCATTCTTCACTACCCATGAGCGTCCTCACGATACCCCTGCTTTAAGTACATAAGAAAATACTTCAAGTATCAACAATCCCTTAGTACGCGTATCCGAGCCCTTCCTTTGCACCATTTAACTTCCATTATCTTGGATGAACCATGCTCCAATCCTCCACTTAATGATTCCTTTATTCATCGAGATGTTATTCCTAAGGAACCATTCTACATTCCCCACTCTACTACTCCTTTCTTCATCGAGCCATTATCTTTGAAACCTAACTCCATTCGTCATCGAGTTACTATTCGAAGACTCTAACTTTCATCATGTTGTTGTACTGGTGTCAATCATCATATGAACAAGCCAACACCTGCAGCACGACCTCCAGAACTCCAAAGCTACACTCCAGAAATTCGGTCCCTATTTGACCAAGGATGAGAACTCGGTACCGAACTCAAGAGATCGGCACTGACTTCTATACTTAGCAATCAGCGGCTAAGTCTCTCCCCATCCGATGTCTTACTTCTATTACTCCATGCCCTAGTGCTCAAAACCCGACTTCTCTGCTCTAATTCAAGTTGTCATGTCTTCCAAACACCAAAATCGAAATACTAGAATCAAGTTGTCATAGCCTTAAGTACTTAGCCAAATTCCAGTCCATCGCCTTAGAACACCTCTACTAGCCGACATCTACCTCTCCACCATGTAGCTACCGACTTGGACTAAGCCACAAATGTCGGTACCGATCTTTGATGTTGGTGCCAACTTCTGTACTTAGTGAATTGGGGCTTGCGGTTTAAACTACGAGCTCCACCTACGCTATAGGTGTTGACTCAAAAAATGGATCAACACACTGGTTTCAGTTTGAAAGCACCAGCCCTGTTCTGACAGGGTAATATCACAGATCATAGGTATAGAAAAGGAATAGTAAAAGAAAGAAGACAGAGAATTTTTATAGTGGTTCGGCTGTTAATGAAGCTTACGTCCACTTTATAGTTTTATTATGACTGATTGCTGTTACAAGTAGTGTTTGATTACAATGCTTTTGATTATCCTTAGCTATATTGAATCCCTAGAGTTAGAATCCACTGGAGAATCACAGTGAATCCCTTTGGAGATTGTTGTGAGGGAGGAAAAGAGTGAAGAATGTTTCCAACAGAGTTTCAGCAACCAGTCCGGAGAAGATCCAGCTTATGTTGCAGGTAGGATGGTATTTATAAGGATCAGAGAGCTTTTGGGTTAGGCCACTTCATCAACTGCTCGTAGGTAGGTAGGGAACGACCTAGGGGGGTCTAGCTCGCGATCCAAGCCAAAACCATGGGTCGTTAGCGACCTATGGTCTATGGATCGCTAACGAACCATGGACTTGGTTCATATGCGACCTAATGACTTGGTTGCTCTTTCAATTACTCCCATATGCTAGGTCGCATCTTATTAAAATTATATATGGATCGCTAGTGATCCATCGTGTATGTGTCGCTAGCGATCCATACACTTAGTATTTTTTTGCTTCCTATCTTCTAGGCTTGTTGTCTTTATTTCCTTTAGCAAGCCATCATGTCTTCATGGATCACTGACGATCCATAGATATGGGTCGCTAGCGATCCAAGAACTTTGACCGTTTCTGAAGTTCCAAGTATGGGATGCTTTTAAGACCTTGTTTGGATGTTGTTTACGTAGTCTTGTTGCCCGTTGTTCCATTTTGATGGCAACCTACAAACTGTTTGCACTCGGCTGCTGATTGGGCTGAAAGAATGCTGATCTCTTAGTTTAGTCGATCTCAGCCGTTGCCTTAGTAATATATCTTGGCTCTCGTTAACTCCTTGCCTTAGCCTTTCTGGTTAAGTTCTAAACCATTCTGATGTCACGAGATTGTTCTGCTTTCTATTCGGTCCTACTGGGTTAAAACCCCGGATAACATTTTACCCTAGAGTAGTCTTTGTTGTAAACAAGGCGTGCTCTGGAAGTTACCATTTCCAATATATGTTCTTCGAATTCCAAGTGATCGCATTAGCGCTTTACGAGTACGTGGGGGGTCATGCTATTGATTACTTAGCTCTGGTTCTGACTGCTATTGCTTGTCGCAACAGGTCAAATTTCCTTTTATAGTTTCCCGGTATGATTCGTAGCGATGCACAGACGTCGGAGCACGAGTACGAAAAAATTATCTACCCCACCATTGACTCCTTAGATCGCAGGCGATCCAATGCCTTAGCGAAAATGGTGCTTCATTTTTTGTCTACCTACACATATGCTCGAGCCGACCTAGTAACTCATTCGACCCGAGTTATCCTTGTTCCTTCACGCGATCCAATTTCCATGCAATCCAATTCCAGGCGATTCAAGCACTTGCTCGACCTGATCCATTGCCTCCTTAGATCTATCTCATCCAAGCTCCACACCGTGATTCTCATATCATTTCTCATGAAACCTTACCCGACCCATCGTTCTTTGTCGATCCATACAGTTGATTCTAAACACTAGCTTGCCTTTGAATCGCCTCCAATCCATCGTTAGCTCGCTGCCGACCCATCATTGGCTTGCCACTGACCCAAGTACTTGTCACTGGCTTGCCTTTGGGACTATTTATCCAAGTCTTCGACCATTTTCACATTTAAAGCTTAATCCAAGGTGGGTCTGCTAATTAGTTTGCTAATTACAGCATTCGTGCAACGATTTGATGGCAAGTTTGCATTTGCAATGTCGTTCGCAAGAAGTTCGAGTAGATAGCGGTTTAACGGGTGAAGATAGCCAATCGAGTCTTGAGTTTTCTCTCGGAACGACATTCGGGATTTGGCCCAATGCTTGACGCATTTTGCTATCTACGTCCATTAGACCAGAATTGACTTGTGACCAGTCTTGAGTTTTCTCTCGGAATGACATTCGGGCTTGATGCATTTTGCTATCTACGTTCTTCCAGAGAATTTGGACTTATCCTGCTCGCTTGTTGTACGCTCGGCATTCCTGTAGTGAGAAGAGTTCTCTGTGTCGCTTCGGACAACGGATCCGTTATCGATCATTGATCGATAACGAGTAAGTGTACGGGAAGTAGAAACAAAAACAAAAAACAAAAAATAAAGTGACATAGGAAATTCTTTTCTTCTTCCACTACGAGCGAACTATCTACACAGGATAGAGCATTTGTAGTGTTTCGGGCACCGAGTTTATCCCATATAGATAGCACACTACACTTGCCCCAGCTCACACTTGAAATCCGACGTGTCGATTACAAGTTAATGTTTCTTTGGAATTCAAGTGTGGTAGGGGAAGCTATTAGTTTAGGTTAGATTTACCTGACCGTTTTAGACGCGAGTTCTGTTATTTAGAATGAAGCAGCCATCCATGCGTCGTAAGTCAAGCGGGGGAAGCCCGACACCCTCAGAAGTTGAGTCATCATCCATCACCCTTTTTCCTGCCACTTCGCAAGCTCAGTATGGCTAGTTGGTCCTGGTTGGGCCGATCGTGGATCGAATGCCTCCCAACTTTAGAGTTCTACTTAATCCGCCAGAGAGAGCTTCTTCGGTGGTTTCTGCTAAGGTTCTTCATAACATCTGTGTGCAACACAGAATTCCAAAAGAGGATATGTGTCTGCCAGAGAAGAACGAGTTTGCTCATATGCCTCCTCCGGGGTACACCGCTTGCCACCGGTACATGTGTTTGAATGGAGTCATGCCTCCCCTAGGGTACACCGCTTGCCACCGGTACATGTGTTTGAATGCAGTCGTGCCTTCCTTTAATAACTTTCTACGTGAGACTCTTTCGAACTTGGGTATTGCCCCATTTCAGCTTCATCCTAATGGTTATGCCATCTTGACTTTCCTACGTGTTCTTTTCATGCGGACGTTGAACCGTGCTCCAAGCTTTGATGAGTTGCGGTACTTTCTGTCATTCAAGAGGAGAGATGATTGCCACTCCTTGATTATAATCGAACCTCAAAGAAACTAGAAAATCGTCCTGTGCCTGCAGAGAAACTTGTCGTAATTCAAGGCGCAATATTTCTTTGTTAGAAGCCCCGAAGGGTTCAATCGTCGGTGGACAACACGGGGTAAGTTTCTTTTTTCCATTTATTGAGCTCTGATGCATTGCATGGAGTTTCTAACCAGTCGTATGCCTCTTGTAGTTATTCCAAGGCCAAATAGAGATGTGGCTCTCGATGAAGTTTGTCAGACTCTAAAGGCTATTAATGCCGAGGAGAGATGCGTTAAAGTTTTATTGACCAATGAGAACTTGCATCGATATGGATTACTGGCTCCGGGTAGATCTGCCGTCCAAGTTGAAATTCCTTCTCCAGCCCGATCCAAGGTTCGTACAGGATCTAATTCTTCCTCTCACGATTCCAAGGGAGGTGCCTCTCAAGAGAGAGAGAGCCCGTCAGGAGGATCAACCGAGGAGGGCTACGAAGGAGGAGACGCCACTACGACTAGATTAAGCGACCCGGTTAGAATGCCTCCAATTCTGGAGGAAGCAGAAGAAGATTTCAAGCACAGAGAAGGCAGGGTCGTGTTGGACTCAGAAAAAGAAGAAGGAGAGTTTGAAAGCAGTAGCGATGAGTCTAATGCAAGTGATGATCTCTACACAGAATCTGATGACGAGGACTCAGAATCGTGTGCCAAACTCTGGTATGAGCCCCATTCTTCCGAGCTCGCCTCTCCCTGATATAAGTGATAAAGGCAAAGCTCTAGAGTCTAGAAGGCATCAAGACTCTCCAAGTGAAGATGTCGGAGCGGAGTTCTTGGATTTCAGTGATGTTTATGTTGACTTTGATGAGCTCATGAAAGAAGATTTTAAATTTGATACGTTCCCTCCCCGCTCAAGTGATATCATGCCAGAAGTTAGTCTGGTTCCGCCTACGATGGCCGAAGTTAGTCCGATTTCACCTATGACGGCTATTCGTTCCGGTTCGTGATGAAACTTTAGGCCCACCTTAGAAATACACCACACGTCTCACTAGGATTGCACTCACTTCCTTTCATTCCTTTATTTTCGTGGTGTTTATTTTTATGCTTCTGAAACCTTTTATGTATGCTTCATGCAAGGTATGACGAGGGGACGAGGCCTTTACGATGACTTCGAAAAATTCACCGATTCGTAGCGGTATTCTAAGCGCACCTCCGGTCGTCATCAATTCCGAGAAATGGAGGAGGAATATAGGAGGAGGAAAGAGCTTGAAGCCGAAACCCGTCACCAAGAAGAAAGAGATCGGGCCGATCGTATAAAGGTGGGTATGAGAAGAAGAGATCTTTCGAGAAAGGGATGAACCATCGAAAAGGTTGAAGTTTGACCATCGTCCTCATTCTTCAGAGCTTGCTCCAACACATCCTTATATGGGTCAAGAAATTCCTATTACTTCTGCCCGGCTTCCGCCTTTGACTCATATTTCATCATCTTCTATTGTTACTGCTGCCCTCGGTGCTTCTCGCCCCCACCAGAGACCTGCCTATGTCCTTCCTTCGGGCCCCCTAAACTTGAGGCAACACTTCCTGGTTGGTTCTTGAAGGGGGTTAAGTTCGACCGCGATCTGGCCCTAGTTTGTAAAGATTCGTATACGCCGCACCTCCAGGCTATTCAGAGCGACTTAGAACATGCCGAAGGATGGGAAACTCTGTAAATAACTGGTGGATACGAATCGCAATAACTATCAGGAGATCCTCTCTTTCGAACTAGAGAAGGACGACTTTAAGAGGGCATGGCCGATCGTGACGCCAAGATTAAGAAGTTAGAGAAAGAGAAAGCAACGGCGCTGCAAGAGAGCAAGAGAAACGCCAACTTGCTAAAAGAGGTGAAAGAAGCGCATGCCCGAATAGAGATCGTCTAGAGAGATGAGATAAAAAAGCCACATGCAGAGGAGGAGAAACTAAAACAAGAATTGACCGTCTACAGCGCAATGATTGAGGCTTAACGGAAAACTATTCCCGATCACGACCTCATAGTTCAGGGGCATGACAAAACTATCTCTGGCCAAGCCGAGACCATTGCTAAGTTACAGGCTCAAGTCGCACGACACAGTGCCGAGAAGTCTACCGCTGAAGTTGAGAAAACTGCCGTGAGAGAGGATTACATAGAACTCCAAAATGCCTTTGAAAGAAAAATGGAGAAGCTAGAGGCGACCATTTTGAACTTTTATGTTAACTCCCTGTTGCACTAGGGGAGACCCAACTACCTGGGCCCGAAGTTTCCACGCACTCTTTCTTTTGTATGGGAAGGAGTCTTATCTGGCTTTTCTGATAGCGGCGATGTCTACATCGAGCAGGAGTTAGAGGACGCTTATCTGAATGAAGTGTCAAAGAAAGCGTTGCTCGAGGGCCGGGAAATCTTGCAGGCCGAGAGGGAGAAAGAAGCCATCGATGCCGCCTTGATAGCTGCCACCAAAGATCCCACCAAGCCCCTTATTTCTAGCACTGGCGAATCATCAGGGCAACTCCACGATCTTCCAGTAAGTTTAAAGCTTGAGATTCTTCCTCAGGTGGTGGAGCCATTGAAAGAAGGCGAAGGTGGTGAGTTTGAAGTCAACATTCTCGATCATTCCTCCGGTGCAGGTAATATTCTTGCTTCCTCTGAATTCGGGAGCATCCAGCTTATGCCACCAGAGCAGGAAGAATTTAAAGCTTTCATTTTTGATCTTATAGGTCCATCTACCTTTCCCGTTGATGTGCCAGCTTCTTCGGCGCCCGGACCCGCCACCATTTCTACATCTTCCATGGTTGTTTCTGTTCCAGTTTCCATGTCTGCGTCTGGCTCGTAATTGGGGCCGGTGGTTGAAAAGATAGCCGCACTTTATGGCCTGGATGACCCTTCTGTGTCTTTGGAAGGTGACATAACAGTGGCAGAGGCCAAGGAGCAGGAAGTTCAGGCGGAGCAGCCCCACAAAACTCAACAAGATCCGGTCGCTGTCAAGAAGGAAAAGGTCGAAGCGATCAAGCCTCAAAGAGCTCCCGCAAATCATGGAAAAACAAAGGGAAGGGAGGCTCTTCTGAGAAGGCTGCAGAGGAAGAATAGGACATTGTTACTGAGGTGTTCGTTGATATCACTGGCAGTGATAGCACTCCTGAGGCGATGCAGAAGCTGCCAATAAAGGGCGGAAAAGGGAGCAGTGGAAAGAAGCGTTGATAGGCTTCTGTGGAGACTGATTTAATTTTTGTTCTTTTTGAGTCATTTTGTACAAGTGCAGAGTCTGCATTTAGCGTCTTTACCGTGGAGTCTGTATTTTCTTTTTGTTGACTTGTGTTGTGTGGGTACGACCCTCACATTTTGACCCTGTGTAAAGAAAATTATAAGCAATATATTGATATTTTGGCTATACTCTTATCTGTCTGTTCGTACGTGTTATGTGTACCTGTGCTTGTTTTATTTCATACTTTTCTAGTTCTGTGATTACATCCAAAGCCCTTCGTTTGAAGTAACAGAACTTAGAGATTAACAGAACTTAGATATTAACAGAACTTAGAAATTAATAGAACTTTGGAAATTAACATAACTTAAGAATTTTTTTTTAAAATTCTTTGTTAACTTCCTTGTTTAAGAATTCTTTGTTTGGAGTGACAGAACTTGTGAACTTATTGTTTTCATGTGTTTTTGTTCAAGTACCAGTGTATGCCCCCAATTCATAGGGCTGTTTACTTCAAACAATTTTCAAATGACCGGAAACTTAAGATTTAGATAATTCTTATATCAAACTTGAAATTTGGCTAAGTCACGGCTTGATTTTCCTTCTTTCGAAAGTTTTGCAACTTTAGCATGTAATCCCAGTTTCTTATAATATTCCAGCAAGCGTGCAATATGCGTGTTTAAGAGATGCACATTGCATGGGTTAGCTGAGGGCAGTTTTGATCGTTAAGTGTCCTTAGTCGAAACTTTTCTATTGGTTTGTAGCATTCCAATTTTGTTGGAGTTGGCGCTGGTTATGGAATGCGTGGTTTTTGGTGCTCCTCGGCATTGCCTATGTATGGGCAACGTGAGGAGCATATGTTTTAGTGCTCCTCGATGCTGCCTATCTTCGAGCAGGGCGAGGAGTTTAAGTTTTAAGAATCAGTGCATGATTTTTCATGCTCCTTGGAGTTGCCTATCTTCGGGCAACGTGATGAGTTAGTGTTTTGGAATTTAGTGCGCTACTTTTCTTTTTCCTTGGTGTTGCCTATCTTTGGGCAATGCGAGGAGTTATTATTTTAGTGTGTGGCTTTTGTTTTTCCTCGGTGTTGCCTATCTTCGGGAAACGTGAGGAGTTATTTTTTTAGTGTGTGGCATTTGAGGTGGGCGGCTTTTCTTTTTCCTCGGTGTTAACTATCTTCGGGCAAAGCAAGGAGTTATTATTTTAGTGCGCGGCTTATGAGGTGCCCAACTTTTCTTTTTCCTCAGTATTGCCTATCTTTGGGAAAAGCGAGGAGTTATTATTTTAGTGCGCGGCTTATGAGGTGCGTGGCTTTTCTTTTTCCTCGGTGTCGCCTATCTTCGGGCAACGTGAGGAGTTATTATTTTAGTGCGCGGCTAATGAGGTGCGCGACTTTTGTTTTTCCTCGGTGTTGCCTATCTTCGGGCAACATAAGGAGTTATTATTTTAGTGCGCGGCTTATGAGGTGTGCGGCTTTTGTTTTTCCTCGGTGTTTCCTATCTTCGGACAACGTGAGGAGTTATTATTTTAGTACGTGGCTTATGAGGTGCGCAGCTTTTCTTTTTCCTTGGTGTTGCCTATCTTCGGGCAACGTGAGGAGTTGTTATTTTAGTGCATGGCTTATGAGGTGCGCGACATTGTGCACTCCTTGGTGTTGCCTATCTTCGAGCAATGCGAGAATTGTTGATTTTAGCCTTCACGATGTTGCTGTAGCAACATCGGTTTTTAGAAGTCAAAGACCGGGTTCCGCCGATCTAACGGTTTGAGTCGATTTGCATCCGTCGACTCGGCGGTAATTATTATGAACACAATTTTGTTGGTTCAAGAAGCAAGCTTTATTAAGGAAAGCAGGGCAGTTTTTGCCTATGCCCAATGCCCCCGGCATCCCAGGATGGCTTATTTGCTGGAAAATAAAAAGAATACACAAGGTAGATTTTAGACATAGTAACGGCGAAGCGGTTCGCTATTCCATGCCCTGGGAACTTGAGTTCCATCGATGGTTGTTAGCTTGAAAGTCCCATCGCTTAGCTTTTGATTAATGACATATGTTCCCTCCCAGTTTGGTTTGAAGGCCCCTGGAACGGGGTAAACTCGCTTGAGCACAAGATCTCCCACTTCGAAGGTTTGAATGTGAACTTTGGAATTGAAGTACCGTGCGACCCTTTTTTGGTATGCGGCAGTTCTCAGCTCCGTTTCTTCTCTTTTCTCATCAACTATGTCTAGCGATTTGAGTAGGAGCTGCTCGCGAGAAAAATTGTTATCTTTTATCCATATGATTTACTCCTATCTTATACTAATTAGTTGTTTAAGCTAGACCGACCCGTGTATTTTTATATACTCAGGTCAGACCGAGTTGTTTCAGGTTAGATACCTATTATTGGACTTTGCTTTGCTGCTTCTGCCTTGGATATCTGCTTATCTATTTTTGTGTAGTTTTGTAGTCTTTTTTATTAACTCTAATATGTATCAATTTTTTTGACTTGTTGTATATAGTGTGGTCTTAGTACCACTCATTTTGTATTGTACTGGAATGTATTTGTGTATATGTATATATATGTTTGACTGCCACTACAACAAAAAGACCCTACGATAGTGCCAAAAAAAGCTATTAAAGCCTATAATAGCGATTGAATAAATGCTGTATAACGACATGTTATTAAAAACAGTGAACAATTTATAGCGCGTAATAAGCGCTATAAAAAGTAATAATATAATAGCGCTAATAATCCGCTATTTTAAACATTTTTATAGCGGAAAATTATGTGTTAGTGATTACTTTAATAGCGCTATTTGACCGCTATGAAATTCGTTATTAGCCACAAAATACTTTTGTCTTTTCTAAGATAGCACTAATAATGCGCTATAAAAAGTATTAATAGCGGATTATGAGCGTTGTATATGGACACGTTATTGTAAACGTTGACTTGTCACAACACCAATATGCCGCTATAGAGATTCAGCTACAATAGCGCTTATACTCTATTATGATATTATCTTTTATAGCACTTTTTATAATACCATAGCGCTTTTCCTGTTATGCATCTGTAATACTGACAAATTTAATAGCGGTCATTCGGAGCTATTAAATATTTATAGCGGTTTTCAAGTGCTATGGTTTACTTTCACTATTCAAAAGTTTTCTACATCCTATTCATAAACTACAATATTAAATAACAATATCAAAATGCACAATAATAATCATTTTAAAGATAAAATCATTTAAATAACGCAAAAATCATAAAATATAATAAAAATATAGAGATGTAACACATTACATTAAACATATCAAATATTCGTACACATAATATCTTAGAGCTTAAACCACGTAAATCAAAACGTAATAGCAAATGTTTTAAGCACACCCCAATAAAAATAATAGTAAAGTTTAACAAAAAAACAAGTACATATTTAGTTGTTTGCATTATAAAGAAGACCACAACTTTCGCATCCTTCTTCTTTCACACACCTGCAAATAAGATGAATATTTACATTAGGAATGAATATGAATAAAACACTAACGAAATTTGATTTTTAGATAGCAAACAATAATTTCAGCATAGCTCGCATTAATTAATCATCGAGAACCACGTTAACCTCACTCCAGCTAAGAAATGAGGTCCACTATCTTCATTCTTCATACGGCAAAGTTAAATATTTCAAAACAGCATGTTATAAACATCCACACATCTACTAAATTTTGTTTGTTTTCAAGGACAAACAACTAATAGATCAAAAAATATAAAAATTTAGAAATCAAATAGTGTTTCGTATTAAATATCCTAAGCGAAAAGCACTTGTAAACTCCAAATAAATATAACGACACACACTAACAAAGTTCAAGGTTGCATGCCCTACCAGTGAATTGAGAATCATATTTTGGGCACACCTACAAAAAGCACTCTAATGATTAATTAAATAAATGAAACTCAGGAAGTAATCCAGAGTGTAAGTGTATAGCGTTCCTCAATTCAAGGAAGGCACTAATGGTTATATTCTTCACATAAACCAAAAAGGAACTGCCACCAAAACAATAATCATTGATATTGTAAAAAAACTTGGTGCAAAATGAGTAAAAGCGTAGCCTAATTTTCCAAACCCTTTATAATTAATTATTCAGGTATCAAATAGTTCGTTATGAGCACATCCAACTGACTTTTTGACTTCATACCCAATTTGGTCCGAATAAATAATGATGATTTTATAAATTTACTCCAATTTGACTTTCATTATGAACATTCTACCTCTATTACTAGACAAATAAATATCTACCCTACCGGGTGAGAGATAATTTTCTTAAAAAACAGGATGATGATCATCGAGTCAAAAATTTGAAGCACTGGCATTTACATCTAGGCTTGATTTCTTTGTAGGTTTCAAGAAGAAAGAAAAAAAGCACACAGGTAAAGAACAAAAATACCTTCAAGCAAAATCTTCAGTTGACCATTGATCTGCAATTTATTTCCAAAAATTAATAATGATGGAGAGCACAAATTCTAGTCACTGTACGCATCTACATTTTCTACTATAGCTTCATTTATCAGAACAGGAAACAAACATTACACACTGAACAATTTAAGTATAATAGCATGAACAGTTTATCCATAAATAAAAAATAAGTAAAACCCATATATGTTATATAATTAACTAAAAGTTTCAGAAATATAATTTAAAATAGAGGTAGCAATTGTTACTCATTGAAGTCAAAATGCACCAACTGAGTATCTTTTGATATTTGCAGCAGCCCTTGGGTTTGTCTGTATATGAAAAAGGTGAAATCAAATAAGATGATAAAAGTTGATATGATTTTATATGTGCGTTATTATAATTGATAGAGATACAAGATAAAACATTAAAATGCACAAAAACGTAACTATGATGCAGATGACAAAACCTCAAAAACACTTTTCAGTGACAATTGCAAAGTATGTGAAATAATGAAACAACATCAAAACCATTGTTAAGGCTTGAGATCAAGCACATGAAAGAAAATGAAAATGGATAGCCCACAAGAGATTCTTATATGGCATTATTTGAACATATATTAGATGAAGCAAAAGTATTATATTTTATAATAAATATAGAAACCATTAGGGAATTTGACAAATAACAATAGCTTACAGTCATCAAAAGGAAGAACCATTGTCATGTGGGACATCATTTGTGGTTTGCTACTCTGTTAAAGAAAGATGATCAGTTTATTTAATGTCACCTAAAAAAATGGAGGTCTTGAATTTGTAATCAGTGTTGTGTATGGATCAAATGAAGTTACTAAAAGAAGAAAATTATGGGCATCTCTACTATTAATAATAAAAGTTGATTGAACAAATTTCAACCGTGTCTTTTTGGACTTCCCAAGATACCCTTCCACGTCCCCTTCCATTTTATATCTGCTGTTTTGTCTGTTTTTTCTCCTTCCACTCCAATGGAGAAATCCTAACCAAATTAAAACGCAACGCCATCATCTTCACTGAAATAATCCATTATCGAGCTATTCAATCACCGGAGCAATCCTCAAGCATTAGTAATCCATTACCTTCACCAAATTAAAAACCCTAATCTTCATCATTGAACATATTGCTATTGGTGCCTCCCCTATCAAAGATAGTACTGGTACACATCTCTTGCTTGCTTTTTTTAGTCTAGAATTGTGATCTGGAATTAATTTCTAAACAATCAACTGACGATGTTTTTCTTATTTCCTATTTCGTTTAATTTGAATTGATTTTAAATCATTTAGCTTATTTTTGATAATGCTACATTTTATCTATTTCGTTCAAAGCTGCAATTCGATGCAATATTAAATGACACAGTTTTAATCCAGTAATTACATATTGGGAAAAGTAGTGCCTTTTTGTTTTAACAAGTAGAATATTTTTCATAGTACACATAATCTGGAATGGGGGTTCCAGAATAGAATAAGCATTTAACAATAATAAATTTTTGTCTTTACTAGGAGGAAAATATCAAAATTATCCAGGCAGTTCTGCTGGATCAGTTGAGAAGCTTTGGAAAACATTTTTTGCTACCACAATTGAACGGTGGGACAACATAAGGGATAAGGTACTGCCAAATACTAAGACTCAAAGTGGTGACCGAATAACAAATATTTCTTATACTTTTCATGGTAACAAAGACATAATGCACAATAGTGCCTTTTGCAGTCGTCGGTCATAAAATAGGTTTTTAATATTTTTAAGCTATGGCATTAGCAGAGCCACATAAGGTCGAGGGAGGGCTACCCCCACTTACATTTTAGCAGTGATCTAAGAAATGAGTAAAGAAGCAAATCCTATATAAAATATTCATATTGGAAAAAAAAGCAGAGCAAAATACAAAAAGTGTGAAATCTTCCTAATAACTTGAGATTTTCAATGGAAATCATTCTTAAAATAATTTGGTGAATATGATGAGGGAAGAAAGATTGTTTTTCTAAGATATGCAAGTGAGTTGTGACTATGCTATACTTCCCTTTCTTTCCAAGAGACATATTTACACAGGCAAAACTGTAGTAGTAATATTGTAGAAAATGTACAATAACATATATTAAAGCATGCTAATAACAATTATATTTTGCTAAGGAGTTATCCAAGTGATGTTAATTTTATAGAATAATGCACCTATCCATTCATCATAAAGTGGAGATCTCATATGAGTACCTTGTACTATAAAGTTATATCATGGTTCTGTGCTTGATGTGGAATTGGGAGTTAGTTATGTTGCCTACCATATCCTGTATCAAAATTCCATGGATGTATACCTTATGTAGCATAAATTTCCTAGCATAAGATTAGTCCTTGATTATATGAATTAAAATTATTATTTAGCAAAAATAATTAAAGAAAGCATTTTGAAAAAATAGGGAAGTACTCTTGGACGTGTGGAATGTTCCTTATGAAAAGGGTTTAGCTTATTATTCATCTAAGAAAACTGATTATTGTTAGAAGGAATAAATATGAACATGTAGTTACTTTAAAATTCAGATATTTGTAAGCTCAAAAGTGCTAAGTTAGTGTTGATAGCTATTTAAATCAGTTGCAATCTGCACACAAATAAATAGGGCACACAACTACATTATCAATGCACATGTAGTCAGATGCCATTCATATCTAGGGAATCAATAAAATGAATATTATCCTACAGACCCTACACAATGAAATAATTTTGCACAACGAGTAACTAGCAAAATCTATTTATTTACTAATGGAAGTTTTCCAAAGACATGATTATGAGCTGCACCCTCCTTTCTAACAGTTAGTCTCATATGTTATCTCCAAGAGAAAAAAATTAACTCAAATATTAGATTAACAACTATGTGTCTAGGAAGGTTATTCTAGGTTTATTATCGGTCAACGATTACTACTGTCGTCAAAAGGTAAATCAACCACACTTATTACCCTTAACACAGCTGAACAATAAAATGATAAGAGTGAATCGTTGTGTAGAGCATACACAGACATTATTTTACTGCATTGGCAAAGTTGGTGAACATATTACATGCATGTCCAATAAAAATAACTATCTGTTCACTTTCATATTTTTCATATTAACATTGAATGTCTTGAAGATCCACTCCCAAAAATGTTTCAAAACCTTATCAGTGGTCAACAGCCTTACGCGCTGTTTGAATTTTTAGTATTTAATTTAATAACTAACTTTACTCAAATTTTCTGACTGCCCCATCTTGGTCACGCCCCAAATCCTTGATTTGGCCAGGAAACAAAGCACTACATGCAATCTATTCCTATGTTTATCCCAGCTTGGTATTTGAGCATTAATATGGGCAACTTCCTTACATTGTTCTTCACATTTATTCAAAGTGCAACTTTCTTACATTATCAGTAGAGGTTTCGGGTTACCAATGTTTACATTATCAGTAGATGTTTCAGGCCTTGCATTATTCCTATCAACGATTTAATGAGATTAATTGGTAGGCTTTTGAACACAACTTCTTAATGAATGCTTCTCATGTAGTGGTACAAATCTGTGCTTATCTAAAAAATAAACTCAAAGTATATTCACTTCAAAAACAAACCTGAAGTTAACTCCTTATTTACTGCACAGTATGACACCAACGTTATGGTCACAAATATAATAATTATTCCTATATGGCATCGATGTTAAGGATGTCTAATATTTCAAACTCCTTAGTTAATTATATAATTTTTTTTACTAAGGTACTTTAAAATTTTACTACAGTAGGGACTTCAAGTGATGAAGGCCATAATTTTTGCATCAAAGGAAGATTCTATCGACCTTATAAATTCAGTTAATGTAAGCCAAATTGAAAACAATTATTGGTGAATAAAATAGGTTGAGTTTTTTCCAAGCTCGAAGTCATTTTATGTGATGGCAGAAGAAAGTTTTTGCAAGTTCAATGAGTAGCAAGCAAAGCTTATAGCTTATGGTATTAGTGGGGTTTATGTCACTTTATCTATGTCATCACTAATTATTTTTGTTTTTGTATACATTTTATGTCCGATATTATTATACATAATATACATGGTATCATGCACAACTGAACACCATTTTGTGTTGCCTGTTCAATTTGAAATGTAATGGAATTTTTCATTATTTGTATTATTTTTTAAGCTGGTTGATGGATTAAATTAAATGAACTTAAGCAAAAGCTGTTCCAATTTAACTTACAGATAGATCTTGGATTTATCCTTATTTGATTTGCTTGAGCTTTAAATACGAGTTGATCCAATTTAAAAAATAATGGATTTAGGTAGATTAGATCTATGTGTTATTTACTGTAACTTTTGCCAAATTTATATATATTTAAGGGTCATTTGTATGAAAAACATTAGTCAAATGTATGTATGTATGTTTATAGATGTTTATTTTTGAAGTAAATGTTCATACAATTATTATCTTTATAGTTCAAGTATATTTTATTTGGGTTCATATTGTTATTATAGTATTTCTTTATTTAGATTACTTATTAGATGATGCTTTTAATTAAGGGATCGATGTGTCATCGCATCACGAAATCAAATAGTTGTAGAATATAGTTGTAGTACGCAAGACAACAAACAGAAGAGGATACCATTTTGTATAGTCACCGTTTAAGCATACCAAATTAGAATTTGCGTCCACTTGGAATGAGAAATAAATAGTTTTTTAGTAGTAGTGTCAAGCCTTTAAATAATTTTAACTTGAAATGTTGGAGAAAAACGATTTGAAAGGAAAACGGATATAATTCATACGTTTACATTTTATACATATTGAGAGTGAAAAATGTTGGATAATTAAAACAAAAACTCAACTCTTTTCATTGTTTGACCTCTTGCATTTTTTATTAATGAGAAAACATTTTTATTTATAGGATGTTTATTTATTGTGATTGACATGCTTAAGAGAGAAGAAGATATGTTTATTGGATTCTATCTCTTTTCTTAGAAAAAAGAAGATAAAATCTACATGAAATATTATCTTCTTCATTCTCCAAATCTCCCTATCCTTCAACCTTGAGTGCACAAGTTTGAAGGACGGTTGTGTTAACCTTGCGCAGCGGACAACAATTATACATTCAAGTTGCTTTCATAATCGGATGTCAAGAAAGTTACCCATGTTGTACAATGCAATCTCTAATGATGTCAATATGGGTAGTTAAGATCTCATGCTATTTGTATGACATTGATTGCATATTATAGAATTACCTTCTATGTAACAACAAACATTTATATTTACTCTACACCTCATACAAAAGTGTGTCATTGAATTAATGCATGCACATTTTGATTAGAGTAGATCCATCTGAGCGTGCATATACACTCGTATATATAATACAGATCTAAACAAATTTTCCTTCCCTGCATAATTACTGGAGACTTTAACAGCTTACCCCACACACTTGACAAAGTTAGTGGAGCATTTGAAGAGTTTTCTAAATGCATATCTCTAACTAAAAAAATTTACTCTATGAAAATTGGATTGACGATCATCAAATCATAAAAAGCTGTTAAAAAGCTTTATTCTAGCTATGTTAAAGTATTACATCTTACGTACAAATCATGATAACTTGTATATTAAATGTTTTCACAAAGAAAACACTTTACTATGAAAATTTGATTAATGGTCTAATTTTATTATTCACATACATGTTGCATAAAAGTTTTAATGATTTTGAAAGATATACAACTTATATCTGTAATAAGATTCTAGAAAGTTCAAGTTCTTCAGTTTCATCATTTGTAACTATCTACTATATACACGTTGATTGAGAAAAAATTTGATTCAACCCACAAATCATTATGCCAAAAAGAAATTGAACTTCCAAGTAAGGAGTTGAAATCCTCAACTTCCTCAGAAAACAGTTCATTAAAGAAAGTTTCAACTTTCATTAAAGAAACTTCAGTTTGGAATATGCATGTATGATCAAAAAGTGGAGAAGGATCATTATTTTGGTTTTCATGTAAAAGATATACATTTATACTGTAAAATTTTGATTCTACAAACGTACAATAGAGTTTAGTTAGAAAATCAACATCACTTGTGATCCAATAATGGAAATGAACTTTAAACATGGTTTCCCAAGAAATACATCGCATATAGATACCTTTCTTTCATTTAATTATCTCCAGGTATCATTAAAACCTGAAATGACCCTCTCTTTTTATACCTTAATTTGTAAGGATTTTTTTTAAAATAGATATATATATATATATATTTATTAGGATATATATATATATTTATTAGGATATATATATATATTTCTGAAGCCTAGAGTCATTTTTCCTTTTATCAAATAAACAATTTATCCACGATCAAAATTTCTACCAATATAAATATATCAGTGTATTCATAAAGATATGCACATACATATGAGGATGCATGTGTCCCTCTTGTTTAAATCAGAGTTATGGTAAACAAGAGGATAATTTGATTGATTAAATTTAATCAATCCACACATAGTTCAATTTAATTCATACAACAAAATTCCACCCATATATGTATTTGTAAGATTTTAACTCTTGATTTCTTGCTGGATTCTCTATGAAGGGTAATTCCTAGAAACAAGGAAATTGTGTTATGATCACATATAAATGTTTGGTGTAGTGCTTATGTCCTGAAAATGATATAAGTTTATATCATTTTCTATGTTTGATTTTCTATAAAATATGCCTTAGTTACAAACTCTTTTCTGGAATATTTTTAAGTGAGATATCATGTTCCTAAAGCTTAATTCTTTGATGTCATGATGCTATGCTAAATGAAATGCAAGCATGAATGAGTTTCCTGAGACCCTGAGGATCCAAAACATGGTTTTAATGGTAAGATGATTTGCTACAAACCAGACTCTTTGTTCTGATATAAGCCATAGGGCTTTAAAATCCATTTGAGCAAAGCTTTAGTGAAAGGAGTTCAGATTCGGGTTAAAATGCAAAGGTAACTGATGTGCAAATATTCGAACTAAATATGTATAAACATGCATATATACAAACTATCATGTATATGGCTTTCAACTCCTATGGAAACAGATTCTTCCTTTATTCAAGAATGAGGTATAAAACATTTGCATAGTACAAATTGCATTATGAAAACATGTAGACACATAATACATTTTCCCTATGCCTTTAAACTCTTGTAGGCAAATGTCATGATGAAAGAATAAACCATATTGTTTATTGAGACTCAACTATCCAGATTTCCAATACTTAATCCTTTTCAAAGACTCAAGATTGACTAATACATTTATAAAATATAACCATCCTATTTATCATAGTATTCTTGCTCAGATTTACATACAAAATCATAGGTTAACTTCTTCAACTTTTCATATAATATACAAATTTATAAACTCCAGTTACAAGTCAATTCCTTAGCAAAATACTTAGCAAAATATCCATCCATCATTCAGTACTTAATACAAGTGATAATTTAAAAATATCAATACATGCAGATTTCATCTTTTAAGCTCTTATTTAACTAATTTTAGCATGCTATAATCTTCTTCTCAAAGCCTTGCTCCTACTCCTACTTAGTTGCTGCAATTCCTGAAAAAGCATTTGAAGCTGCCCCATATTAAATGAGACACCCCATATGCCATTAGCACACTAGGGTCAGACACATGTCTGGTATGAGAAAATCCACTAAAAAAATTGGTAAATCAAGTTAAAGTTGAAACATATATAAATCAGTATATCCTGCCTTTAGAAAACAAGTAAGTCATAGTGTGCATGTTCTGTGTCAGTGTGCATGTGCAGACTTAAATCTTTCTTTCCAGAAACCTTATAAAGATATGGAACATGCATACATTCATACAAATCAGCCATAAATCAAATAAGCATCCATACAAAACAGGGAAATCACCAAAATGAATTAAATCATTTATTCCCTACTCAGATTTCATCCAGGAAAACTCTAGTTCCTCCTTATATCAAATTTTATTACATTGATATATTTATCTATCTTGGTCTCATATGCAATCATATGAATCAATGGACACATTGTAATGGACTAATTCACTACATTACACAAAGATCTCAGGACTTAAACAAGCCATGTGTCAACTTGTATTGCTCAAGACACAAGTCATTCCTGCAATGCTCTTGACCCCATTTCCTAGTTAGTTTTAAGTTGATAATAACTCTTTTGATTTTTCATGACTAAACCATTCAGTGAATCATTTCACTAAAACAAATATCCATGTCATGGCATTTCATATCTTTCATAACCAAACAAAGACAAGCAGGCAATTAAACATAGGTGTCTAATAAATAAGATTCTGCATCCATATATATATATATATATACTTGCATTTTAAAAGGGGTATAGGCAACTAACATTGGCTTATGGCTTTTGAGAGAGTTTTTCATCTTGCAAACATCTATGCTTAAGTTAAACTCAGAATGACCAAGTTTCACTGAATCACAAATTTATTTGCTATGTATATGGCTATTTATATACTTTCATTGAATTAGGAGCATCAGCACATAGGCAACCCTATTGCACCCCTAATTCCTTTTTGTCTCAAGCCTCAGCACCTATACACAAGTATATTACAGCTCAACATGTTTATATTCTCTGGGTTATGCCAGAACCAACACTACTAGCCTATATTCATCATTTGATTCTCTGGGTATTCACTTATTTTTTCTAATATTAACATATCAGAGAGATCTGGGTTTATAAAAACATATTTACTAATAATACTTAGAACTTTCACATAATAGATCAAGTAGAACAACTAAACTAAAGATCAAAGCATTTTCATCTTAGAAATCAAAGAAAGATAATCACATATGAAAATACATTTTAAGAAAGATCAACTTATAAACTGGCTACCTTCATTAGGACTTAGTGCCTTAGATTTTTGAGTGAGTTTTCTCACCTAGCTCTCCTTCACTTCTTAGTTGATTGATAAGCTTCTGCCTTTGCCCCCAATCCCTTTTCTTCACTTGTCTTATATATATATATGATATATATTTTTTTTCAAAAGCTATCCAGGAACAAGAGAAGGCCCCTCTTATCACTACTTATTTATGCAGGGTTCTTCTAGGGTTTAAGGTGCTAGCTAAAGTCATTTTTTCCCACCTAAAATCATGCCATTTGCATTTAGTTTAAACCCAAAATCCTACCCTCCCCGGCTCAAGTTTGTGGAGAGAAAAGTGGTTTTATCATTTTGGTTATTTTTAGAAATTTGCTTTTCTAGAAAATGCTTTTTCTCTTATCTAATATCATGCTAAAGGTGTGACTTGATTTCCATTTTTTTATCATATATATATGCCAAGGGTTCTTCGTAATTATGCCTATACAAAACATATCACTGGTTTATCTTACTTTTCTATTTTTAGCTTTCACTTAAATAGCATGTGCTTCCCTTATTTATTTATAAAAGGATTGCTCCTTTTATATCTTTATTCTTGCTTTCTGCCTATAGTTAAAATACATTTGTGTATTTTTATTTTACTGATTTGAATACTTGTGTTTGATTAGCATACATATATGTATATATATGTCTTACAGAAATAATTAATACATATATATGTCTATACATTATTTTTACTGGACACATATGCACATATACACTCAAATACAACCAGTAGCATCCATATATATAAATGCATATAGCTTTTAAGGATTTAATCTATTTATATATATATATATATTTTCATACACATCAACATATGTTCATTCATATCATCCAGGAATTAAGCTTCTATTCATGTGTATTTCCTGTGCACACATGTACACATATAGCTACACCATATCAAGCCATATCAATTCCTCTTCAAAATTAGTTTAAAAATTATTTTAAATTTATTTATATTTTCAAAATAAATTCCTAAAATCTTGGGTCATTACATATACCCCACCTTTTAGAAATTGTGTCCCACAATTTTTTCTAAGCTTAAATCAAATTTAAACTTAATTCAGAGAATAAATACATTCTCAACGAAATAGATTTTTAGTTCTATCACAATAACTAAAAATACATGCATCCAAAAGGAAAACAAATTAAAAATCAGAATTACCTTTAATCTGAAAATAACTTAGGATAGTTCATCCTAACCTTGTCTTCTAATTCCCATGTGCAATCACTAGGATCAAGACTCCACTGTACCTTCACAAGTTTCAGTGATTTATTCCTCAACTTCTTCACATCCTTTGCCAAAATTCCCACTGGATCCTTTTCATAAATCAAATTAGGATTTATTTGCACTTGGGTTGGGGTCTCAAGAATTTCTGCCTTGTCATGAACCCACCTTCTCAATTGTGATACATGAAAAACAACATGCATCCCTTGAATGTTTTCTGGTAATTCCAACTTATATGCCAAGGAACCAATTCTTTCCAGAATTTTGTATGGCCCAATATATCTTGGGGTTAACTTGCCTTGTTTCCCAAACCTCAGTACATTTTTCATAGGTGAGATTTTGATGAAAACAAAATTTCCTACTTCATATTCCACCTGCTTCCTTTTCATGTCTGCAAATTTCTTTTGCCTGTCTTGAGCTGCTGCAATTCTCCTCCTTACCAGCTCAATTTTCTCTTTAGTTTCTTGTATGTACTCAGGCCCTAAAATAGCTCTTTCTCCTGTTTCTACCCAACATACAGGTGATAAACATGGCTTGCCATATAAGGCTTCAAATGGAGCCATCCCTATGGTGCTTTGATAGCTGTTATTGTATGTAAACTCAGCTAAATGGAGATAATCTTCCCAGTTACCTCCAAAATTCAGTGCACATGCCCTTAACAAGTCCTCTAAAACTTTGTTCACCACCTCAGTCTGCCCATCTGATTGTGGATGGTAGGCAGTGCTTAAGCATAATTCACTTCCCATGGCTTCTTGAAAACTTTTCCAGAACCTTGATGTGAAGATGGTATACCTATCACTCATAATAGTTTTGGGAATGCCATGTAACCTTACCACCTCCTTCATAAATACTTGAGCTAATTTTGGTGCATTCCTTTCTGATTTGACTGGAATGAAATGTGCCACTTTAGTTAGCCTATCTACTATCACCCATATACTTGTGTTTCCTCTTTTAGATCTAGGCAGTCCATCTATGAAATCCATAGATATATCTTCCCATTTCCACTGTGGTATGCTAAGAGGTTGTAACAACCCTGATGGCTTTTATGTTTCTGCCTTGACTTGTTGGCAAGTCATACATCTTGCAATATATTTGGCTACATCTGATTTCATTCCCTTCCACCAAAAATTTCTTTTTAAATTTTGATACATCTTTGTACTGCCTGGGTGTATGGAGTACTTACTCCTATGATATTCATTCAATATTTCCTTCTTCAACTCCATGTTTTCTGGAACACATATTCTATCCTGGTTTCTTAAATAACCATTTTTATCAATATGGTAATTTGTCACTTCTTCCCCTTTTGATATGAGAATTTTCTTCTCCAATAAGTTTGTGTCTTGTTCTTGCATTTTTCCTACCTTCAAAATTAAATCTGATTGCAGAGACATTAAACTCAATTTTCCTTTACTCTTATCTCCTTCAACTGGTACCATTTGTACCTTACTACTTGCTTCAATTTCCAAGTCAGTGAGTATAGACAAATATTTAAATTCTCCCATCATCAACATAGCTATCTTAGCATGTTGTCTACTCAAGGCATCTGCAACTTTGTTTGCTTTACCTAGTGTATAGAGTATGTCTAGATCATAGGCAGCTAAGAACTCCACCCATCTATGTTGCCTCATGTTTAAATCTTTTTGTGAGAAGAGATATTTCAATGCCTTATGATTTGTGTACAATTTAAATTTGGCACCTAACAAATAATGTCTCCAAAGTTTCAGTGCATACACCACTGCTGCTAGCTCAAGATCATGGGTTGCATATCTAGTTTCATGTGGTTTTAATTGTCTGGATGCATAGGCTATCACTTGGTCTTGCTGCATCAACACAGCCCCTAGGCCAGAGCCACTTGCATCAGTATACACAATTAATCCCTCGTTTCCTTCAGGTACTCTCAACACTGGTGCATTAACTAAGGCTTCCTTTATCTTGATAAAAGCTCGTTCACATTTTTCAGTCCACACAAAGGCCTGATTCTTTCTAGTTAAATTGGTAAGTGGTGATGATATTTTTGAAAAATCTTTTATAAATCTCCTATAATATCCTGCCATCCCCATAAATGATCTTACTTCACTCACTGTGCTAGGCCTCTTCCATGCTTGAATAACTATTACTTTATTGGGGTTCACAGAAATTCCTTTGGCAGAAATGACATGGCCAAGAAAATGTACTTCCTCTTTCCAAAATGCACATTTTGAAAATTTTGCCTTCAAATCTTTTTCCCTCAATCTAGACAAAACCAGATGCAAATGACTTTTATGTTCTTCCACTGTTTTGGAATAAATTAAAATGTCATCAATAAAAATTAGCACAAATTTGTCTAAATAATCTCTAAAGGTTCTATTCATTAAATCTACAAAGTATGAGGGGGCATTTGTCAACCCAAATGGCATAACCATAAACTCATACAGACCATATCTAGTATTAAATGTGGTGTACTTAACACTTGAGTCTTCAACCTTCATCTGATGAAACCCTGATGCTAAGTCTAATCTAGAAAATATCTTAGCTTCACTGAGTTGATCAAAGAGATCATCTATCCTAGGCAATGGGTATTTATTTTTGATGGTGACCTTATTTAGTTCTCTGTAATCTATACACATCCTCAAAGTACCATCCTGTTTCCTTACAAACACTACTGGAGCACCCCAGCATGAGTTACTTGGCCTTATAAACCCTTTACTTTCTAATTCCTCTAACTGATTTTTCAATTCTTTTAACTCACTTGGCCCCATTCTGGTAGGCTTCTTAATTATTGGGCTTGCTCCTGGTATGAGATTGATTTGAAACTCCACTGGTCTATGGTATGGAAACCCTTAACCTCCCCAAACACATCCAAGTATTCATTGACTATGGGAATTTCTTCAATAGTAAGTTCACTGAAATCTTTTTCCAAGTCAATTAAATGATACAATTTCCTTCCCTTAGCTACATCACACAAAATTGTGATTCTCTGGCCTCTAAAGTTTTGTAATGATATGGTGGATGAATCTAAGTTAATTATGGCTTTAAATTGCCTTAACCAGTCTACCCCCAATATAACACCTATATTTGGGTAGTTTAAAACATATAAATTGGAAATAAAAGTATCTCCTCCTATGTTTAATTCCATATCTACACAAATCATATTTAAAACACTAGAACTCCCCAGTGGACTTTGTATAAGCAATGGAGTTTCAACCAATATGCAATTCAATTTTAGCATTTTAACTAGTTCATATGAAATCAAAGAGTGAGTTGCCCCAGTATCATATACTACTGCTATGGGTATGGTACAAATAAATAGTGTACCTTCCACTTGACTGTGATTTTCAGCATTAATCTCCACTGTGGATTTGCCTTTGCCTTCCAAATTTGCCAATTTTCCTTGTTGTTTATACTTAGGACAGTTTCTCTTCATATGCCCCTCTTTCTCGCATAGATAGCACTTGAAAGCTCCTCCTTTTAATTCTGGACATTTTGGTTTGATGTGTCCTTTTTTACCACAGTGGTGACACACAATTTTCTTCTTGTTTTCCTTCGCTTTGGTATCTCCAATGCCTTTGTTACTGGCCTCTTCTTTCTTCTTATCATAAGGGTGATATCTCCCCTTACCCTTCTTAGTGTTATTATTCCTAAAATTTCTGAACTTCTCCCTCTCCTTGTCATGCTGCTCCAATTTCAAAGCCAAGTCTATTACTTGATCAAAAGTCCTGTCAGCATAAGGTAACATGGCTCTGCTAAGTCCTGGGTTCAAACCTTTAATGTACCTATCATTTTTGGATGCTTCATCTGCCACTAGCATTGCTCCATATTTGAATAACCCCTCAAACTTTTGAGTGTATTCAGTGAAATTCAGAGTTCCTTGCCTGACTCTAATAAATTCTTCGAGTAAAGTGGTCTTAGCTGATGCTGGTACAAATCTTGCCTCCAACATCTCCTTGAATTGATTCCAAGTGATTTCATTTTCAATTCTCCCAGCTATGATCACCTCCCACCAGCTTAAAGCTACTCCTTTCAGCTGTCTTGAAGCCACTTGCCTCTTCCTTTGATCATCAAGCTGCATGTCATTGAAAATCCTATCCAATGTTGTCAACCATGCTTGAATTTCCATCACATTCTCAGTCCCTTCAAAACTCTTACCTCCCAAGTTTGTATAAGCCTTTAATAGTTTTGAAAGTTCCTCATGTGGATTCTCAGGCCTATGCCCAATTCCATCCCTTAAAACCCTTACAAACTCTTGCACATCAAGCATTTGTGGTGCACTTGTTCCTCCATGATGTGATCCCCTTCCTACCATGGGTTGCTAACCAAGTTATGGGAAAATGGTATTAGTATACTGTGAATATTTTCTATAGCTAAAATTTTCATATCTAAATTATTTCATCCAAAACAAACAGACATAATATATTTCTATAGTACTCAACAATCAATGCAACCATTTGCTCTGATACCAAATGAAACGACCCTCTCTTTTTATACCTTAATTTGTAAGGAATTTTTTTTAACATAGATATATATATATATATATATTTATTAGCATATATATATATATATATCTCTGAAGCCTAGAGTCATTTTTCCTTTTATAAAATAAACAATTTATCAAGGATCAAAATTTCTACCAATATAAATATATCAGTGTATTCATAAAGATATGCACATACATATGAGGATGCATGTGTCCCTCTTGTTTAAATCAGAGTTATGGTAAACAAGAGGATACTTTGATTGATTAAATTTAATCAATCCACACATAGTTCAATTTAATTCATACAACAAAATTCCACCCATATATGTATTTGTAAGATTTTAACTCTTGATTTCTTGCTGGATTCTCTATGAAGGGTAATTCCTAGAAACAAGGAAATTGTGTTATGATCACATATAAATGTTTGGTGTAGTGTTTATGTCCTGAAAATGATATAAGTTTATATCATTTTCTATGTTTGATTTTCTATAAAATATGCCTTAGTTACAAATTCTTTTCTAGAATATTTTTAAGTGAGATATCATGTTCCTAAAGCTTAATTCTTTGATGTCATGATGCTGTGCTAAATGAAATGCAAGCATGAATGAGTTTCCTGAGACCCTGAGGATCCAAAACATGGTTTTAATGGTAAGATGATTTGCTACAAACCAGACTCTTTGTTTTGATATAATCCATAGGGCTTTAAAATGCATTTGAACAAAGCTTTAGTGAAAGGAGTTCAGATTCGTGTTAAAATGCAAAGGTAATTGATGTGCAAATATTCGAACTAAATATGTTTAAACATGCATATATACAAACTATCATGTACATGGCTTTCAACTCCTATAGATACAGATTCTTCCTTCATTCAAGAATGAGATATAAAACATTTGCATAGTACAAATTGCATTATGAAAACATGCAGATACATAATACATTTTCCCTATGCCTTTAAACTCTTGTATGCAAATGTCATGATGAAAGAATAAACCATATTGTTTATTGAGACTCAACTATCCAGATTTCCAATACTTAATCCTTTTCAAAGACTAAAGATTGACTAATACATTTATAAAATATAACCATCCTATTTATCATAGTATTCTTGCTCAGATTTACATACAAAATCATAGGTTAACTTCTTCAACTTTTCAAATAATATCCAAATTTATAAACTCCAATTACAAGTCAATTCCTTAGCAAAATACTTAGCAAAATATCCATCCATCATTCAGTACTTAATACAAGTGATAATTTAAAAATATCAATACATGCAAATTTCATCTTTTAAGCTTTTATCTAACTAATTTTAGCATGCTATAATCTTCTTCTCAAAGCCTTGCTCCTACTCCTACTTAGTTGCTGCAATTCCTGAAAAAGCATTTGAATCTGCCCCATATTAAATGAGACACCCCATATGCCATTAGCACACTAGGGTCAGACACATGTCTGGTATGAGAAAATCCACTAAAACAATTGGTAAATCAAGTTAAAGTTGAAACATATATAAATCAGTATATCCTGCCTTTAGAAAACAAGTAAGTCATAGTGTGCATGTTCTGTGTCAGTGTGCATATGCACACTTAAATCTTTCTTTCCAGAAACCTTATAAAGATATGGAACAGGCATGCATTCATACAAATCAGCCATAAATCAAATAAGCATCCATACAAAACAGGGAAATCACCAAAATGAATTAAATCATTTATTCCCTACTCAGATTTCATCCAGGAAAACTCTAGTTCCTCCTTATATCAAATTTTCTTACATTGATATATTTATCTATCTTGGTCTCATATGCAATCATATGAATCAATGGACACATTGTAATGGACTAATTCACTCCATTACACAAAGATCTCAGGACTTAAACAAGCCATGTGTCAACTTGTATTGCTCAAGAACACAAGTCATTCCTGTAGTGCTCTTGACCCCTTTTCCTAGTTAGTTTTAAGTTGATAATAACTCTTTTGATTTTTCATGACTAAACCATTCAGTGAATCATTTCACTAAAACAAATATCCATGTCATGGCATTTCATATCTTTCATAACCAAACAAAGACAAGCAGGCAATTAAACATAGGTGTCTAATAAATAAGATTCTGCATCCATATATATATATACTTGCATTTTATAAGGGGTATAGGAAACTAACATTGGCTTATGGCTTTTGAGAGAGTTTTTCATCTTGCAAACATCTGTGCTTAAGTTAAACTCAGAATGACCAAGTTTCACTGAATCACAAATTTATTTGCTATGTATATGGCTATTTATATACTTTCATTGAATTAGGAGCATCAACACATAGGCAACCCTATTGCACCCCTAATTCCTATTTGTCTCAAGCCTCAGCACCTATACACAAGTATATTGCAGCTCAACATGTTTATATTCTCTTGGTTATGCCAGAACCAACACTACTTGCCTATATTCATCATTTGATTCTCTGGGTATTCACTTATTTTTCCTAATATTAACATATCAGAGAGATCTGGGTTTATAAAAACATATTTACTAATAATACTTAGAACTTTCACATAATAGATCAAGCAGAACAACCAAACTAAAGATCAAAGCATTTTCATCTTAGAAATCAAAGAAAGATAATCACATATGAAAATACATTTTAAGAAAGATCAACTTATAAACTGGTTGCCTTCATTAGGACTTAGTGCCTTAGATTTTTGAGTGAGTTTTCTCACCTAGCTCTCCTTCACTTCTTAGTTGATTGATAAGCTTCTGCCTTTGCCCCAAACCCTTTTCTTCACTTGTCTTATATATATATGATATTTTTTTTCAAAAGCTATCCGGGAAGAAGAGAAGGCCACTCTTATCACTGCTTTTTTATGCAGGGTTCTTCTAGGGTTTAAGGTGCTAGCTAAAATCATTTTTGCCCACCCGAAATCATGCCATTTGCATTTAGTTTAAACCCAAAATCCTACCCTCCCTGGCTCAAGTTTGTGGAGAGAAAAGAGGTTTTATCATTTCGGTTATTTTTAGAAATTTGCTTTTCCAGAAAATGCTTTTTCTCTTATCTAATATCATGCTAAAGGTGTGACTTAATTTCCATTATTTTATCATATATATATGCCAAGGGTTCTTCCTAATTGTGCCTATACAAAACATATCACTGGTTTATCTTACTTTTCTATTTTTAGCTTTCACTTAAATAGCATGTGCTTCCCTTATTTATTTATAAAAGGATTGCTCCTTTTATATCTTCATTCTTGCTTTTTGCCTATAGTTAAAATACATTTGTGTATTTTTATTTTACTGATTTGAACACTTGCATTTGATTAGTATACATATATGTATATATATGTCTTACAGAAATAATTAATACATATATATGTCTATATATTATTTTTAATGAACACATATGCACATATACACTCAAATACAACCAGTAGCATCCATATATATTTATGCATATAGCTTTTAAGGATTTAATCTATTTATCTGTATATATATATATATTCATACACATCAACATATGTTCATTCATATCATCCAGGAATTAAGCTTTTATTCATGTGTATTTCCTATGCACACATGTACACATAGCTACACCATATCAAGCCATATCAATTCCTTTTCAAAATTAGTTTAAAAATTATTTTAAATTTATTTATATTTTTAAAATAAATTCCTAAAATCTTGGTTCATTACAAAACCCTTGGCACTATGCAAGGCTGCTCATATTTAAAAAAATTATATATTAAAGATATATCGACGAGTGGTTATTTCACTTCATTATCTACACTATCATATAATGATATTTCACTTCACCAAAAAGCCTAGGCCACATAAATCGTATAATTGAAAATGTACTGATGAAATAGTTTGATCCTATCAAAAAATGTGAATTTTGTAGTTCTCATATTTATGATTCAACATGGGAACGCCATTGATCGGATAGCCATTTATATTTCACTGTATCGTATGATGATATTCCACTTCTTCGGATAGCCTAGGCCATGTAATTCATTTATATAATTATAAAAAAAATATTTTCATTTTATGAAGCATCCGTATGGCTAAAATTTTTGAATTTTACTTTGCAGTTTTATATACTTTAATGTATGTTTTTGATTTATCTATTTGTGAAATTAATTTCATTTCAAGTTTATTTCCACTTGTTGTCTGTACTGTTTTCGGTGAAGGTATGTTTTGTTATAAATAATATATGTGATACATTTAGTTTGTTATTTTTTATAAATAAATAGTTTAATTTTCAGATAACAGATATACCATAATAGGCTGTTTTAGGTTGTTTTCTTAAAATCAAAACCATACGCGTGCGCACATGTACATATACATATATATGTTTGCTAATAGAATTTAGTGATCAATTTAACTACAGTTCACAAGAGCAATAACTAATTAATGCACACACCTACCAGTCAAGCACACTGTGAATGTATACGTGTATTATTACTAAGCTATTGGTAAACTAGCATGATTTTGTAGGTTGTTTAGCTGTAAAAGTTAATTCGCATATTTTTGTGATCTTGCGGCAGATCCATGCAAGTTAGACATTGCACTACCAAACAAATACTGATTAAAAGTTTCAAGATGCCCAAAAATTATTATGGGCCTAAAAACAATAAACTTAGTTTGAAGAATTCAAGATAAGTCTTGTTAGACCTTAAAATGAAGGCATATAAGTAAGAATATATATTGTCTTATATACTCCTGTTGCTACAATGATGTTTAATATACTTTAACTAGTCAAATTTAACAAGTCAAATTACCTATAAAATTTTCTAACCAAAATTAATTAACCTTTGTTTGTGTAACGTACTAAGCTAGTGAAATGTAGCATGTCCATTTTTGATGCTCTTACATTTTTATATTCTAGGAAGAAATATCATTAAAACTAAAAAAGGGACCATGAGACATTTTCCAAAGAGATAGTAGAACTAATGTAAATAAATTGGAAACCATTTTTGAGCAAAAGAATATTGCACACCAAGTAGAAAATGAAATAAAAATAAAGTATACTTCCCTTATATTTTTTCTATCCTTTCTCTGTTTATTTACTTCCTTTCCTTTCTTCCAGTCCATTTTTGCAATCACCACATATTAATCATTTTAACTATATCTTTGAAATATTGGTACTAATTTGCTCAACATATAACTCAGACATGAATTCAGATATGTACCTTTATAAGTGCTACAGGGAACTTGCTAAAACTACAATACTTACAACCATTTCATTCACTAAATAAATAAATCAAATTAACTCTTAAAATAGTGTGAGCAAAATTCTTGATACATCTTGTACTTCAAAAATATTTAATTGATAGCTAACATGAAGTCTGAACTTAACGAAGATCGGAACAGGCATACATGCTATTAAGATAATACGAAGACTTCCAAATATATAGGCTTTCTATTTTTTATGATGTTCTAACCAAAATATTACACAATATGAAACAGAAAGAGATTAAAATAATTATGATTCAGAGCACTGCATGGAATGTGGCAGCTAGAATTAGAGTAGAATAGCTGCATTTGTTGTGTGAGGCTGAGGGTTGCACCGCGAGACAACCTGCAGCAGAGTTGCAATTCATAAAAGATAGGTCTACTCATTTAACAAAAATATTGTCATGACAGACAGTGGCATGTTCATTTTCCAAACGCA
This sequence comes from Allium fistulosum, assembly GCA_030737815.1. NCBI lineage: Eukaryota > Viridiplantae > Streptophyta > Magnoliopsida > Asparagales > Amaryllidaceae > Allium > Allium fistulosum. The sequence goes on from CM060907.1 coordinate 847,098,587, forward strand.
TGAGTATTTCAAGATTGAAAATAGCATATGGCACTAGCTTCATTTTTAGCAACTGCTAATGTAATTTCGTTCCTATTTTATTTAATAGAAAGAAATCATTTCTTCTAGCTAGAATCAACACCGAGTCAAACTGAACAAAAAGCCAGTAGCAATCCGGGTCGCATATCAATTATTTAGCAATATAATTCATTAGCTTACATGGTACAGTTTCATTTTAATCACTCGAGTTTAATCAGTTTAACAATGACACCAAAGAATTATGCATTTATTTAATCTTGACTTATGTATCGTCCTCTATATCCGACCAAGTCCTAACATTATTCATGTATGTAAATTTGAGACTAAAATAACATGAACCATGTTAATTTATTGTGTGTAGATTGCAAAGTGAAAACTAAAATGTGCCAAATAACTTGGAGGTTTCTTTGAGTTATTGCATACAGTAGAAACTGAGCTAATGCCATTATGGTAAAAACAACAATACATAATAAATAAATAACCTACGCTAGTACCTTTCTTTATGTTATTGCATACAGTAGAAACTAATCTAATGCACTTGTTGAGGCCTACACCAAACATGAGAACCATTGTGATTGTTAACCAGATATACTATTTCTAATATATATTATTGCCGAGGCAGCTTTATCGGTTTTCTTATATAAAGCCTATATTTCTAATATATATTTATAGTTTCAAGTATATAATTCATATGACAAATCTGAAAAAGCAAAAAATAATATAATCAAGAAACACACATAGAAATTGAAAAGCAAAACAAGATTAGATTCACAGAATATAAACCACAATAAGCAACACTTCTGAGAATATACCCAGGGATCCATCTCCATGCTTCTAGTAGCATGCTTTCTTAACGATACTGCAATTTTAAATTACATATTTTATCACAAGCATTTAGAATATATGAAAAGAACATATAGTTATAGCAATATAGCACAAGTTTAAATGAATGTAAATATACCTTGACGAAGCCAATCTCTTTGGCATTTTCTCTAAAGCATTGCCTGCAGCACATGATCCCATACTTCCTAATCAACCCCTGTTGGTTTCCACATACATGGTTGGTAAAAACAGTAATATTTTACAATGTAAAACACAAGTTATATAGGTACGTACGTACATACGTATTACATATATAATAAAATAATGGATTTAAAAAAAACTTCTATTTGCAGACTAAAACTTACATTCTCCTTAAAGAGAATTATGACGCAAAATTGTCCATTGGCTACACACTTAAACTAAAACAAATACCATAACAACCATCTTCAAATTTTATAATAGAAATTGAGGATCCGGAATAGAATTGGAAGACATCGATGTTAGTAGTTTTTTGTTTCAATTTTTAAACTAACTCGAAAAAGTTTCAGATTTATATTACTGAATTGTATTATACCTTAACCTTGAAAATGAAGAAAATTTGCTACAGGTAACAATGCCAACTTTGTTCACGGTTGCTGAAGTCTAAATGGATTCAACTATACTGCAAGGCTTATAATGTCCAACCCATCACTATCCTTGCTGACAAATGTGAATCGTAAAAGATTTGCACTAAATTATTTGCTCCTATTTCCAGATATTCTATAATCTGCCCATTATCATGTATAAAATCTGAATTGAAGGGCTCGCGGCTAAATCAGTTTGCAATAAGTATCTAGAGTTTTAGTGAATTAAGAGTAATAAAAGAACAAGAGTTGTTTTCTTTATGAGCTAATTAGGAATGTTATTGTGATATAATGATTAAACTGGTGTATGTAAAATGTGGTGTATATTAAAGTACTGTGTGATTTTTGGTTTGAATATTTTGTAACATTAAAATAGAAATTAACTACTAACATTGACATTTCTACTTCAGTAATGAATCTAATTGTATGCCGATTAAGAAAGAAGCCATTAGATGGTATAAAAATACATTTTAAATTACTTATCAACCAAACTCCACAAGACATGGAAAGTTTTATGCAGAAACAGATACATACATGCATAAATTAAATGTTAAAAACAGATTGATGTTTCGATTTATTCCTACACTAGCAATACAGAGAAATATTAATCAAGCTAATGCATAAGTTACAAAGTATACATGAGATTAGCAAACATAAGAGTGAGTCTATCACCTTTACAAAACTAAAACAAACTTAATGCATTAACCACCTAAGTCTGAAAATATTTTCACTGTCCATTAACTACTTTACTACAGGGTTGGTTTTCTATTCAATAGAGGTAATTCAATCAATAACCCACTCTAGATTGATTTTTTTAACACTTAATTTTAATTGAAAGATTTGTAGCTACACTAAGCTAAAAATACACTTCAGTTGTACCGATACAAATGTAAGCACATATTTACTAGAAAAATCAACATGATGCAACAACTAAGAAGAAAAAGGATCGGATTCTAACTCAATAACAAAACTACCATCAGAATACATCGTTTACACCTACAAATTACTACACGTATCTTACTATATCAACGTCAATCAAAATAGGGAACAAAGAAAAATCACAAACCCAATGTTCGATTCAAACAATATCAAATCTAACAAAGCTACCGAACTTTTTATAAAACTATGTAAAAGTTGATCAAAACTAACTAACATAATGTTGTTTACAAATTGAAATAAAATTACAAATTACAATAAAGGTATAACTAACTAAAATTAAAAAATTAGAACATAAAAATGTCCAAAATTAAGTACCGCTATACCTTTAATCCTTTTCAACAGCAAGCTGTAAAGAAGCAAATTGGTAAATTAGCTAAAATCGATCAAACTAACCGAATGATGAGAAATATCTATGGTAAAATCAATACAGAATACTTGATGCTCTTATGTTGATTGATACAGTTTAGTTAATCTAATTCAAATGCGTAATTTAAAATAAGAATTTTGGTTTAATCGAAGGAAACTCCTCAAGACTTACTCAAGGAGTACTTTTGATTCTTATTAAACTGTCCATATCCTCTTATAATCCAGTACTGAGCAGTAAATAGCCATAACCTACTATTCAGGGAAAATATATCAAGAAAGGGTGTATAATAAATAAAATAAACTAAATAAAAAATAAAATCCAAATTAAAATATCCTAACACTATCCAATCTCGTAACTAATAGGTATTTTTTATTTTTCGTCTTAAATGTGGATAGAGATTGTCGCAATAACCAACAAAAATTTTTTTCTAACAAAAAAAACTGTCAAGCAACGCTTTATTGTGTTCATTTATTTGATTTAATCAAGCAATTGAACCCTATCGATCTTTAAATTAAACTAAGGTGGTATTTGCGAAAGTAAATGAATAGAAACTAAGTAAGTAACAACTGATTATTACCGAAGATGGAACATTGGAATTTGGGGGATGTTTGTGTTGTGCCCTAGCTGTGCTGAGCTTGGAGTTGCCAACGCCGTTGTAGTAGTTGGAATCGATTACGTGCCACCCATTCGAAGTCCGAGTCATTGACGCTGTCGATTAAAGATGGAGCTACGTAAGGTTTAACCGGATCCGATTAGGGTTTATGAAGGAGGAATGGATCTGAAGGAGTGATTTAGGGATTTGATTCCACTGGTATGGGAGACTAAGGAAAGATGGAATGAAATGAAAGAGGAAAGCGGGGGAGGGAAATAATTTGAGAAAACTGCGGCCACGAAATAATTAGGAGATTTCGCGCTTATTGAAGGCATTACATGTGAACAGTACACAACAAACAGAGTAAAAAAACAAATAATTAAAGACAAACAATAATGCTTTAGAATAATGTGTTATTAAATGGCGTTATTAATAATATATTTTCTTGTAGTTTTGTAATGTGTTGTACATATAGTTGTTGTATTTTGTTCTGATAGATCTGTTAGCCACTATAGTTTTTTATTAAGCATTTATTGAATATGTCGATCCACTTGAGAAAGAAAAAAAATTAATTCACTAAATCGACGTATTTAATAGGTGTTCAAGACAAAGCTATGGATGGTCTCTCCTAACCAGCCCTATTTTCTGCATTAGCAGACAGTATTACCTAGTAATACTCTTTGTTAATTTGGGTCTTGGGGTGGGGCATCACAGCTTGGTATCAGAGCCTTCGGTGCAAGGGGACTTCTAATTCAACAGAAATCATTGCTTCTGAACCATATGCTAAGGCGAACGGAGTGTGACTGGTTGCCGTTCTATGGGTAGTTTTGTAAGCCCATAGTGCGGGTGGAAGTTCATCAACCCAATTTTCTTTGGCTATTGCAAGCCGCTTTTTGATAGTTGACTTGATGGTCTTGTTTATTGCTTCCACCTGCCCGTTTGCTTGCGGGTGAGCCACTACGTAAAAGCTCTTTTCAATTCAGAAGCGCTTGTAGAAGTCTTTGAACTAGACACTCTCGAATTGGGTTCCGTTGTCAGTGATGATTTTTTGTGGCACACCAAACCTGCAAATGATGTTTTTAGCAACAAAGTTAATAACTTTCTTTGTAGTTATGTTGGCCAGCAGTTCCGCTTCGGCCCATTTTGTGAAATAATCTACGACAACTATAGCATATTTGGCTCCTCCTTTTGCTATTGGCGGGACGCCAATCAAGTCGATCCCCCATATTACGAACGACCATGGGCTGACCATCTGTGTTAGCTCTGTTGAAGGAGTTCTCTTAATTTTGCTGAATCTTTGGCAGCGATCGCACCTTCTGGCGTGCTCTGTGGCATCGCGGTTTATTGTTGGCCAGAAGTACCCGTATCGAAGGACTTTCTTCGCAAGGGTCTGCCACCCCCCAGTGTGGTGTCTGCATTCTCCTTCATGTACCTCCTTTAGGATTCGTTGTGCTTCGTCATCGGTCACACACCTAAGGAGGGGGTTGAGAATCCCCTTCGATAGAGTATTCCATCCTATATCATGAACCGTGGCGCCTTTCGGAGATGCTTTTCCGTTGATTCCAGTTAGTTGGAAGGATTCCTACGAGTAGATAGTTCTTTATCGGTGTCATCCACGTATTTGGTTCGACGGTGGTTTCGAGAATCCAACCTACGTCTATTTCATCTATGCTTTAGTGGCAAGAGTTTCAACTGGGACTAGTCCCAATGTCTGAGCTTCTTCGGAACTTGCCAGCTTTGCCAAATAATCTGCCTTAGTGTTTTGCTCCCGTGGGATGTAAGTTATAGTGTAGTGCTCGATGTCGCTTAGCAGTTCCTGTACTTTGGATAGGTACGGGGCGAGATTCTCACCACGTGCCTGATACTCCCCTTTTACTTGATAGACGACCAGTTGTGAGTCGCTGTATATGTGAATAGCTTTTATTTTGAGCTCCTTCACAACTTTTAGTCCAACTATCAGTGCTTCATATTCTGCTTCGTTGTTTGTGGCGGGGAATTCCAAGCGCAAAGCATAGCTAATGGCCCGCCCCTTGGAGATTTCAAGCACTACTCCTGGTCCTGGACAGAAGTTTTTGGATGCACCGTCGACGAAGAGCTTCCATTGCGTGTCTGTTTCTAACTGAATTTCCTCCTCGTCATCCCATATAGTAAATTCGATGATGAAGTCGGCCAGCGCTTTCCCATTGATGGCTTTCCTTGGATGGTATGTGATATCATATTGACTTAACTCTATGTTCCACTTGAGTAGTCATCCGAAAGTTTCTGGTCTATATAACAATTGCTACAGGGGTTGGTCAGTTAACACTTTAATTGGATGAGCCTGAAAGTATGGTCGTAACTTCCGGGACGCGATCAAGAGGCAATAAGCTAGCTTTTCCAGCATTAGGTAATTCTTCTCAGCTTCGGTGAATCGTTTACTAATGTAATACACGGGCCGCTGGGTTCTCGCTTCTTCCCGCAAGAGAGCGGCGCTCAATGCATACGGTGAGACTGCTAAGTAAATGAATAGATCTTCTCCATCCATAGGCTTTGATAAAATTGGAGGAGTTTCCATGTGTCGTAGCAATTCTTCGAAAGCTGTTTGACAAGCTTCACTCCATTCATAGTTTTTCTTTCCCTTCTTTAGTGCATCGAAGAACAGTATGCACTTGTCTGTAGCTTTTGAGATAAATCGGCTCAGTGCTGCGACTTTTCCATTCAAGCTTTGAAGTTGCTTTTTATTTCTCGGGGCTTGGACTTCTTGTAGCGCCGTTATTTGTTCTGGATTTGCTTCGATGCCTCGAGCACTGACTATGAGCCCCAAGAATTTCCAAGAGGCTACTCCGAAGTGATATTTGAGTGGGTTGAGCTTCATTCCATACTTCTGGAGTATTTCGAACATTTCAGCGAGATTTTCTAGATGGTTAGCTGCTACTCGAGATTTGACCAACATGTCATCCACATAAACTTCCATAGTCTTTTCGATTTAATATTTGAACATGGTATTTACTAGCCTTTGGTATGTTGTCCCAACGTTTTTTAAACCGAACGGCATTACTCTGTAGCAGTACAATCCTAAATCGGTGATGAAGCTGGTGTTTTCTTGATCTGGCTCATGCATCAGGATCTGGTTGTAGCCCGAGTATGCATCCATAAATGATGGCAATTCATGCCCCATCGTTCCATCCACAAGTTAATCGATTCTGGGGAGCGGGAAGCTATATTTCGGGCAAGCTTTATTTAGATCCGAGAAGTCAATGCAAGTTCGCCATTTTCCATTAGACTTCTTGACTATGACTGGGTTTGATACCCATTCAGGGTAAGTTGCGTCTCGGATGAAGCCGTTAGCCATCGATTTATCTACCTCCTCCCTCAGTGCCTTGGACCGCTCAGGTCCCATGTTGCGCCTTTTTTGCTTTACTGGTGTGAATTTGGGGTAAATATTGAGCACGTGGCAGGAAATATCAGGTGATTCCCCACACATATCGGAGTGCGTCCAAGCAAATACGTTTAAGTTGGCATGAAGGAATTTAGTTAGTTCTGACCGCATCCTGTTTCCCAGGTGCGATCCAATTTTCAGGACCCGTGTTGGGTTATCCATACAGACTGGGATAGACACCGTCAATTCTGCTGGTGCTGTCTGATCCTCCCCTAAGCTCTTCTTTCTAGGGTCCAAAGCCTTGTCGAATCGTTTATGGTCCCCAAGCCAGGGCGGCTCTACAATTGCTATTCGAAGGGTTCATGAATGTGGAGGATTTTCCCCACATCCTTTTCTTTTTTCCTTTCTTCTTGACTCATGCAATTCTATGATATAGCATTTCCAAGTGGTGCTTTGGTCTCCTTTCACAATTCCGACACCGTGTTCTGTAGAGAACTTCATTGTAAGGCACCATTGGGCCAATGCTATTCTGAAGTCGGCTAATTTGGGCCGTCCCAAGAAGGCGTTGTATGCTGACATTTCATCTATGATCACAAAAGTCTGAATGAGGGTGACCCTTCGTTAACCCATTCCAAGCTCCACAGGTAGGTCAATTCTTCCCACCGGTTGTTTGGGTTCACCAGTAAGCCGCTAAATCTTTGTTTGGCACACATATATGCTTTTCTTGCCAATCTTCATTTGTTCGATGTTCATTTGAAGAGTATGTTAACAGAGCTACCACTATCAACCAATACCCGCCGAACTACCACAGGTCTGATTCCTACTGTCACCACCATTAGATTAAGAGTTGGAGCCTCGATCCCTTTAGTCTCCTGGTTTCAGAACACTATGTCGTCATTCAAAACCCTTTGCAGCTTGGTCGGAGCTTCATCTTCGATAGCTAAACATGATTCCTTTGGAGCATGTTTCAACAAACTTGCATATCGCTCCATTTCTCCCTAACTTCTTTGCGCGGGATGTGGTCCCCCGGATATTGTTTTAATAATAAACCTTTGGTCAGTTCATTTCGACCCTTCTTCGCTAGTTCCAGCTTGATTCCTTCATTCTCTTGGGTGCTGAGGAGTCGTAGATTGATCGAGGTTTTGTGGCTATCTTACGTACTGCTGGAGTTTGTTATTCTGGATTAGTTCCTCAATGAGATTCTTTAGGTGGCGGCATTCGTTCGTATTGTGGCCGTGTGACTCGTGGAAGCGATAGAATTTTCCTGAGTGCTTCTAGTAGACTTCCTTTCCAATTCCTATGCTTCCTCCAACCTTAGGTACTGACTTGCTTTATGATTGAAATCTTTCCTGGTGGTAGGTTGCTTCATCTTAATCCACTTTCCGAATACGGTTTCTAGTTGAATGGCACAGACTAATGCCATAAAAACCATGTCTTCATTGGGGTTGCTTACTTCGGTCACCGCAGTGTTAAACCTGTTCATCAAAGATTTCAGTGATTCATTACGCCCTTGGAACAATCTGGATAGGGACATGACGTCTTTTGGCTGTGCAGTATGACGTTTGAACTGATCAAGGAACCTTGTCACCAATTGGTCAAAAGTAGAGATAGATCTCGGTGGAAGCCTAGTGAAACACATTAATGCAACTCCCTCGAGAAAGATAGGAAAGCATCTGCATCGAACGACTTCGGAGGCATTAGCTCCGTCCATATATCAACTGTATTTGTAGAAGTGGGGTTTTGGGTCTTTTGTTCCATGATAGGATGGAATAGTTGGCATTGTGAATTTTTCCAAGTATTTCTCATTCAAGATTTCATCGGTGAAGGGAGTCCGACTTGGCGCAGATCCCTATTCATCATCTCTTCTATCTTTACTCTCCTTTATTAATCGCTTAACCATATATGTTATGTATGCCTCTAATGTCCGGTAGTCCTGAGGACGACAATCAGTCAGTGTTTGACTTTGCAAACAATCTTGGTGAGTGGGCTGAGACCTAGGCTCTCCTGTCTTCGGGAGAGCCACTCATGCAGGGTCCCGTTGGCTTGCGGTTGGTCTAACTAGAGCAGTTTGGGTATTCCTTGCATTATCAAATGCATTGGTATTTGCTTCCAATTTATCGCCTTGCTCTCCATCCTCTGAGTCGCAGAGATCCATAGCTGTGTCTTCCAGTGGGGTCTTTGCCCCTTGATTCAAATTCAGAATAGGCTGCCTTGCGGTGAACGGAGTGCTTTCATTTCCGTCTAAGTTAAGTCCAGTTTTCACCCTTTTTTGTGGTCGTTTTCCATTTCTTCTGTGTAGACCAAAAATGGAGGAATTCTCTTGTTCTATAGCAGTCGCGGGTTCAAGCATAGTCCTTGGAGCAGGGTTTGACTGTAGGGTTAGGACAACCATTTTTTTGGCTAATTTCCATTTTTTGGTTGATCTCATCAACCATTTTATTCAACTCATCCCTAGTGACAACTGCGTGCTGACTGGAGGATGCTGGTGCCTGATTTCCTAAATTAGCACCATTTACTTCAGTTTGTTGGGGATTAACATCTTCTCCAGCTACTACTGCCCCTATGGATCTTCCAGAGGCAATTCTTCTTCTTCCAGAGGTCATTGATTCCAAACAGCGGATTCTTCAAGCAAAGATTGTGGATCTAACTCCTGAACCTATGAGATCCAAAGTAGATAGTTAGATCTGGATCCTGAGTTGGGTTTCTCAATAAAAGCACCAAAATGTTTACCCAAAAATGGATCAACACCCTGGTTTGAGTTTGAAAGCACCAGCCCTGTTTTGACCGGGCAATATCACAGATCATAGATATAGAAAAAGAACAGTAAAAGAAAGAAGACAGAGAATTTTTATAGTGGTCCGGCTTTTAATGAAGCCTACGTCCACTTTATAGTTTTATTATGACCGATTGCTATTACAAGTAGTGTTTGATTACAATGCTTTTGATTATCCTTAGCTAGATTGAATCCCCAAAGATAGAATCCACCGGAGAATTATAGTGAATCCCTTTGGAGATTGTTGTGAGGGAGGCAGAGAGTGAAGAATGTTTCCAGCAGAGCTTCAACAACCATTCCGGAGAAGATCCAGCTTATGTTGCAGGTAGGATGGTATTTATAGGGATCAGAGAGCTTCTGGCCAGGCCACTTCATCAACTGCTCGCAGGTAGGTAGGCAACGACTTAGCGGGGTCTAGCTCGCGATTCAAGCTAAAACCATGGGTCGCTAGCGACCCATGGACTTGGTTCGTATGCGAGCTAATGACTTGGTTGCTCTTTCCATTACTCCCATATGCTAGGTCGCATCTTATTAAAGTAATATATGGAATGCTAGCGATCCATCGTGTATGGGTCGCTAGCGATCCATACACTTAGTATTTTTTTCCTTTCTGTCATCTACGCTTCTTGTCTTTATTTCCTTTAGCGAGCCATCATGTCTTCATGGATCGCTAGGGACCCATAGGTATGGGTCGCTAGCGATCCAAGAACTTTGACTGTGTCTAAAGTTCCAAGTATGGGATGCTTTTAAGACCTTGTTTGGATGTTGTTCGCGTAGTCTCGTTGCACGTTGTTCCGTTTTGATGGTAACCTACTAACTATATGCACTCGGCTGCTGATTGGGCTGAAAGAATGTTGATCTCTTGGTTTAGTCGATCTCAGCAATTGCCTTAGTAATATATCTTGGCTCTTGTTAACTCCTGGCCTTAGCCTTTCTGGTTAAGTTCTAAACCATTTTGATGTCATGAGATTGTTCTTTTTTCTATTAGGTCTTGCTGGGTTAAAAACTCGGTTAACAATAGTTTTTCTGCCTTCCAAGTCTCGTCCAATTCCGACCATTTTTTCCTTTGATTTGCCCGATATCTCAACCTATCTACCTAACATCTGAAACACTAGCAAACAATATCAAATCCCAACATACAATCATGGGATAATATGCATATTCATTCATTCATACAATCAATATATAAAGGTATGATAATCAAACTAGTTTTGTCTTAAATCCAAGTTTTACACTAACATATGCATATGAGTGATAGAGATTACATTAGCAAGTGAATAGGTGTTAATAGTTTGCAAAACCCGCTTCAAAAATTATCTAAAAATATCATATTTATGGTCATAAACAAGCATGAACAAGTGGTTAAAATTAGAAAGCCATTTTAGATCCAAAAACATGTTTAAAACAATCATTTTTAACTATATAAACAAGTATATGTGAGTGAGAGACCAAGAACCACTCACTAAATACCTAAAATACCAAGTTTTCTTCTCAAATCTGAAGGAGACTACAAAGGAGATGAACCCAAATCAGCAAAACTAATAATCTTAAGTTTCCTTATGCTAATCCCCTTTCTAATCAATGATTTAGCTAATACTAGAAAGGAAAATGTGTGATTTTTGAAGAAATTAGAGCTAATGGAGGTTTAGATCTATTTTGGGGAAGAAGGAAATGACTTAGGTCAGTTCCTACAGCCTCCTATTAGCACAAAATTCGAAGTAGGTTAGTTGTCCTAAGCATGGGCTTAATAAATTGCCCACTAAAATTTGTCAGTAGTTGCCAAAACTTAAAACTGCCTTAAATTTCAAATGACATGTCTGTTTTTTATCATGACCACTCTACAGAATGGAAAACCATCATCTTGAAGAATTAGAAGTGGTTTGAGACCCTAATTCGGCTCCTATCAAAAGTTATAGTCCAAAAAATATTTTCAGGGTCAAAATGGTCGAATAGAAATTCGAAAAAAAATCGTAGATGTGTAAAATATCCTTAGGAGCCACTTCCAAAAATCTTAGAGTCATACAACCTCATACGAATAAAATAAAAATATTTTATGATCCTCCAATACGTGAAACAAGGATTGTTACACTCTCCCTCCTTTAGGAATTTCGCCCCTGAAATCCCCAAACAAATATAGAAAATCTATTATAGTTACCCCACATGTCTATCAATCATGTACATCATCAAACATGTCAAACATATAACCATGCAATCAATTATATAGGTAAATCTATCCTAGCATGCGGGATATTAAACTATACTATATGATATCGAAAGTGAAAGTAAAATGTAATAACCAATAGGCCTTACAATGTGAAGAGCTCCGGATGTGTAGTCCTCATACTCTCATCAGTTTTCCATATGCAGTCTCCTTCACTTCCGCCACACTGAACTTTCACTAACACCACCATCTTCCTCATAAGCTGTTTCATATTGCGTCCAACAACACAAACCGACCTACGAGATCTCAAAGCTTCTGTTTCAATCTCGATTTCATCAAGCTGATCCGATGCGATAGTTACGCCTGAGTCGTGCACAAATTTTCACAAATGGGAGACGTGGAAGACATTGCACTCCCGCCATTCTTTGAGTTAAGTCAACTCAATAAGCAAGGTTCACATTCCTCTCTAATATCAGAAAAGGACCAACAAATCTCGAAGCCAACTTTCCTCTACTACCAAACCGAATAACGTTCTTCAAAGGAGAAATCTTCGCGAATACCATATCTCTGATAGAGAATTCTAAATCTCTACGTCTTTTATCAATGTGACTCTTTTGCCTATCCTTTGCAGCTTTCATTCATTGTCGAATGATCTGTATATTTTCTGAGGTCTCTCTAACCATATTAGGCACAAGTGTCAGTTTCTTGCCCGCTTCCCACCAACATGAATGGGCATTACATGGTCGGCCATGCAATGCTTCATATGGTGTCGTACCAATACTAGACTGATAACTGTTATTGTACGCGAACTCTATTAAATGCAAGCGATCGTCCCTTGAGCCTCTGAAATTAATAATGCAAGCTTGCAAGAGATCTTCTAAGGTACGATTCACTCTCCCCGCTTAGCTGTTAGTTTGAGGGTGATAAGCTGTACTAAGATGTTTCTCGGTACCCAACATCTCCTGTAAGCTCTTCCAAAACCCACTAGTGAACAACGGGTCTTGGTCGCTCATAATGCTCTTCGGCACACCATGAAATCATACAATCCATTTCACATACAACTCGGCCAGTTTGGTTGTCGTTCTACTTGACTTGATGGGTATAAATATAGCGCTCTTAGTCAACTGATCTACTATTCCCAGATGCTAGCGTACCCTAATCGACTCCTTTGCAGTCCATTTATGAATCCATCGATATCTACTCCTACTTCCACTCAATAACTTCAAGTGGTTGCAAAAGACCACTCGGTTTCTTTTGTTCTACCTTTACCTGCTGTTAGTTCATACACTTTGATATGAATGTCCCGACGTCCTTCTTTATCCCTTCGCAATAATAGGTTTGTCTCATATCACAGTACATCCTATTACCGCAGAGATATATGGTCAACTTGGAATGGTGGCACTCTCTGAGCACATCATCTCTCAATCTGTCAACATTGGGAACAACCAATCTCCCATTCTTACGAAGCCAACCATCTCGGCCGAGTCTGTATTATCTTACAGCAGAACGAATAATCTATAATATATAACAAATCTTTACACAAAGAAAAATGTAATATACATACACCAATCAGAGTACACTAACCTATTTTAGCCCGGATAATTATAATAGCACGTCCTTACAATTGTTGTTAAATACAACCAATAGACAACACAACGGAACAAAAAGAAATACGTAGATACGTCTTGGACCTCCAACTCGTCTCCTGAACTCCAATGCATCCAAAGCAATCTATAAATGTGCTCGGTCTAACCCGAGCATTGTAATAAAATAACACCTGAGTCAGTCTGGAAAACCAGCGCGAGAAAACACATCCAACTAGATTTTAAAGTTATAAAAACCTTTGAAATCAAAAGTATCTCATAAGACCACGCCGCATATAAACACTGATGGGTTTTTACCTTACGATAACCAAAACATTTCCTATAGAAAATCCAATGATATCATAATAATGTCTAGGGATTAAAATAAAATATGAATATTGCTGAAATGCTTGCATCCCACATTTCATCATAGTTGGGCACAACTAAGTCCGTACGACACATATTGAAGAATGGATTCCATACAATGACTAGCTATTGGGGTACCGCCGGTCATAGTGCATCTCTAGATAAAATAACACCGAGGACCTCACCAGGATCCCTTGCCAAAAAAGGACCGGCCTACCACTTGACTAGTGTTAACCCAAAAAATGGATCAACACCCTGGATTGAGTGTGAAAGCACCAGCCCTATTCTTACAAAGCAATAATATAGAGAATAAATGTAAAAAGAGAAGAAATAGTAAAAAGAAAAGAAGTTTTTTATAGTGGTTCAGCTGTTAACGAAGCCTACATCCACTTTATAACTTTTGTTATTGACTGATTGCAATTACAAGTTGAATCTGATTACAATTTAATTGGATCTTGTAAGTTAGATCAAGTCACCAGTGTTAGAGTTCACCGGAGAATCACAGCGAATCCTGTAGATGACTGTTATGTGGGAGGAGAAGAGTGAAGAATAGTTTTTGTAGAGTTTCAGCAGCCAGTCTAGAAAATCATGTTTATGTTGCAGGTAGGATTGTATTTATAGGGGTTGGAGAGCACTTGGGCCAGAAGTTTAAGTGTAGAAGAGTCCAGTTGTTATGCCAAGTCATCACCGAAAATCTCAAATCAATCTGAGTCATTTGTAAGAATTGCTAGCTGTCCATAGGGGATGGATCGCTAGCTATCAATCAACTTAGCATATTTTTCTACCAAAAGCCTTTACTTAGTGCTACGAAGGAGCTCGAAAAGTTTAGGGGCGATCCAACCTATCTTGATGGATCTTTAGCTATCTATAGGGGATGGATCGCTAACTATCCATCAACTTAACATATTTTTCTACCAGAAGCCTTTACTTAGTGCTATGAAGGAGCTTGGAAAGTTTGAGGGCGATCCAACCTATCTTGATGGATCGCTAGCTATCCATAGGGGATGGGTCGCTAGCTATCCATAGGGGATGGATCCCTAGCTATCCATCCACTCAGTATATTTTTGAGTGATCTTAGTTTGGTTGTCTTATGATCTTCTATTTATGTGCCTTGTTCAAATATCAAGTCGCTTGGAGTTTGTTTGATCATCCGTCTTCATGGGTCATCTAGTCCAGAAGAATCATCCATAACTCGCTCAAAACTTAATGAAATTAGATAAAACTTTGTAGGTACACTCTAAAGGGTGTCAGGGAACTACATTAAAATTTTAAGTGGTGGGGCCCACTCTACATGGGTTGCTAGCAACCCATCTTGCCTTATCTAATTAAGCTCATTTTTTGCGAGTGACTTCTTTTATGTCATTTAAGTGTTTTCCCAAAATTTCAAGTCAATCTGACTTTGTATGAGTTGTTTAGGTCCGTTTTCAATTAGCTTCTTTGGTCAAAATGCGGGTAAATATCTTGAATCAGATGAATTTTCACTTCTTGAGCTACGCTGCTTGAAATGCTATGAAACTTGGTAAGTATTCTTAAAAGAGGCAATAGATCATGATGCAAGAGGCTTTGACAACTCGTAATTCTTTCTTTTAGATCGTTAGCGATCCATGGATGATAGATCGCCATCGATCCATCTACTTAGTGGATTTTTGGCTTGTTTCTCTTAAGTTCCATTGGCTTGTTCTTTTATACGCCTTGTTCAAGTTTCAAGTCATTATGGCTTAGTTTGGATGTTCTAACTCCTATTGAATTCTGTTGGATTAGAAATCCAGTTTACATTTTCTCCCCGGAGAGTACGCTTTCGTTGGAAACAAAGTGTGCTCTAGAACAATACAAGTTTCGGATTACTATTTCAGTGAATCGTCGGAGTCCATCTCAAGATGTTGTTTTCAATTGACTGACTTTTGATAGTCGTTCGCTTTTTGATTTCGATCTGAATTCCAATTCCTAGTATTGACAATGCAATCTTTGCCCGTAGTTTACACAAGGGTTTAGGTCGGTAAGTGGATGCATGATGTAGGTTTGGAGTCGACCTATATAGTTTTAACTCGACCGGCGGTGAAGCTAAGTTATGTCTCGAACAATTGTACGCCATTCTGGAGCGAAGTCCTACTCTTTGTCTTTAACAGTTTCTTTTTGAGGACTTGGTTAAGTTCATGTCGCCATTTTGAATTCCAATGCGACGTTTATTCCAAAATCGGATATAGTTGAAGATTTAATCGTATCGCTCTTCCCATTTTTGTACTCCAGTGATCCTGAAAAGAAAACCTTCTTACGTTGCTTCAGACAGCTGCTCCGGTAGGGTCGAATGCGAAGTTTTATTGTTGAAAATGACTTTCCGGTCATCTAATCTTTAGTCTGGCGGAGGGACTTCCACTGCTCTAGAAGCTAGGTCCTTCGCAACTTAGGTTTCTCTTGTTATTCCTATCATATTAGGATGATTGATTATAGTTAAATTATAAGGCACATCTGCTCTTGTAGAGTTGTAGTTGAAGTTCGATCAGGTGTAGTTTCAATCTTCGGAAACTAGCACATGACTTGTTCGATTGCGATTATCCTTCCTTTGCATTTTTCGGAATTCAACCAGCACACCAGCCTTGTCCTCGGGGACTATTGGTTTAATTACTTGATTCCGAGCATTACTTTTTCTCGCTGTTGCACATCTTGTGTTCATGTGCAGCATACTCCTTTACTGTAATTCTGTACATGTAAGTAATACTTTTGCGGTCATTTCAGCATATTCTATTTCATAGCTTAGTTCAGAACTATGAGGTTGCTTGGTCTAGACAGTTCTGTAGCTAATCCCTACTTATGATCAATTGAGTTCATTTCAATAAAGTCTTGGTGTATCTTCCCTAGTTCATAGGACTGATTTCTCTTAATACTAGGTCTATATGTTTTCGAGAGACTAGGTCTCCAGGGCAATACGTTTGATTACCCCAGTTTGATTGACACGATAGCTCTTATCTCCAGGATCTAGAGACTTTGCTGCTTGATTCCATGCTTTGAATTTATTCAATGATGTCTGTTTCTTGACTATAATTGAATTCCTCTAAGTTGACATCGTCATCCAATGTCATTCTAGGTACATGTATTGCAAAGAAGCGTTGACGTTCTTTTTCTAGAGTGAATTCTTCCAAGTCTCGTATTGAGACCCTAATCATGTATCACTTTCTATCTTTGGAAACTTGTGCACGGATGACTCAACTCTATGGATTTTTCCTTGATGTTGTGAATCTTCAGATAGCATGAGATGCTAGAGGGTCGGGCTGAAGATTCAATCAAACTCTTTCTTCTGTTTTCGAAAGCCGATGTGTCGATAGTTTCATTCTGGGGGTTTCTTATTAGCATCACCAAAATTCGGGTAATGGCATATTCCTGAAAGTTGGAACCAAATGATCTAGTTAGATCATAAGTACGTCATCGATCTTTCTCATCATTTCCAAACTGCGAGCGACGGTTGATTTCTGAACGTTAAATCCTTCATTTCCTTTGTTGGTGATTTTGTTGCAAGAATGCTCTGTTTTGCAATACATGACTATTATCTAACCAACCTTGCAGTTATTTGTGTTTGGACTTTGCAACATTTCTTTCGATTAAGTATCTGTACGTCTATCCCTGCTCGAGGGACTAGCTATTTCGAATGCCTGCATTTGGGTGATTATTAGAAATGGAGAGGTTTGGGACAAATGATTCAATTGCCCCAGGTCTGACTCTCAATCCTATTCTAGGATTGAGGAAGTCCGATGGTTTTACCTCCGACCTTCCATGATTGTCCCTACATGTCCTTAGCCGTGCATGCTTTGCTTGATTGCTGTCCTCATAGAAGTTACGTTCAGACACCAATTCCTGTCTTCGAGAATTGATAACCTAGCTGCTTGGTTCCAAGCAACACTTCCTCAAGGCTGCCTATCTTTTGGTTGTATCTAAATTCTTTCTAAACTGAATTCAGGAAATTCGGTTGTGTACCAGCTTTCATCCCTAGAAATTAGCACACGAGAAATTCAATCCTAGGATTTCCTTTCGACGCTACATTATTCCTATGCAGTGGCTGATTCCTGTGATGAAAGGTCGAACCACCCGGCTGACCTATGAAAGGTTACGTCTTCCTATTGTTTCCCATTTTTGGGCAATAGTAGTTTTCTGAAGACAAGGGTAGAATCTCAGTTGAGGACCAACTTCTATCTCCGGAAGCTAGTGCATTGATGGTTTACTACGGTGTGTGTTTCTCATCGAACCTGTAGATTAAAGTTTTCCTAGCATTGCCGAGGCAATACCGGTACATAGTGAATAGCAAATTTCCTAGCATTGCCAGGGCAATGTCGGTACTTTTGAAATGAGAAAAGGCCTTAGCATTGCTAGGGCAACACAAACACTCAGGAGGTTGGGATTGATTTTCCTTACTGATACGGTATTGCTTTTAATACAGGTGGGCACTAGTTTCGGTCTTCAAAAACTTGCACTTCAATGATTGGATTGTAGAAGTCTTTTCTTAGTGCTGCCTATCTTCGGGCAATGTTAAGGTTATGTTAGTTAGGATTGAATCATTCATTTGATCCTGTATAGTTGAGTAGATCCCTTTCAACTCAATGTGGCTGTTTTTCTCAACGTTGCTTAAATTCGGGATATGCCATATTCTGGAAGGATGGGAGTCCCAGGCATTTCCGTTGCCTAGCCTTGTTTATCACCGTTAAGTGTTACCCTTGGAAATGCAGGGTTGTTTCTTAACCAATTCCATGGTTATTCTTATTCACGAAAAAATTAATTTCCTCCAACCGGTTTTGGTTATGATCTGACTTCTATCTGTGAAACCCTTCATTTCTAGATGAAACCCTTTATTTCTAGGTGTTAAATTCTAGGTACTTATAGAAAATTAGAAATTGTGGAGCGAGTCATCACATTACCTCTGGTACGACCGCGCTCATTCCTATCCTGATCACAGACCGGTAGAGTTAGTAGTGTTTGCCTTGAATCTGTGACACTTAACCTTGCTTGTTTCAGGCCATATGCGTTATGCTGGGCTGATAGCATTATTGCGGATATCAACCTTATTCGTTGGTTCCAATCTTCGGGAATCAATGGTTTAGCTGCTCGATTTTGAGCATTCTCTCCTTGTCGTTGTCTGTCTTCGGATAACAGCTTGTTTTCTACAAGTTGGGGTTTGTGACCTCAGTAGAGCACCTGCTTTTGTCTTTGGAAACTTGTGCATTGATGATTTGATTCTGGAAATGCCTTCCATCGTTGTCTATCTCTGGACGATGGTAAGTTCCTCTTTTTATTGCAAGTTGGAGCAATTTTCTATCCTAACCAAGTGTTAATGTGTAATGAGCCCCTCAATCCACAAGGTTGATTATTCTGAAAAATTGATGTGAGACTTGATGTTCTGGGCGGCTCCTTGGATGCCGCCAGTCAAAGGTACATTGCAGCTCCTATCTTTGGGAACTCGTGACTTGGATGTCTTGAATTTAGACATTTTTACATTAACTTTGGTCAAAGATCAGAATTCTTTGTTGACTTCTTGGTTTGTGAACTTTGTGGCACTACCAGAGCAATGTCGGCTTTTCAGATAGCAGGAGTTGATCTTTGATAATCTTGCAATAGACAAGTTCCCTGGTGTTGTTGGGACAACACTGGTACTTAGAAAATTTTAATGGTTTTCCGATGATGCCGAAGCAACATCAAGCAGTGCTTGCGCGGCTTACGAAATGCACGGCTTTTAAGAGTGCGCAGCTTACGAAGTGGGCGGCTTACGAAATGCGCGGCTTTTGAGAGTGCGCTACTTATGAAATGCGCGGCTTTTGAGAGTGCGCGGTTACAAAATGTGCGGCTTTTGAGAGTGCATGGCTTACGAAATGCATGACTTTTGAGAGTGTGCGGCTTACGAAATTCGCGGCTTATGGGATCGATACGACCCATCGATCCGGAATAGTTTGGAACTTCTTGACGTTGCCAATCTTCAGGTAACGTGAGGAGTTCATGCTTCGAGAGTGTGGTTCCATGGTGTAAGAAGTGATGCATGGTGTAGTGCACGACTTACAGGATACGCACATTGGTTTGGGCCTTCCCGTGGCTGAAAGAGCGATACCAGTTCTTAGAAGGTAAGGGTCGAGTATTCCTATCAATTCGGTGATTTGACTTCGCTGGAACATGATTTCATCAATTCTAAGAGATAATTGGTTTTTGGATCGGTTAACCGTGGTTGACGATCCTCCCGTATTTCGGGAAGATGTGCACTGCCAAACAGATAAGGTTGCCATGGTGGAGAGATCTATAGCCGACC
Organism: Allium fistulosum; assembly: GCA_030737815.1. Lineage (NCBI taxonomy): Eukaryota > Viridiplantae > Streptophyta > Magnoliopsida > Asparagales > Amaryllidaceae > Allium > Allium fistulosum. The sequence goes on from CM060907.1 coordinate 847,118,466, forward strand.
ACATGGAGATGGTTATGAAGAAAGAGCTTGTGGGAGTTCGGGAAAAGACTCTCAGTTTTTGATCCAAATTGCATTTAGAGAATTGGTCTTCAACTGGCATACAGTTTAAGAGGAAAAGGAACTAGTCACCAGGGGTGGTAAAGGAGGAGTTCGGAAGAAGTAAGCAAGTATTATGCTTATGTTTCGTTTGTTGCGCTAGCTAGGTCGTTAAGTCCGTAGTTGTCAGAATGCCAAAATTTTTGATCGGGCATGACAGAACTGTGGTATGATTAGTCTCGGCCTTCCTTATGGCTATTCAAGTATGTGTGGTACCCCTAATGCTAAAGGGCAGTTGGCGCACTTGAACTATACCCAGGGTCTCTTAACAACTCGTCTGGTTGCCCCTAGTCTAGTGGGTGCGGTTCTCCTGAGTTCTAAGTCTTGGCTCGATTCGAGTCAGCCTCTGATTAACCACAAGGTCGGTTCAGTTTTGGCTTAGTTCCTCTAAGTGACATTGAAGCTCTGGAGTTCAGCACTGTTTATTTCATCGGTCGTTATAAGTGATTCCGTTAATTAGGCGGGGTGACTAGTATGATTGTCGATTTATAGCCCTAGAGTATGACTTCATTGACTTCAGGGAGCTCTAGATCAGATGACTACTGATCTTCTAGTTCACCTTCACGGATATCAGTCGTATATAAATTTCGCTCATCTACTGGTTCGCCTTCATGATGCTTTAGTTCGTGAATGACCTTCTCCTTCGCGAAAGGTTTTTTGGATCAGATGACCGCTGGTCTACCGGTTTACCTTCATGATGCTTTAGTTCATGAAAGACCTTCATGTTCGCAAAGGGATTTTTTAGATCAAATGATCGCTGATCTACTAGTTTGCCTTCACGACGCTTTAGTTCATGAAAGATCTTCACGTTCGCGAAGGGGTTTTTGGATCAGATGACCGCTGATCTATCGGTTCGCCTTCACAACGCTTTAGTTCATGAAAGACCTTTACGTACGCGAAGCGCTTTTTGGATCAGATGACCATTGATCTATCTGTTCGCCTTCATGACGCTTCAGTTCGTGAAAGACCTTCATGTTCGTGAAGGATTTTTTGGATCAAATGACCGCTGATATACCGGTTTGCCTTCACGACGGTTTAGTTCATAAAAGACCTTCATGTTCGTGAAGGGTTTTTTGCATCAGATGACCGATGATCCATCGATTCACCTTTACGATGCTTTAGTTTGTGGAAGGCCATCACGACGCTTTAGTTCGTGAAAGAGTTTTTGTGGTCGAATGTCTGGCGACCAGACGGCCTTGGAATGATAATTTATCGATTCCAAGAGGAATTTTGGTCAGTGTCCAATGACCAGACGACCTTGGAGTGATAATTCATTGACTCCAAGAAGAGTTTTGGGTCGTGTGTTCGATGTCTCGGCGGTCTTAAAGAAATAATTCATCAACTTCAAGAGAAATTTTGGTCGGATGTTCGATGACCAGACGGCCTTGGAACGATAATTCATCGACTCCAAGAAGAGTTCTAGGTCGTGTGTCTGATGGCCCAACGGTATTAGAGCGATGATTCAATGACTTGAAGAGGAATTTTTGGGATTCATCCCGCGGGAACACAGTTTTATCGGTTTATGGAGACTAAGGGTTTGGATCTGTTTGTTCGACGATCCTTTAGACAAGACTTCTCGACACTACCAGAGCAATGCCGGTTCTCAGAAGAGGGATCGACATGACTCATCGAGGGCATAGAAGCATTTCTTTAGCCCTACTGTCTACAATGCCCCCAATGTCCCAGTACGGCTCATTTGGAAAAGGAAAGTAGGCAAGGATGGATGAGAAGGCATCGCTTTGGGTTGCTGCCCCATTCCTTAGTTGCTAGCTAGCTAGAATGTTATTTGATAATCATCCTTTCGTCTGATTTCATCAGTTAGCTGGGGCGCTTCTCTACTGGGTCTTAGTAGCTTTGCTTAGGCAGAAGGTCCGTAAGTCCTGTAGCTCCTTCACCATTTGGTATTGTCTTTGGAAAATTGCCGAGTTTGCCTTCTTCCAATTGCACTACTTCTAGTCTTCAGAACCAGTTTGCCTTCCCATAGAATTCTTCTCGGGTAGTAGGTTGTTTCATCCTTTAATGATTCCTAAGGTCCTTGAAGTAGACTACATCTGTTGCCTTCGCTTCGTCCATATGCTAGTCATACCTTTAAAAAATCTATTTCGAATCAGTCGTACAATTGTACAAAAGGTATAGTTGGCATGATAAACTTGTTTGGATATTCTGCATCTTGAACGGCTTTGGTGAATGGGTTTCGATTGGGGAAGATGCTCTAATCATTGTCAGACCGGTCTGTTTTCAAGTTACAGTTGTTTATAATGCTTGAGAATGATATATACACGATTGTCCTATGCTTGAATGATTGGAAATGCCAATTGAATGACAAATCACTTATGATGTGGGCATGGATCAGTGATGATCCCTAAAAAATTTCAAACTAGGTGAGATTGGTATAGGGTCACAAAGAAAGCCCCATAAGGTTGCATTCCCAATTTCAAGGCATTTGGAGTTTGCATGTTCGAGTTATGGGAAAAAGTAGCTGGATTAGAATTGATGGATTAGTTGTATTTTACTTGGAGTCCGACCTGAGAAAATTTTCCATTTGCTTATAGTCAGCACATGGTTTGCTTGGAGTCATAGAATTTGAAGTGCTGGGTTGGTGACAAATGTCGCTTGGAGCCATTTGCATGTTTGCTTGGAAAAAATCTTGGTTTTACCCGAGTCCGATTTTGGGCCAGAATTTCTTAGGTTTACTTCGAGTCAAATGGGTAATTACCCGAATTCGACTTCAAGTTAGAACCTCTAGAATCTGCTTCGAGTCAAATAGGCGATTACCCGAGTTCAGCTTTGAGTTAACTCTGAATTGAGTTTTCCAATGACCATTTTGACAATTTTTGATGATTTTCGACGACGACCCTTCATGATTCGACGATGGGAGCTCCATGATGGGATTGGAAGCTAGTCAGTTGAGAGTGGTCACAATATACCACGGGAGCTTGCCTTGTAATCGATCTTGGTTTGTATCATATCTGCTTGGTTCTCCTACCTCTAGGAGTACCGTTTGAGTACAGTTCCTCATACACTATGCTGTAGCACGGGTTTTCGAGCTTCTTTTAGCGTTTTGCATGTTGGCATTTTCATCCAATTTGTCTACCTCATTTTGTTTGTCATCTTCAGAGCCCGAGAGAGCCATTGTTATATCCTCCCTTGGGGTTTTCACTCCTAAGTTCGGGTTTGTAGCAGGTGCTTTTGTAGTAGGTGGAGTGTTAAAGTTATCTTCCATCATGATGCTTGGAGCTCTGCACTTTGCTTCCTTTTGTTTTTGCCTTATGTTTCTTCCATTCAAGCCAGAAATAAAAGAATGTTCTTGCTTCGTAGTAGCCACGGCTACATGCACCGTTCTAGGAGTAGTTAGTGATTGGAGTGCTAAGGGAGCATCTATCTTTTCCATAAGAACCTTTTAACTATTTTCCATTTTATGATTAATTTCATCAACCATCTTGTTCAATTCTCCCTTAGTCACAACTTCATGCTATGTGGAAGATCCTGGAACCTGATCTCCAGAGTTGGCTCCTAACAGCAGGTTGTTGGGGTTGTTGACTTCAATTTGCTGAGGGTTTGATTCTTCTCCTGCAATGGTAGCTCTTATGGACCTTTCGGAGGTAGTTCTATTTCTTCCTCGTGTCATTGATTCTCAACAGAAATTCTGGTAAGCACAGATTGAAGATCTAACTTCTGAACCTATCCGATCCAAAGTAGATAGCTAGATCTGAGCATGAGTTGGATTCTTTGTGAAAGCACCAAAATGTTAATCCAAAAAATGGATCAACACCCTGGATTGAGTGTGAAAGCACCAGCCCTGTTCTTACAAAGCAATAATATAGAGAATAAATGTAAAAGGAGTAGGAATAGTAAAAAGGCAAGAAGATTTTTATAGTGGTTCGGCTGTTAACGAAGCCTGCATCCACTTTATAACTTTTGTTATTAACTGACTGCAATTACAAGTTGAATCCGATTATAATTTGATTGGATCTTGTAAGTTAGATCAAGTCATCAGTGTTAGAGTTCACTGGAGAATCATAGTGAATTCATTAGATGACTGTTATGTGGGAGGAGAAGAGTGAAGAATAGTTTATGTAGAGTTTCAGCAGCCAGTCCAGAAGATCCTGTTTTTGTTGCAGGTAGGATTGTATTTATAGGGGTTGGAGAGCACTTGGGCCAAAATTTTAAGTGTAGAAGAGTCCAGCTATTATGCCAAGTTATCACCGAAAATCTCAAATCAATCTGAGTCATTTCTATGGATCGCTAGCTATCCATAGGGGATGGATCGCTAGCTATCCATCAACCTAGCATATTTTTCTACCAGAAGCCTTTACTTAGTGCTACGAAGGAGCTCGGAATGTTTGAAGGCGATCCGACTTATCTTGATTGATCGCTGGCTATCCATAAGGGGTGGATCGTTAGCTATCCATAGGGGATGGATCGCTAGCTATCTATCAACTTAGCATATTTTTCTACCAGAAGCCTTTACTTAGTGCTATAAAGGAGCTCGTAAAGTTTGATAGCGATCCGACCTATCTTGATGGATCGCTAGCTATCTATAGGAGATGGGTCGTTGGCTATCCTAAGGGATGGATCACTAGCTATCCATCCACTTAGCATATTATTGAATGATCTTAGTTTAGTTGTCTTCCTATCTTCTATTTAAGTACCTTATCCAAATATCAAGTCGTTTGGGGTTTGTTTGATTATCCGTCTTCATGGGCCATCTGGTCCAGAAGAATCATCCATAACTCACACAAAACTGAACAAAATTATAGGAAACTTTGCAGGTACACTCTAGAGTGTGTCAAGGACCTACCATTAAAATTTCAAGTGGTCGGGCCCACTCTAAATGGTCGATAGTGATCCATCTAGTTAGGTCGCTAGCTACCCATCTAGCCTTATCTAATTAAGATCATTTTTGGTGAATGCCTTTTTTATGTCTTTTAAGTGTTGTCCCAAAATTATAAGTCAATCCGACTTTGTTTGAGTTCTTTAGGTCCATTTTAAGTTTGCTGCTTTGGTCAAAATGCGGGTAAACAGCTTGAATCAGATGAATCTTTACTTCTTAAACTACGCTGCTTGGAATGCTGTGAAACTTGGTAAGTATTCTTAAAAGAGGTAGTAAATCATGATGCAAGAGGCTTTGATGACTTGAAATGCTTTCTTTTAGATCGCTAGCAGTCCATGGATGATGGACCGCCAGCGATCCATCTACTTAGTGGATTTTTGGCTTGTTTCTCTTAAGTTCCATTGGCTAGTTCTTTTATATGCCTTGTTCAAGTTTCAAGTCATTCTGGCTTAGTCTGGATGTTCTAATCCTATTGGATTCTGCTGGGTTAGAAACCCAGTTGACAACTAGTTGTACTGAATATGATCACACCTCCATTAATGGGCCTCGAAGCATACAATGAAAGATTATATCGACTCTAGATAGGGATGATCATACCCTACTTGGGAGCTACCCACTTAGCCCTACTACATCGCCCTTGTTTTAGTCATTCCCATTTGATGAGGCTTGAGGCTACGTTTTACCTTTTATATAGCACTTTCCACTTGGAATGCTAACACTGCTCTCCAGGCAATAATGCAATGCCAGCATTCATCCATACAAGTTCGTTCTAGGACTGAATGAAACTAAATGCACTACTTCTACTACTTCCACTTTGGAATCATCCTCAGGATTAGTAGCAAGCAGCCCTTGCACTTCAAAGAGCTCCATCTTCAATTCCATTATCTTTAAGATGTCTTCACTTCGAAACGCTTGAGTTGGATCGAAGTGGTTTTTGGATAACATATCTGATCCTCGTCTCTTCGACAACATTCGATAATTTTCGGTAAACTCAACCCTGGTTCTTTAGGAAATAAACAGTCAAAGATAAGAGCAGAGATCACCTCCTAATCGTTAGTGGACGGATTTTCTTATCATTTGTCCTAGCAAAACGAAACGAGATTTATAGGCACAATACAGCATCATCGAGGATGACTGTGCCATATAACTCACGTTTTTCTTCTAGATATTTCCAAAGTTACGTTTTGGGTCCAAATTCGATAGTTAGTTATTTAACTATCAAATTAACAAACATTCACATCAGGGATTTATTTCAAAAGGGAAAACCGACATTGGTTAACCACATAAGCAACCACTAGCCTCCTTAATTAATCTTTCCATTCATTAATTTCATATCATAATACTTGTATAAAAATACTTTTACAAGATATATTCACAAACCCTTATATTTTCAATACTTGGAAAACAATCCATATACTTATCTCAATGGTATAAGTATATTCACAGAATAGAGAAAGATTTTTTATTTATTTTGACACAACTCTGGAACAAATTTATAAATTCCTTTATAAATCTCTAAAACCCGTTTATAACCCTATTCATTAATCTCTGAAATCTTTTATAAACTCCCTTTTTTTATATTCCTAAAATCATTTATAAACCCTTTATAAATCCATAAACCATTTATAAAGCACCTTTTATAAATCTATAACCCATTTCTAAAGTTCTTTGATAAATATCTAAAACCATTTAGAAAACTCTCTTTACCGTTTAACTAATCTTTCTTTATGTTTTCAAGCCATGTTGGAAAACTCTTCTTATAAAACCCAAATCTGTTTACAAAACTCTATTTATAAATCTCTAACATTTATAAATAAAGTCCAATCATTCACTTTAAAACGCTATTACATAATAATAATTATTAACAATAAAACAATATAAATAAATAATAATTATTGACCTAAAAAATCTTTAAAATAATATATAATAATTTCAAACATTATTAAATCAACAATAATAATTAATCCTTTCCATTATTATAAATAGTAATATTTTATTTCCAAAACATTATTAATAAATCATTATTATTTATTTCAAGCCATATTTTTTTAAATAATTAACTTTTCAAAATATTATAATATTGATAAACAACTTTAAAACAACATTAAATATAAATAAGTAATCTTTAAAACAATTTTAAATATAAATAATCTTAAAACAATATTCATATAAATAAATAACTTAGAAAACACAAATAAAAAGTTGGAAAAAAATAAAAGTTAAATCCTTAAAATAAAATATTTCTGAAACCCAATTTTAGATTCAAAATCATTTCCTATCTCAAAACCAACTTCAACTTAAATGTCAATTGATAGTATTTTTAAAATACTAACTTGAGGCCAATAGCTACCCAAAGTTTCCAGATTAAATACAGAAATATTAAAAATATTGGCATATATTAAGTTGCCGACCGTGTGGTCGATATATATTGTTTATATTATATTTTTGAAATTGCAAATGACTCTCCGTACAGAGGAGACTCTATCGAAATTTTTTAACAATTTTAACACTTAGAAATTTTTTGATAATTTTTCGTATGTAAAGAAACGTAAATCAATAAATGAGACTATTTAAGTTATAACTTACGATAACTTTGATTTCAATATTAACCAATTAGAGAATTGAATGAGTTTTAATTTAATTGTAGATGTCGAGAGGTAGGTAATGGCTACGTTGTGTGTGATGTGTCCCTACAAGAAATTGCGAGGACGCAATTTTCATAGGGGAGGTCTGTACCAACTCTGTTTTCGAAGCCATATTATTCTACAAATTTAGTTAAAATAGTAGTATTCGAATTCGGTTTGGATAATTATTATTTTGGAATCAAATTATTATTCAAATTAATTCTATTCAATAAAGAATTTCTATTATAGAAAAATTTGATTTAGTAATAAATTTCATTTTAGATAATATATTAAAATTCAAATAAATTGTGTTATTAAATATGAAATATTTTAAAAGTATAAATAATTTTGTATAATTGAAACAGACGAAAAGAAGTTCTATTTGATATTCACTAAAATCGATAAATTGACGATGATGGGTAAATTTATTTATATCAATTCAATGGATAATTAAATTGAGTGAAACAAGTACTGAATTGGAAAGAGTTGTCTAGTTACTGAAATATAATTTGTACAATGAAGTGCAAATCAATTTAAACTAGATTGAAATTTCTTTACGAATAAATAAAAAAGAAAAGAAAAAAAATATATATTTAAAATGACAAAGTACAGAAATAATTAATGTAAGCCTTAATATAATTAAAGCCCAATCCATTTTCAAACTCCACATTCTCTTAATTTCTTAACACATAGCCTAATTCCTCAAAAATTTAGACCGACCTTACCCATATGCCCTAATGCCCAAAATCACGTTCAACGTCAGAAAGTGCTAAAATGAAAAAAATCGCGGCGAACAAATTGAGGAGGCCGTGAAAGGGAGGCCAACGGCACCAACTTAGGGCCGAGGCCGACTTCAATGCGAGAGGAGATGGTGGTTGACGTGGGATTCAGGCGCAAGGCTAGAGTGGGTCGCGATGGCGAATGAAGCTGAGGATTGAATGCCTGTGTTTGGAGCGTAGCGATGGAGAAGCATTTTGATGGAGGACGTTGAGGTGAAGGTGAGGCTGCTGATTAGCGGTGGCAGGTACAATTGAAGTTGTAGGCGGAGGCATTGGGAGTTGTTGTTCTCGTCGAAGGCAGCTAGGGTTCGATGATCGACGGTGGTGAGAATAGTGTGGTAGGCGGCTGTGGGAGGAGCTTAGGCAAACGATGTTGCTTATGGAGCTGTTCTCATGTGTAAACTTCGATAGCAAAATCAAGCAAGCTAGTGGGGTTAAGGTGAGTTATCCTCAACTCACACTACTATGTCTATATAACTATATTATATCCCACTTGTATGGTTCACTTAGCATAGGAATTTCTTATGAATTGCCTAAAATTTTAGTAGCGATTGGATGAAATAATTAAAATAAATTGCATGCTATGGGTTTAAATTGTTCAATGGATGAATTGGTTAAATTATGAGTTTAAATTATTGGATTGAAGCGATAATTTAAAATGAATTAAATGATTGAAATGAAGTTGCATGTAAGACTGTATAGTACACTGCAAGTTTTGGTCGATGGTTGAAATTGCATACACTGTTGTATGATGAGAGTTGTTGGAAAGCAACTCAGGTCGTTAAATAATTATGTATTATGGAATTATATTTTTAGAGCGATGTTGGCTCTATAAGTTGCATTTTTATGGATTTCTTGTTTGAATGGTGTAAATATTTTTAAAAGATTCTCGCTATGAGATTTTATCTATTTTTATGTTTATTAGAATTTAATTTATAAAATACAGTTAAATTACACTATTTTTGATTTTCAGTAGCAATCAACTATTTTGAGTTGAAATTCTTTTAAATGATATTTTAAATATATATATAAATTTTATATACGTATCTATTTATAGATATAAAGCTTTGTTTTAAAATGAATTTAACTAAGATTTTCAAGTTTATAAATAGTTTATGGTTATAAAGTGGTTATGAAGTAATATTATATATTATGGATTTGAGATTTCAATGGCATTTGTGATTTTCTATGAAACAAAGAATTTTAATAAACGATTGAATTATCGGGTGGTATGGGACACTTCGTACAATTCTTTTGATTATTATTATAATTTGTTAAATAGAGTTTGAGTGAAAATTTCTAGCTTTTAGTAAATACTTGAATTTAGTGTCTGGTATGGGATAGTTAGTTAAATTCTTGTGTTTACTGGAGCGGCATTAATTAACACTTAGAGTTGTATTAACTTAGGGTGTTCGGATTTCAGACCGATAGGTCCCCGAGAGAAGATAACTCATTTTTCATCGATCTGAGAATCGATACATTTATAGATTTGGGTAGGCAGACCTATTTCCTGGGTTAGGTCTGTTCTGGTATAACATAGCTATCCTTTTTACTGTTTAGACAGATGTTATATTACAGCCCTATCAGTTTATTTCACAGGTGGACAATGTTTACCTATTTATATTCGTTAGGTAAATTCACATGGTTTTGTCATAAACACAACTACCTATTTCTTATCATTAGGAGCCGGGGTTTTTACTTGATAGTCTATTTCTTTTCATTAGACTATTGCACTATGTGGCGGGGTTTATTTATTTTAGTTAGAGCCCGTGTCACACTGTATCATGCTGATAGTTGACTACCATTATTATTTCCTTAGTGATGATCATTTCTTTAGAGATTTTGGGATAGATATTTTGTATCTTTTGGGGTCTGGAGAATTTTGAAGTTGTTATCACCATATTTTAATAGTCTATTTGAGACTTGATATGGATTATGAAATGGTAATTTGGTTTGATATGCCTTATTTTGGTTAATTGGTTTTAGGCATAATTTGAGATGACTTATTTTATGGTTAAGTCATAAATGGTGATTTTATTTAATATGCCCTATTATAATCATTTGTTCTGGCATATTTTTATTATGGCTTATTTATTGTTAAGTCATATATTTATGATATTAGTATCATCTCACGTTTCTATTAGGTATAGTATGATCCGTTTATTTTATAATACTCGGGTCAGGCCGAGACTCTACGGTTACAAGGACTAGTTGACTTTTGGATTTTGGGCTAGCATTGAAGTAGACTATTTTGACCGGTTTAGTTTACTTCATACCTGTATATATTGACAGTTAGGAATATATGTCATATATATTATTTAGTTGTGACTTTGTACCTGATACAGCATTTTGGATATGATGTATATATTTACGCGGGTCTAGTACTGATATTTTATGGACTTACATTATTCCGTTATGATCTGTGATTCTGATTCTGATTTGTCTATATTATATACTATTCTGAATATTTTAATCTGTGTGTTTATTACTTCGTATTAATACTGCACGCGTTAAATTTTCAGTCCAGATACTCAAAAAGGTAAATAAGACATGTCAGTGTTAGTATAAAGATATATTCACATTCGATCACCCTTAACCAGCCGTATTCTCCGGATTAGCAGATGACATTACTTATAATATTCTTTGCTAAACTGGGCATAGCGGTGGGGTCGTTACAGCTTGGTATCAGAGCTGAGTTCAGAACATTATAGAATATAATTGACACAGAGTCGAGATCTAAACCTAGATGACCTAGAGTCCCGTCCCTTGGGTATGTGGTAGTTAGTAACTTAATTAACTATTAGGAACATGAATATAAATGATTATTGGGAATAATCATTGGGACGTATTTGAAAATTATTGAATTAAACAAATTATTATTATGAAAATGATTTTTAAAATTGGAGCTCACTTTTGTAAAGAGTGAACTCATTAGATAGCATAAATGAGACCTTATATGGCTTATAATCAAATTGTTGTGTCCTGATTTGTTAGTGATCAGAGTGCGCAATGGAAGTTGGAAAATAGCTTTCCGCTGAAGGCGATTGTTTGATTGTTTTGAAGATTCAAAATAATTGTCGAATTAGTATTGAGTAGGAATTTTCCTCTGAAAATTCATAACATGGTCGATATTAATTATTAAACGTTATGGTATCTTTATTGGTGTGGTTACCGCAAAGGAAAATGGAAACCTTGTTTTAAAGAAAAATGAAATTGTAATTATTGCTACAACCGAATAAATATCAAGATGCACAGTGGAATTGAAATTTGTTAAGAATTATTTTAATTAAATTTTGAAATGGATTGAAAGAACTTTTATAAAAGAAAATATTAAATTGGATCAAATTCTGTGATAAAGGATATATATGAATAACATTGATTATGTTAAGCAAGCAAAATTTGGCGAAAGTGTAAAACACCAGAAGATATATGTATATGTATATCTTATAGAAAATAATCTGTGTTAAACTGCCCGTTGAGTGCTTTAAGAATTCTGTTCGATGCGCCTGATCAACGTTATCGATAGGGATTCATAAACACTAGGATGAGACATTTGAACACAGTGTTTTGGACAATAAAATGTTTTCAGTAATAATAATTAGTAAGTATATATTATTTTGCAAAAAGATAGAAATTTTAAATACGTTAAATATTATATATATTGAAATGGATAGTTTGGAAGGATTGTTTTGAAGGTAAAATAATATTTTATAGAAGTGTATAAATTATATTTTTGAAGGAGATACCAAAGGATATTTTGATAAATAAAATAAAGTATATAAAATGAGAGTAGGATTTATATTTTGAATAAAATTTGCATTTGTAAAATGTTATGTATTCAATTACAAAGAAAGATGTTTTGAAGAGGAAATGAAATTTTAAAGAAAATAATATTGTGAATGAAGAATTAAGAGATAAAAATTTAGAAAATATGTAATATGGAAATTTATAATAATTTAAAAGTATCTGAATTTTTTTTAATTGAACTTTGCTTTTTCAATTGATATTTTGATGTTGGAGTAGTTATTACACATGATATATTCTGAAATTTAATCACAGCGATTAGTTTTACAATATGGTGAATTAATCTTTAAACTTATCAATTTAATTAATTCATGAATTGCAGGCAGTTTCATACTATAATATTTTAGTAGTGAGTTATATACCTCATAAGTGAATAATAAATGATTGATTCCATATTTTAAAAATATATAAGTATTGATTGAATATTTTTAACATTGATGATCGTTTAAGTGTGCGTTCTGATCTTTAAATCTAAATACTTAGAGCTTTATGAATTTTGATCCTTCGAACTATTTTTTTAAACTTTAGTTGTATACATTTTCTACAGGAGGAAAATTTATAAATTATGCATTAATAAGTTTTGTGTTTAAAGAAATACTTTTGAGTTTCGAAATTTGATTTGTTCTTATTTTAAATCTGTATGAAAACTCTAAAGCCTGGTTATATATATAATTATAGTTGTTCTTTCCTTAATGATAGTCCTTAATTTGGATACCATTACTAATACAGAGAATTAGAGTAGCTAGATTGTGAATTGTTTAGTCTAAGAGGATGATGATAACACTTTAAGCTATTAGTTTGCGAGAAATTATTGTATGCATCTCTAGGGAAGTCATGCTTTTATGCAAACCTTGAAACCAATAGTAAAATAAATTTTACAATAGTTAAATGAAGTCCCTGACTTATCATTTGCTCTAAATTGATGGGCATATACTTGAGTATGAGTCATAACTTGATTTTCAAAAAATAAATAATTTTTTTTGAAATATATATATTTTGAAGAAAATTATAAGGTTTGAAAAGATGTGGAACTGTCAATTGATTTTTGAAATTCATGTTGCCACTCTTTTGTGCATTGGCATGTATCATATAATTTAATTTTATGGCCTAATGTTAGGATGTTATAAATTCTTTTTGCAACAAAGATAGTTGATGTGAAAAAAAATCATCAGAAAATTAAGATAAAATGACCATCCTAGATATACAACGCTAACGTCAAATAGTCAGATAATTTCAAATATTACTATTATGAAGTTTGTGATGCTAGAAAAATGAGAGAAACGATATCATAACTATATACCTCAGACAAAAATTCTTCAAGAGTTAATCTTTACAATACATTCTTGTTGGCAACATCTTTGTAAGGGTACTATAACCAAGGACTAAAAATCGACAAGATATATCAAAAGCTTTAGATATTCAAATAAACAGTGTGTATTAATTGATTGTATCTATTTATTATGCAAAAGACAATGAATATCAGGGAATTCCAGAAAATGCTACAAGCGTTTGAAACATATGCAACTCAGACGTCATTGACTACGATAATCACTTAAAGATATCAGTTAAATAATAAAGAAGGTGACAATTTTACACCTGATCTATATATATATATATATGTATGTATGTATGTATGTATGTATGTGTGTGTGTGTGTACAGAAATGTCATGAATAACTAACAACAAACGAATATAACTTTGGAAAGAAGGCCAACTCATTTCATGTTGCTTAGGAAATACACAACTGCATTAGATACTAAATAGTTACAAATGTTGGTCATGAAGGGGAATAAAGTTAATACAAATTTCAAATATAAATTGAAAAAAAAGATCCAGCTCTAATAATTATTTATTACTTGCTTTGTCAAAATTTAAAGTAAAATCAGAAAACATTTAATAGTTTTGCTCTGAAAGTTCTATGGACTAATTATCTAAAATTATGTTACCATCAACAAATCACCATATACTCAAGTATAGAAGAAGAAAAATTCTTTTGGAAGACATAATTTTGAAAGAAGTTATGATGAATAATATGATGTTCAGCCAACTAGCTTTATAATAATTATGAGTTATGCATAAGATTTTGCAATAGAAGATCAACAACAAACTAATGGTTAGGTACATGCTTATTCATTAGCCAGTTAATGTTCCCTATGACATTATATTGAAATCACATGCAACTTTGACTGCTGATTCTATGTACAAGATTTTAGGACCACTTATGTACAAGATTTTGTGTAGAAATATTGATACAGCGGTAAAACATTATAACTATGCTGCTATTTTTAGTTTGCAAATTGTTTGTTTAAAGGACTTCACTCGACCTTTATTTAGTTAAGGGACATGGCATTTCTGTTATGATACTTGGACGCCATTTGTACGTCTTTGCTATGATGTTAGTTTTTCAATGGTTTGCAACCGTTTCCAACCAAAAGTAATACTTTTACTAATATAGATTATAATTCATTCTTACTTAGTAGAGGGCATGCAGAACTAATTAATTTAAATTTTAAGAAAGCTATAATATTCTAAGGTTTAGCATTCTAGACTTCATTTCAGCAACCTCCAATGTCATATTATTAAATTTTAGATATACGAGGCTTACATGTTTAATTTGAGTTAAGAATAGGTACATGAAGATGTTGTGCAATGTTTTTGGGATGCATGCTCGCTTATATGCATGCAAAAGTTAAGCAAAAATGCTTAAAATGCTAAAATAATGGTACGTTTTCAGATTAAATACAGAAATGTTAAAAATATTAGTATATACTGTGTTTCTGACCGTGTGGTCGATGTATATTTTTTATTTTATATTTGTGAAATTGCAAATGGCTCTCCGTATAGAGGAGACTCTACCAAAAAATTTCGGAAATTTTAACACTTAGAAAATCTTTGATAATTTTTCGTATGTAAAGAAATGTAAATCAATAAATGAGTCTATTTAAGTTATAACTTACGATAAGTTTGATTTCAATATTAACCAATTAGAGAATTGAATGAGTTTTAATTTAATTGTAGTTTTTGAAAGGGAGGTAATGGCAGTGTTGTTGTAACAACCACTATCTAGAGGCCCAAAGCTAAGCGCTGCAGATGCTACAGTCATTTATATTATTAACTTCCGATGACTAAATACGGCTATGTTAATGGTATCCATAATATCAGAAGCACTTGAATATGAAACAAGTCACAGATTTCAAAAAAAATTTCCATTACATTTCAAAATAGATGTTTCATATTCAGATTTACATAATCCCAAACGTTTCCCAGGCAATGATAAATAGTACTTATTACAAAATACGCCAAGAGTGACATATGAAGATGCCCCCTTGAATGATCGGAGTCATATAGTCATGACCGACTTAATACATACACAACAGAAATAAACAACAAAACAAAGAACTGCAACTCCAAATAGCTATCCGTTAGCCTCCTGCTCGCCTCTGGTAGCTTTATTCGTCATCCTACTAAAACCTAAAAGAACCTCAACCCTTAGCCTACTCAAATCAATTTTGAGCACCCGAGAGTTTAAGGGGAAAACATAAACTTCGAGTCAGACATAAAGCCTAGTGTGAATAATACTATACATCTCAGTTATTTGATATTAAGCGAGACCACGCCGCTTAGAGGAACGGGTTTGCCCTCACTAACATCCTTTTAAAAACATATCTTTTACAAATCTTTATCCTGCAACCAAAACTGGTTAAACCTGTAAAGCATCATTATGTAAATATACATATATATTAGGTAACAAACGGACAATCTGTCCGAACACTATAGTTTTGTTTTACTTACTACTAACCTTTGGATGACTTGGGCCTACCAGACAAAATAACAATATAATCTAACATCTTTTAGACACTTCTTCTAGGCAGTCTGCCCTTAACTATCTGCTAAATAATTCTCTTCTGAACGGTCTGTCCCTAACTTAACAACTCCCAGGGTCACTTGATCTTAATGGTTTTGCGGGCTCACCAATAACCTACCTATATACAACATATATTCCTTTTTGTGTGTAATCATAATTTTAGTCTTACTTATGACAAAGCCCTACACACTGGAATTTTGGACTAAAATTAGCTGGGGCCAATAGCTAATGTATAGGGCACAACCCTATACCAGTCCCATCTAGTATTCTAATATCTGAGTCATTTCACTTAGGGATACCTTCCCATAATTTTCCTTGAAAACCTTTTCATCTGAAATTGATTTAAAACCTTTTAAACCAAACTTAAACAAGGAAAACATTTATACTCTATGCTTTACTCGAAATCACTTTGCCATGCTATATATTTACTCAAATCATTGTGGATGAAAACCTTTATACAATTAAAAGTACCCCTTTCGAACCTATTGAAAGTACCCCTTTCGAAACTACGTAAAACCCGTTCTTTAATTTAGGCCGAAAGGCCAAATCTTCCATTCAAAACCATTCATATAACCTTTCGAAACCATTGAAATCCCTTTTCCTTCGTAAGCTAAGAACTTTAGATATCTCTCTTGAAAACCACTAAACATTGCCTTTCGAAACTATAGGAAAATACTTTCCTTTAAACATATTCAAAACCATTGGAAAAACCTTTCCTTTTGACCATTCGAAACCATTGGAAAATAGTACCATTCGACTCTTTCGAAACCCTGTGGGGAAACCACCCCTTCGAAACCATTTTCAAAACCTTTCAAAAGAATTAAACCTTTAGAAACTCAAACCTTTCGAAAGCACTTGGGTTCAATTTAAAACAAGTAGAAAAACACCTTTAAAATCATTCAACACCATCTTGCCGAAACCTTTGGGTTATTCTTTAAAAATCACTAAGGGTCACAAGCAACAGGGTCGAAAGCTTACTCTTTCGAAAGCTATAACTTAAGTAGGAAAGTGATGGTGTCGAAACCACCCCCTTTCGAAAGCATTGGAGAAGCGGTATGGTTTTTATAAAACAAAACAGTTCCCTTCGAAAGCTCTATTTTGAATGGTAGAAAGCGGTAGTAATGGCTTCGACTTAGTCGGAAGATATCATTTAAAACCAAAGTTACAACTATTTCAAAACCAACCTTTAAAACCCTTGACTGAGTCGAAAGCTGTTACTTAGAACAAAGGCGCAACCTTAAAACCTTTTCTTTAAATCAATTGACCTAGTCGAAAGCCAACTAAGTCGAAAACATCTTAGTCGAAAGCAAAGCAGGCGTTTTTCTCTTTTAAAACAAAAGGTGCTTCAGTCCCTTTGGAACCCATTGGTTTCCACTCCTACCTTCTACCTTTATCCAATTCACTGTGTACCAACATGTTGATACTATGTCTATTGGTTTGAGGAAGTAGACGGAGGGTCTTAGTAGAAAGCTACCTGGGCGGAACCAAAATAGGCGAAACATGCTTTTAACATGAATTTCTGATTTTAAACATTTTTAGGTAAACTTTTTAACTAACCTGCCTTGTTTGTCAAACTCTTATTGGTTGCTAATTTTTCTTTTCTAAAAGTACTGCCATAATCTCAAAATTTATTTATTTAAATCATTTGTAAAATACCCCTTCTCCTTAATTAAATATATAAAACATTTAAGTCCCATACCTTAAATAATTTTATATATTCAGCAAAATTCTTTGGAAAATTCTACAAGAATTCCAGAAAATCCTTTTCAATATGTTTTCTAACATATATAAATTTCTGACCCAAATAATTATTTATTTTGCTGTAAATAATTTATAACCCAATAAATCATTTTTTTCACTAGAAAATTAATATAAAATCCACATTAATTCAGAAAATTATGAAAATTGAAATCCATCTCTAAAATAACATTTCTGGTCTACATATAAAATCGCAAGGCATTTGGATGTCATTAAATATGGTTTTCACATCAAAACAAGTCATAAAATCTATATGAGCAAGCATAAATCATCAACGTATATATATAAATATTTTGCTCTTCAAAATCATGGCTAAATCATGCAAGATAGACTCAAATTTCATCTTAAAATCAAAAACATATAGAAAAGTGAGATGTAGTCATTGTTTTCCTTAGTTTTGTGATTAGGATGTGAGATTTGATCTTGATTAATTGGTTTACTTCTTCCTCTTGAAAATCCTAGTTTATCTTCTCTTGAGATCGAAAATGGTGGCCGGCCTTAGAGTATTTTCGTTTGTGATAGAATGAAGTGAACGTCTGTTTAATTTCCTAAGGGTTTAGGGTATAAGTTCATCATATTTCCCATTTTTGCCCTTCCTTATTTCCTAACACCTTAATCCCATTTTAGTTCATTTATTTATCCATTAATATGGCACGGCTACCCCTAACTTTTAATCACTAATCTCAATCCATAATCAACACATTATTTTATTTTATTTAACTAATTAAATATCCTAAATAATGTCATTAAAAATATAGGGTGTTACAATCTCCCCTCCTTAAGGAATTTTGTCCTCGAAATTACGATATGGAACACAACAATAATCAAAGGTAAAACATACCATCAAACAAATCAGGGTAAGTGTCTCTAATCCTGCTCTCAGTCTCCCAAGTACAGTCTCTAGCATCGTCACTCCACTGGACTTTCACTAATCTAACTATCTTATTCCTCAACTTCTTCTCATCTCTCGCGACTATCTGATAGGCTTCCTAACTATAGTCATATTTAGTTCCTCTACTAAGTCCTCTAACATAGTCGGTGCTATAGTAGTGTCTGGATCCCTAACACACTTCCTTAGATGAGATACATGGAAAACATCGTGGACACCTGCCTAACTACTTGGTAACTCAACTCTGTATGCGAGTTTCCCTATCCTTTCCATAATAGGAAATGGTCCTACGAACCTTGGTGCTAACTTTCCTGTCTTCCCGAACCTAATAATACCTTTCATCGGCGATACTTTGACGAAAACATGATCTCCAACAGAGAACTCTAAATCTTTCCATCTTCTATCAGCATAGCTCTTCTACATAGATTAAGCTTCCTTCATCCTTGCCCTTTTCAACTCAATCTTCTCTACGGCATCTCTAACCAAATTTGGACCAAGTACTAATCTATCTCCGGTCTCTAACCAACAAACTGGAGATTTACATGGTCTTCCATATAAAGCCTCAAACGGTGCCATCCCATGCTAGTCTAATAACTGTTGTTATACGAAAATTCGACTAGATGAAGATGGTCTTCCCATGATACTCGGAAATCCAATACACAAGCTCTTAACAAGTCCTCCAATATTTTGTTAACTCTTTCTGTTTGCCCATAAGTCTGTGGATGGTAAGCGGTACTCATCTTAAGCTTGGTTCCTAAACAATCCTGTAGACTCTTCCAGAACTCACTAGTGAATAAGGCATCTCTATCGCTTACTATACTACTAGAAATCCCATGTAGTCTAACTACATTCTTCATAAACAACTTCGCCAAAATAGGTGTCGTCCTAGTTAACTTAACTGGAATGAAATGGGCACTCTTGGTCAATATGTCCACTATGACCCATATACTTTCATTCCCTCTATTAGATCTCGGCAACCCATCTATGAAATCCAATGAAATAGAATCCCACTTCTATACTGGAATATCCAATGGCTGAAGCAACCCACTTGGCTTCTGATGTTCGGCTTTTACCTACTGATAGTTCAAACACTGTTTCACCCATAAGCCCACATCCCTCTTCATGCCTTCCCAGAAGAAACTTCTATTCATATCTTGATACATATTCATTCCTCCTGGATGAATAGTGAACTTCAAACGATGGCATTCCTCCAAAACTTCTTTCCTTATGTCTCCCACATTTGGAACACATAATCTACCCTTCTTTCTCAACCACCCATTCTGGTCAAGACTAAAGTTCTTCAAGTCATCGCTCTTTGTTCCATCCCTTAATTTCCTGATCCTTTCAGCTAATACTAGATCATCTTCCTGTTTAGAAGCAATCTTCTCAATCAATACCTATCGGACTTCTAAATAAGATAACATAGCAGATTCTCTCTTAGACCCAGCCTCGTATCTCCACTGCACCTTGTAATCTACTAATGCTTCTAAATCTTTCCACTTAGCAATCATCGCTAACACTGCATTCTGATGTTTCCTGCTAAGTGCATCTGCAACCTTGTTTCCTTTCCCTGGTGTGTACTCTATTCTGAAATCATAAGCAGCTAAAATCTATAACCACCTTTGCTGTCTCCTGCTTAGCTCCTTCTGAGAGAATAAGTACTTCGACGACTTATGATCCGTATAAAGCTCAAAACTTTCTCCCAAAATATAATGCCTCCGCACCTTCAATGCAAAAATAACTGCATCTAACTCCAAGTCATGTGTTGGATACCTAACCTCATGCGGTCTAAGCTGTCTAGAAGCGTAGGCAATCACTTTACCCCTCTGCATTAACACAGCTTCCAATCCTGTTCCACATGCATCAGTATAAACAACTAAATCCTGATTCCCCTCCGGAACCACAAACACCGGTGCATGGGTCAAAAGTGTTTCAAGCTCTGGAATGCTTCCTCACACTTATCGGTCCACACAAACTTCTTATCCTTTCGTGTTAGCTTAGTCATCGGTGCTGCTATCCGCAAAAAATCCTTTATGAACCTCCTATAATATCCAACCAATCCAAGAAAACTCCTTATCTCAGTCACTATTTCTGGCCTCTTCCAACTATTCACTGCCTCGATCTTAGTTGGATCTACTGCCAATCCTCTTTCTGAAACTAAGAAAATTCATTTCCTTCTTCCAGAAATGACACTTTGAAAATTTCTCCTTCAGCTGATGTTCTCTCAAAGTTTCAACAACCACTCTAAGATGAACTTCATGCTCTTTCTCATCCTTAGAGTATATCAAAATCTTGTCTATGAACACCAACACAAATCTATCCAAGTGTTCTTTAAAAATTCGGTTCATCAAATCTACAAAGAATGCCGACGCATTAGTTAGTCCGAACGGCATAACTAACCATTCATACGATGGTCCTAAACGCCGTTAAAGGTATACTATCCTTTGCCACCCTAAGCTGATGGAAACCTGTAGCCAAATCCAACTAAGAAAATACCTTGGCTCCACTCAACTGATCGAACAAATCATCAATTCTCGGTAATGGATATCGATCCTTATTGTCTTCTCATTCAGCTTACGATAATCGATACATAACCTTAACGATCCGTCCGCCTTCTTAGCAAACACTACGGCTGCTCCCCAAGATGAGCTACTCGGTCTAATAAAACTCTTGCCTTCCAATTCCACCAACTGCACCTTCAACTTCCTCATCTCTGTAGGGGTCATCATACATGGCGGTCTACTTACTGGTTCTGCTCCAAGCACCAAATCAATATGAAACGGCGGCAATCCAACTACTGGATCGAAGACATCTGTGAATTATCTAACCACGAAAACACGATTCAACTCATCTTCTAACTCCATAATACCCAACAAAGAATTCACCTCACAGCTAGGATTTTTTACGGTATAAACTATCTGATCACTACAATCAAGGTGTCTAAGCGATATTTTCCTATCATGGTAAAATATCCTAACCTCATACTCACTTAACCAATCTATACCCAATATAATACCGAACCCTACAAAGTCAAATACATGCAAATTGCAAACAAAGGTGTAACCTAGCAAATCAAACTCTAAATGGTCACATTTCATCCCAAGCGTCGCATACCCTCCTATCGGATTTGCAACTCTTAAGGAAGTAACTAAATATGTGGGTTCTAGGTTGTGATGCACCAATATCAAACAATATGCTAACAGACATATCATGGATCTAGAGTGTGATGCACCAGTATCAAACAAAACGCTAACAGACATATCATGGATCTGAAGCGTACCTCCCAATACCGCTTTTCCTTTCTCCTGCACTGTCGGCCTTTAAGTAGCAGGCTCCAATGCAAACACTTGGCCCTTTCCTTCCTTTGCAAGCTCCTTGCATTGGTTCTTGTAGTGCCTGATCTGATCACAATTAAAGCATCTAACTCCTTTCTTCACAGCTGCCTTCTTTCCTTTGCATGTCTGGTACTCATAAGCATAATGGCCTTTCTTATCACACTTGTAATAGACCACCTCGGACTTTCCCTTCTTTGCAGCTCCTCCTTTCTGAGCATTCTTCTTGTGGAAAAACTTTCTCTTTTGGACCTACCCAACCCGGACCTCCTTTTTCTTCTCCAAACAAGCTAACATTTCCTCTTGTCTCAACACCATCTCCACAACTACATCACATGTGTCTCTAATGTGCGGCAAAGTAGCCCTCGCCAATTCTGGCTTCAAACCTCTAATAAACTTTTCATTTCTTTTCATCACCATGTCAACAGTGGCATACCCATACCTAGCCAATTCTTCAAACCTGCTAGCATACTCTAGAACTGACAGTTCTTCTTGTTCCAACTCAGCGAACTTCCTAATCAAGACGAACTGCGCCATTACTGACATGAACCTTTCATGGAATCTTCTCCTAAACTCAGCCTATGTCATCTCCTTTTCATTTACCCCAGCTGTCACACTATTACACCAAAACAAAGATGCCCCTTGAAGCTGTCTCAAGGCAAGCTCCTCATTTGCTTGTCATTGAGCCCTAAATCGGCAAATTTTCTTTCACAGAGTAGCAACCAGTTTTCTACCTCAATAGCATCCTCAGTCCCAATAAACGGCTTTCCTCGAAGCCTAGTATAATTTCTACTCAAGTTAGCATACTGATTAACTATCGGAGCTTTCGGAACTCCTCCTCCAACAGCATTCCCTCCAACAACTCCAGCAGCGATTGCAGCTTGCATCATGTTTACGAAGAACTGATACATGGCTCCCATATCCACTTATGGGACCCCAGCACCAACATTCTCAGCCTGAGCCTGACCTTGACCTCTTCTAGCATTTGGTCAGGCATTTCCATTTGTGGCGGTGCTGTCCCCTCCTAGATTAACTCTGCCTCTTCTTTCGTCCATATCTGTACTCAAGCCTCGTGAGATACGGAAGAATTTCCTAATAAAGATAGGAGTCTAGAGATAAAGCGTATACTTATATATAGCAAATACAAGTACGTTACTATAGCGTTATCCCATACCCCGATCCTAACTCTAATTCCTAAGGATTATGTTTTTAAAAATCATTTTTAGTTAAAGTATTTCATAAACCTATGCTCTGATACCAAGTTGTAACATCCCCTATCTAGAGGCCCAAAGCAAAGCGCTACAGATGTTGTAGTCATTTATAGTATTAACTTCCGATGACTAAATACGGCTATGTTAATGTTATCCATAATATCAGAAGCACTTGAATATGAAACAAATCACAGATTTCAAAACAACATTTTTCCATTACATTTCAAAACAAATGTTCCATATTCAGATTTACATAATCCCAAACGTTTCCTAGGAAATGATAAAATATACTTATTACAAAATACGCCAAAAAAGACATATGAAGATGCCCCCTTGGATGATCTGAGTCATATAGTCAGAATTGACTTAATACATACACAGCGGAAATAAACAAAAAAATAAAGAACTGCAATTCCTAATAGCTATCTGTTAGCCTCCTGCTCGGCTCTGGTAGCTTTATTCATCATCCTACTAAAACCTGAAAGAACCTCAACCCTCAGCCTACTCAAATCAATTTTGAGTACCCGAGAGTTTAAGGGAAAAACATAAAATTCGAGTCAGACATAAAGCCTGGTGTGAATAACACTATACATCTTGGTTATTTGATATTAAGTGAGACCACGCCGCTTAGCGGAACGGGTTTCCCATCACTAACATCATTTTAAAAACATATCTTTTGCAAATCTTTATCCTGCAACCAAAACTGGTTAAAACTGTAAAGCATCATTATGTAAAAATACATATATATCAGGTAACAAACGGACTATCTGTCCAAACACTATAGTTTTGTTTGGCTTACTATTAACCTTTGGCTGACTCGGGCTGTTATCCCGCCTTTTGGCAAGCCGAGATACCAAGGAACTGACTGGAAATCGAGGATCGCTCATCCCGGATATCAAGTACACATAGGTTCACCATGGATGTCGATGAATTTTGTCCAAGTCCGGATTAAGCTACAATTGACAAGACATAATGAGTGAAGCCATGAAAGCCATCGTCCCAAATTTCAAGTCAATCCGAGTTCGTATGTTCAAGTTATGATCGATGCAAACAGAAGGGAATGACCTCATTTCGTATCCATCAGCAGGCCACAGTTCGGATCGATTGGGTTCACATCCATCGACGAACCTTCTGTTCGAACCCATCAGCAAACAAGCTCCATTTCGTACCCATCAGGTGAAGGACTTTGTTCGAACCCATCGGCGACACATAGCTTCGAATCGATCGGCAACAGCGGGGTCCACTTCGCATCAATCCAGGGTATACTTCGTATCCATCCGGAAACTCCTGCTTCGTATCGATCGACAAGTGCCATCTTCGTATCCATCGAGCATGGCCTTCTTCGTGTTTATCCGAAAGAAGGTCCACTTCGAATCGGTCGGCTGTTGCCCATTTCGTACCCATCAAGTCGATCAAATACCATGCACACTTCATATCGATCGACCACGGATCGAAACGAAGTAGGAACTTACTCATCGATACGAAATGGACAACCAGACATCGATATGAAATGAAGCGCGATCGATACAAACGAGAGCACGGATGATCGATACGAAAAGAAACACCAAGCATCGAGCACAAAGACACAGCACTCGATCGATATAATGATGGAAGCAGACAACTCGGCATCAAGAGCGGATCGATCCAGAAATCAAGCGCCACGTCATCACCTGGGCACGCGCAGCCATCGAGTCGAACAAGAACAAGTCGAGCAGGATCGAGTCGAAATGATCGAGTCGAACGGAATAGCCAACCGAAGATCCAAATTCGTATCGATCATATCTCCTAATCTACAAGTCCAAATGCTATGAAATTTTGATAGAAGCTTACATGCATGCTAGGGAATGTGCATGTCGAATTTCGACTCCATCGGATGCAATCTTGATCGATACGAAATCCATTCGTATCGATCACGGATCGGACCGAAACTTCGCGGGCTTGGGGGCGCCGGCCTAGTCACGTGCCAGAGGGGGTCTCCCGAGATCTGAGCGAAATATCAGCCTCCTACACCTATAAATAGAGCCCCAGGACATGGATAAAAGGGATCTTCTTCTTCTTTGAATTCTACAACGCCCAGACTCTGCCGGATCCAGTTCTAAACTCCATTGCTGCTACTAATAACAAATGTCACTGCTGTAAATCATTATTATCGACTGAAACCTGCTGTAATCAATAGAAATCATCAAGTGAACATTAATAAAATCATCAACTTCAGAGTGGACGTAGGCAAGATCGCCGAACCACTATAAATCTTTTGTCTCTGTCTATTTCTTTCCATTTTAAGTTTATTGTTCTTCACTTTTTATCCTCTACTTTACTTAGATCTGAGATCTGTGATTTTATATTGCTGATTTGTGTTCATACACTAGTGCTTTCATTGACATTTGGGGTTTGTGACCAATTTTGGCGCAAACACGGGCCAACTAGACAAAATAACAAAATAATCTAACATTATTAGACACTTCTTTTGTGCGGTCTGCCCTTAACTATCCGTTAAATACTTCTCTTAACAAAATAATCTAACATTTGTTAGACACTTCTTCTGGGAGGCCTGCCCTTAACTATTTGTTAAATACTTCTCTTTTGGACGGTCTATCCCTAACTTAACAATTCCTAGGGTTACCTGATCCTAATGGTTTTGCGGGCTCACCAATAACCAACCTATATAAAACATATATTCCTTTCTGTGTGTAATCATAATTTTAGTCTTACTTGTGAAAAAGCCCTACACACTGGAATTTTGGACTAAAATTAGCTGGGGCCGATAGCTAATGTATAAGGTGCGACCCTATATCAGTCCCATCTGGTATTCTAATATCCGAGTCATTTCACTTAGGGATACCTTCCCATAATTTTCCTTGAAAACCTTTTCGTTTAAAATTGGTTTAAAACCTTTTAAACCAAACTTAAACAAGGAAAACATTTGTACTCTATTCTTTACTCAAAATCACCTTGCCATGCTATATATACTTTACTCAAATCATTGTTGATGAAAACCTTTAAACAATTGAAAGTACCCCTTTCGAAACTATTTAAAACCCTTTCTTTCACTTAAGCCGAAAGGCCAAATCTTCCTTTCCAAACCATTCGTATAACCTTTCGAAACCATTGAAACCCTTTTTCCTTTGAAAGCTAAGAACCTTAGACATCTCTCTTTAAAACCATTAAACATTGTCTTTCGAAACCATAGGAAAAACCTTTCCTTTAAACATATTCAAAACCATTGGAAAAACCTTTCCTTTAGACCTTTCGAAACCATTGGAAAATAGTACCTTTTCGACTCTTTCGAAACTCTCTGGAAAACCACTCCTTCGAAACCATTTTCAAAATATTTCGAAAGCATTAAACCTTTAGAAACTCAAACCTTTTGAAAGCACTTGGATTCAATTTAAAACATGTGGAAAAACACCTTTCAAAATCATTCAACGCCATCTTGTCAAAACCTTTGGGTTATTCTTTAAAAATCACTAAGGGTCACAACCAACAGGGTCAAAAGCTAACTCTTTCGAAAGCTATAACTTAAGTAGGAATGTGATGGTGTCGAAACCACCCCCTTTCGAAAGCATTGGAGAAGAGGTATGGTTTTTATAAAACAAAATAGTTCCCTTTGAAAGCTCTGTTTCGAAAGGTAGGAAGCGGTAGTAATGGCTTCGATATGGTCGGAAGATATCATTTAAAAACAAAGGTACAACTATTTCAAAACCAACATTTAAAACCATTGACTTAGTCGAAAGCAGACTTAGTCGAAAGCTGTAACTTAGAACAAAGGTGCAACCTTAAAACCTTTTCTTTAAATCAATTGACCTAGTCGAAAGCCAACTAAGTCGAAAACATCTTAGTCGAAAGCAAAGCAGGCTTTTTTCTCTTTTAAAACAAAAGGTGCTTCAGTCCCTTTGGAACCCCTTGGTTTCGACTCCTACCTTCTACCTTTATCCAATTCACTGTGTACCAACATGTTGATACTATGTCTATTGGTTTGAGGAAGTAGACGGAGGGTTTTAGTCGAAAGCTACCTGGGCGGAACCAAAATAGGCAAAACATGCTTTTAACATGAATTTCTGATTTTAAACATTTTTAGGTAAACTTTTTAACTAACCTGCCTTGTTTGTCAAACTCTTATTAGTTGCTAATTTTTCTTTTCTAAAAGTACTGTCATAATCTCAAAATTAACTTATTTAAATCATTTGCAAAATACCCCTTTTCCTTAATTAAATATATAAAACATTTAAATCCCATACCTTAAATAATTTTATATATTCATCAAAATTCTTTGGAAAATTCTATAAGAATTCCAGAAAATCCTTTTCAATATGTTTTCTAACATATATAAATTTTTGACCCAAATAATTATTTATTTTGCTGTAAATAATTTATAACCCAATAAATCATTTTCTTCACTAGAAAATTAATATAAAATCTACATTAATTCAGAAAATTATGAAAATTGAAATCCATCTCTAAAATAACATTTCTGGTCTACATATAAAATCGCAAGGCATTTGGATGTCATTAAATAGAGTTTTCACATCAAAACAAGTCATAAAATCTATATAAACAAGCATAAATCATCAACATGTATATATAAACATTTTTCTCTTCAAAATCATGGCTAAATCTTGCAATATAAACTCGGATTTCACCTTAAAACCGAAAACATATAGAAAAGTGAGATGTAGTCAGTATTCACCTTAGCTTTGTGATTAGGATGTGAGATTTGATATTGATTAATTGATTTACTTCTTCCTCTTGAAAATCCTAGTTTATCTTCTCTTGAGATCGAAAATGGCAGTCGGCCTTAGAGTATTTTCGTTTGTGATTGAATGAAGTGAACGTGTGTTTAATTTCCTAAAGGTTTAGGGTATAAGTTCATCCTATTTCCCATTTTTTCCCGTCCTTATTTCCTAACACCTTAATCCCATTTTAGTTCATTTATTTATCAATTAATATGGCACGGCTACCTCTTACTTTTAATCACAAATCTCAATCCATAATCAACACATTATTTTATTTAATTTAACAAATTAAATGTCCTAACTAATGTTATTAAAAATATGGGGTGTTACGGTTGTGTGTGACATGTCCCTATAAAAAATTGTGAGGATGCAATTTTCATAAGGGGGAGGTCTGTAACAACCCTGTTTTCGAAGCCGTACTATTCTAAAATTTAATTAAAATAATAGTATTTGAATTCGATTTGGATAATTATTATTTTGGAATCAAATTATTATTCAAATTAATTCTATTCAATAAAGAATTTTTGTTATAGAAAAATTTGATTTAGTTAATAAATTTCATTTCAGATAATATATTAAAATTCAAATAAAGTGTGTTATTAAATATGAAATATTTTAAAAGTGTAAATAATTTTGTATAATTGAAATAGATGAAAAGAAGTTCTATTCGATATTCACTTAAATTGATAAATTGACGATGATGGGTAAATATATTTATATCAATTCAATGGATAATTAAATTAAGTGAAATAAGTACTAAATTGGAAAGATTTGTCTAGTTATTGAAATATAATTTGTACAATGAAGTGCAAATCAATTTAAACTAGATCAAATTTCTTTACAAATAAATAAAAAAGAAAAGAAAAGAAAAAAAATATATTTAAAAAGACAAAGTAAAGAAATAATTAATGTAAGCCTTAATATAATTAAAGCCCAATCCATTTTCAAATTCCACACTCTTCATTTCTTAACACATAACCTGATTCCTCAAAAATTTAGACCGACCTTACCCATATGCCCTAATTCCCAAAATCACGTTCAACGTTAGAAAGTGCAAAAATAAAAAAAAAATCGGTGAACGAATTGAGGAGGCCGTGAAAGGAAGACTAATGACGCCAGTTGGGGCGAGGACGACTTCAATGCGATGGGAGATGGTGGTTGATATGGGATTCAGGCGCAAGGCTAGAGTGGGTCGCGATGGCGACTGAAGCTGGGGATCAAACGGATGTCCTTGGAGCGTTGCAACGGAGAAGCGTTCGCGATGGAGGACGTTGAGGTAAAGACGGGGATGCTGATTAGCGGTGGCAGGTGTAGTTGAAGTTGTAGGCGGAGGCATTGGAAGTTGTTGTTCTCGTCGAAGGCAGCTAGGGTTTGATGATCGATGGTGGTGAGCATAGTGTGGTAGGCGACTATTGGGAGGAGCTTAGGCGAACGATGTTGCTTATGGAGCTACTCTCATGTGTAAACTTCGAAGGCAAAATCAAGCAAGCTAGTAGGGATAAGGTGAGTTATCCTCAACTAACACTGTTATGTCTATATAACTATATTATATCCCTCTTGTATGCTTCGCTTAGCTTAGGAATTTCTTATGAATTGCCTAAAATTTTAGTAGCAATTGGATGAAATAATTAAAATAAATTGCATGCTATGGGTTTAAATTGTTCAATGGATGAATTTGTTAATTTATGGGTTTAAATTATTGGATTGAAGCAATAATTTAAAATGAATTATATGATTGAAATGAAATTGCATGTAAGACTATATTGTTCGCTGCAAGTTTTGGTCGATTACTGAAATTGCATACACCATTGTATGATCAGAGTTATCGGAAAGCAACTCGGGTTGTTAAATAATCCTGTATTATGGAATTATAATTTTAAAGTGATGTTGGCTCTATAAGTTGCATTTTTATGGATTTCTTGTTTGAATGGTGTAAATGTTTTTAAAAGATTCTCGATATGAGATTTTATCTATTTTTATCTTTATTGGAATTTAATTTATAAAATATAGTTAAATTATACCATTTTAGATTTTCAGTAGTAATCAACTATTTTGAGTTGAAATTCTTTTAAAACTTATTTAAAATATATACATATTATATATATATATGTATGTATATATATCTATTTATAGATATAAAGCTTTGTTTTAAAATGAAATTAACTAAAATTTTCAAGTTTATAAATAGTTTATGGTTATAAAGTGGTTATAAAGTAATATTATTTATATATAGATAGATTTGAAATAAAGTGAATTATCAATTATGAAAATATTGTTTTGATTCAAAGTTCTAATAAAGAAATTTTATTTTTAAGACTTACAAATAAGTAACTCTTCTTTAAAATGAGTTTAGGGATTTAAAAGTGATTTTAGAAATTATATCTTTGTATATATAAAAACTCTTTCATTTTACTTATTATGGATTTGCGATTTCAATGAGATTTTGTGATTTTCTATGAAACAAAGAATTTTAATAAATGATTGGATTGTCGGATGGTATGGGACACTTTGTACAACTCTTTCGATTACTATTATAATTTGATAAAAAGAATTTGAGTTAAAATTACTAGCTTTTAGTAAATATTTAAATTTACTATCTAGTGTGGGACAGTTAGTTAAATTCTTGTGATTACTGGAGCGATAGTAATTAACACCTAGAGTTGTATTATCTTAGGGTGTTCGGATTTCAGACCAATAGATCCCTAAGAGAAGATAACTCATTTTTCATCGATCTGAGAATCGATACATTTTTAGATTTGGGTAGGCAGACCTATTTCTTGGGGTTAGGTTTGTTCTGCTATAACATAGTTGTCCTTTTTATTGTTTAGATAGATGTTATATTTTAGCCCTATCAGTTTATTTCATAGTTGGACAATGTTTATCGATTTATATTCGTTAGGTAAATTCACATGGTTTTGTCATAAACACGACTACCTATTTCTTATCGTTAGGAGTCGGGGTTTTTATGTGATAGTCTATTTCATTTCGTTAGACTATTGCGCTATGTGGCGGCGTTTATTTATTTTAGTTAGACCCTATGTCGCACTATATCATACTGATAGTTGACTACCATTATTAATTCCTTAGTGATGATCATTTCTTCAGAGAATTTGGGATAAATATTTAGTATCTTTTGGGCTCTAGAGAATTTTGAATTTGTTATTACTATATTTTAGTAGTCTATTTGAGACTTGATATGAAATTATGAAATTGTGATGTGGTTTGATATGCCTTATTTTGGTTAATTGGTTTTAGGCATAATTTGAGATGACTTATTTTATGGTTAAGCCATAAATGGTGATTTCATTTAATATGCCCTATTATAATCATTTGTTCTAGCATTTTTTTATTATGGCTTATTTATTGTTAAGTCATTTATTTATGATATCAATATCATCTTACCTTTCTATTAGGTATTGCCTGATCAATTTATTTTATAATACTCAGGTCAGGCCGAGACTCTACAGGTAGAGGGACTAGTTGACTTTTGGATTTTGGGCTAGCATTGAAGTATACTATATTGACCGGTTTAGTTTACTTCATACTTGTATATATTGACAGTTCGGATTATATGTCATATACATTATTTAATAGTGACTTTGTACCTGATACAACATTTTGGATATAATGTATATATTTACGTGGGTCTAGTACTGATATTTTATAGACTCACATTCTATCATGTATCTGATGTATATTATTCCGTTATAATCTGTTATTTTGATTTTGATTTATCTATATTATATACTGTTCTAAATGTTTTAATCGGTGTGTTTATTACTTTGTATTAATACTGCAAACGTTAAATTTTCAAATCAAACACTCAAAAAGGTAAATAAGACGTGTCAGTGTTAGTATAAAGATATATTCACATTCAATCGCCCTTAACCAGCCGTATTCTCCAGATTAGCAGACGACGTTACTTATAATGTTTTTTGCTAAACTGGACATAGCGGTAGGGTCATTACACCAAATGTCACCGGTCTGATTCCATCACGTAGTGCTCATCAATACAAACCTAACACGACTGACCGCGTTCAATTTGGACCTAATACGCAAAAATTATCGCGGTTATAAGATTGACGGCATTAATAATATATATATATATATATATATAAGTTAATTAATTATTGAAACTTAATCACTCACTCTAATCCTTCCCTTTCACTCTCGCTCATGTTTGAAAATATCTACACGCCATTCCATGCCTCGTCGCCCACTGCCACTATTAACCGAACATCGTCGCGTCGTGCCCTGTCCGCTCCTCCGCGCGCCACCGGCCTCGGCCCCTAAATCGCCGCCATCTCCATGCAATAACCCAAAGCCTATTTATGTTCATCACCAAATCACGGCCGCTGTAGTTGATCGTTGACCATGAAACTTGGCCAGCACCTTGCCCACGCCACTATCGACATTTCACCTTCAAACCCTTTACCTGAAAACGCATAGAATCGCAGAAATCGGTCAAAAACCGAATTCGAGCTGCCTACAAACGGAGCTCCTCCCTAGCCACCATGCACTGCCATAGCTCAATCCCATCATAAACTAGCTTCCTCCTGTCGTCACGAAAGATTATCTAGTTGGTGACTTCGCCTGATAACGTCGATAATGGCCATGATTGATGAGGACCATTCGATGAGGCCATGTTTTGATTTTTATTTTATTTTTTGAAAATTTAAAATTTCCTTGTTACAGGCAAAGTGTATTATAGGATGTGGAAGGCATGGGCAGTGTGTATGGAAAGGGATAGGCTACACAGTGGAGTATAGTGAGCGTTAATATGGGTATGAGTTAGTGGTATGAAAGATATATATATTATTTTAATTAAAAATATCAAACTTTTAAACATCTGAATTTATTTTTGAACTCCTATCGAGACATCAGCTTGGTGTTCTATATGTAATACCCATATTTCAGACATAGTGGAAATAGTCTCGAGACCTAATTCGATCATATACAGAAGATATCATTTCAAACCTAGTTATATTATATTAATTTCTGTAATTAGTTCCTACGCTTTTCGAGCTTGCACGATCAAACGATACATCTGACCACCACAAAACTCGATGGCATATAATAACTCACTATTACAGATCCAATAAATCCGGTTTCATCGAAATCCGAGAAAATGCCTCGGAAGGCTATTTTCACACGTTAATTAAAACGATTATTATTTAAAGCCAATTCTAATCATTTTAATTCAAATTCAAAAGTTTACTATCCTTATTCTTATTTAAGTAGAATTTAAATTTGCTTTCGAAATCATTTTCGTTCATATTAAATTCAAGAATTAATTATTTAAATACTTCCAATTATTTAAATTTATTATTCAAATAAATCTCTATTTTTGAAATTTAAGCTATTTGACGTATAAAACTAATATTTCAATATTTAATATTAATTAAATATTTCAAAATCAAATGGCTTAAATTCTGGGTTGTTACAGCAGACGAAAGGCACAGAGACTTGGAGTTCTTGGTTGGAGACTTTGTATTTGTAAAGGTTTCTCCGATGAGAAGTGTAGTTCGGTTTGGAAGGGTTGGGAAGTTGGTAGCTTAGTATATAGGACCGTTCCCAACTCTTGAGAGGATTGGTACACTCACATATAAATTCGAGTTACCGATTAAGCAATCATTTATGCATAATGTATTTCATGTATCACATTTGCGTAAGTTTGTGCATGATCCTTCGATGATAGTGGAAGCATCGCAAAAAGAAAACTTGGAGATTGAGCCAAATTTGACTATGTCGAGGCAGTCTGTTCATATTGTTGAAAGAGATATGAAGCAATTAAGGACTAAGGTTGCAAAGTTAGTTAAGGTACAATGGAGCGAGGATGCTTGGGATTCTACGTGGGAGACTGAAGATAGTTTGAGGGAATTCTATCGGGAATTGTTCTTAGACTAAAGTTTTCTTATCTTAGTTTGTATTTGAATTATAATTTAGTTTATATATAGTTTCAGTAGTGCTATATATATCTTGTTCTTTTATCTTCTTTAATTATCGTTCTGGTTTGAATTTTAAGGACAAAATGTTCTAAGTGGGGGAGAATGTAGCGACCCAGAAATTCGAACAATTCGCCTTCGAATATCGATACATTTTGAATAATAGTTAAGTGTTATAAATATGATTTTATAACCTTATTTAACATCATTTAATTAATAATAATGTTAAGAAACTTGTTTTCGAAAAGTGTGTAAAAAATATATTCTTTGAAGAAAAATCGATAATGTGACCGAAAATCGGTTCATCGATAAACATCTTCCCAATCGATATAAGTTGTTCGAACTATCATGCACTTAACTAATGATCAAATGAACACATTAGCAACTAATTAACACACTCTCCTCTTCATAAAGCATGGAATGTTCTAGAAAGTTCTATTAGGATAAGAGATATTATTATGAGAAGGATATAAGAGTAATTAGCCTTGAAGGAGAAGTGATAAAGTAAAAGAGACATAAAGAAGAAGTGATGGGAGGGGAGCCTTCCATGGCATAGTGGGTGGGGTGAAGGCAAGCTTAAAGAGCACCATTCTTGTGCCTATATAAGGAGAAGCATAAATTAGGAAATATATCACAAATATTCCTAAGCTTTGAGCTAAAATTTCAATGTCTTCATCATCTTATTTTTCTTAACTTTCTAAAGCAAATAGTTTGCAAACCATCTCCAAATCAACTCAAACTTGGAGTGACACCATACCACCACATTAACAACACCTTCTACCTAGTTAGATTGTGGAAAAGTGAATCCACACTCCCCCACTTACCTTGGGCCGTGAGCATTGTAAGGTAGAAGGAGGCAAAGGATCAAGTGAAGCAAAGAAGAAAGAGGAAGGAAAGGAGGTTGCTAGCTTGGGTTTGAATTTGAGTGCTTAAGTGTGGTTGTTTATTGAGTTTAAGTGTGCTGACTCACCACTTAGATTGGTAATATAACTCATATATGATTATATTTTGTTGTGATAAAGTTGTTTGAATTGTTAAGTGACATATGTTGAAAACTTTGATTTTGATTCTTGTTTTGAAAACAAGTGGCACATGGGATCCATATATGGACTTGAATGGACTTCTATGACATATGACTAGGCCTTAAACAAAGCACATAGGTTGTAGTTGAACATAGGTTGAGATATGACTCGGATTTTAATGTGCACTTGTAGCGATGTGACTAATCACATCTTAGGGTCTTATGTGAATCTGGTGAACATGGGGTTGAGGTTTGAGAGCTTGGCTCCGAAGCTATCCATTGCTACACCAGCTGGAAATAACTAGTGGAAGTTTCAGCCGTCGAGAGATTTTTTCGGGTTTGTTTGACATAAGAGTGGACAGAAAGGACACTTTGCAGTGAGTTGTAGGTCAAGTAAGGGAGGGTCGATGGTGAAAGCACCATTGGTTAAGGCACCTATTGTTAAGGTAATGAAGATAGAGCCACAAACAGCTAAAGCTTGGTTTGCACCAAAGAGTTGCTACAACTGGCTTCTGCCAGGTCATTTTGTTAGGGAGTGTCTGATGCTCAAGCATGGGGAACAACCTCGAGTTTTTCACTAGCTTCGGTGCCTTCCACTTCCGCCACAGCAAAGGGGAAGCAAGTTTTGGGAGGTATTTTATCTATTTTTGGCATTCCAATTAATGTCTTATTTGATGCTGGTGCTTCTCTTAGTTTCATTTCTCGTACTATCGTTGATAGGCTGAAACTTGAGCCAACTATAGCCTTAGATTCTATTTGTTTATCGAACCCTGTTGGAGGTTCGGCAAATATTAGCATGGTTTGTTTAGGAGTTCTGATTTCCTTCTTCGACCAACTCCTTCCTTGCGATATGTATGTTCTAGGTTCTTAGGGTTTCGATGTTTTACTTGGGATGGATTGGCTATCTCAAAACCATGCTATCTTGGATTGTGCTAAGTGTACTGTGTTACCGAAGAAGGAAGGGTGAAAAGAACTATTAGTGCCTTGTGAGGCACCTATCTCTCTTATGAGTAGTTTTCTTTATTATCTTCGTGTTGCGGAGAAGTTGGGTTCGATCCCTATTTTTTAGAAATTTGCGGATATCTTTGAAGAGGTGTTAAGTTTACCACCTCATAGGGAGATAGAATTTCACATAGATTTGGTGAAGGATGCGAAGCCTATTGTACTGCAGGTTTGTAGACTTGCACCAAAGTAGAGGATGGAGCTAACAAATCAGGTTAGTGATTTTTTTAGTTGGGGAGCGCCTGTCGTCTTTGCTACGAAGGCAGATGGTTCCTTATCTTTATGTGCAGATTATCGCGAGCTCAATTAGCGGACTGTTAGGAACAAGTATCATTTGCATAGGATAGATGACTTGTTCAATCAGCTCCATGGAGCTTGAGTGTTTTCTCATCTTGACCTTGCTACAGGGTTTCATCATTTGAGGGTAGTAGAGGAGAGTGTACCCTTGACCGCTTTTAGAACCAATAAATTTTATGAGTGGTTAATTATGTCCTTCGTCCTAACTAATGTTCCAGCATATTTCATGGACTTAATTAATCGAGTTTTCCAAGATGTGTTGAATAAGTTTTTCCTTGTTTTTATCGATGATATTCTAGTCTATTATAAGACCGAGGAGGAACATTCGTACCATCTAAGGATTGTTTTAGGAACACTAAGAGAGCATGTGTTGAAGGCTAAGTTCACGAAGTGTCATTTTTGGCATTCGAAAGTCAGGTTCTTAGGTCATGTTGTTTCGGCAGAAGGCATTTCTATGGATCCCACGAAGGTTATGGGCATTCAGGACTGGAAGAGGATGGAAAGTGCACCGGATATTAGAAGCTTTCTTGGTCTAGCAGGTTATTACAGGAGATTCATACCGGATTTCTCAAAGATTGCCTCTCGCTCAACGAATTTGATGAAGAAAGATGTCAAATTTGTACGGATGGATAAATGCGAGCGAGCATTCTTAGAGCTAAAGGAAAAGTTCACTAGTGCTCCTATTCTTACTGTGCCAGATGGAGGTGAGGGTTTGACTATTTACATTAATGCATGTGGAATAGGTCTGGGTGCTATGTTGATGTAACATGGGAAGGTTATCGCTTATATGAATCGATAACTCAAACCGCATGAAGCAAGGTATGAAACTAATGACTTGGAGTTGTTAGTAGTGGTATTTGCATTAAAGATGTGGAGGCATCATTTGCTAGGTGGAGGTTCGAGTTATACATGGACCATAAGTCTTTGAAGTATCTTCTTACACAAAAAGACTTGAACATGAGGCAGCAAAGGTGGTTGGAGTTTCTTGTGGCCTATGATATGGATATTTTGTGTACTTCGGGGAAAGCTAATGTCGTAGCCGATGCGCTCGGTAGGAGGTATGCAGTTATGGCAAATGTTAAGGTTCGTCTGACACTGGTTAGTCGTATCGAGGGGAATCAGCATAGAGATCTTCATTTTGCTAGGATAGCTAAGAATGTAAGTGAGAATGAGGCATGGGAGAGGTGGTCGGGATTCGAGGTGGATAGCCGTGGCATTTTGAGAATGAACGGTAGATTGTGTATTTCGAATGTTGATGGGATTAGGCAAGAAGTTCTAGTAGAGAGTCACAGTTGACGATACATCCTGGGGTTACTAAGATGTATCAAGAAATGAAGAGACCATTCTGGTGGGAGGGCATGAAGAGAGATCTTTTTATATTTGTGAGCAGGTGTGCTAACTGCCAACAAGTAAAAGGTAGTCATTAGAAGATGACCGGAATGCTTCAGCTACTTGAGATTCCTTAGTGGAATTAGTGAAAGGGACAGCGGATTAAGGATCTTAAGGCTAATTTAACACTAGAGTAGGAGTGAATAGTGTTTAATGGATTCTAAGACTTATATGGACTAATTTAAAATTATGACACAAACAAATGCAAAACTTAACAACAGAACAATTACAGAATCAAACACAGATGCAGAAAGTAAATAAAAAGCAGTAAAGGGAAAGAACACACCGGATTTTATACTGGTTCGGAGTTACCCTACATCCAGTCCTACACCAAGGCAAACCACCTCATACAGATTTTTATTATACTAATGTCGAGATTACATTCCTCAATTTGTAAAGGCCTTGATGTACCCTCCTGTCTCACGAGTCCGGGGCAAACTCTCTTGATTTACGGGCCACAAGATTATTCAATTGATTTCCAGGCACAACCACACCTTAAAGAGAGACTCGATAAACTTTTGATTACAAATTGATCCTATAACTCTTAATAGCACTTTGGCCTTCGAGAGAGGGCAGAGAATCAAACAAGAATGAGTTTCTAATTTGATTCACTTGAGAATTCGGCAGAATTTCGGCACGATCTTAAAAATATGAAAATTTTAGAATATGGATTTTTGGAGAAAGAGAAGTGAAGAAAATATGAGAATTATTAGTTAAAAAATTCGTTTGTGAAAGCTATTTATAGAGCACCAACGGTCATAACCATTCGTGAAGAGATTTAAACGAATAGACACTTCTTTTGAAAATTGAAACTTTTGAATTCAACGGCCACCATGTCGACATGGGGTATCCCATGATGTCGACATCCCTATGTTAAAAATAGTATAAAATTTGTTTTGAAAATGGTATTGAAATGAAAACAAAATGAAATGACTCTGGAGTAAAATAAACTAATTTTACTATGTTTTAAAACACAAAAACAAAGAATATTTTAAGGCTAAAACATCTATTTGAAAATCATTTGAAAAGATAATTTGAAGGCTAAAATATTTTGAAAAGCAGTTTTGAAAATCGTTATGAAAAACCATTTTGAAGTAATTTTGCAAGCTTCTTCCTGCAGAATATCTCATCACATCAGGACTCGAGAACTTGTACAAAACCATGATGTTCGTGGGTTTGTAAGCCACTTTTCGTAGGTTTGTAAGCTACTTGTCGTGGGTTTGTAAGCCACTAAGAAGGTAGAAATGGGTGCCATCCCAAATGAAATTCGGAATGAAGATTTCCATGTTAATATGAAGTTTTAACAAAAACTAGACACATATCTTGAAATCTTGATCTTGATACTCTAGAGTCTTCAATCTTGAGTCTTGAGTCTTTATACTGATCAGTCTTCAGTAATCAATACCTGCATATCTAGATATCCTGCATATACATATCTATCTAGACAATAATGTTAGTATATATTTTATAATAAGATAAGCTAAAAAGGTTGTTGTCATCAAAACCAACATCTCAGTTCCTAACAATCTCCCCCTTTTCGATGATGACAACCTGTATTTATAAAATATACTTACTGTACCATAACTCCTATCATAACTCCCTCTTACTCCAAGCCAACTATAATTTTATAACTTCTCCCCCTTTGTCACCAACAAAAACTTTTAATTAATAAATTCCCTGAACTTGTTATAAGTGTAATAAGTGCTAAGTGTGATCATAAGTATGAAATGTGAACATAAATGTGAAATGTGATCATAATCCAGAAGTAAACCAATAATCATCCAATCATATATAATCATATATTTACAGTAATTATTCAAACATATATACAAACCATACCAAATAAGTTAAGTCAATCAAGTTTCAAAAACACCAATCAAATCAAACAAATATCATACAGAATAACTAGACATTTGAAATGACCCTAGCTATTCTACCTAATTTTACTAGGATTTTTTTTACATCAATAATTTCCTAGAGTCATTAGCCTTTCTACCAAATTATCCAGGATCCCAATTTTCTACTAATATATTTATATCAGTTCTTTAATAAATATATTCACATACATGTGAAGATGTATGTGACCCTCTTGCTTGGATCAGAGTGTTGGTAAGGAAGAGTGCATCCTGATTGAAATTAAATTTCTAATCAACCAGTACATAGCTCATTTTCCTTTGTTTGATATTTGAGTCAAGGGAGTGAATTCCCATAATATGTATAATTTATACCTATTAATTTTTTTTGATCATTCTTATGGTGATTGTCTATTAGTTTGACTTAGCAAAGTGATCTCAGAATATATATATATATATATATATATATAGCAAGCCATCATAATTTTAGTTTAATTATTTGATATGAGAACAAGCCAGAAAGAAAAATGATATACTCATTTATCATTTTCAACAAGAGTGTTTTTATCCCAAATTCCTTTGCTTTTAACAAACCCAATTGAGTGATTCATTCACAATTTATATAGTTGTATTTCTCTGAACTAAACCCATTCTTAATCCCTGAATTACCTCAGCTTGAATCCTAATTTTAAAGGTTACTTTACTGGATTTAGAAAATCCAGATTTTATGGTCATTTGACAAAAGTAGTATTTAGGTAATATGTGTGCATATCAGATGTAGTGTACTCTCTGGACTAATAAAGCTATTCAAAATAAAAGTGAGTTGCTCAAGTATTTGAAAATGTCTTTGTGCATGCATTTGCAAAGAAAGCTTCAGATTTTACAAAGTGTATTTTCTTCCTTTATACCCAAAACTCTGGACATCTTGATCAATCCAGACCTCATTATTTTTGAAGTGGGTTAACCTTATGACTAGATTGTCAAAACATTAGTGCCTGGCTTTTGCAATGTAAATTCAGATACCAGACACTTGCAAAATCCCTTAAAACATGTACATATCTTTATACAGTGCACAAATATATATATTGTTTCTTTTATCAAAAAAAACTTCTACATATAGTCACAAAATTCTTGAAATATTTCTTCTAGTTAAACTCAGATTTTTACCTCAAAACTTAAAGTTTTAAGTAACTTGAAATTAACTAATATAGTGTATGTATATACATATCCATTCTCAATTACAGGCATATATCATTTAAAGATTTTCACCATGATACTCAAATATATATTTTCTTGCATAGATTCAACTAAGTCTTTGGTTAATCCCAAACTTAATACATTACTAGATTCAGTTAAAACAACTAAATAAATTCAAGCATTCAAGATCATTACATAACAACCAAAGCATAACTATAAAAACTTCTCAGATTACATGCAAATAATTCCTTTAAGTTCTTATTTAAATTCTAATTTAGCATGCTTATCCAATCATTCTCATTAGCCATAGCAGCTTCCTATTTAGAACCAGCATTCCCTGAAAGAGCATTAGAGGCTGCCCCATTTTAAATGAGACACCCCAGATGCCATAAGCAAACAAGGGTCAGATACAAGATCTGGTATGAGCAATATCAAAAATTCCATGATATTAAGTAGATGAGTGAGACATAAACATTTTGTATAAGTGGGCATAGCTTCTTATATCAATTTGCCTGACTTGTTTATGATATATTGTGCATATATGATCAGTATTTAAGACTAATTATGTACATACGTTCAACTATGCAAACATACATTTCAAATAGAAATACTCAGGAACTATCATAGCTCCAGACCAACCATCCTAGGAATAACTCAAGTTCCTATTTCATCAATTTAAGGTTGCATTTACCAAATTAATTGCTAGCCTCATCTGCCATAAGGAATCAAGGGGACACATTGCAATAAAATAATTCACAATATTGCACAAAGATCTCAGGGCTTAAACAAGCCATGTGCCAACTTGCATACTTTAAATACAACAAGCATTCCAGCAGTCTTCTTGGCTCACAATCCTTAGTTTATTTACTAAGTGTTCATGTTTAATCCTATCATGAGATAGCTAGGTGACTGAATCACATTGTACATGAAACATTACATAAAACTCACAAGCATAATTCAAAAACAAGCTAACATTCCTATCCAGAGGAAATCATATTTTCAAATATTCTAGCTCAAAGAAAATACAAGAATATTTACAACTAGGAATAAAGACTAGGCATGTGGGTTATTATTGTTTCATAAGCAACCATGTTTGAACTAAATTCATGATCTAGCTTAAACAAGATTTCTGGCTCATGGGTTTTCTATTTGATCAAAGGTTCAGCACTTTTGGATATTTCCATTGCAACCTTGAGTCTTTTATTTGAGCCTCAGCACTTACACAAGTGTAATGCAACTCATATACATTTTTGATTTCTATATTTTCCATGCCATATCTAAACCAATTACAAGTATTCTCTATTTACTTTCATGATTTCATACTTTAACATTTCTGGGTGTAACCAAATAGAGCAAAATACTCAAACATCAAGGCAATCAAAAGCATTCATAAACACCCATTAAAGCATCCATTAGAACCATAGTAATAAAATCAGAAATATGTAGAAAATAACATAAACTTGGCTGCCTCATAACAGGACTTAATGCCATGGGTTTAGTGAGATTACTCACTGAAAAATGCTTCTCTTTCTTAATCCAGAAAAGAAACCTTTTAAAACTTGCTTTTCTGCTTGCAAATATTTTACTTCTTTATTTTCTTAAATGTCTTGGGTAGCAAATGATTTTTCTGGTTTATACTTGGATTTATAAGAGAGGTTTTCTAGGGTTTTATCATTGTAAAATCCCATTCCTACCCTGGCCAAGACTCATGCATTTTGCATTTCAGATTTGTTTAATTTTCTCCCTTAATACCCCGGCCATATGTGATACTTACTCCCCTTTTTCTTTTCCAGAATATTATTATATTCTTCTTAGGTCATGATAATTGTGTGACATTGTCACTTGTTTATTTTCTAAAAAAATCCTCCTTTCTATTTTCTGCCTAAAGCAATTGTTTTGCTTGTAATTTGTCTTTTGCTATTTTAGTGTTACACTTTCCCTTGCTTATTTCTTTTTACTATTTTCAGTACTTACAGAAATGTATATTTGTATACATATCTTATCTAGGCTTATTTAAATCCTCCTTAATTTCAGAAACATATGCACCTATATATGCATACAGGTTTTCAAATCCTTGTAACATATTTTTTTAAATAAAATCTGTTTACTGAATTCAAAACAAAACCTACTTTTTTTATTTTCTAGGATGATTCATATAATTCCAGAAATCAAATATCCATATCACAAAATCATGTTTGTAATGCTTTTTAATTCTTGTTTTAAAGTCAAGAAATCTGGAGTTCTTCCTTGTGCCATATCAGTGTGCACGTGCACACATGCACACACACTTGCACACAATTAATTCCATATATTCCTATACAAATAAATTCATATATTTCAAAATCCAACCAAAATAAGATTCCATGAATTTCTGGGGCATTACAATCACCCCACCTTTTTAGGAATTGTGTCCTCACAATTTTCTCATTTTGACTTTAGACATTTCCAGATTTTTATAAAATCTATCAAACATTGCATAAGCAAACAATTCAGTCAAAACAACCATACATATTAAAATTTTTAGGGATTTAGATTTTACCTTCCACTGCAAAAAGCTTAGGGTGATCCATCTTTATCTTATCCTCTAACTCCCATGTACAATCATTAGGGTCTAGGCTCCATTGAACCTTTACCAATTTCAGAATTTTGCTCCTCAACTTCTTTTCCTCTTTAGCTAAAATCCCCACTGGTTCTTTCTCATAGACCAAATCAGGATTTATTTGAACTTGAGTTGGTTTCTCTAGAATTTCCTCTTTATCATGCACCCATCTCCTAAGTTGTGATACATGAAATACATTGTGCATTGCACTCATCTCTTCTGGTAGCTCCAACTTTTATGCTAATGAACCTATTCTTTCCAAAATCTTGTAAGGTCCAACATATCTTGGGGTAAGTTTTCCCTGCTTGCCAAACCTCAACACCTTCTTCATGGGTGAAACTTTGATGAAAACATAATCACCAACTTCATATTCTAACTGCTTCCTCCTTACATCTGCAAACTTCTTTTGCCTATC
The DNA here is from genome assembly GCA_030737815.1 of Allium fistulosum. NCBI lineage: Eukaryota > Viridiplantae > Streptophyta > Magnoliopsida > Asparagales > Amaryllidaceae > Allium > Allium fistulosum. The sequence continues at coordinate 847,162,109 of CM060907.1, forward strand.
TTGAGCTGCTGCCATTCTTCTCCTCACAAGTTCAATTTTCTCTGTAGTTTCTTTAACATACTCAGGCCCTAAGACAGCCTTTTCTCCTGCTTCAACCCAACATATTGGTGACAAACATGGTTTGCCATACAAGGCTTCAAATGGTGCCATGCCTATGGTGCTTTGATAACTATTGTTATATGTAAATTCAGCCAAATGGAGGTGATCTTCCCAATTGCCTCCAAAGTCCAATGCACATGCCCTCTGATTGGGGGTGGTATGCAGTACTCAAGCATAATTCACTCCCCATGGCTCCTTGAAAGCTCTTCCAAAATCTGGATGTAAAGATTGTGTCCCTATCACTCACTATAGTCTTAGGAATTCCATGCAACCTTACTACTTCTTTCATGAATATTTGAGCTAGTTTAGGTGCATTTCTTTCTGCCTTCACTAGTATAAAGTGTGCCACTTTAGTCAATCTATCAACTACTACCCAAATGCTTGTATTTCCTCTCTTTGATCTAGGCAGACCATCTATGAAATCCATAGATATATCTTCCCACTTCCACTGTGGTATGCTTAGAGGTTGTAATAGGCCTGAGGGTCTTTGGGTTTCTGCTTTGACTTGTTGGCAAGTCATACACTTTGCAACATGTTTGGCCACATCAGTTTTCATCCCTTTCCACCAATAATCCCTCTTCAAGTTTTGGTACATCTTGGTGCTGCCTGGATGTATATAATATTTGCTCCTGTGATATTCATTAAGTATCTCTTCCTTCAATCCTATATCCTTTGGAACACATATTCTGCCTTGATTCCTTAAGTAACCATTCTTATCAATGTGGTAGTTTGCTACTTCTTCTCCTTTTTCTATTAGAGTTTTCTTTTCTAATAAATCTGGATCTTCCTCTTGCATTTTCCCCACTTTCAAAATTAAATCTGATTGCAAAGTTATCAAACTTAATTTTCCTCTACTCCCTTCTTCAATCATATTCATGCTTACCTCACTGTTTTCCTCAATTTCCAAATCAGTAAGTAGAGATAAATTTCTAAACTCTTCTATCATTAACATGGCTACTTTTGCATGTTGCCTGCTCAAAGCATCTGCAATCTTATTAGCTTTTCCTGGAGTATAAAGTATGTCTAAATCATATGCTGCTAGAAACTCAACCCATCTATGCTGCCTCATATTCAAATCTTTTTGTGAAAAGAGATATTTTAATGCTTTATGGTCAGTGTATAAGATAAACTTAGCACCTAGAAGATAATGTCTCCAGAGCTTTAATGCATATACCACTGCTGTCAACTCAAGATCATGGGTTGCATACCTTGATTCATGTGGCTTCAATTGTCTTGATGCATAGGCTATAACTTGATCTTGCTGCATCAATACAGCTCCTAGCCCAGAACCACTTGCATCAGTATAAACAATTAAATCCTCATTTCCTTCTGGTACTTTCAACACTGGTGCATTGACTAAGGCCTCCTTGATTCTACTAAAGGCTTGTTCACATTTCTCAGTCCATATAAAGGGTTGGTTCTTTCTAGTTAGGTTGGTAAGAGGTGATGACATCTTAGAAAAATCTTTTATAAATCTTCTGTAATACCCTGCCATTCCCATAAATGACCTAACTTCTCCTACTGTGCTTGGCCTTTTCCATGCTTGGATAGCCACAATTTTATTGGGGTTTACTGAGATGCCTTTGGCAGATATAACATGCCCAAGGAAATGCACTTCTTCTTTCCAAAATGCACACTTAGAAAATTTTGCCTTTAAATCTTTTTCTCTTAATCTTGACAAAACAAGGTATAAGTGATTTTCATGTTCCTCTACTGTTTTAGAATAAATCAAAATATCATCAATAAAAATCAATACAAACTTGTCTAAATAATCCCTGAATATCCTATTCATTAAGTCTACAAAGTATGATGGGGCATTTGTCAACCCAAATGGCATGACAAGAAACTCATATAAACCATACCTAGTGTTAAAGGCTGTATACTTAACACTTGAGTTCTCAACCTTCATCTGATGGAATCCAGATGCCAGGTCAAATCTAGAAAATATTTTTGCTCCACTAAGTTGATCAAAAAGATCATCAATTCTAGGTAAGGGGTACTTGTTTTTGATAGTGACTTTGTTTAGCTCCCTGTAATCTATGCACATTCTTAAAGTACCATCATGTTTCCTTACAAACACTACTGGAGCACCCCAGCATGAATTACTTGGTCTTATAAATCCTTTGCTTTCCAATTCTTCTAACTGTTTCTTCAATTCCTTCAACTCACTAGGCCCCATCCTAGTGGGTTTCTTAATAATTGGACTGGCTCCTGGTATGAGACTAATCTGAAATTCCACTGGTCTGTGGTGTGGAACACCCTTAACTTCTCCAAACACATCTAAGTATTTGTTAATTATGGGGATTTCTTCAATAGAAGGCTCACTGGAATCCTTATTTAAGTCAATCAAGTGATATAATTTTCTTTCTTTGGCTATTTCACACAAAATTGTGATTCTTTGACCTCTAGAATTTTGTAATGATATGGTGGATGAGTCTAAATTAATTATGGCTTTGTATTGCCTTAACCAGTCTACACCCAATATAATACCTATATTTGGGTAATTTAAAACATATAAATTGGAAATAAAAACATTTCCTCCTATGTTTAATTCCACATCCACACAAATCATGTTTAAAACACTAGAACTCCCCAATGGGCTTTGCACTAACAAAGGAGTTTCAACCAGTATGCAATTTAATTTAAGCAATGCAACTAATTCATGGGAAATCAGAGAATGTGTTGCCCCTGTGTCATACACTACTGATATAGGTAGGGTACAAATAAATAAGGTACCTTCCACTTGACCATGGTTTTCTGCAATAGCTTCTACTGTGGATTTGCTTTTGCTCTCCAAACTTGCTAGCTTCCCTTGCTGTTTATACTCAGGGCAATTTCTCTTGATATGTCCTTCCTTACCACATAGGTAGCATTTGAAAGCTCCTCCCTTCAATTCTGGGCATCTTGGTTTGATATGTCCTTCTTTTCCACAATGATGACATGTTATTTTTCTCTTTGTATCAGTGGTCTTAGTAACATTAGTTTTCTTGCTTTCTGTCTCCTCCTTCTTTTTGTCATAGGGGTGATACCTTCCCTTATTTTTCTTATTATTGTTATTCTTAAAACTCTTATACTTCTCCCTTTCCTTATCATGTTGCTCAAATTTTAAGGCCAGATCAATGACTTGATCAAATGTTTTATCTGCATATGGCAACATAGCCCTACTAAGCCCTAGGTTTAAACCCTTAATATACCTATCATTCTTTGATGCCTCATCAGCCACAAGCATAGCTCCATACCTAGACAAGCCCTCAAACCTATGAGTATATTCAGTCACATTAAAAGTTCCTGGCCTAAGCCTGATGAATTCTTCAAGCAATAGAGTTTTGGCTGATGCTGGAACAAATCTAGCTTCCAACATCTCCTTGAATTGATTCCAAGTGATTTCATTCTCAATCCTCCCAGCTATGACTACCTCCCACCAGCTTAAAGCCACACCTTTCAGTTGTCTTGAGGCCACTTGCCTCTTCCTTTGATCATCCAATTGCATGTCATTGAAAATTCTGTCCAATGTTCTCCACCATGCTTGAATTTCCATCACATTTTCAGTTCCTTCAAAGCTCTTGCCTCCTAAATTGGTATAAGTCTTTAATAGTTTGGAAAGTTCCTCATGTGGGTTCTCAAGTCTCTGCCCTACTCCATCCCTTAAAGCCCTCATAAAGTCTTGCATATCAAGCATTTGTGGTGCACTTGATCCTGCATTGTGATGAGATCCTCTTCCTACCATGATTGGATAACTAGAGTATGGGGTAGATAGGGTTAGTTTATCATGAGCATCTTTCTTTTGCCATAACTTTCTATCTGTATTATTATTTTACTCAAACAAACAATCAGTACATACATATGGTCATAATACTTCAATCAATCAATACAATCATTCTTAGCTATGTACAGTTTTAACATAGCTCTAATACCAAATGAAATGACCCTAGCTATTCTACCTAATTTTACTAGGAATTTTTTTTTACATCAATAATTTCCTAGAGTCATTAGCCTTTCTACCAAATTATCCAGGATCCCAATTTTCTACTAATATATTTATATCAGTTCTTTAATAAATATATTCACATACATGTGAAGATGTATGTGACCCTCTTGCTTGGATCAGAGTGTTGGTAAGCAAGAGTGCATCCTGATTGAAATTGAATTTCTAATCAACCAGTACATAGCTCATTTTCCTTTGTTTGATATTTGAGTCATGGGAGTGAATTCCCATAATATGTATAATTTATACCTATTAATTTTTTTTTGATCATTCTTATGGTGATTGTCTATTAGTTTGACTTAGCAAAGTGATCTCAGAATATATATATATATATATATATATATATATAGCAAGCCATCATAATTTTAGTTTAATTATTTGATATGAGAACAAGCCAGAAAGAAAAATGATATACTCATTTATCATTTTCAACAAGAGTGTTTTTATCCCAAATTCCTTTGCTTTTAACAAACCCAATTGAGTGATTCATTCACAATTTATATAGTTGTGTTTCTCTGAACTAAACCCATTCTTAATCCGTGAATTACCTCAGCTTGAATCCTAATTTTAAAGGTTACTTTACTGGATTTAGAAAATCCAGATTTTATGGTCATTTGACAAAAGTAGTATTTAGGTAATATGTGTGCATATCAGATGTAGTGTACTCTCTGGACTAATAAAGCTATTCAAAATAAAAGTGAGTTGCTCAAGTATTTGAAAATGTCTTTGTGCATGCATTTGCAAAGAAAGCTTCAGATTTTACAAAGTGTATTTTCTTCCTTTATACCCAAAACTCTGGACATCTTGATCAATCCAGACCTCATTATTTTTGAAGTGGGTTAACCTTATGACTAGATCGTCAAAACATTAGTGCCTGGCTTTTGCAATGTAAATTCAGATACCAGACACTTGCAAAATCCCTTAAAACATGTACATATCTTTATACAGTGCACAAATATATATATTGTTTCTTTTATCAAAAAAAACTTCTGCATATAGTCACAAAATTCTCGAAATATTTCTTCTAGTTAAACTCAGATTTTTACCTCAAAACTTAAAGTTTTAAGTAACTTGAAATTAACTAATACAGTGTATGTATATACATATCCATTCTCAATTACAGGCATATATCATTTAAAGATTTTCACCATGATACTCAAATATATATTTTCTTGCATAGATTCAACTAAGTCTTTGGTTAATCCCAAACTTAATACATTACTAGATTCAGTTAAAACAACTAAATAAATTCAAGCATTCAAGATCATTACATAACAACCAAAGCATAACTATAAAAACTTCTCAGATTACATGCAAATAATTCCTTTAAGTTCTTATTTAAATTCTAATTTAGCATGCTTATCCAATCATTCTCATTAGCCATAGCAGCTTCCTATTTAGAACCAGCATTCCCTGAAAGAGCATTAGAGGCTGCCCCATTTTAAATGAGACACCCCAGATGCCATAAGCAAACAAGGGTCAGATACAAGATCTGGTATGAGCAATATCACAAATTCCATGATATTAAGTAGATGAGTGAGACATAAACATTTTGTATAAGTGGGCATAGCTTCTTTGATCAATTTGCCTGACTTGTTTATGATATATTGTGCATATATGATCAGTATTTAAGACTAATTATGTACATACGTTCAACTATGCAAACATACATTTCAAATAGAAATACTCAGGAACTATCATAGCTCCAGACCAACCATCATAGGAATAACTCAAGTTCCTACTTCATCAATTTAAGGTTGCATTTACCAAATTAATTCCTAGCCTCATCTGCCATAAGGAATCACGGAGACACATTGCAATAAAATAATTCACAATATTGCACAAAGATCTCAGGGCTTAAACAAGCCATGTGCCAACTTGCATACTTTAAATACAACAAGCATTCCAGCAGTCTTCTTGGCTCACAATCCTTAGTTTATTTACTGAGTGTTCATGTTTAATCCTATCATGAGATAGCTAGGTGACTGAATCACATTGTACATGAAACATTACATAAAACTCACAAGCATAATTCAAAAACAAGCTAACATTCCTATCCAGAGGAAATCATATTTTCAAATATTCTAGCTCAAAGAAAATACAAGAATATTTACAACTAGGAATAAAGACTAGGCATGTGGGTTATTATTTTTTCATAAGCAACCATGTTTGAACTAAATTCAAGATCTAGCTTAAACAAGATTTCTGGCTCATGGGTTTTCTATTTGATCAAAGGTTCAGCACTTTTGGATATTTCCATTGCAACCTTGAGTCTTTTATTTGAGCCTCAGCACTTACACAAGTGTAATGCAACTCATATACATTTTTGATTTCTATATTTTCCATGCCATATCTAAACCAGTTACAAGTATTCTCTATTTACTTTCATGATTTCATACTTTAACATTTCTGGGTGTAACCAAACAGAGCAAAATACTCAAACATCAAGGCAATCAAAAGCATTCATAAACACCCATTAAAGCATCCATTAGAACCATAGTAATAAAATCAGAAATATGTAGAAAATAACATAAACTTGGCTGCCTCATAACAGGACTTAATGCCATGGGTTTAGTGAGATTACTCACTGAAAAATGCTTCTCTTGCTTAATCCAGAAAAGAAACCTTTTAAAAGTTTCTTTTCTGCTTGCAAATATTTTACTTCTTTATTTTCTTAAATGTCTTGGGTAGCAAATGATTTTTCTGGTTTATACTTGGATTTATAAGAGAGGTTTTCTAGGGTTTTATCATTGTAAAATCCCATTCCTACCCTGGCCAAGACTCATGCATTTTGCATTTCAGATTTGTTTATTTTTCTCCCTTAATACCCTGGCCATATGTGATACTTACTCCCCTTTTTCTTTTCCAGAATATTATTATATTCTTCTTAGGTCATGATAATTGTGTGACATTGTCACTTGTTTATTTTCTAAAAAAAATCCTCCTTTCTATTTTCTGCCTAAAGCAATTGTTTTGCTTGTAATTTGTCTTTTGCTATTTTAGTGTTACACTTTCCCTTGCTTATTTCTTTTTACTATTTTCAGTACTTACAGAAATGTATATTTGTATACATATCTTTTCTAGGCTTATTTAAATCCTCCTTGATTTCAGAAACATATGCACCTATATATGCATACAGGTTTTCAAATCCTTGTAACATATTTTTTTTAAATAAAATCTGTTTACTGAATTCAAAACAAAACCTACTTTTCTTATTTTCTGGGATGATTCATATAATTCCAGAAATCAAATATCCATATCACAAAATCATGTTTGTAATGCTTTTTAATTCTTGTTTTAAATTCAAGAAATCTGGAGTTCTTCCTTGTGCCATATCAGTGTGCACGTGCACACACACTTGCACACAATTAATTCCATATATTCCTGTACAAATAAATTCATATATTTCAAAATCCAACCAGAATAAGATTCCATGAATTTCTGGGGCATTACAACATTGCTTGGTACTTCCACCCATCCATTTTCTCCAAAGATAGGGTCTGCTTTAATGGCATCCCATTCTTCTTTATCTTTATCGAGAGTGACTGGTGGAATTCCTTCGAGATCGTCCTTGTTAAGGGCTGAGATCATCCAACGAAGGGCGTCGAAATGTTTCTCTTGCTCCTTGATCATTTGTATTTGACTTAATTCTAAGTGACACTGATTACGAAGTATGAATGTAAGGATATTCTTGAATGAAGTGAGAGTTTCCTCAAGATTATCGCTTAGATTCTTAATTGGAGAAGCCATAATTCAAGAAATAGAAAGAACTATGAAAGAGAGTGATTAGAGATGAAGTTTGACAATTTATTCTGGAAGAAACAAATATAAATAGGGATAGAAAGTCGTTTGAAATGAATAGACATAAGTTAGTTGCATGAAATTAAAATTTGAAAGTGTAACTAGTTTCTGCCCGTTGGATGTCGACATGGGGGGATGGTGTATGTCGACATGCCTCTGCCTAAAGTGACATTTTGCTTTGTTTTGAATATTATTAACAAATATATTAAACTAAAATTTTTATAATATAAAAACAAGCAATTACAGAGACAAGTGAACATGAATAACAGGAAATGAACGATTTCATTAATAATTCTAGTTAACATTACATAATATAATATTAACTAAAATAAAGAAAAATACATGGATAGAACTTGAAACAAACAAAATAACATGAACTAAAACTAATTAGATGAAGATGAAGAAGATGATAGTCCAAGCTTTCTACTAACTTTCCCGAAGAACTTGTCGATTTTAGTGGAAATCTTATCCATTTTCTTACTCATTGATCTTTTAAGTGTCTTTTGATTTTCCACTATAATTCTTTGGTTATTGAGAATGGTCTTATTGGATGGATTAGCGGGATTAGTAGGATATTTAATACTTTCTAAGGAAGTTTCTTGATCTTCCTCTTCTTCCTCTTCAATTTCCATTTCTTCCTCTCCCTCTTCTTTTTCTTCCTCCATTTCTTCCATCTCTTCATGAGCAAGCCTTTCTTCCTTTTCCGTAAGTGTTTCATATGGTTGAAACACTAATGGAATTTGCATAAGGGAAATGTTTCCATGGTTGAACACTTTTCTAGTTATAAATTCTTCCCTTTTGAAATCAACTCCAAAGTAATTAAAAATCCGAGTGAGATAAATTCCATGATATAATATGTTTTCACCCATAGTAAAATTCTTGGGCCTTAGCTCATCCAAAATAACTTGAGCCCAATTGATATCATAATTTCCAAAAATTGCAAAAAGAGCTTTGCAAACTTTCAAAGTTGGGTTGTTGTAGTTTCCCGATCTTGGTATAAGGGTGTGTTGGATAAGAAGGTTAATAATTCTTGCTTTTGGACGAAAATAATGATTTTTGAATTCAAAATTGTCATCCCTTCAAAGATGTGATGAAATATCTTTCGATCATTTTCATTTATTTGAAATTATAAGAGATTCATTCCGGTATACTTGCATCCCAAAATACTTCCTAAAATTTCACAATCCAAAACTATTTGTGTTCCTTTAACACTACTCCAAATTTGTCCATCTTGCCCATCATAAAAACCACGATTTAAATTCGCATAAAACATCTTAACAAGGTTTGGATTACATACAAAATCATTTAGTTTGTTATCTACTACACTAAGAATAGAACATTGTTGAAAAATATTTTCAATTTCATAAGAAGGAAAATCTTCAAAAATAGCAAATTTCCCCCTATGTATTTTTCCAAAGTTTACATAGTTGATGTAAGGTTTGATAACTTCCGGGTCATTAAAGAGAAAGTTTTTGATAGATTTTGGAAGCCTAATGGTGTTAGGAGTGCTTGAAGAGGCCATTGAAGAAGTTTGAGAGGAGTTGAAGATAATGAAGATAAGTTTGAAATTTGAAATGAAAGTGAAAAGTGATGATAAAGAAAGTGAGATAAATAAAGATTCTATAGATATGTTCTCTGGTCAAGAGGCATCTTTCCAGAGCATTGAAGTTGGTGAAAAGGTGGAGGGAAATTCAAAAGTTTGAATTCAAATTTTGAAATCAAATTTCTGAGAGGCATGTCGACATGGGGTATCCCTGTATGTCGACATGTGCCTATTGAATCAAAAGACAAGTGACTATTCCTAATTTCTAATAAATATATATATATATTATTTCCTATATTCTACTTATATAATTCCTGTGATAACATTAAATATAATAATACTTAAATATTAATAATTTAATATTTAAAATATTATTAAAATAATATTATTTTTGAATTTAAAATTCAAATTTCAAGGGATAAATTTGAATTTAAAATTCAAGGAAATTAAAAAATCAAGCAAACAAACAAGCATCCATTCAAAAAAGAAAATTAAAAATAATGTAAATGTGTACCTATTTTTAGATCCATACTCCCATCGTCATCTGATTCATGAATAGCAGTGAAACACAAATTTGAATTATCCATCTTCTTTTCATCGTCACTGGATGATGACTCTGAGTCATCAAGAGTTGTTGTGTATGCTTTCTTTCTTTTCTTTGACGAATCATTGTTTGGAGGGCAATCTTTCCTATGATGCCCGACTTTATTGCAATTATAGCATCTATCATTGTTGACGTTCTTCGTATTATTTCTGGAATTCCTTTGATCATTTCTTTTGTAATTATTCATTTTTCTATATTTAAGGAATTTCCGGAAGTTTCTTCTCATGAAAGCAATCTCCTCAGCACTGTCTGGTTTCGAATCTTCAGTTGTTGCATTGAATGCTAATGACTTCTTTTCTGTAACCTTGTTTTCTCTTCTTCCTTGCAGTTGAACTTCATAAGACATCAGATTCCCAATCAATTCTTCTATTTTCATTAGACTGATATCATTTGCTTCTTCGATTGCAAGTGACTTTTGATCTCATTCTAGAGTGAGTGAATTTTGAATTTTTCTGACTTGGTCTTCCTCCGAAAAGCTTTTTCCCAGTGCGATTAGTGAATGAACAATATCTTGAAATCGACAGTACATGTCGAAAATGGAATCATTTGCATGCATTTTAAACAACTGAAATTGTTTAGTTAATATGGAAATTTTAGTCTGTTTAACTTTGCTTGTTCCTTCATGAGTAACTTGCAAAGTTTTCCAGATTTCAAATGCAGACTTACAAACAGACACTCTATTAAACTCATTCCTATCTAGTGAACAAAATAATATATTCATAGCCTTTGAGTTATTTTATGCAACACCCTTTTGCTCAGCAGTCTACTGTGCAAAATTGGTAGTTTGTTCAACATACTCAGTTTGTGTGATATTCCAAGTGTCTAATCCTACTAACTGTAAATAAATTTTCATTCTACAAGCCCAATATGCATAATTACTGCCATTGAAAAATGGTGGTCTGGCAGTAGACTGACCTTCTACAAATGAACTAGTGTTAGTGTTGACAATACCAGCGTTGATAGCCATTAAAACAATTTTCAAGTTTCAGATTATGAAAACTATGAAAACCAATGCTCTGATACCAATTGAAAGGGACAGCGGATTAAGGATCTTAAGGCTAATTTAACACTAGAGGGGGGGGGGTGAATAGTGTTTAATGGATTCTAAGACTTATATGGACTAATTTAAAATTATGACACAAACAAATGCAGAACTTAACAACAGAACAATTACAGAATCAAACACAGATGCAGAAAGTAAATAAAACGCAGTAAAGGGAAAGAACACACCAGATTCTATACTGGTTCGGAGTTACCCTACATCCAGTCCTGTACCTAGGCAAACCACCTCATACAGATTTTTATTATACCAATGTCGAGATTACATTCCTCAATTTGTAAAGGCCTTGAGGTACCCTCCTTTCTCACGAGTCCGGGGCAAACTCTCTTGATTTACGGGCCACAAGATTACCCAATTGATTTCCAGGCACAACCACAACTTATAGAGAGACTCGATAAACTTTTGATTACAAATTGATCCTATAACTCTAAATAGCAATTTGATCTTCGAGAGATGGCAGAGAATCAAACAAGAATGAGATTCTAATTTGATTCACTTGAGAATTTCGGCACGATCTTAAAAATAAGAAAATTTTAGAATATGGATTTATGGAGAAGAAGAAGTGAAGAAAATATGAGAATTGTTAGTTAGAAAATTCATTTGTGAAAGCTATTTATAGAGCACCAACAGTCATAACCATTCGTGAAGAGATTTAAACGAATAGACACTTCTTTTGAAAATTGAAACTTTTGAATTCAACGGCCACCATGTCGACATGGGGTATCCCATGATGTCGACATCCCTATGTTAAAAATAATATAAAATTTGTTTTGAAAATTGTATTGAAATGAAAACAAAATGAAATGACTTTGGAGTAAAATAAACTAATTTTACTATGGTTTAAAACACAAAAACAAAGAATATTTTAAGGCTAAAACATCTATTTGAAAATCATTTGAAAAGATAATTTGAAGGCTAAAATATTTTGAAAAGCAGTTTTGAAAATCGTTTTGAAAAACCATTTTGAAGTAGTTTTGCAAGCTTCTTCCTGCATAATATCTCATCACATCAGGACTCGAGAACTTGTACAAAACCAGGATGTTCGTGGGTTTGTAAGCCACTTGTCGTAAGTTTGTAAGCTACTTGTCGTGGGTTTGTAAGCCACTAAGAAGGTAGAAATGGGTTCCATCCCAAATGAAATTCGGAATGAAGATTTCCATGCTATTATGAAGTTTTAACAAAAACTAGACACATATCTTGAAATCTTGATCTTGATACTCTAGAGTCTTCAATCTTGAGTCTTGAGTCTTTATACTGATCAGTCTTCAGTAATCTATACCTGCATATGTATATATCCTGCATATACATATCTATCTAGACAATAGTGTTAGTATATATTTTATAATAAGATAAGTTAAAAAGGTTGTTGTCATCAAAACCAACATCTCAGTTCCTAACAATTAGAAGCATATTTCTATGGATTTCATCGATGGATTGCCTAGGTCGAGGAGGGGTAACGAAGGAATGTGTGTTATTGTGGACCGATTGACTAAGAGCGCGCACTTCTTACCTGTTATGACTACGAGGACAGCTTCTAGTTTGGGTAAGTTATATGTTAAGGAGATCATTAGGTTGCACAGTATTTCTTATGATATCGTAGTGATAGAGATCCGATATTCACAACCAGTTCCGGAAGGGTTTGCATAAAGCATTAGAGACCAAGCTTAGTTTGATAACCGCTTACCATCAGTATACGGATGAGAAAATGGAAAGGGTGAACTGAGGGTTGGAATACTTGCTTCGAGCATGTATTTTAGATTTTGGAGGTTCGTGGGAAGAACAATTATCACTTTTTGTTTTTTCATACAATAACAGTTATCAGACCAGTATTGAAATGGCACCATTTGAAGCATTGTATGGAAGGCCTTGCAAATATCCATCGTGTTGGGTAGACCCTGGAGATCATCTTATGCTTGGGCAAGATATGATCCGAGAGGCATCAGATATGGTTATGAGATTCTAAAGCGAATCTAGGAAGTGCAAAATCAACATAAGAGTTATGCAGACAAGAGGCGCAGAGACTTGGAGTTCTCTGTTGGCGACTTTGTATTTGTAAAGGTTTCTCCAATGAGAAATGTAGTTCGGTTTGGAAGGGCTTGGAAGTTGGCTCCTCGGTATAGAGGACCATTTCCAAATCTTGAAAGGATTGGTACACTTGCATACAGAGGCGAGTTACCGATTAAGCTATCAGGTGTGCACAATGTATTTCATGTATCGCATTTGCGTAAGTTTGTGCATGATCTTTCGATGATAGTGGAAGCGTCGCAACAAGAAGACTTGGAGATTGAGTCAAATTTGACTATGTTGAGGCAGCCTGTTCGTATTGTTGATAGAGATACAAAGCAATTGAGGACTAAAGTGTAAAGTCAGTCAAGGTACAATGGAGTGAGGATGCTTGGGATTGTACATGGGAGACTGAGGATAGTTTGAGGGAATCCTATTCGGATTTGTTCTTAGGCTAGAGTTTTCTTATCTTAGTTTGTATTTGAATTACAATTTAGTTTGCATATAGTTTCAGCAGTGCTATATATATATATATATATCTTGTTCTTTTATCTTCTTCAATTATCGTTCTTGTTTGGATTTCGAAGACGAAATGTTCTAAGTGGGTGAGAATGTAGCGACCCGTAAATTAGAAAAATTCGTCTTCGAATATCGATACATTTGAATAATAGTTAAGTGTTATAAGTATGATTTTATAACCTTGTTTAAAATAATTTATTTAATAAATAATGTTAAGAAACTTGTTTTCGAAAAGTGTTTAAAAAGTATAGTCTTCGAAGAAAAATCGATAATGTGACCGAAAATCGGTTCATCGATAAATAGATTTTCGATCGATATAAGTTGTTCGAACTATCGTGCACTTAACTAATGATCAAATGAACACATTAGCAACTAATTAATACACTCTCCACTTCATAAAGCATGGAATTTTCTAGAAAGTTCTATTAGGATAAGAAATTATTATGAGAAGGGTATAAGAGTAATTAGCCTTGAAGGAGAAGTGATAAAGAAGAAGAGACATAAAGAAGAAGTGATGGGAGGTGAGCCTTCCATGGCATAGTGGGTGGGGTGAAGGCAAGCTTAAAGAGCACCATCCTTTTGCCTATCTAAGGAGAGGCATGCCTTAGGAAATATATCATAAATATTCCTAAGTTTTGAGCTAAAATTTCAATGTCTTCATCATCTTCTTCTTGTTGACTTTCTAAAGCAAATAGTTCGCAGACCATCTCCAAATCACCTCAAACTTGGAGTGAGACCTTAACACCATATAAAAACACTTTCTACCTAGTTAGATTGTGAAAAGGTAAAGCCACACTCCCCTACTTACCTTCGGCCATGAGCATTGTGAGGTAGAGGGAGGCAAAGGAGCAAGTGAAGCAAGGAAGAAAGAGGAAGGAAAGGAGGTTGCTAGCTTGGCTTTGAACTTGAGTGCTTATGAGTGTTTGTTTATTGAGTTTAAGGTGAGCTAAATCACCACTTGGATTGATATATAACTCATATATGATTATATTTTGTTGTGTTAAAGTTGTTTGAATTGTTAAATGACGTATGTTGAAAACATTGATTTTGATTCTTATTTTAAAAACAAGTGGCACATAGGATCTATATATGGATTTGAATGGACCTGAGTGGACTTATATGACATCTAACTAGGCCTTGAACAAAGCACATATATTGTAGTTGAACATAGGTTGAGATATGACTCGGATTTGAAAGTGCACTTATTGCGATAGCCGATATAGATGCAGTTCGGAATCGTCTTGTTTTTGACAATTGTTATAGAACTTTGTAGAGAGATCCATAGGGATTTCTCGCCATATTTTCATTGCTTTATATGTATGTTTATTGCTATTAAAAGCTTGAATAGTAAAAAGTTTAGTAACATTCGAAAATGGCCAAAAAATCACTAGTGCAAAACTGCCCCGTTTAACCTTGATTTTTGGACTTCAATTGTTTCAAAAAGGACTTTAAGTTTGAACGATTTATTTCATTATTTTTAAAAGTATTGCCTAACTATTTTTTAGTATTTTAAAAGTAGTTTGAGATGTTTAAGAATTTAATAATTAGTTGTGAATTTTTAAAGAAAGAATTTTTAGAATAAAATATGTTCTTTTTCCAAGTTTTGTTGATTTTTCAAACTTGTTATTTTTAAATAATATTTTGGATAGATGTTTTAAGTATTTCCAAGTATTTTAAATGTTTCAAAAAGGGGTTAGTAATTGGTTAATGGCCAAATAGATAATTGTTTAATTACTTATTAGTAATTAACTATGCTTAACACTAATAGTCCGATGAAGTATTCTGATCTATTTGTGAGAGTTAAGATTGATGTCAAGTAGGGACGGAGCAATAGAGCTCTAACCTACCGGGCTTCCCTCTTAACCAAGGAATATATAAGTGGAAAATGTTAGAAATATGTTAATCAAGTTGATTTCTTATTGTTTATGAAAATCATTAATACTATACTTAACACTAAAAGCCGACGAGGTAAACTTATGTATTTGTGAGACTCATGACTGAAGTGTCTAGACAAGGCTTGGAACAACTGGTGCCCAAACTTACCTGGCTTTACTCTTGGGCGAGGAATAGTTAAGTTGGAATATCGAAAACGAGTTAAGCGTATGAATTGTGATTTATATAAGCAACTGTTTTGACAGGATAATCGATTAGTCGATTATCGAACTTGACCTAATACAAACTTAGGAAGTAATCGAAAGGCTTTACAATTTTATACCCATAAGAACCCTTGGGGAGGAGTATTGGTACGAAACATCTCTAGCTTTCCTTTAGTTCTGAGAGAACCGAAATTGAGTTAACCCAAAATTCATCGATTAGTTTTGAAGAGTCGGGGATTGATTAGTGTTCTACTTACCGAATACCACTTCAAAATTAGTATACGAGTCCTATGTTTTTGAACCGGTTGAAAAAAAGGAATATATGTGGAGATTTGAGATATGTTCAAGATGCTTGAATCCATGTACTGATTCGTGATCTATTCAAGATATGGGAATTCAATTAGGGATTTGTGTTTTTTTCGAGTAATAAAGACTCGAGTGAAAGATGCCGAATGAAATCTTGACATTGGAAATGGCTAAAAACTGATTAGGATGCACAACCTAGTGTTTAGCGATCCACATTAGGATGTTATCGACTCTATTTCTAGAGATACTTATCGATTATTGGCTGACGGGAGTTGATGATATATGGTTCACGTTGTTCATGTTTATGTTTGGATGCTAGCTTCTTGTGTTTACCTTTATAGTATATTTCATCTAGAGATATACGACGCTCAAAAGGTACTTTCTGATCCTTGTGCAAGAGATTGGATTCAGCTTCTCCGAAGAGATCTCCATGGAAAATCCATTAAGCGAAGGTACCTTGCGGTCTTGAATATAACCAAAGGTTGTGGTGTGACCAATGTAAGCACCATAAGAATTTGAAATTAATATATCCTACACCCTAGACATTATATATCATATCATTATATTAAACTTATAAATGGTTGGTTTCTTTTGAGGGAAAAACCATTACGGGAATCCGTATGGTCTCAATAGTAACTGTTACATATATTCATGTATCTCAAATTTTCTCATACCAGACTTATGTCTGATGCTTGGTTTTTGTTTTCCTTAAAATTCCTCGCATACTCTTTCAAGTAGGCTGAGTATCTGGTTTTACCTTCGATGCTTCAGAGTTCAGAAGACGAGATGGAGGCTTCCATTATCTTTCTATTTCTATTTCTGTTGTTCCGTATTAGCTATGTACATATATCAGCGTTGTGAGGACAAGTAGTTATAACTGTCCAGGCAGATGATAGTACTTAGGTTTTGTAACTCTGTAATCCTATACTCAGTGTAACCCTTTGTACTTTTCTTTTAATATTATAAATTATCGTTTCGTGTGAGATTCTGATGTTGTGTTATTATTGTTTTGTTGTAACGACCCGATATTTTCAACCATTCGCATCCATTATAAGTGTATAGGTAGACACTCATGTAGGAATTGAATTGCTCAAAATACCGCGTTGTAAATAAAATTTGGCAAATCTCAAAATCTACAGTAAATAAATATAATCACAGATCACAGACACAGAATAAAATAATGCAGCGGAAGTAAAAGAAATAGTAGTTCATGAAGCTACTATGTAAATATATCAGAGTTAAATAAGATACAATAGAAGAAATAAAGTACAACAGAAGTCTCAATATGATAACCAAGTACAAGCTGAATATAACAACAGAACTGAGCTATATAAAACTAGAAAAGCAGATAATCTTCAGCGATTCCAATCTCCAGAAAGTGGAATCCAAATCTGTGAATACTCAGGCTGACCCGAGCGTAAATAAAAATACAAACACTCGAGTCTGGACAATATATACTTATATAATGTAAACCAACTCAAGTGAACTGTAATAAGGTATAAGTAACTTAAAGAATGCTTGGGATCGCCCATTCTTTAAGGATCCGTTAAACTATTTACTATGTAGTAATATACGCTATATATAGTAGTGTCTAATTAGTAAAGTATAATCATATAGAAAATAGCGTTAAGGGGATGGTGAACCTTAACGCGGTCGGATCTTTAAACCAAAATCGTAGTGGGCTCGATATGGTAGGTGACACGGCACACAAGGCAATGCCAGGGTAGATATACCAATTACGCACACGGACTGATGGAAACGCATAGAAGCCACTACCGCTCCACCTCGAACAACACTCCCAAATCAAGGGTGCGCACCAAATCAATCACAAGTAATAGAATGGTATAGAAGAAGTGTGTCCAATAAGAGGTGCTACCTCCTTGGTCCGTCAATCGCTCATGTTTTAGCCACCTTATGCCAACTCACGGGAGTTGGGTCCACGTATATACCTTAGGATCGTCGCCACCATCCTACTTCATTCTGGAAACTCCACCGCGTACACAGTTGTCAAAGTGGTTTTTGGTATCGACAGAGAGTATGTCCATATCCGATCCCGGTCTCTTTAACAACCAATCGTTATTATAACCCGTGGTTATAATTTAAAACAGTTTATACTTCAAAATAGAATATCATTTCAAATCCAAATCTTTATCAAAATAAAGATTAAATCATTCCAAACCATTTCAATATATTTAAAATATCATCATTTCAAAACTTCATTTCAAATCATTTTAATATATCAAAATATCAATCTTTCCAAAACTTCATTTCAAATCATTTTAATATATCAAAATATCAATCTTTCCAAAACTTCATTTCAAATCATTTTAATATATCAAAATATCATATCCTTTCAAACTTCATTTCAAATCATTTTAATATACCAAAATATCATTTGAGTTCAAATCTAAATATTCAACTTTAAATACCTTTTAAATTTAAAGATATAATTCATTTATTATCATTTCAAGTCACCTTTTAAATAGTTTATATTTCAATCAAAATAATTCATTTAAACCATTTAAAAGTGTAATTATTATACTTTCAAATCAAGTATTAAAATTCCCAAAGTTTCAATTCAATTCAATTCAATCATTTATTTCAATTAAATTTCCATAGACCATTTCAAATTTTATAAATTTCAAATATAGATTTAATCCACAAAATAACTATTCAAATTATAAAATAAATTCCAAAGCTTTATTATCCTATATTTCATAAGTCCAATATCTTTTAAATAGATTCAAATTACAAGTAAACCAATTATTTCTCATACTAATATAAACTTCAATTATTTATTCCAAGATTTAATATCATTTCAAATTCATTTCAAAATGTCAAAATATCATTTCAAACATCATCTATTGAATTTAAATTTAAATACCATTTAATCATATTTCAAAATAGTTGTATTTCCCAAATCAACTATTCCATTTAAATCATTTAAAGTCAATTCATTATATTTAATAATTAAATATTTAATTTCCAAAATTTAATCTTTTTCAAAGATCATTTATTCATTTGAATTTATTAAACAAAGAAAATTCAACTCTCGCAGCACTTAGAAAATGCTACGAGAATGTTACGTTTAAAAACAGTTCATTAACCAAAGACGGCATTTAAAATGCTGTAATATCTTAATTTAGTTTCAATTAAAAATTTTAGTTAAATTTAACAACTATAGCACTAACAAAGTGCCATAATAACCCTTAGTTCAAATTTGCTATTTGGTTCATTTAAAACAGCTACAGCATTTTCCAATGCTGTAATATCTTTACTTTACATTTCAAAATGCTATCCAATCAAATTCAGAGTTTATTTACAATTTCACACATAATTAACTTTCAATATAAATCATTTAACTTATAAAATCATATATTTTCACAGTTTAAAAACAATCATTTAAATACCTTTATTTCTATGATTTTTCATAAAGTCCAATTTCCATACAAAAAATCAAATTAAATAACAATTAAAATTTTCATTTCTTTAATTAAAAATTTAACTTAACACTTAAGTTTAAATTTCCAAAATATAACTTATTTCCACTTATTTTACTTAATTAAAAATTCACTTTTAAACAAATTTCACAAAAATTCAATTTAAGTTATATTTCCAAATTCAGCTTAAATATTCATTTATTTCATATTTTAAGTTATACAAAATCATTAACACTTTATAAAATCATTATTTCTTAATAAAATCATTAAATTCATCAAATTTGTCATATATTCTTGCTTTACATAAATTCCATTTATAAACAAAATCATAAATTCCAAAATTAACTTATATTTCAAATTCTACTTCACCCTTTACTTAATTCACTTATTTAATTTGTAGAAAATCACAAATATTTTATAGAAATCATTTTAATAAAGTTTAAATCAAAATATCATAATATTTACATTTTTAAAATATTTTAAAAATTTTAGAAAAATATATAAACCACGGGTCTGCATATAATTTTCTAGCCTAGGTCAAGTGATACGGATATGTATCATTTCAATCCGCAGTTTACAAAGAAAACCCGGGTTTTATCTTTTCAAACCCGCAATCCCAAGTAATATAATAAATAAATAAAAACCGTTCAGGCCTATCATTTCAGCCCATAATGATTTTTCCTTATTCTAAAGTCCGTTCGGGTATGTATCATTTCAACCCATAGTGATTTCTAGTCTACAGGGAACTTGCAGTGTGATAAACTGATATAAATAAATAGTATACAATATATAACAGTAACAGATGATATAACATGTGTATAAATAGGGATGAACATCATATAATCATAATATAATAGTTATAACATGATGATATAATTTTACAGATTCAAATGGTGTCAGTTTACTAGTTATATAAGTACACATCGTCTTGTGAGAATTACTCACTTGTTCAAGCTGGAGATGACAACCACAAACACACAACAAAGATTTCTAGAGGCACGAAAGCACGACAATGATTTGAGATTGGAAGAGCCAAAGCTATACCCCTTGAAAATATTACACAAAACAAATATATAAAACATAAGTTTCAAAACTGGATGCCACTAAACAATGTTAGGAACAACTGCATAAAAACAAAACCAAAGTGTTTGCACTTGCTTTCTACCATCTATGCTTCAGCTCTAGATCTGAAATGCATGGCTAAGGAGTGGGTTTGGATATGGTTTTGGGTTGGTAAGGGTTGGCCAAACATGGACTTGAAGGTGATGAATATAGGTGCATCAATTCAACTACACGGCAACATATACAAGGCAAATTACAACACCTCTAGGCCACAATAGGGTTCGGCCAGAGGCTATGTGGGCTTGGCCTGGTGTTCAGGTGGTGGTGGTTGATGTGGCAGAGGGTGGAGGTCAGGTCAGAGGTGGTGGTGGTGGAGGAAGTGGTGGAAAAAGGTGGAAGATGAAGGAGATGGCAATTCTAGACTAGGTTTGGCACATGTGATGGTTAGTGCTAGTTTAGGTGGATTTTTGTGATGATCTTCACCATGGCTTGGCTTGGCCTGAGGAGGGGAGGTGTTAGGCTGTGTGATGGTCAGAGAAAAGTGGTGGTGGAGGTCGGGTCAGACCTGGAGGAGGAGGAGCCAAGCCTAGAAGGAGAGAGCAAGTGCAAAAATCAATGTAAACACGTAGAAAAAGAATAAGAAAAAGTTGAAAATCATTACCCAAACTTTCCTCAATAGCCATGGCCGAAATTCTTTTGCTTCAGAAATGAAAATGAATGTACGTGAATAGAAAATAGAGTATGCAGCTGAAAGATGTGGATAGTAAATTCTAATTGATGAAAAGATAAGTTACAAATGTGAAAGGTTGGAAGATAAAAGGCCTTAGGCAAATCAAAAGTCATAACCTTTCAAATTTCTTTTAATTTATTTATTTAAGTTTATATTACTGAAAATAATAATACATTCAGTCACAAATTCGAAAATATAACAAAATAAAAAATATATATAAATATTTATTAATTATATAAGGTTAAAATAAGAAAATAGCACAAAATTGCAAACTAGTCTAGAAAATTTGAAAATAAACAGAATAAACTTTGGAAAAATTATATGGACTTGGGAAAATATTTATAAATAAAGATAAGAACATAAAATAAAAATGAATTCACAAAATGAATAAATAAATTTTAATTAAATATAATTTAATTGAAGAAAATAGCAGAAAAATGGAAACTAGCCTTTAAAAATAGAAAATAAATGCAACATATTTTGGAAAAATTCTATTATCACTTTAAAAATATTAAAAGACAAAAATATACATAAAAAGTATTAACACATATTAGAACAAAATATGACAACTAAAATATAATTTAAAATAGACAATATTGCTAAATACATCAGTTTACACACAATATTGAAATGTACATAACTTTTACCGTTTAACTCCGTTTTCAACGAAACAAAAAGTAGGTTCAAGTTATTACATCTATTTTCATAATCAAAGATAAAATTTAATATTTTATATAATTTAAATTTGAAGTTTAAAAGTCAAAGATTGAACAGTTTGACCAGAATTTCACTTTTCAAAAAAATATTCAATTTATACTAGTTTGAAACTATAATTCACTTAATAATCAACATTTATATTTTTAAAATGAAAATTTTGAAATATAACAAGTTTAAAATAATTTAAAAATAAAAGAAAGTCAATTTTAAATAACATACAAAATCTAGGGTTGTTACACTCTTCCCCACTCAAAACTTTTCGTCCCCGAAAAGGAATGAGGTACGGGAAAGCATAGAAAAGATAGTGTGAAATAAGATTAAGACAAGATGACAAAGAGGTTGAAATTATACCTGATAACTATTGTTATAGGTAAGTTTAACAAGGTGGAGATGGCAAGCAATGCGCAGATTAAAATAAGTATCAAAGGTTATCAAGGGTTATTGGAAGATTTCTAAACAGAAAGACTATAGAAAGATGCCTATACCAGTCTGTAGCAAGATGAGAAAAATAAGAACAACTAAAGACAGTTTGAAAACAAGATAAGATAATAAGTTTGAAAAACAAAATAAGATAATAGGTTTGAAATTTCCATGGTTTCAGCTTAAATTGATAATTAATTTTACACAAGTTAAATAAATCCTACTATCTCTAATTTCATTATCTTATCATCAAATTTTCTTAAACTAACAATTTCAAAAATCATGGATTTGATTAAAATTAAGTGTATAACATTCAATAAATTTAATTCTTCTTTATTCCTAATTAAAATTAAATTTATTCCTCTCAATACTTTATCAACTATGTTAAATATACTTACACTTATTATAACTGATTTAATTTATTCTTAATTCCTTTAACATCATTTCATATTGTAAATTATTCAATTAACCTTTTATTCTGTTTACCTCAGTTAATCTTTTATAACTAAAATTTAAGTGGATAACATTTATTATAACCACTCAAATTTTATTTATAAAACTTTTTATATTGTATATTATCCAATTACATTGTTAACTTCTAAAAATTAAGGTAAGTTATATTTGAATGCAATTGAGAATTATACAAATAAAACTTCCTAAAATTAATATACAATATAAACATTCTAATTCAATCATTTCAAGCTTGAATATTTATTCAAAATTTTGATTTTCTTTTTTTATACTTGAAGTTATTATTTAAGATAGAATTTAAGAATAAAATTTCCGATTCCTTTCAAACCATTTAGAGATAAATAAATGTATGTACATAATTTGTCAAATCAAATTTAAATCATATATCTATATATATTATATATAAATCAAATCATATTTTAGAAATTCAAATCAATTAATTTCCCAAAACAAAGCTGTAGCAGGACTACAGAACGGTCTCTTCACTTCGAAACTCGAAAATGAACGTCGATGATGCTGCAGTCATTACCGAAATTATTTTCCAGCGACAAAGAGAAGAGCACTGATTTTTAAACTTTAAAATTCTTTGGAAACAAATTTCTATTCAAAAATACTTTAAATAATATATCCTTTTAAAGCTTTAAACACAAAGTTTGAAATCATCGGAAATTAAATTCTCAAATTTCTTGATTTAAATTCATTTCAGTTCTCAAATCAATTTATAAAAAACTATTTATAAATTCATTCATAGAACAATAAATGATAAATCAAGTATTATCATTTTAAATAATCAATTTATTAAGTTCCATAAATTTGCTTAGATATATAAAATTTATTTCATTAACAATTTTAAAATAATATTGTGTCAGTTTGTTCTGTCAAAGTGTTTTAGAAATCCTATCGATAGCGTTGATCAGACGAATCGATCGGAAACCCAAATCAACATCAACAACTCAAACAACACAATATACAAAACAAAACATAGATTTACAAGTACAATTTAAAAATGTTTGGAGATAGTTTGGAAACAAAAGACAAGATGATTAAATAACAAAATATGAAGATGGATAAGCTTAGATAAATCGCGGGCAACCTTAACCGAGTCAACCATGACTTAATGAATAAGATCAAATGTGTATTTTTTTTCTAGGGTAAATCTACATCCGATCTCAAGAGATAGAGTTTGGAATAACAAAAGATATTAGCATCTAAACCAAGGATAGATATAAATCTCTGGTGAATCGATGCCATTGTAAAGGAGTATTCTCCTTTACAAGAAAATTAGAATATTGGGGAGACCGCCAATTTCACTATAAAAATCATTCGAAGTGGAGTTATGGGATACTCCAAAATCAAAAGAAGATGAATAGTGAGGGACAAGAATGGATTTTGGAACCGTAGGGAATGTTCCAAAATTCAAAGGAAATTCGAATCAAAAGGAAGAGATTCAAGCTCGAATGAAAGTGATTCTGTAAATAAATTTTCCATACATTCTAAGTTTTGCCTCAAAGCCAAAGCTCTGATACCAACTGTAACGACCCGATATTTTCAACCATTCGCATCCATTATAAGTGTATAGGTAGACACTCATGCCGAAATTGAATTTCTCAAAATACCGCGTTGTAAATAAAATTTGGCAAATCTCAGAATATATAGTAAATAAATATAATCGCAGATCACAGACACAGAGTAAAATAATGCAGCGGAAGTAAAAGAAATAGTAGTTCATGAAGCTACTATGTAAATATATCAGAGTTAAATAAGATACAACAGAAGAAATAAAGTACAACAGAAGTCTCAATATGATAACCAAGTACAAGCTGAATAGAACAACAGAACTGAGCTAGATAAAACTAGATAAGCAGATAATCTCCAGCGATTCCAATCTCCAGAAAGTGGAATCCAAATCTGTGAATAATCAGGCTGACCCGAGCGTAAATAAAAATACAAACACTCGAGTCAGGACAATATATACTTATATAATGTAAACTAACTCAAGTGAACTGTAATAAGGTACAAGTAACTTAAAGAATGCTTGGGATCGCCCATTCTTTAAGGATCCGTTAAACTATTTACTATGTAGTAATATACGATATATACAGTAGTGTCTAATTAGTAAAGTATAATCATATAGAAAATAGCGTTAAGGGGATGGTGAACCTTAACGCGGTCGGATCTTTAAACCAAAATCGTAGTGGGCTCGATATGGTAGGTGACACGGCATACAAGGGAATGCCAGGGTAGATATACCAAATACGCACACGGACTGATGGAAACGCATAGCAGCCACTACCGCTCCACCTCGAACAACACTCCCGAATCAAGGGTGCGCACCAAATCAATCACAAGTAATAGAATGGTATCGAAGAAGTGTGTCCGATAAGAGGTGCTACCTCCTTGGTCCGTCAATCGCTCCTGTTTTAGCCACCTTATGCCAACTCACGGGAGTTGGGTCCACGTATATACCTTAGGATCGTCGCCACCATCCTACTTCATTCTGGAAACTCCACCACGTACATAGTTGTCAAAGTGGTTTTCGGTATCGATAGAGAGTATGTCCATATCCGATCCCGGTCTCTTTAACAACCAATCGTTATTATAACCCGTGGTTATAATTTAAAACAGTTTATACTTCAAAATAGAATATCATTTCAAATCCAAATCTTTATCAAAATAAAGATTAAATAATTCCAAACCATTTCAATATATTTAAAATATCATATCATTTCAAAACTTCATTTCAAATCATTTTAATATATCAAAATATCAATCTTTCCAAAACTTCATTTCAAATCATTTTAATATATCAAAATATCAATCTTTCCAAAACTTCATTTCAAATCATTTTAATATATAAAATATCATATCCTTTCAAACTTCAATTCAAATCATTTTAATATACCAAAATATCATTTGAGTTCAAATCTAAATATTCAACTTTAAATACCTTTTAAATTTAAAGATATAATTCATTTATTATCATTTCAAGTCACCTTTTAAATAGTTTATATTTCAATCAAAATAATTCATTTAAACCATTTAAAAGTGTAATTATTATACTTTCAAATCAAGTATTAAAATTCCCAAAGTTTCAATTCAATTCAATTCAATTTCCATAGACCATTTCAAATTTTATAAATTTCAAATATAGATTTAATCCACAAAATAACTATTCAAATTATAAAATAAATTCCAAAGCTTTATTATCCTATATTTCATAAGTCCAATATCTTTTAAATAGATTCAAATTACAAGTAAACCAATTATTTCTCATACTAATATAAACTTCAATTATTTATTACAAGATTTAATATCATTTCAAATTCATTTCAAAATGTCAAAATATCATTTCAAACATCATCTATTGAATTTAAATTTAAATACCATTTAATCATATTTCAAAATAGTTGTATTTCCCAAATCAACTATTCCATTTAAATCATTTAAAGTCAATTCATTATATTTAATAATTAAATATTTAATTTCCAAAATTTAATCTTTTTCAAAGATCATTTATTCATTTGAATTTATTAAACAAAGAAAATTCAACTCTCGCAGCACTTAGAAAATGCTACGAGAATGTTACGTTTAAAAACAGTTCATTAACCAAAGACGGCATTTAAAATGCTGTAATATCTTAATTTAGTTTCAATTAAAAAATTTAGTTAAATTTAACAACTATAGCACTAACAAAGTGCCATAATAACCCTTAGTTCAAATTTGCTATTTGGTTCATTTAAAACAGCTACAGCATTTTCCAATGCTGTAATATCTTTACTTTACATTTCAAAATGCTATCCAATCAAATTCAGAGTTTATTTACAATTTCACACATAATTAACTTTCAATATAAATCATTTAACTTATAAAATCATATATTTTCACAGTTTAAAAACAATCATTTAAATACCTTTATTTCTATGATTTTTTATAAAGTCCAATTTCCATACAAAAAATCAAATTAAATAACAATTAAAATTTTCATTTCTTTAACTAAAAATTTAACTTAACACTTAAGTTTAAATTTCCAAAATATAACTTATTTCCACTTATTTTACTTAATTCAAAATTCACTTTTAAACAAATTTCACAAAAATTCAATTTAAGTTATATTTCCAAATTCAGCTTAAATATTCATTTATTTCATATTTTAAGTTATACAAAATCATTAACACTTTATAAAATCATTATTTCTTAATAAAATCATTAAATTCATCAAATTTGTCATATATTCTTGCTTTACATAAATTCCATTTATAAACAAAATCATAAATTCCAAAATTAACTTATATTTCAAATTCTACTTCACCCTTTACTTAATTCACTTATTTAATTTGTAGAAAATCACAAATATTTTATAGAAATCATTTTAATAAAGTTTAAATCAAAATATCATAATATTTACATTTTTAAAATATTTTAAAAATTTTAGAAAAATATATAAACCACGGGTCTGCATATAATTTTCTAGCCTAGGTCAAGTGATACGGATATGTATCATTTCAATCCGCAGTTTACAAAGAAAACCCGGGTTTTATCTTTTCAAACCCGCAATCCCAAGTAATATAATAAATAAATAAAAACCGTTCAGGCCTATCATTTCAGCCCATAATGATTTTTCCTTATTCTAAAGTCCGTTCGGGTATGTATCATTTCAACCCATAGTGATTTCTAGTCTACAGGGAACTTGCAGTGTGATAAACTGATATAAATAAACAGTATACAATATATAACAGTAACAGATGATATAACATGTGTATAAATAGGGATGAACATCATATAATCATAATATAATAGTTATAACATGATGATATAATTTTACAGATTCAAATGGTGTCAGTTTACTAGTTATATAAGTACACATCGTCTTGTAAGAATTACTCACTTGTTCAAGCTGGAGATGACAACCACAAACTGTAATGACCCAAGATTTTAGGAATTCATTCTGGAAAATATAAATAAATTTAAAATAATTTTTAAATTAATTTTGGTAGGAGATTGTTGTGGCTTGATAGTGTATCAGTATGTGTGTACATGTGTGCACAGGGTATACACATGAACTAAAGCTAAAAAAAAAAAATCTCTGAACTTTAAGAATAAATACATATTGATATGTATGGGAATAAATATATATATATATATATTAAAATCTTTAAAGCTGAATGCATAAGTAAATATAAATATATGTATGCTACTGAATATTTTTCTTAAGTATACATGTGCATGTGTGTGTCAATACAGAGTGATATATATATAAACATATACATGTGCTAATAAAATACTAGAGTTCAAACTAGTGAAATAAAATATATATATATAGACATATTTTAATATAAGCAGAAAATAAAAGGCAAGAAGATATAAAAAGAACTAATTCTCTTATAAATAAATGAAGGAGGTACATACCATTTACATGAAAGCTAAAAATAGGAAAATAAGATAAAAACAGAGAAGTTCTTGGTATAGGCAGAATTAGAAAAGAGTATTTAATAAATAACAAAACCAAGTCACATTTTTAGCATGATTGTAGACAAGGGGGAAAAGTATTTTCTGAAAAGCAATCTCTGAAAGAAAAATGTGTAACCACTTTTCTCTTCACCCAAATTAAGCCGGGGAGGGGGTAAAACTTTGGGTTAAAATTCAGATAACATGATTTTCTGGTGGGCAAAAATGGCTTTAGCCAATACCCAAAACCCTAAGAGAGACCCTGCATATATATACATGTATATGCAGCAGCCTCCTCTTCTCTTCAGAAAAGAATTTTGAAAAAAAAAAGAAGAAAAACAATACCACAGAAATCATAAGACAAGGGAAGAAAGAGAGCTTGAGGATAAGAGCAGGAGTTCATCAGTTAATTAAGGAAACAAAGGAGAGAGCTAGGTGAGAAAACTCACTCAAAAATCTAAGGCAATAAGTCCTAATGTAGGCAGCCAGATAAAAGTATTTTTATTAAAAGAGTATTTTCATATATATATGTTTATCTATGAATTTAAATCTGAATATGTTTTGATTTTCTTTGATTGATCATTTGTTTTATTATAACAAAGTTTTATGTGTTGAATCTGTTTATACACTCAGATCTCTGATATGTTAATATTTAGGGATATAAACAAATACCCAGAAAATAAAATGTTGAGAATAGGCAAGTAGTATTGGTTTTGGCTTAACCCAGAAAAATGCAAATAATGTTGAGCTGCAATATACTCATGTATATAGTGCTGAGGCTTGAAATAGAAAGGAATTAGGGGTGCAATAGGGTTGCCTATGTGCTGATGCTCCTGATTCAATAAAATACATAGCAAACAAAATTTTGTGATTCAGTGAAACCAGATTATTCTGAGTTTAACTCAAGCACAAATGTTTGCAAAAGAAAACTCTCCCAGAAGCTATAAGCCAATGTTAGTTGCCTAAACTCCTTCTAGAATACCAAGATGAATATATGTATATACAGAACCTTATTTTGTAATCACAAATGGTTGTTGCTTGTTTGTCTCTGTATGATTATGAATAATATGAGATGCCATGTTATGGATGTTTTAGCTAATGAAATGAATCACTGAAGGGTTTTGCCATGAACAATCAAAAGAGCTATTATTAACTTAAACCTGATTAGGAAATTGGGGTCAAGAACACTGCAGGAATGACTTGTGTGCTTGAGTAACATAAGTTGACACATGGCTTGTTTAAGTCCTGAGATCTTTGTGTAATGGAGTGAATTAGTTCATTACAGTGTGTCCATTGATTCATAAATATTGCAGGTGAGACCAAGGATAGATAAATATACCAAGGAAGTAATACTTGAGCAGATGAGAAAACTAGAGTTTTTCCCAGATTTGAAATATGAGTATTGAATGAGTGATTTAACTCATATTAGTTATTTTCCTGTTTGGTATGAATGATTGTTTGTCTATGATTGAATTGTATGCTTGAATGTTTGTGCTATATATATATATGTAGTCTCTGGGAAGAAAATTTAAGTGTGCTCATGCACAATGACACAGAGCATGCACACAAGTATTTACCTAATTCCAAAGGACAGAACCTTATGTATTTGTACTTAACTTGATTTTAAACTAATTAACAAATTGCTTTTGTGAATTTTCTCATACCAGACATGTGTCTGACCCTAGTGTGCTATTGGCATCTGGGGTGTCTCATTTAAAATGAGGCAGTTTCCAATGCTTTTTCAGGGATTGCAGCAACTAAATAGGAGTAGGAGCAAGGCCTTGAGAAGAAGATATAGCATGCTAAAACTTAGTTAGATAAGAGCCTAAATGTTGAAATCTGCATGTATTGACAATTTAAATTGCTACTTGTATTAAGTGTTGAATATTGGATTGATATTTTGTTAGGCATTTTGTTAAGAATTTGACTTGTATCTGGAATCTATGAACCTAGTTAAATTTCTGTTATGCTTAAAAAGGATTTTGATCAAATCTGGTAAGTAGATTTAGCAAGAACACTATGTTAAAAAAAATTGAATGATTACATTTTATAAATGTATTAGTCAACCTTGAGACTTTAAAAAGGATTTAAGTTTTTTGGAAAATCTGGAGAGTTGATTCTCAGATAATCAAACTGGTTTTATTTTCTAATATAACATATGTATGCAAAAGAAATAGACATAGGTTGAATGTTTCTATATGGCTGCAAGGTTTATTTAACTTGTTCCATATAAATGCTTCATGTCCTATTTTTAAATAAAGAAAGGATCTGTAGTAAGATAGATGGAAGCCAGATTCAAATAGTTGCAGATATATATGCACATAAACATGTTTAAGTGCAGATTTTACCTCACCTTTTCCTTTGTATTTGAAATAAGAATCTGAATTTTACTCAGATTCTAACCAAATGCATTTTAAATGCCAGACAAATCTTATAAGAAGAAATACAAACCTGGAAAATGATAAACACTCTTATCATTCAATCATGAAACCTTCTAGGTTGTAGGAATGGAATTCAAAAATGATTAAGCAAGGATATTTGTTTTGTATGATGGATCTTAGGCAAAATAAAATATGTATATGCAGACAGGTAGATAACAAGTTTCAAATTGTACAGAAGAAAAATGCAAAAAAAAAAATGAAAAACAAAAATTGTGTTTGAACCGACCAGCATAGCACTCGAGCTCGTGACCTTGTATGTATAAGTTAGGCGCGTTTCCATTACGCCTAGATGTTGCTTGTGTTTCCTTAGGATCCACTTTATTTTATACTGATTTTGACACTATTCAGAACTTAACACAAACATCTATATTAAAAGCTTGTTTACTACTGATTATTTCTTGATCACTTCTTAGTTAGTATAAACAGACTAATGTGTTTGTTCCCAGTGGATTGTTTGATCAAAAAAAAAATAATATATGAAATAAATTAGCAATCCAACATCCTCTTGTTTTTCAAAACTCTGATTCAAACAAGAGAGGCATATACATCCTCACATGTATGTGCTTATTTTTGTAAATGTACTGATATATTTATATTGGTTGATTATTGTGATCTTGGATATATTTGATTTATTGGAAAAAGAAAGTGACCTTGAGAATGATAATTGAAATGGATGATATATCTATATATATATATATATATATATCCTCTTTACTTAAAAAAAAAAAATTCCTTATGAAATTAGAGTATAATCTGGTGGGTCATTTCAGTTGGTATCAGAGCTATGTTATTCAACATAGTAGAAGTAAGGATCAAGTCCTTAGATAGAAATAAAATTAAAAGGAACTAAATATCTAACTAACCAGCTATGTAAATTATTATTAGCAAACTATGGTAGGGAGACCACCAAATCAGGGAGCAGGATCTTCCCATGCACCACCAATGGTCAATCTGCAAGACTTGGTGAGAGCATTTAGGGATGGGGCAGGACAAAGGCAAGAAAATCCCTATGAAGAACTCTCAAAATTGCTTAAGACATATACTCATTTAGGAGGAAAAAGCTTTGAAGGGACAGAGAGTATCATGGAGATTCAAACATGGTTGAGAACATTGGAAAGAATTTTCAATGACATGCAACTTGATGATCAAAGAAAGAGGCAAGTGGCTTCAAGACAGCTGAAAGGAGTAGCTTTAGGCTGGTGGGAAGTAATCATTGCAGGAAGGAATGAGAATGAAATCACTTGGAATCAATTCAAAGAGATGTTGGAAGCAAGGTTTGTACCAGCATCAGCAAAGACTACCTTGTTAGAAGAATTCATTAGGCTTAGACAAGGGACCATGACTGTCACAGAATACACTCAAAGGTTTGAGGGGCTTTCCACATATGGAGCAATGCTTGTGGCAGATGAGGCATCTAAAAATGATAGGTACATAAAGGGTTTGAATCCAGGACTTAGCAGAGCCATGTTACCCTATGCAGACAAGACTTTTGACCATGTGATAGACTTAGCTTTGAGGTTGGAGCAGCATGACAAGGAAAGGGAGAAGTTCAGAAATTTTAAGAGCAATAATAACAAGAAAGGTAAGGGGAGGTATCACCCTTATGATAAGAAGAAAGAAGAGGCTAGTAACAAAAACACTGGAGATGTCAAGGCTAAGGAAGACAAGAAGAAAATTGTGTGCCATCAGTGTGGAAAGGAAGGGCATATCAAACCAAAATGTCCAGAATTGAAAGGAGGAGCTTTCAAATGCTATCTATGTGGGAAAGAGGGGCATATGAAGAGGAATTGTCCTGAGTATAAACAGCAAGGCAAATTGGCAAATTTGGAAGGAAAAGGCAAAGCCACAGTGGAGAGTAACACTGTAAACCATAGCCAAGTGGAAGGTACATTACTTATTTGTACCATACCCATAACAGTAGTATATGATACTGGGGCAACTCACTCCTTAATTTCTTATGAACTGGTTAGAATGCTAAAACTGAATTGCATATTGGTTGAAACCCCATTGCATATACACAGTCCATTGGGGAGTTCTAGTGTTTTAAATATGATTTGTGTGGATGTGGGATTAAACATAGGGGGAAATATTTTTATTTCCAATTTATATGTTTTGAATTACCCAAATATAGGTGTTATATTGGGGGTAGACTGGTTAAGGCAATTTAAAGCCATAATTAATTTAGACTCATCCACCATATCATTGCAAAATTCTAGAGGCCAGAGAATCACAGTTTTATGTGAGGTAGCTAAGGAAGGAAAACTATATCACTTAATTGACACAGAAAAAGATTTCAGTGAACTAACCATTGAAGAAATTCCCATAGTCAATGAATATTTGGATGTGTTTGGTGAGGTCAAGGGTATTCCACACCATAGACCAGTAGAATTCCAGATCAATTTAGTTCCAGGAGCAAGCCCAGTGATTAAAAAGCCAACTAGAATGGGGCCAAATGAACTAAAGGAACTAAAGAAACAGTTAGAAGAATTGGAAGAAAAGGGTTTTATAAGACCAAGTAATTCTTGCTGGGGAGCACCAGTGGTATTTGTTAAGAAGCAAGATGGTTCTTTAAGACTCTGCATAGATTATAGAGAATTAAACAAAGTAACTATTAAAAATAAATACCCATTGCCAAGAATAGATGATCTTTTTGATCAATTAGCAGGGGCAAAAGTATTTTCTAGACTGGACTTAGCATCTGGTTTTCATCAAATGAAGGTGGAAGAATCAAGCATCAAGTACACTGCCTTTAACACTAGGTATGGGTTGTATGAATTTTTGGTTATGCCATTTGGCTTGACCAATGCACCATCTTACTTTGTAGATTTAATGAACAGAACCTTTAGAGATTGTTTAGACAAGTTTGTGCTTATTTTTATAGATGACATTTTGATTTATTCTAAGACAGTGGAAGAACATAAGCATCATTTGCACCTGGTTTTGTCTAGACTAAGGGAAAAAGATTTAAAGGCAAAATTTTCAAAATGTGTGTTTTGGAAGGAGGAAGTACATTTTCTTGGCCATGTTATATCTGCCAAAGGAATTTCTGTGAACCCCAATAAAGTAGTGGCTATCCAAGCATGGAAGAGGCCAAGCACTGTGAGTGAAGTGAGGTCATTTATGGGGATGGCAGGATATTATAGAAGGTTTATAAAAGATTTTTCAAAAATTTCTACACCACTCACTAACCTAACCAGGAAGAACCAAGCTTTTGTTTGGTCAGAAAAATGTGAAAAATCTTTTGAACAATTGAAGGAGGCATTGGTGAATGCTCCAATTCTAAAGGTACCACATGGAAATGAAGAATTAGTGGTATACACTGATGCTAGTGGATTTGGCTTGGGTGCAGTGTTGATGCAACAAGGTCAAGTCATTGCATATGCATCCAGACAACTTAAACCCCATGAAGTAAGGTATGCCACACATGATCTCGAATTAGCAGCTGTGATATATGCTTTAAAACTTTGGAGACATTATTTATTAGGCACCAAGTTTGAACTCTACACTGACCACAAGTCTCTAAAATATTTGTTTTCACAAAAAGATTTGAACATGAGGCAACACAGATGGGTGGAGTTCTTAGCTGCCTATGATTTTGACATACTCTATACACCAGGCAAAGCAAACAAAGTTGCAGATGCTCTAAGTAGACAGCATGCTAAATTGGCTATGATGATGATGGCAGAATTTAAAGATTTGTCTTTGCTAACTGAGTTAGAGATTGAGGAGAATGGTTGTGTGCACATTAATGAGCAAATGCATGGTGCACAAGAAGATAAAGGGAAGTTAAGCTTAATGACACTTCAACCAGATTTAATTCTGAAGGTAGGAAAAATGCAAGAACAAGATGCTCACTTATTAGAGAAGAGAATGCTCCTCTCAAGAGGGGAGGAAGTAATGAATCACCACATTGATAAAGATGGTTATGTGAGATACCAGAATAGGATGTGTGTACCAGAGGACATAGAATTGAAGAAGGAGATATTGGATGAATATCACAGAAGTAAATACTCCATACACCCAGGTAACACAAAAATGTATCAAAATTTGAAAAGAGACTTCTGGTGGAAGGGGATGAAATCTGATATAGCTAAGTACATTGCCAAATGTATGACTTGCCAACAAGTCAAGGCTGAAACTCAAAGACCATCAGGGTTGATGCAACCTCTTAGTGTACCACAGTGGAAGTGGGAAGGCATATCTATGGACTTCATAGATGGACTTCCTAGATCTAAGAGAGGTAATACAAGTATATGGGTGATAGTGGATAGGCTAACCAAGGTAGCACACTTCATCCCAGTCAAGTCAGAAAGAACAGCACCAAAACTAGCTCAAATTTTTATAAAAGAAGTGGTAAGGTTACATGGCATTCCCAAAACCATTGTGAGTGATAGGGATACCATCTTCACTTCAAAATTCTGGAGAAGCTTTCAAGAAGCAATGGGAAGTGAACTATGTTTAAGTACTGCCTACCATCCTCAATCAGATGGGCAGACTGAGGTGGTAAACAAAGTTTTGGAGGACATGTTGAGGGCATGTATATTGGATTTTGGGGGCAACTGGGAAGATTATCTTCACCTAGTTGAATTTACCTACAACAACAGCTACCAAAGCACCATAGGAATGGCTCCATTTGAAGCCTTGTATGGTAAACCCTGCTTGTCACCTGTTTGCTGGGTAGAAGCAGGAGAAAGGTCTATTTTAGGACCCGAGTACATACAAGAAACCAAGGAGAAAATTGAGTTGATAAGAAGAAGAATGACAGCAGCTCAAGATAGGCAAAAGAAATTTGCAGACATGAGAAGGAGGCAGGTAGAATATGAGGTGGGAAATTTTGTTTTCATCAAAATCTCACCCATGAAAAATGTGCTGAGGTTTGGAAAACAAGGCAAATTAACCCCAAGATATATTGGACCATACAAAATTCTGGAGAGAATTGGTCCTTTGGCATATAAGTTGGAATTACCAGAAAACATGCAAGGCATACATGATGTTTTTCATGTATCACAATTGAGAAGGTGGGTCCATGACAAGGCAGAAATTCTTGAAACCCCAACCCAAGTGCAGATAAATCCTAATT
Organism: Allium fistulosum; assembly: GCA_030737815.1. Taxonomy (NCBI): domain Eukaryota; kingdom Viridiplantae; phylum Streptophyta; class Magnoliopsida; order Asparagales; family Amaryllidaceae; genus Allium; species Allium fistulosum. The sequence continues at coordinate 847,197,932 of CM060907.1, forward strand.
TGATTTATGAAAAGGATCCAGTGGGAATTTTAGCAAAAGATTTGAAGAAGTTGAGGAATAAATCTCTGAAACTTGTGAAGGTACAGTGGAGTCTAGATCCTAGTGATTGCACATGGGAATTAGAAGACAAAGTTAGGATGAATTATCCTAAGCTATTTTCAGATTAAGGTAATTCTGATTTTTTGATTGTTTTCTTTATTTTGGATGAATATATTTTTAGTTAGTATAGAACTAAGAATCTATTTGGTAGAGAATATACTTGTTCTCTGAATTAAGTTTAAAATTTATTTTAAGCTTAGGAAAATTGTGGGACACAATTTCTAAAAGGAGGGGTGTATGTAATGACCCAAGATTTTAGGAATTCATTCTGGAAAATATAAATAAATTTAAAATAATTTTTAAATTAATTTTGGTAGGAGATTGTTGTGGCTTGATAGTGTATCAGTATGTGTGTACATGTGTGCACAGGGTATACACATGAACTAAAGCTAAAAAAAAAAAATCTCTGAACTTTAAGAATAAATACATATTGATATGTATGGGAATAAATATATATATATATATATATATATTAAAATCTTTAAAGCTGAATGCATAAGTAAATATAAATATATGTATGCTACTGAATATTTTTCTTAAGTATACATGTGCATGTGTGTGTCAATACAGAGTGATATATATATAAACATATACATGTGCTAATAAAATACTAGAGTTCAAACTAGTGAAATAAAATATATATATATATAGACATATTTTAATATAAGCAGAAAATAAAAGGCAAGAAGATATAAAAAGAACTAATTCTCTTATAAATAAATGAAGGAGGTACATACCATTTACATGAAAGCTAAAAATAGGAAAATAAGATAAAAACAGAGAAGTTCTTGGTATAGGCAGAATTAGAAAAGAGTATTTAATAAATAACAAAACCAAGTCACATTTTTAGCATGATTGTAGACAAGGGGGAAAAGTATTTTCTGAAAAGCAATCTCTGAAAGAAAAATGTGTAACCACTTTTCTCTTCACCCAAATTAAGCCGGGGAGGGGGTAAAACTTTGGGTTAAAATTCAGATAACATGATTTTCTGGTGGGCAAAAATGGCTTTAGCCAATACCCAAAACCCTAAGAGAGACCCTGCATATATATACATGTATATGCAGCAGCCTCCTCTTCTCTTCAGAAAAGAATTTTGAAAAAAAAAAGAAGAAAAACAATACCACAGAAATCATAAGACAAGGGAAGAAAGAGAGCTTGAGGATAAGAGCAGGAGTTCATCAGTTAATTAAGGAAACAAAGGAGAGAGCTAGGTGAGAAAACTCACTCAAAAATCTAAGGCAATAAGTCCTAATGTAGGCAGCCAGATAAAAGTATTTTTATTAAAAGAGTATTTTCATATATATATGTTTATCTGTGAATTTAAATCTGAATATGTTTTGATTTTCTTTGATTGATCATTTGTTTTATTATAACAAAGTTTTATGTGTTGAATCTGTTTATACACTCAGATCTCTGATATGTTAATATTTAGGGATATAAACAAATACCCAGAAAATAAAATGTTGAGAATAGGCAAGTATTATTGGTTTTGGCTTAACCCAGAAAAATGCAAATAATGTTGAGCTGCAATATACTCATGTATATAGTGCTGAGGCTTGAAATAGAAAGGAATTAGGGGTGCAATAGGGTTGCCTATGTGCTGATGCTCCTGATTCAATAAAATACATAGCAAACAAAATTTTGTGATTCAGTGAAACCAGATTATTCTGAGTTTAACTCAAGCACAAATGTTTGCAAAAGAAAACTCTCCCAGAAGCTATAAGCCAATGTTAGTTGCCTAAACTCCTTCTAGAATACCAAGATGAATATATGTATATACAGAACCTTATTTTGTAATCACAAATGGTTGTTGCTTGTTTGTCTCTGTATGATTATGAATAATATGAGATGCCATGTTATGGATGTTTTAGCTAATGAAATGAATCACTGAAGGGTTTTGCCATGAACAATCAAAAGAGCTATTATTAACTTAAACCTGATTAGGAAATTGGGGTCAAGAACACTGCAGGAATGACTTGTGTGCTTGAGTAACATAAGTTGACACATGGCTTGTTTAAGTCCTGAGATCTTTGTGTAATGGAGTGAATTAGTTCATTACAGTGTGTCCATTGATTCATAAATATTGCAGGTGAGACCAAGGATAGATAAATATACCAAGGAAGTAATACTTGAGCAGATGAGAAAACTAGAGTTTTTCCCAGATTTGAAATATGAGTATTGAATGAGTGATTTAACTCATATTAGTTATTTTCCTGTTTGGTATGAATGATTGTTTGTCTATGATTGAATTGTATGCTTGAATGTTTGTGCTATATATATATATATGTAGTCTCTGGGAAGAAAATTTAAGTGTGCTCATGCACAATGACACAGAGCATGCACACAAGTATTTACCTAATTCCAAAGGACAGAACCTTATGTATTTGTACTTAACTTGATTTTAAACTAATTAACAAATTGCTTTTGTGAATTTTCTCATACCAGACATGTGTCTGACCCTAGTGTGCTATTGGCATCTGGGGTGTCTCATTTAAAATGAGGCAGTTTCCAATGCTTTTTCAGGGATTGCAGCAACTAAATAGGAGTAGGAGCAAGGCCTTGAGAAGAAGATATAGCATGCTAAAACTTAGTTAGATAAGAGCCTAAATGTTGAAATCTGCATGTATTGACAATTTAAATTGCTACTTGTATTAAGTGTTGAATATTGGATTGATATTTTGTTAGGCATTTTGTTAAGAATTTGACTTGTATCTGGAATCTATGAACCTAGTTAAATTTCTGTTATGCTTAAAAAGGATTTTGATCAAATCTGGTAAGTAGATTTAGCAAGAACACTATGTTAAAAAAAAATTGAATGATTACATTTTATAAATGTATTAGTCAACCTTGAGACTTTAAAAAGGATTTAAGTTTTTTGGAAAATCTGGAGAGTTGATTCTCAGATAATCAAACTGGTTTTATTTTCTAATATAACATATGTATGCAAAAGAAATAGACATAGGTTGAATGTTTCTATATGGCTGCAAGGTTTATTTAACTTGTTCCATACAAATGCTTCATGTCCTATTTTTAAATAAAGAAAGGATCTGTAGTAAGATAGATGGAAGCCAGATTCAAATAGTTGCAGATATATATGCACATAAACATGTTTAAGTGCAGATTTTACCTCACCTTTTCCTTTGTATTTGAAATAAGAATCTGAATTTTACTCAGATTCTAACCAAATGCATTTTAAATGCCAGACAAATCTTATAAGAAGAAATACAAACCTGGAAAATGATAAACACTCTTATCATTCAATCATGAAACCTTCTAGGTTGTAGGAATGGAATTCAAAAATGATTAAGCAAGGATATTTGTTTTGTATGATGGATCTTAGGCAAAATAAAATATGTATATGCAGACAGGTAGATAACAAGTTTCAAATTGTACAGAAGAAAAATGCAAAAAAAAATTGAAAAACAAAAATTGTGTTTGAACCGACCAGCATAGCACTCGAGCTCGTGACCTTGTATGTATAAGTTAGGCGCGTTTCCATTACGCCTAGATGTTGCTTGTGTTTCCTTAGGATCCACTTTATTTTATACTGATTTTGACACTATTCAGAACTTAACACAAACATCTATATTAAAAGCTTGTTTACTACTGATTATTTCTTGATCACTTCTTAGTTAGTATAAACAGACTAATGTGTTTGTTCCCAGTGGATTGTTTGATCAAAAAAAAAAATAATATATGAAATAAATTAGCAATCCAACATCCTCTTGTTTTTCAAAACTCTGATTCAAACAAGAGAGGCATATACATCCTCACATGTATGTGCTTATTTTTGTAAATGTACTGATATATTTATATTGGTTGATTATTGTGATCCTGGATATATTTGATTTATTGGAAAAAGAAAGTGACCCTGAGAATGATAATTGAAATGGATGATATATCTATATATATATATATATATATCCTCTTTACTTAAAAAAAAAAATTTTCCTTATGAAATTAGAGTATAATCTGGTGGGTCATTTCACAAACACACAACAAAGATTTCCAGAGGCACGAAAGCACGACAATGATTTGAGATTGGAAGAGCCAAAGCTATACCCCTTGAAAATATTACACAAAACAAATATATAAAACATAAGTTTCAAAACTGGATGCCACTAAACAATGTTAGGAACAACTGCATCAAACAAAACCAAAGTGTTTGCACTTGCTTTCTACCATCTATGCTTCAGCTCCAGATCTGAAATGCATGGCTAAGGAGTGGGTTTGGATATGGTTTTGGGTTGGTAAGGGTTGGCCAAACATGGACTTGAAGGTGATGAATATAGGTGCATCAATTCAACTACACGGCAACATATACAAGGCAAATTACAACACCTCTAGGCCACAATAGGGTTCGGCCAGAGGCTATGTGGGCTTGGCCTGGTGTTCAGGTGGTGGTGGTTGATGTGGCAGAGGGTGGAGGTCAGGTCAGAGGTGGTGGTGGTGGAGGAAGTGGTGGCAAAAGGTGGAAGAAGAAGGAGATGGCAATTCTAGACTAGGTTTGGCACATGTGATGGTTAGTGCTAGTTTAGGTGGATTTTTGTGATGATCTTCACCATGGCTTGGCTTGGCCTGAGGAGGGGAGGTGTTAGGCTGTGTGATGGTCAGAGAAAAGTGGTGGTGGAGGTCGGGTCAGAGCTGGAGGAGGAGGAGCCAAGCCTAGAAGGAGAGAGCAAGTGCAAAAATCAATGTAAACACGTAGAAAAAGAATAAGAAAAAGTTGAAAATCATTACCCAAACTTTCCTCAATAGCCATGGCCGAAATTCTTTTGTTTCAGAAATGAAAATGAATGTACGTGCATAGAAAATAGAGTATGCAGCTGAAAGATGTGGATAGTAAAGGCTAATTGATGAAAAGATAAGTTACAAATGTGAAAGGTTGGAAGATAAAAGGCCTTAGGCAAATCAAAAGTCATAACCTTTCAAATTTCTTTTAATTTATTTATATAAGTTTATATTACTGAAAATAATAATACATTCAGTCACAAATTCGAAAATATAACAAAATAAAAAATATATATAAATATTTATTAATTATATAAGGTTAAAATAAGAAAATAGCACAAAATTGCAAACTAGTCTAGAAAATTTGAAAATAAACAGAATAAACTTTGGAAAAATTATATGGACTTGGGAAAATATGTATAAATAAAGATAAGAACATAAAATAAAAATGCATTCACAAAATGAATAAATAAATTTTAATTAAATATAATTTAATTGAAGAAAATAGCAGAAAAATGGAAACTAGCCTTTAAAAATAGAAAATAAATGCAACATATTTTGGAAAAATTCTATTATCACTTTAAAAATATTAAAAGACAAAAATATACATAAAAAAGTATTAACACATATTAGAAAAAAATATGACAACTAAAATATAATTTAAAATAGACAATATTGCTAAATACATCAGTTTACACACAATATTGAAATGTACATAACTTTTACAGTTTAACTCCGTTTTCAACGAAACAAAAAGTAGTGTTCAAGTTATTACATCTATTTTCATAATAAAAGATAAAATTTAAGATTTTATATAATTTAAATTTGAAGTTTAAAAGTCAAAGATTGAACAGTTTGACCAGAATTTCACTTTTCAAAAAAATATTCAATTTATACTAGTTTGAAACTATAATTCACTTAATAATCAACATTTATATTTTTAAAATGAAATCTTTGAAATATAACAAGTTTAAAATAATTTAAAAATAAAAGAAAGTCAATTTTAAATAACATACAAAATCTAGGGTTGTTACATTTGTTCTATTCCTTTTCTTTTATTTTACCCTAACTTTCTGTCATTTTGGCATTTATGTGCTCGGCACACGAATATCGTGAATGTATTAGTGTCGACATTCCAGCATCAAAAAGTCGAGTCGTTGCACCTAATATCCGCGAAATGGTCATCTTTTCCCTGAACCTGAAATGTCTTGGACTGACCCGAGTATTATAAATAACACATTGGTCAGATTATCTCTATAATGATAGGTATAATATAACATACAGTGATAATATAAGAATTATAATAAGGATAACATTACAGTCTCAAAATATCTCAAAAACAACATTCACAACTAACCTAAAGAAGAAAGCATCATCACCCATATAAAACGCATCAAGTCAGGGTCCATAAAATCAACATTAGATTGGTGCATCATCCATATCTCAAAATCACCATCAAATCTAGAAAACATCAATAATGAGGTATCCTCAAGTAATGCTAGGTAATGAAGAAGTAGTGCCCATAATATCTCTCAATCTTATATTATAAAATATCGTTATCAAATCACTAAAATCAATAAGAATTATTTGAGCCAGCTCAAAATCATGCCCAAATATAATTACTAATAAATAGGCCATCCGCCTAAAGAGAATAGGCCATCTACTTAAGAAGGATACGGGGTTGACCGAACTCTGAACATAGTCTCAAGTATAATCTCATCTCATATATGCTTATCTACCACAACGAAACTAGAAGGGAGATAGTTGATCGTCTGTCCGCTCCAAGAACCCAAGGTCTACTAGCCTCCCGCTAAGTAGCCGGATCTGTTCCTACACTCTTCAGTTACCTCGACGGTCATCTTGACTCCATCCACCAATGGCTCGTTAACGCGTAGCACCGGTCATGACCCTGCTATGCCAATAGTAGTAACGGACTACTAGCCTAAGCGACACAAGAGGCTATGGGCAAATGCCCATCTACTACTACTACGATGCATACAATATAATATACAACAACGATGTCACGAATCTGGGGCGCGACCCCATGATCAGGCCGCCATGGTAGATACTGCCTAATCTGATTCACTTTCGAAGTAGAAAGAAAGCCGAACACAGGTTGATAGACGTATAGCACACAGAATGGCCATCACCTGGCTCTAAGTGCACTCAACATAGCGAGTGTCACACATAAAAAACCCTCGTTTGAGTGTCATTCACCAAGAAAAGAATAACCGAATAAATATCAAAACAGCATCCCATACCACAGCTTGTTACTAGTCCGTATATTCGGTGCTCACATATAACACTTGCTACTTCAACATTCTATATAACGAGTCCAAATAATAACTAGAAAAGTGATACCAAAAGTCCCATACTAGACGGTATCACTAAACTGTTTATTCATATTTCTCATCATATAGAATAAAATCTCATAAATCAATAGGAAGATGTCATCATTGTATCATCATAAAATAAAACTTAAATCAATGTCAATGGTGAATCATTTATAGTAAATAAATCAATGCAGAAGGAACATAAATTACAAAAGAGTAATAAAATAACATTGAAACAAATATTTAGAATAAACAACTATTACTATTAATTATTACATAATACTCTGAATTAATTTATGTTAAGAAGAAGAACGCTTACTTTATAATTCCTTAACAATCCATATATAATATATAAACATATAATTCAACTTCTAGATTACTTTATAAGTCAAATATAATCATATAAATAATTTCTTAATTTTCTATAATTAAGCACTTCTTTTAAATAAATAGAATAATTTCCAATATAATTGCTTTACCTTTGAAATCACTAATATACAAGTAGCAACTTGGTTACTGCAAAACATGATTAATAACATAAATATTATATTAAACGTAAAAGTGAAAGATTATTGATGAATTGATTCAAATTCTGTTATACAAAAGAATTAAAACGATCGAGTATAAATTGTTTGAAAATAATCTTCAATTTGATTTGGACTAAAAATAGAATTTTTTTAAAGTGCAATACCCATATGTAAGATGGGAGTAAAAAAATTAAGAAAACGAAATGGTATAGAGAAGATATCAAAAATGGGAAGTTTTGGAGGAAATAAAAATCTCTGTTGAAACTGTGGAGAAGATGAAAAATTTCAATTAGATCATAAAGTAGTAATGATTGTAAAGAGTGGTAAACAGAAATAAGACTAGAGCAAGGGAAAATTTGTAAAGAGTTAACACCCAAAAAACAAGGATTTTATTCTCAAAACTAAGAGAAAAAAGAATATGGATGATAAAGATTAAACTTCTTACATAGTAGTGATATACATAGAACATATTAAGTTGAAGCTAAGGATTTTATATACAATATTATCATTATAATGAACTTCTTATATAGATAAATACAATAGATTGAAAAGTATCGTCAAAATGTTCAAATTGAATTAGTTGAGCTAATCAATTAGTCAAAATCCTTATACTAATCGTCTATAAAGTTTAAATCATGTTTTCCTACCTTAAGTAAATAAACAAGTTATTTGATATCAGTTATGGAAGATTGTTAAACTTTCAATTGTTATGCAAACACACATATTTATATCTAAATATTAATCTCTGGTCCCTATTTCATAATTGAATTGTAAAGCGGGTCCCTTAGTCACTAATTATATAATTTAGGCCCCTGCGCCTCTAACATCACATTCGATAGTTTTAAACATTCGTCGACTCATTTGTTTTCAGTCTTTAAAACATGATAACTTTTTGTTGATTAATTGGATTTAAGAATCGTTTTAACCATTAAATCACAAATTCAATAAATTTTCTAATGATATCTATTGTTGATATGTAAAAATAAAATTTAAAAAATCATAATTTTATATAGCATTTTTAACTTCATTTTAGTAATGCGGTTAAAAACTACATTTGTGAAGTGCAGTTGTACAGTTTTTAAATGCATTTGCGAAATGCAGTTAAAAACTACTGCTCTTAAGAGATGTCTTTAATTGCATTTATGAAATGCAATTAAGAATTTCTATTAACAGCAATGGTTTTTAACTGCATTTGTGAAATGCAGTTAAAAACTAATGCGGTGAATTGCAGACTCTAATTGCACATAAATGCATTTAAAAACAACTATAGTTTTAAACTGCACTTGTGAAATACAGTTAAAAACTACTATAGTGAAGTGCAGTCTTAAACTGCATTTCGTAAATGCAATTAAAGACTGCTATTAACAACTGCAGTTTTTAACTGCATATGTGATATGCAGTTAAAAACTGCATTACTATAATGCTATTTTGACTGCATTTCGTATATGCAATTAAAAACTTCATTGTAATAATGTAAATTTTCTAAAATTTGAATTTGAAATGAATGTGTTTTGCAATTTTTATTTTTACATATTCATAATGCATATCGTTAGAAAGATAATAAAATTTGTGATTTAATGGTGAAAACGTTTTGTTAATCCGATGTTTCTAGAAAATGTTATTTAATTTTAAAGATTGATAATTAATTAGTGCGGATTTTAAATAAGAGTGCGAAAATAACAGCTACATGTAAAGAAATACATACGACAGGACCTAATTTAAATAAATTATTAGGTAATGATGTTTCGTTTATTTTAATTAGTAATAGGGGCTTGTCTTACAAAGCCCCTTTATATATATATATTGATTTTCATAATTTAATATAATATTTTGTAATAAAACATAGAGAAAAGCTACTACAAACTGAAAAATCAATTGAAAACAAATCCATCAATTCATTGGATTATCGATTACATGAATTCAGTCTGAAACCTACAACAATTAAAATGCAAGTAATAAAATCAACCTCAATAAAGAAATAAAAAAAAGTATCGGATTTTGTTAATAATAGAAGATAATACCTTGTAATGGAGATAAGATATCACACAAAATTTAAAAATCACATGAAAATCAACCCTTTAATTCTTTAAATTATTTATCGGCTAACTTGTTTTATGCTACAATAATTTAGATACAAAAAAGTCAATCCAAATAAGGAATTAAACAAAATTAGGTGACAATGAGCCAAAAGATTTTAGTTACGAAAAAGTCAAATCAGAATGAAATAAACAAACAGAAAGAGGTTAAGTGAAATTAATGGTATACTTTAACCATTAACTATATAATTAATATCAAAGATGTATGAAAATGAAAATATAAGGGTGTAACTGTTAATAATCCTTGAAATCATTGAGAATTGATATGTGAAAAGAGTATACAAAGGGTCGGGTATTCTCATGTATATATTTATATATAAACAAAAAGTCAATTCTGAATGAGAAATTGAACAAATTCATTAATAATGAGCCAAAAACCATTCGATAATTATTATTTTCTAAAATGGAAAACTTGATCAGAATGAAATAAACACATGGAAGGAGGTTATGTGAAATTAATGGTATGCTATAATCATTAATGGTATTAATAGTATATGAGATGCATGAAAATAAAATTATAAGGGTGTAAATGTTAATAATCCATCAAATCATTGAGATTTAGTATATAGAATGCGATGAATTATGAAATGATTATACAAAAGGTCAAATATTCTTTTTGATATATGGTAGAATAGATTGATAATACATATAATAGAAGTTGTTTTTGAAAAGGAAGGAATTAAAAATTCTAAAACACAAAGAAAGCAAGTCATCAAGTTGAAAAATTATACATGCTCTATGTGAGCATGGACTCCGAAATATGTTTAGCTTATGCATTATTTTAAAAGTTGAAAACTTGAATGTATAATATAATAAGATGATCATGGAATGAAATTACCTTCCATCAAGGGCTTTTTAATTCATTCATCAATTGTAATATATAGTCTCGTACAAATTAAGATAGAAGCTTAATTAAAAAAAGTACTATAGACAAAAAACGAAATTGTTCCCCGATATATCAAATAAACCTCCAAAAATGATCTTGAATTATTTAATTATATTAGGATCATGCTACTTCAATACAATATATTATGTCATCGTACCTAATAGTGAAAAAGTTGCGGTTGGAAAAAAATCTAAAAGCCAAATCAATTACCAAAGATCAAATTATATGAAAATAAAAGAAGAAGCAAATAAGATGAACTTAATTGATTTTTATAGGTCCATTATCTTATTACATTGAAAATAATAACTATTCCTTTTTATTTGCTCGTAGAATTAGTTAAGATTATAAATATTGAATCGGCAAAAAATATAAAATATGGTGATAATTGGAATGATTATAGAAATTAAGCTTCAAAGTAAGGTGTTGTTTACTTGATGAATTAGGGAGTTGATGGATAATGAAAGAAGACCCAGCTTAAAAATGAGAATGTTTAAGGAAGCTGATAAGAAAAAGATAAGTTGAGGGGACACCATTAATACCTAGGGTTAATGTTTGAAGATAGAAATAAAATAATTGAAGGGTAAAAATGAAAAAATGAACCCTAAACAAATGAGAATGCAGTATAAAGCTTGAGAATGAATGTGAGAGCAGACAACTAAAAGTTATACATTTAACTTTATATATAATAGAATAGGTAGATAAGAATTTATTTTTCATATAAAAACAAAGTAATGAGAAGTGGAAAGAAAATGAAGCAATGAGAGAGCTCATAGAGGAATCCAGTTTTAATAGTATAGTATAGATTTGAAATATCTGTATATAAATTCAAAATCATTAAATATTGTATTAAAACCACTTGATAACATCTAAAAATTATTTTATATTCTATTCACAAACATAATCTTAATTCAATTGAATATATGGATTAAGTAAAAATAAAAACCTAAAATAAAAGTTATAAAACATCTTAACTATAATAAATTAATTTCCAACATTAAAAATATTTTGCAGAAAGGTATTAACATAATATACAGTGTTAATAAATACTAATGAACATTCTTTTAAATTAAATAGGAATAAGATTTAAAATATGAAAAATATAAAAATATTATTCAGAAAACAAGAAATTTCCTAGGCTCAGTCGATTGGAAAAATGGTCTCAGTTGACTGGGACCATTAAAGAGTCAACTGAATCTAGATGTTGCATTCGGGATTGAAATATATACTAGTTCAGTCGATGAATATTTTGCTCAGTCGATTAAGTTAGATTTTAGTCTACTAATTTTTTTATTTAGTCCACTAAATTTTGGATACATGTCTCGGGTTTAGACTTTACACTAGTTTAGTCAACTGAATTTTATTTTCAATCAACCGAATTACAAGAATTTAGAGAAAAATGACTTTCAAGGATTCTTATCTTTGATTACACAAGTTGTTTCTCTCTTTGTTAGAGTTTATTCACTTCTATTTACCTATACTCCAACTATACTTTGATCTTACACAATCAATTTATACACATGAAACAATAAATTATAAAAATGAAGAAAAGAAATGTATATACTCAAATTGTATTGAAATTCGATTTCATAGAAATACTTATCAAAAGCTAGGACGTCCATATATTATAGCATGATAAACTAGAATTAAATATCAGTACATAGATGTATGACTGTTAAAACACTCACCTTGGTCATAGCAAAGTTCAAAAACCAATATAGTGCTTCATATTCTTCCTTTGCTCCATCATATTCAAATTCTCTCCTCAAACAAGAAAACTCCACAGCTTCTAAATTGATCAAAAGTTCAACTTTTTAATCAAAGTTCATGTAGATTGGTGTTGAGAGCAACATATATTAATCTTTAGATTTATTGGATTCTATTTGATTTTATTTTAATTAAAAGAAAGAAGAGGGATTTATATACTTGTTTCCTGAAAACAAAAGAAGAGAATGGGGTTTGTTTTGAAAGCGAGCTGTATTTGATAATAGGGAAAAGAGAAATTTCTAGATAAGCAAATGTCTAGACTTGTTTCATGAAGCAAATACGGGTTTGGGCCTTACTCTAACCCAACTCATTTCATTCCTTTCTTTTCTTCTTCTTTTATAAACTATTTTCTATTCAATTCAAAACACTATAATACTTCAAATTAAAAACATGTTTACATGACTAAAGTGATTACAAAACATTATGAAACATTTACATAATTCATTTTCCATAATTTCCTTTATTTTAATTTATTACATCTAATCTACTATCATAAGCCCACTTAATAAAAATCCTACTTATTAATTGAAGTCAATTCAAATCTTTGGTTAGAAATTGTTGCTAACACAAATCTTTGTTTCTTATTTATATATAATTTATAAAATATTATTTTCATATTTTAACTTATTTTACTTTAATCATTTCTTAATTACATTCCAAAACCAATTACAAAATAATTTCCAAAACCATTCATCTAAACAAAATAAAACTAATTTTCCTTTAAAATATATTTCTAATCACATTTGCTAATAATACTAGATTTTATAAATTATATAATTACCTTTATCATCTCAAAATCATTTTAAATTCGTAAATATACAAATAAAAACCAAATCATTTTTAATTAATCTTTAAAAATTCATTTTAATTAATTGATCACCATTATTATCTTTAGTTTAATTACTGCTCAACATTAGGTTGTTACACCTTTCTTATACTAACATCCATATATAAATTATGAATAAATAAAGTTATAACCCGGGCTTAGGCTAAGGTTTAGGTGCACCTGAAAATCGATAATCGGTCGACTGTTGTTAACCCGCTTTTGGGCCGAAGTGAATTTTAACTGGAATTAGAAGATCGACGCAAGTATGAAATGATTCACAAACATAGAAGCACACTTAAAAAGGTTAAAGGAAACACTCTTGGATGTTTTGGAGGAAATGGAGCTGATACATAGCTCGGTGCCAAGCTATTATAGTCGATATCGACCTATCATCTCTCCCTGAATCACCTCCCAAAATCCATAGCTATAATCTACATCTCTAATAGTTCGTGATCAACTTGTTTTCCTAGAGTATAGACGGCCAATTCCAAGGTTGATGAGAAGAAAGCCAAGAAAGCGGGGTAACTTGAGTGATAGATGAAAGATTACTAGAATCAACCAAAAGTCAATGGAAAGAGCTTGCAACCAATCAACTAGAAGATAGGAGAGCGGAACAAGAGTTGAAGTTGGATTTGCACCAACACTTATAGCTCGGCTCCAAGCTATAGTTTAGCATAGCTCGGCATCGACCTATCTCTATAGATCAGGGGATCCCAATTTTCTTATGCGGTGTTGGGCTATCTCTTTGACCTCAGTGCCAACATCTTCCTAGCCCAATATCCCTGTTTCCCTATAAATACAAACCATATAGCAACCAAAATGGGATCTGGATTTCTGATGGTGGAGACTCTACTACTTCTTCACCTCTAACCTCTCCTCCATTATGATCACTTAGGAAACAACTATTTGTTGTTTTAGAACTTAGATCAGCAAATTCTTAGTACAAGCGACCCTCAAATAACCTAGAAATTCTATTGTAAATCTAAGATCCACTTGATAGTGGTCAGATCTGATATATTAGTTGTAATCCAGAGAGAAAACAACTAATAAAAGAATGAAGCGGACGTAGGTCAAAGATTATGCCGAACCACTATAAAAATTATGTCTTTTATCTTGCTTTTACTTTGATTTTGATTGAACTGGTGCTTTCATCTGATATCTTGGTGTTGATCCATTTTTTGGATTAACATTTTGGTGCTTTCATACTGAGAACTTGAACAAGATTAGAAGACTTGAAGCTTGAATCTAAGATTTGGAGAAGATAAAGATGCCTAACACTAGATCTAAGCTTGGAGGAAGTCAACCAGAGCCTGGAGATAGTAAGGAGGTGTTCTCAAATTCTCACCAATCCATCTACATGACCAAAGAAGAGATGGAGAGAATGATGAAGGAGATGTAAGATGGAGTGATAGCTAAATAGCAGGAAATGGTCGAAGGATTTCTCCAAAGGATGGGATAGAAAGGAATAGCTGAAACTGGTGGAATCCAGAACTAAGGACAAGGAGCTAATGCAGGAGCATATGGAGTTAGAGCGGAGAAAACTAGAACAGTGCCCCTACAGACAGAACAACTCGGTACCGAGAGAACTATACTTGGAGGCAATGCTGCTGTGAACTTGGAAATGCTGGAATGCTGGGAACAAACGATGCTGGAGCTAAGAATGCGAATCAGAATGCAGATGCCCAACAACCAAAGGAATATGTACTAGATCTTCCCTGTAGAAACGGAGGACAAAATAAAACTAGAGGTGCAGATCAAAATCCAGGTGTGTAGCCAGAAGAGTATGTGCCAGAATATGTGTCGGCATTCCCTATAGAAGCAAGGGCAGAATATCGCTTTTGGTAAAAAAAAACCTTCATTGGATGGTGAAAACCGAATTACTGGGTTGGTAAGAAGAATAGTTAGAGCTGGACCCCTAGATCAGAGTTTGGAGGATATGAACAGGAATCCATTCACTTCTAATATCTGAAATGCAAGGAATCCTTCCGATTTCAAGCTTTCGACATTGAAAATGTATGACGGAAAGACAGATCTGATGGTTCATCTGATGAGATACATCCGACAAATGGAAATGTTGGGTGATTCTAAGAAGTTAATGGGACGGTGCTTCCCATTATACCTGACGGACTTAATAGCAATGTGGTTTAGACTGTTTGAGAATGGGTCCATAAGCACATGGACCGAATTGGTGAACATATTCTTAAGACAGTTCAGAGTTCATGTCTCATGACTGAAGAATGTGATAACACTATCAAGCATGAAACCAAAGCTCGGAGAGACCTATAGAAGCTATTTGACAAGATTCATGCGGCAGCTGCTACAGTTGATAAGCCGGATCCATCAATAATCTTAATGGCGGTAGTGTCTGGAGTCGCAAGCAAGATAGACTTCAAAATTGCTTTGAAAAGGGATCCACCGATAGATCTTATAAAATTCTATTATGAAGCTGAGAAGTATTTGCATCAGGAAGACGCCGAAGCTGAGGATGTTGAGATTAAGGCTATGGATGATTGAGGACTATCTAGAGCAGGAAACAGAAAGGACAAAGGGAAAAGAAGAGTTGATGATGATTTCAGGGAACCAAAACAAGAAAGGATGGAGCCAAAATTCTCTTTCTACACTGATCTGATTGAGACCCCAGAGTGGATATATTTAAACACTAAGGGGTAGATCCCCTATCGAAAGCCAGCTAAAAGAGAACCTACTGATCATAAGAAAAGATCTAGAAAGTTTTGCATCTTTCATGAGCTGGAGGTACATGAAACGAACGAGTTCTGGCATCTTCGTGATTTGATAGAAGAACTGGTTTGGAGCAACCAGCTGCAATAGTATGTGAGGAACCGAACTACAATGGTGCGCCCAGGACAACCACCATCTGTAGCAGATAAATTAAGGAACAACCAAGGATCTGGTCCGAGACTCAAAATACCATAATCGGGATGGTCGGGAGTCAGGTTCGATTCCCTTACTTTGCTTTTTCTTGCATTGAACAATTATAATAATAATAACCTCAGACCGCTTACACATGTACGAGGCCTAGATTGGTCTTTAGGTATGCTCTAAGTCGGATTTTTGGGATAGCTATTTAGAACAATAATAACCTCGGACTGCTTACACATGTACGGGACCTAGATTGATCCCTAGGCACGCTCTGAATCGATTGTCTGGGATGGATAATTAGGATTTCTGTTTGTTTTCTTTGATTTGAATATTTGACTTTTGAAAAATCCACATTGAATGTGATGACTGATATTGATCGCTTTAAGTCCCGTCTAAAGAGACGGGACCAGAGTGTAGGGTGTAAGTCCCCTTGCCGGAGAACGAGCAGATGGACTTATATGATATTGATCACTTTAAATCCCATCCAGAGAGATGGGACCGGAGTGCTGGATGCAAGCTCCTTTGCCAAAGAGCAAGTGGATGGGCTTGTACAGAAAGCAAGTCCCCTCACCAGACAAGTGGATGTGCATGCTTGGTCGTTGAGTTCCTTTGCCGAAGAGCAAGCGGACTCCATAAGGATTCTGAGAGATCAAAATCGTAGATTAAGCGATAAACGATCCGGAGAGATTGAACCTTAGATTGGAAGTTAAACGATCTAGAGAGGTCGAATCTTAGAAGGGATATAGAATTACTAAAAGGATTTGAATTCCTTGTAATTATAGTAAAATAGATAAATCCCTGATGAACACGAAACAATTTTGATACGTGATGTAATAACTTCGAACGAAATTGGAATGATTGTGATGTGGGAACAACACTTGAGCGAGTCCAATGTTATAAAGGTCAAGAATGACCTCTGATTTGCTAGAGAATCCGAAGGAACTGGATGATCCACCAAGATTGAAATAGCCAGAGAGCTCAACAAACGAAGAATTATTGCGAATGGAACTTATTCGAAAGGCATACTTTGGGGGGGCAAGTGTTGACCTGCTTTTGAGCCAAAGCCGATTTCAACCAAACTTAGGAGATTGAAACAAGGAGGAAATGATTCACAAACTTGGAAGCACACTTAAAAGGGGTAAAGGAACAACTCTTGGAAGTTTGGGAGGAAATGGAGCTAAGTACATAACTTGGTGCCAGGCCATCATAGGTCGGTACCGATCTATAACCTCTCCCCGAATCACCTCCAAAACACCATACCTTTAATCTACATCTCCAATAGTTCGTGACTAAGTTGTTGTCCTAGAGTATAGATGACTAATTCAAAGATTGATGAGAAGAAATCCAAGAAAGCAGGGTAACTTAAGTGATATTGGAAAGATTACCATGATTAACCAAAAGTCGATGGAAAGAGCTTCGAACCAATCAACTAGAAGATAAGAGAGTAGAACAGAGTCGAAGTTGGATTTGCACCAACATTTATAGCTCTGCCCCAAGCTATAGATAAGCATAGCTTGGCACCGACCAATCTTCATAGGTCAGGAGGCTCCTAATTTTCTTGTACGTCATTGAGCTATCTCCTGGACCTTAGTGCAAGCATGTTCTTGGCCCAATATCCATGTTTCCATATAAATACAAACCACAGAGCAACCAAAATGGGATTTGGATTCCCTGACTGCGGAGACTTTGCTACTTCTTCACTTCTAACCTCCCCTCCATTAGGGTCACCTAGGAAACAACTATTTTCTATTCTAGGAATTAGATGAGCAAATTCTTAGTACCAGTGACTCTCAAACAACCTAGAAACTCTATTCTAAATCTAAGATCCACTTAATAGTGGTCTGATATGATATAATTAGTTCTATTCTAGAGAGAAATAACTAATAAAAGATTAAAGTTGACGTAGGCCGAAGCTTACATTGAACCACTATAAAAACAATGACTTTCTTCTTGCTTTTGCTTTGATTTTAATTGAACTGATGCTTTCATATGATATCTAGGCATTGATCCATTTTTTGGATTAACAACCGCTAGTTATTGAAGCGGTTGACCGCTTGCTGTCGATCGGCTCTAGTAAGCCTATCGACCGGTCAGAGTTGTTTTAATTACAAATAACCCATTCAGTAATCCCTAACCTATGAATCTACAATTAACAATCATTACAAAGTTTCATCTTTAATTTCATATACAATTTCATATTCACTTTCAGTAATCAAATTAACTTATGTTTAGGATCAACAGGGTTATGTCTATGTACATTCAATTCAACAAAAGGGGCATGTTCCATCTAAATCAACTCTTATTCGATTAATTTTACTTTAGCTAGATTTAAATTAAAAAGGGCTCATATTCATATGGGTTAAATTGCCATTAAATTCCAAATCTATTATAATCATCAACTAACCAATATTTCACACTAAAACTAAACCAATTCTAGATCAAATAGGGTATAAATAAACCTAATTGCATATGAATCATCATATTAATTATGAAACCACTCACATCAAGAGAACTGTCCCCTTTTTAGTTCACTTGGAATCGCCTTTGCTTTGTGTAGAACCTCCCTTGATTTGATTTGATTCTTCCTCCTTTAATCTTTTGAAATTAATTTTAATTTTGTTTTTTGAAGAAAACTTATTTGAAGAGGGTTGAGTATTCAGAGGGGCATGGTCTTGTTATGACCAGACTAAGGGTTCTAAGGTTATATTTATAGCTGTATGAAGTAACATCAGTCGCTAGATTATTTTATATAAAATCCAAGTCGTTCGTTTAACCCTAACCCTGGCCCAAATGTTTCGACCGGTCGACCGCATCGTTTGGAGTAGTCAACTGCTAGGGGTTATTGATGCCAGAAGTGGCACAACGCCCAAAGCCCGGTAGAAATGTAGAAATCTAGTAGAGAATATATAAAAAACAATAAGAGCAGCAAGGTTTATAAAGTGGTTTGGCAATCTCCGGCCTACGTCCACTGTAGTTTTTATTGATTATGGATTTGAGAGTCATTAGTACAAAGGTTTTACTGATCTAAAAGCCTAGAGTAGCAAATAGTACCTTCCTTAGTGACTGTAACGGAGAAGAGATAGAAGATGAAGAAGATAACAAGCCAAAAAATTCCTTCTTCCGTTGCTGTAGGGTTTGTATTTATAGAGAAATCGTTTAGTAGATACAGAGGCCCATAAAATACCAGAAGCGGTCAGCACTGATCTGATTTTCTAGGGAGAAACCTCCCCTTCTTTTATAACGACCCATATTTTTCGATAATTAAAAATATTAAATTAAATAATATTTTTGAAATTTAATATTGTGAGAAATTAAAATTTATGATTTATTAATGAGAAAATTAATTAGAATATAATTTAATATTATTGTTTGAATGTTATTGACAACTATTTTAATGTAATTTCAGTCAATGGAAATAACTGTAAAGTTAATTTGGTTATAATTGTAGGATAATAAGGAATAAAATAATTGTTGGAATCAATGTGAGTTTAACATAATTAAATATTGCAGTAATATGAGTTAAGATGATAACTGTAGAATATGAATGCAATAAAATGTAAACTAATGTTAATTATATTCATAAGGTAATAGTTGATTCAATAATAAGAGTAAAAATCAAAATAAAAGAATTTATTGGAATTTAAATTATAATAAATTAGGTATTACTCCTATTGTAATTTAACGTTAAAATTAATGTAATATTTAAATATTGGATTTAACATGGAAACTGTATTGTAAAAGATTATAAATTTCTATGTAATAAAAAACGATGAAAATTATTAACTTTCAAAATTTGAATTTATAAGTGATTAAATCAATTTAATAATTATTTATTTAATTAACGTGAAATTAGCCATTTTGGCCACTATCTCGGATTTCGACGAAACCAATTTCATCCGATCCGTAACGGTGAATTATTATAGGATTTCAAGTTTCGTAGCGATTGGACTTGTCGTTTGGTCGTGCGAGCTTGAAACACATAGAAATCAGTTAATGGAATTTAAATGAATATAATCTGATTTTAAAAGCTAACTTCTGTATACAATGGAATTAGGAATTGAAACTAGTTGCATTGAGTTGAAAAATATCAAAAAACTATATTTCGATATATGGGATGACCTACTTTCATTTCGAAAACGAAACATGCTTTTCGGGTCATTATTGTTTCGACCCAATTCGATCTGTCCATTCGTTCTTATCCATCTGTCTATATAAATAGATTTCTTTTCGAAAACCTTAGCATCTTTTTTCTTATTTCTGTACGTATTATTATTTCCATCTGCTCATTTCCTTCTCAATGGCTGTCAACATCAAAACCCTAATTTCAATTTTCAAATCAAAAATCAAACTTCAAAATTCAAACTCTTTAAACCATAGCAAATTATATATCGTTGGAAAGCTTTCGACGAGTGCAATCAACTGTTGCAATTCGTTTTTTAATTTGATGCATCATTTGACCAAAAAGCGATGAAGAAGCCTTGGCCTTCCATATTAGGGCTTTCGATTTCGACGGTGGATCGTCAATTATATGACGATCGGAGGGTACTACATGGTAGAGGGCAATTAGAGGAGGCATCCATGGTTTGTAATCATTTCCTGCATGTTAGAAATCGCTAGAATATGCCTAAGAAGCTTATTGTGGCACTTAACTGTGGGAGGCGGTGGAGCGTTTGGCTAGTGGGGCGAGGAGGCGGCCAGACACGGTGGACCCTCCAGTGATGTCTGATCGTGGGTTAGATGGACGTATGGGTGTGCGGTAGCGAAGGTTAGTTGCGACCAATGGTCGAGGTGGATTCTGAACATTCGAACTTGAGTAAGGGATGCAAAGGTGACTTGAATTACAATATTGCACTTGTAATATTATTTTTTAAAATTTAAAATTCAAACGTTCTAACTATCATAACTTTTTCATACGAACTCGGATTTGGATGCGGTTTTCTCCGTTGCGATCGTATCGAAATTCCGGCAACACAGGATAGGTTTGGTTGAATTCTGAGGCTATTCAAATTTTAGACTTAATTTGGATTTTAATCGACGATAAATCAAAGGTGAGTGATATAACTCACTCACGAATACTAAATCATCTTATGTTAGTTAAATCAAATTTATGATGTGATTAGAAATTTATTGATTGATGTTTGGTATTTTAAATTGTCATTTAAATTTAATTTGAATTTATATTGAATTAATTTGTCATTTAAACTAATACTGAATTTAAATTGTAATTAAATACCTGATAATGATAACCAGTTAATTGTTGTGATTTATTGGTTGATTTGAATGATGATTGTGATGGATTCTTAATTGTTGGCATTTTGATGATTTGATGTTATGTTTATTTTATATGTTGTTAGCACACTGCAAGTTCCCTTAGTTATTGTTGGGAAAATCACTATAGGTTGAAATGATACATACCAAAACGATCTTATAGATTAGAGAAAAATTGTTATGGGTTGAAATGATAAACCCGATTGATTTTATGGATTTGGAAATTTATGATTCGGTATACGGATTGAAATGATATATATCCGAAATTTAAATTGATTGCGAGTTGAAATGATATATATCTGTATCACTTGACCATAGGGTAGAAAATTATATACGGACACCGTTGGTCGGTATAAAATTATTTTCTAAAATTATACTTTTTTTTTATTTAAGAAATTTGATTTTTTTTATAATTTAATTTAATGATTTTTTTAAATTTATATTTGCAAAATAAACTATTTATATGTTTAAAGTTTAAAATTATAAGCTAACAAATGATTTTAAATGTAATTTTAAGATTTCACTTATAATTTTATTTGGTATCAAATATATAATTTCAATAATTTAAAATTTAAATTAATAAATTATTCAATATAGTTGTAAAATAATAAATTTAGTTTTTATTTAATATAATAAATTTAGTTTTATTTAATATAATAAATTTAGTTTTATTTAATATAATAAATTTAGTTTTTATTTAATATAATAAATTTAGAATTATTTAATATAATAAATTTTGTTTTAATTTAATATAATACATATGGTTTTAATTTAATATAAAAAATACAGATTTTATACAATAACTTTAATAAATAAAAATTTAATATAATAAAATAAGATTTAATAAAATATATAACATATTTTAAAGATTTATTTAGAAATTTTATTTATGATAATGAATATAGATTTTATAATAACTTAATAAATAAAAGATTTTATAATCTTTGTGAAAGGTTTTGTAAGGAATTTATAAAAGTTTTGTAAGAGATTTTATAATGGATTTTATAAAAGGATTTTTATAAAGGATTTTATAATAGTTTTATAAAGTAGTTATAAAGGTTTTAAAGGATTTGATAAAGGGGTTTTATCAAAGAACTTATATAAATGGATTTGGAAGCATTTTAAAGGAATTTGCGTCGAAGTTTATGAAAAGGGAAAGAGTTGTAAACGGTTTGGAATTTATAAATAACTTTATAAATGGTTCTAAAGCATATAAATAGTTTATAAATGGTTTAAGAGTGATTTATAAATTATTTTCGAAATTGATTGAAAGAAATCTTCCTCGCATTTATGAATATATTTATACTTTTGGAATAAGTATATGGATATCTCGATATGAAAGTATGAACTGTTTTTTGGATTTATTATTGAAATGTTTTAGAAAATGACCACGGTGTGAAATAAGCGTTTGGTTGTTAAAGAGACCGAGGTAAGATATTGTCATACTCTCTGCCAATTCCGAAACCACTTTAACAATTGTGCACATGATGGAGAATCCAAAATGAAGTAGGATGGTTTGACGAACGCTGCTGGAATGAAGTAAGAGAACGATGATGGATAGCCATGACTTTCGGGTCATAATTAAAATGACTAAAACAGGAGCTATACCGGGCCAAGTGAGGTCGCTCCTCCGATCGGTCACACTTCTTCGATACCATATCCGTTACTTTGTAATTGATTTGGTGGCTACTCTCTATTTGATTATGGGAGTGCGTTTCGAGGTGGGCGGTAGTAGCTATTATACGTTACCACCAGTCCGGGAGTGCAAAACGATATAATCCTACCCTGGGCATTGCCTCGCGTGCCTTGTCATGTTTATCCCAATCGAGCCCACTACGACTTTGGTTTGTATCGTACCTATGGAGTGCTCCCTGAGTAAATTACCGATTTGGTGGAGCTTACAGTATCTGTATAGACTACGGTATTTATATAAAATGCATTTAGGGGGATATGGGTAACGCCTTAACGCTATTTTAATACTTTACTTTACTGTAGACATATTATAATAGCGTATTGTATTATGTATGTAGATAGTTTAATGGATCCTTAGGAGATGGAATCTCGAACATCTCTTAAGTTATTGCATACAAGTTAGACACTTGATAGAAGATGTAAAATCCCGTAAACATCTTTGAAGCCATTACACTCATATTTATTTATGTTGATTTAACTTACATAAGATCTTTTAGTTCTGACTCGAGTGCTTTGTCTTTCATTACGCTCTGGTCAGCCTGAGCTTTTCAGTGCTGAAGACAATATTTCTGGAGAACAAAGACGAAGTTTGGTATTATATTACTAGTATTATACCACTGCATCATGTTGTTCCACTGCATTTTCCTATTACACCTATTGTATGTATAACTCTGATTTATATTGTAAAGTGTAATCAAATGTATTTGTAAAACAGCTTCATGAACTGTTTACTTTATTATTATATTTTGTCATTCCACTGTGAGATTCTGTGTTCTGTTTTTCTTTCCTTTCTCTTATTTTCTTATTTTACCCCATTAACAATCCTCCCTTTTGAATGGTTTGAGTTGACATGTGTGGTTTATTATCAATTTAAACCGTCCAAAAAGGTGGGTCGTTACAGTTGGTATTAGAGCTTTGGTTTAGCGATAACCTTAGCTTTATGGGGGTTGACTCATTAGAGATAGGGTATTAATACCCTAGAATGTGTTGTTTGAGCATATATATATGAGAGAGCGTATTTGTTAGTGCTATAAAAATGTTTTTATATTGTGTTAATTTGTTCTGTTTAGTATTTATAAATTCTGGTTGGTACATAGGACGCTATGGCATCGATAGGGACTTCTAAATAATTAATACGGCAGACAGACACAAAATTATTTTTGAAATATAGGTAAATGAAATAATTTTACCTCATTCTTTAGCTTATCGTTTGGATTTGCCTGACAAGCTTTCTGGAGTGCATAACGTATTCCATGTTTCGCATCTTCGTCGGTATCTTCATGACCCATCTTTGATTATTCAGCCTTCTAGACTCGAGAGTTTGGATATTGAGCCAAACCTCACTGTCGAGAGAAAGCCACTTCGTATTATCGATAGAGGTACGAAGCAGCTGAGAAGGAAATATGTCATCCTGGTTAAAGTGCAGTGGAGTGCTGATGATCGGGATTGTACTTGGGAAATGGAGGAGAGCATACATGCTTCGAATCCGGAATTGTTCATTCCAGGTACTATTTGCTATTTTCTTTGTTTTCAGCATTATGTTCCTTTACGAGGACGAAAAGCTTTGAGTGGGGGAGAGTGTAACAACCCGTAATTTCAGTGAATATTCTGTTAGAATTGTGTTTGAAAATTTTGAATTTTAAACTATTTAAAATGGATGAATGTGGGATTTTGATATTTATTGTAAGTTTTGTTGTGAATTTTTTTCCAAATAAAATAAATTTAAAACTTTTCTGGAATTTCAAATGTTGGTCAAAATGGTCGACGTTTGACTTCCTGTTGACAATTTTAATTTTGAATTTTTAAACTTTTATTCCTTTTTATGAAGCTGTATTTGATGCTATTATTTTCTCTACTTTTCGTTTTATTTAAATTCTGATTTATACTTTTCAAAACTGTAAATTTTCAGCGTATTTCACACGGTTATTTTTCGTAAATTATTTTCATATTTTATTTTGATTTTGGGTTGAATTTATTTTGTAACTAGCTTATTTATTTTGGGTAGGCTAATAAACTAGAAAGTCTAAAAGTCACACACAAAATTTGAAGTGAGAAGCCGTCAATTGATATGCACGTTTGAAATCTTTATGACTGATTCAAAAATTTTGTGCGTTACTTTCGACACGTTTGTATATTTTAGCCTGACCTCTTCTTCTCCCCTCATTTCTTTACTCACTTCTCCTCTTCTCATTCATTTTTCTTCTGCACAGAAATTATACAGTAAGTTCTAAAGTCTTGATCTTCTTCATCTTTTCATTTTTTTTATTTTTTTTTTCATGGCCGATCACCATCCTCTCAAAGCCACACCACCATCTCCTAAATCAGAGCATAGCCGAAACTTCTTCACCGATCACCCCTGTAACCTATTGCCGCACCTCCTCCCAACCATGGTGGCCACCACAATCAACACATCCACCTCCAAAATAAGCAGGCCGTCACCATCCCCTTGCCACTCACAAAGCAGCCTTAGCCGATCACCACCAAACCCTGTTGCCTTCCACCTCCTCCTCTCACTGCCGTGACCACCATCAACCCATCCACCTCCACAACATCACCTAAAACCATAGCCAAAACCCCTAAAACCTTTGCCTTCTCTTCCTATCACCTTGCCGTGTCCAGCTCTTCCACCATCATCCTCAATGGTCGTGACCACCACTCCACTTCCTCATCAACAGCAGGCCGAACCACCTCATGTCATCACCACTACTGCACCCTTGGCCGAGCAAAACAATCATGCAACCTGAGCAAATATTGATGGCCGAACACTCTACCATGTGGCATTGCACTTTTTTGTAGCCTAGCATGTTTATTTTGTGGCCGAGCCTATGTGATATCTGGCTAGCCCATTTATGTTTTATTTTATAAAAATATTTTGCGTAAATTATTTTAACTTATTCTAGTGTTGAGTTAAGAATCTTTCATGTGGTTATAAATTTGATTTGTGTATTTTTTTTATTTGTGTTGAGTTAAATTTTCCCTCGTGTGTTTTATATAAATTTTATTTTGTGTATCGTATTTATTTTGTGTTGAGAAAAAAAATATTTCCATGTGTTTTATATAAACTTTATTTCTGTGTGAATTATTTTATTTACATATGTTTATTTTTGTTTTTCTAAGATTCGGATTTGAATCCTCCTTCCACTTGAGTTGTTCGTGATTGTCGTGCCTTTCCGGAATCACTTTGTTGTTTGAATTATCATGTCTAGCCAAAGAAGGTGAGTTCATCACTCTCGACAAACATACTTATATTTTTGTGAACTAAAGTCATTTGAATGGTATAGATATGTATGTTATGTTAGTAATTCATTTATGCTTATGATATGTTATCACATGATATTATGCTATTATGATCATATGCTATGCCATGTTATATTATCCTGTTTATTTTATTTCCTGTGCTCACACTGCAAGTTCCCTCACTATGGGTTGAAATAATACATACCCGAACGGATTTTAGAATAGGGAAAAATTGTTATGAGCTAAAATGATAAGCTCGAGCGATTTTTATTTGACTTGGGATTGCGGGTTTGAAATAATATAAAAATCCAGGAATTTAATAAATCACGGATTTAAATGATACATATCCGTATCACTTGACCATAGGTTAGATAATTTTATACAGGCCAGTGGTTGGATTTAAATGATTTCCTAAAAATTATTAAGTATTTTGAATATTTTAAAATATATGAATCTTGACTTAAATTTAATTTAATGATTATATAAAAATTTATGTAATTATTTTATATGTGATAAAAAATTTATAAGTGAATAAATGGTATAAAATGTAAAATTTTGGAATTTAATTTATAATATAAAATTTAGTCTAATTTAATAATCCCATTTAAATTAATAATAATATTTTTAAATATAACCTATTAATATAATAATATATTTTTAATAATGAAAATAATAATTTTTCTTTACTATAATAATAATGAAAAGTTAAGTTAATAGTTTATTTTAATTTAATATAAGAAAAACTGTTTTAATTGGATATTTTTGGTAATAAATTTTATTTAACTAAACTCATGGTTTAACTAATATCCAAATAAATGATTTATTATAAAAAAATAGATTTTGTATAATAACTATGTTGGAATTGGAAGTATATATAACACGATGATTTTATAAACTGTTATAATGGTAAAGATAATGTTTTTGAAATGCTATGATTTTAAAGGTCACATTTTCAAAGTGTTATGGTTCAAGTGTATAAATTTGGAAGTGTTACAACTTTGAAATTAAACATTATTTTGAAGAAATAATGGTATTGGATTTAAAAGGTTTTGAAATGAATATGTTTTTGTTATCCCGCCTTTTGGCAAGGCCGTGACACCAAAAAGTTGACTGGAAAATAAATGACGGTCCGTCCTAGAGATCAGTCATACATAGGCTCACCATGGATATCGACGAATTTTGTCCGAGTCCGGATCGAGCCAAAATTGATAGGACATGACAAGCTAAGCCATGAGAGTCAAAGTTCCAAATTTCAAGTCAATCCGAGTTCATATGTTCAAGTTGTGATCGATGCAAGTTAGAGGAATCTATGTTCGAATCCATAAGTGTTGCCTCTGTTCGAATCCATAACATTCGAATCGATCGAAAGGTAAACAGCCTCGCCTCCATCAGGTTCGTATCCATCAAACTTAAGGTCCTTCGAATCGATCGAGATGGTCAAGATTCGTATCCATCACTCAGATCCATGAAGACATCCTACTTTGTATCTATCAACATATTCCTCTTCGAATCCATTCTGCAACCTTCTATTCGTATCGATCAACTGGAGACCATTGGGATCGATACGAAGAAAGCTATGCAACAACTCCATATACACAGATACGTTTATATCCACCCTGTTGAAGCAAATTCGAATCGATCAATGGTGGCATACCCTGGTTGATTTGAACGAACGCCGGTCCAATCGATTCGAAGGAAGCGCGTCTTCGAATCGATCACCTCGAATCCACCAAGTCCACACAGCTAAAACCAAGGATTAGACCCAGTAAACTCGGAGAAAAAGGGGGATTGACCCGAAGCACACGCACCACGTCACCATCTTCACATGCAGAAGCGTGGATTCGACCCTATGGATTCGAATGCATCGATTCGAACGAATCCATACGACGAAGAACACAACCTTGAATCGATCATAACTAGAGATCAACAAGTCCAAATGCTATGAAATTTTCACAGGAGCTTGCGTATGCTTAGAAGAATGTCCACGCCAAGTTTCAGCTCAATTGGACACTTTCTTGATCGATTCGAACCAAGGGTCGAATCGATCCCAAAGTGGGCCCGGATCTCCAGATTTCGGCCATGTGGGCCCCCTGACGTACCAGAACTGGTCTCCTCTCATTTTAGGCGAAATATCAGCCTCCTACACCTTTAAATATAGCCCCTAGTCATTCAGAAAAGGGGTCGGATAATTCGAAGTACTAAAGAGCGCCCAGATTCTGCCAGATTTACTCCAGAACACCACCGCTACCTTAGATTGAGACTTAGCATATAATTTCAGTTGTACTACATTAGAAGAGATTGTAATCATCGAGTGAACATTAATAAAATCATCAACTTCAGAGTGGATGTAGGCAAGATCGCCGAACCACTATAAATCTCGTGTTTCTGTTCATTATTTCTGAATTGTGATACTCTGTTTGCTTAGATTTGAGATTTGTGTGTGAATATTGTTGATTTATATTCATACACTGGTGCTTTCACAACATTCAGGGTTTGTGACCATTTTTGGCGCAAACACTTTGGTGCTTTCACTGAGAACGACTAGCACCCGCTACACAAAATTTGGAGTTCAGATCTGAAAGCTTGGAGATTTGAAAGACAATGACCCGACAAACAAGTAGAAGGCAAAGACCTGAGAGAAGTCAGTTCGAAGGAAGTCAAGAGGCTTCCTCGGGAGCAAACCAAGCGCCAGTCTTCATCACCAGGGATGAGATGGAGACAATGATGAAGAGATAGGAGGAAATGATCCAGAATTTGCTTCAACAGATTGGGCAACTTGGAGATCAAAGAACAACCAGGGCCCAGAACGAAGCAGGACCATCCAACGCAGCGCCGGAGCTGGGGGGCACACACTTAGGACATGTTGATCCGAACACGGGAAGAGAGACAAGGACATCCGAGTAACCTGACAGCGATAGAGGGATGAACGCTCAATCAGGGAGGCAAACACCTGAAAGCTCACACGGACTCGGGGGGCAGATCGAAGGTAGTGAACGAGGACTACAGCTTGGAGACAATGATAGATTGGCAGAGATGGTCAGGCGAGCCATGAGAGGTGGATTGGTAAACAGAGATCTTGAAGATGTGAACAGGAGTCCCTTTTCTCCTGCGATTAGGTTGGCTAGGAACCCATCAGAATTCAAATTGCCGACAGTAGAAGGGTATGATGGAAGGACGGACCCTGTGGTCCATCTAACGAGGTATATAAGGCACATGGAAGTGCTGGGGGCATCACAGGAAGTCATGGCCCGGTGCTTCCCATTGTATTTGACAGACATAGCAGCTTTATGGTTCAGACAGCTAGAGAGCGGCTCCATTGGGACATGGACCGATTTGATTGAGAAATTTATGAGGCAATTCAGAGTTCATATTTCGAGACCCAAGAATGTGATGAGTTTGGCAACGCTAAAGCAGAAAGCTGGGGAGTCTTTGAGGAATTTCTTGACGCGGTTCAATGCGGCAGCAGCATCGGTGTATCGGCCAGATCCATCCATGGTTATGATGGCAGCTGTGTCCGGAGTAGCTGATGGCACGGAATTCAAAAATTCATTAACTAAGGATCCGCCAATGGATCTAGGAGAATTTTATCACGAGGCAGAAAAGTTTTTACGATTGGAAGACGCTAATGCTGAAAGAGAAGAAGGAGAGGGAATAGAAGTTTATGCACTTAAAGACAAAAAGCCTCTCGAAAATGATTCAGGCAAGGATAAAGGAAAACGAAAGGCTGAGGACAATGGTGACAGGTCAAAGCGACTGCGGAGAGAGCCACGATTCACCACTTATTCAGAGCTGAATGAGAGTTTGGAGCGAATCTACCAAGATACACGAGAGCAAGTTCCCTACCGTAGGCCAATACGAAGGGATCCCACTGTTGACGAGAGGAAATCAGACAGATACTGCTTATTCCACGAACTGAATGGTCATAACACTAACGACTGTAGACATCTGAAGGATGAGGTGGAAGGGCACATCAGGAACGGTATGCTACTTCAGTATGTGAGGAGGCGAGCTCCAGCGGTGGAGCCAGAGCGACCACCGTCTACATCAGCCAGGGATGCCCCCGAGCCAGGACATCGTATGATTATCAATTAGTTGAAATAACGATGGACAAGTTGTAAACCTCTCACCAACACGGGTAAGTCATTTACACATGTGCGAGATCGCGAACGGTCCATAGGCATGTTGTGAATGGCTACTAACCCTATCGTTGTGGGAGTTTACACTTTGACATCCTTGCTTTGCTTTTGTTTCATCTTGATTTGAATATTTGAACTTGACTTTGTTTAACATTTCTGCTAAAGACTTATTTTCAATGAAAAAATGCTACTTGTGATTTCATAACGGCTAAGCCACTTACACATGTACGGGATCACGAACGGTCCCTAGGCATGCTCTGAGATGGCGATAAACCGTTGCAAGAAACAATCCGGGGATTCACCCGAACGTGAAACCTGGTATTGATGATACTAAGACCCTCCCCGGGCACACTCAATTCGCCTCGAACGGCACCCGACCACGAACGGTCACAATTCGCCTCGAACGGCATCCGACAACGAACGGTCACAATTCGATCGCGAACGATCACACTTCGCCACGAACGGCACCCGACCTCGAACGGTCACCATTAGCCTCGAACGGCACCCGACCTCGAACGGTCACCATTAGCCTAGAACGGCACCCGACCTCGAACGGTCACCATTAGCCGTGAACGGCACCCGACCTCGAACGGTCACCATTTTCCTCGAACGGCACCCGACCGCGAACGGTCACACTTCATCTAGTATGACATTCGATCATGAACGATCACACTCTGCCTCGTACGGCACTCGACCATGAACGGTCACAATTCACTTAATATGACATTCGATCGCGAACGATCACATTTTTGCCCCGTACGGCACGCGATCGCGAACGATCACATTCCTCTTTCCACGTCACCTGACTGCGAACGGTCATAGTTCGCCTAGAACGACACACGATCACGAACGGTCGCAACTCGTCTAGAACGACATCCGACCGCGAACGGTCCCATTTCTTTATTTGCCGTGAATGACATCCGACCTCGAAAGGTCTCATATCGCCTTGAATGACATACGATCCCAAACGATCATCATTTGTGATCAGATAAAACTATCAATTTCTTTGCAGGGCATCAACAGGATATGAACATCCAGCTTATGGCATTACAAAACACACCTTCCTATCGCAAGGCATGTTTTGGGGGGCAAATGTTATCCCGCCTTTTGGCAAGGCCATGACACCAAAAAGTTGACTGGAAAACAAATGACGGTCCGTCCTAGAGATCAGTCATACATAGGCTCACCATGGATATCGACGAATTTTGTCCAAGTCCGGATCGAGCCAAAATTGATAGGACATGACAAGATAAGCCATGAGAGTCAACGTTCCAAATCTCAAGTCAATCCGAGTTCATATGTTCAAGTTGTGATCGATGCAAGTTAGAGGAATCTATGTTCGAATCCATAAGTGTTGCCTCTGTTCGAATCCATAGCATTCGAATCGATCGAAAGGTAAACAGCCTCGCCTCCATCAGGTTCGTATCCATCGAACTTAAGGTCCTTTGAATCTATCGAGATGGTCAAGATTCGTATCCATCACTCAGATCCATGAAGACATCCTACTTTGTATCCATCGACATATTCCTCTTCGAATCCATTCTGCAACCTTCTATTCGTATCGATCAACTGGAGACCATTGGGATCGATACGAAGAAAGCTATGCAACGACTCCATATACACAGATACATTTGTATCCACCCTGTTGAAGCAAATTCGAATCGATCAATGGTGGCATACCCTGGTTGATTCGAACGAACGCCGGTCCAATCGATTCGAAGGAAGCGCGTCTTCGAATCGATCACCTCGAATCCACCAAGTCCACACAGCTAAAACCAAGGATTAGACCCAGTAAACTCGGAGAAAAAGGGGGATTGACCCGAAGCACACGCACCACGTCACCATCTTCACATGCAGAAGCGTGGATTCGACCCTATGGATTCGAATGCATCGATTCGAACGAATCCATACGACGAAGAACACAACCTTGAATCGATCATAACTAGAGATCTACAAGTCCAAATGCTATGAAATTTTCACAGGAGCTTGCGTATGCTTAGAAGAATGTCCACGCCAAGTTTCAGCTCAATTGGACACTTTCTTGATTTCGGCCATGTGGGCCCCCTGACGTACCAGAACTGGTCTCCCCTCATTTTAGGCGAAATATCAGCCTCCTACCCCTATAAATAGAGCCCCTAGTCATTCAGAAAAGGGGTCGGATAATTCGAAGTACTAAAGAGCGCCCAGATTCTGCCAGATTTACTCCAGAACAACACCGCTACCTTAAATTGAGACTTAGCATATAATTTCAGTTGTACTACATTAGAAGAGATTGTAATCATCGAGTGAACATTAATAAAATCATCAACTTCAGAGTGGACGTAGGCAAGATCGCCTAACCACTATAAATCTCGTGTTTCTGTTCATTATTTCTGAATTGTGATACTCTGTTTGCTTAGATTTGAGATTTGTGTGTGAATATTGTTGATTTATATTCATACACTGGTGCTTTCACAACATTCGGGGTTTGTGACCATTTTTGGCACAAACAGTTTTAATATAGAAGATAAACCATTTGAAATTGAATAACCACGGGTTATAATAACGATTGGTTGTTAAAAAGACCGGGATCAGATATTGTCATACTCTCTGCCAATACCGAAAACCACTTTAACAACTATGTATGCGGTGGAGATTCCAGAATGAAGTAGGATGGTGGCGATGATCCTATATAAGGTATATACATGGACTCGACTCTCGTGAGTTGGCATAAGGTGGCTAAAACAGGAGCAATTGACGGGCCAAGTGAGGTAGCTCCTCCAATCGAACACACTTCTTCGTATGCCATTCTATTACTTTGTGATTGATTTGGTATGCACCTTTGATTTGGGAGTGTGGCTCGAGGTGGGCGGTAGTTGCTGCTATGTGTTACCACCAGCCCGGAAGTGTAATTGGTATATCTACCCTGGCATTGCCTAGTTGTGCCGTGTCACCTACTTTATCGACACCTATACGAGTTTGTTTTGTACCATACATATGGAGTGCCCTCTGACGACGCCCAGTACGGGGGAGATTACGGTACTGTATACACTATGGGAATATATAAAATGTGTTAAGGGGGATATGAGTAACGCTTTAACGCTATTTTAATAATTTATCTTACTTTAGACATTATTATAATAGTGTATTGTACTACATGGTAGATAGTTTAACGTGTCCTTAAAGGATGGGTGATCCCAAGCATTCTTTAAGTTACTGATGCATTTCTATTACAGTTCACTGAAGTTGATTTACATTTTATAAGTATGTATATCCTGACTCGAGTGTTTTGTGTTTAGCTTTACGCTCGGGTCAGCCTGAGTATCACAGCTTTGGATCCATCTTTGGAGCTAGAGATATGCTAGAGATTTAGCTATATATCTATATTTCTAATTCAGTTATTTCCATTCAGCTTTGCTTATGTATTAGTGGACTTATATATTTGTATTTCTTGTTAATTGCTTTCAGACTCTGTATTATGTATTTGGTTTGAGACTTTGTATCTAGTAGCTTCATGAACTACTATGTTTATTTATTCCGTTGCGAGTTATTCTGATATTCTGTATTTGTGATTCTGTGATTGATTTTATTTGTCCTAAAATTTATTAACAAACTGTTGTTTTGAATTATTCAAGTCTGACATGTTTGTATTTAATGTCGATTTGAATGGTCCAAATGGTAGGATGTTACAGTACATAGGACGGTATGGCATCGATAGGGACTTCTAAATAATTAATATGGCAGGCTGACACAAAATTATTTTTGAAATATAGGTAAATGAAATAATTTTACCTAGTATTATATTTTGCATATAAAATAATAATTTTTATAAATAGATTTAGTCGGATATGATATGTTGTTTATTAGGAAGTGAAATTTTATAAATATTGGTTGTAAAATAGGATTTACAAATAAAAATGAATTTAATTGAAAATTTGAGAACTTAAGTTCCAGGGTTTTGAAATTGGTTTTCAAAAGATTTTGGAATATAATATTAGAATTATTTGGAAGTTTTTTCGGATATAAATATTTTCAATGTGATTTGAAAGAAATGTTTTAAAATAATTTTAAAAGGGAAATAAGTTCTGTACTCCCCTCTTCTATCGCTGGAAAATAATTTCGGTGAAGACGGCTGCATCATCGACATTCATTTTTGAGACTCAAAGTAGGGGAGGCCACTTAGTAGCTATGCTACGCATTTGGTTCGATAAACAGATTTTGATTTAAAATTTCTAAATATAATTTGATATATATATATATAATATATGAGTTTATATATATTATTTCAAAATGATTTTGATTTAAAATTTCTAAATATAATTTGATATATATATAAGATATGAGTATATATATATATATTATTTCAAAATGATTTAAAATGAAATCCGGTATTTAGTTCTTAAATTTCTTTTAATCATTGATTTTAATTATTATAAGGAAATGAAATCTTGAGTATTTTAATAGTTGGAAACTTCTAAAATGGAAAATAAGAAATTAGAAGCTAAGTGGTTAAAGGAATTGTAAAGAAATTGGAGATTTGTCACTTGTAAATTAAAAGATAATGAAACTTATTAAGATGTGAACTATTGAACATTTTTGTTAACTAAATTTGAGTAAGATAAACTTGTGTAATATTCAATTACATTCTAAAAGACATATATAAAACTTACCAGAAATGTTAAGAAAGTTTAAATGTTAATTATGAATATGTAATAGAATATTATACAAGTAAAAGCTTAATAACAAAAATGTTTCAAAATGAACGTATGTTTATAAATGAAAAAAAAATTAAGATGTACAAGGAATATATAAACTTTAAGTAAATGGTTGAAATGCATAATAACCAAATTGAATAGTAAAGGTGAATATCGTTTAAGTAAACGATTATAGACTTAAAGAAAATGATGAAATAATCCATAAATAGTTTAATATTAAATGATACTATATATGAAGAAATAAATGGGAATCAAAGTTAAGAAACTTAAGTATGAATTTATTCATTAATGAATATGAATATTAAATTGAAATCAAGTTTTATAAGTAAATAACAACGGTGAATTAAATTTGCAAAGAAACTTGTATAATATTTTAAGAATTGATTTATTGATGTTCTAAATAATTGAATGGAAAATAACACATGTAAGTAAATAAATGTAAATTAATGGAATAATTACATTGTATAAATAAATGAAAATAAATGGAAAGTAAATAATGTGTAAAAAGGGAAACCGATTAGATAAACTTAAATAACATTTAAATTCTGTATTGTTTGGCTAATGGGAAGTTTGGGAGAGGATACTTCAAATTGTTTAGGGTTATATGAATAATCTATTAAGTAATTATCTAAGGCTGCTGAGCGTAAAGTACACTTAGTAGTGTATTTATCACCCTTGAAAGATGAGAAGTTTCTGAAATTGAACAAACCATTAGTTTGATTGCAATGGATGTATGATGGATACTTTGATTTCATATAATGGTTGTATTGTTTTGTTTGCGTATGTCGTATTGCTTTTGCTACTAACTGAAACAACTAATATATTGATCTTTTACATAATTTTAACTCTTTTGGATTATATAAGTGAAATACAGGTTTATGGAAGCAATAGCTACTGCTTTTGGTATCATAAATAAAGTTGTTTGCCCGACAAATAGGTACGTTTTCGGATTACGGTTTTGCAATGATATTTTATTGTTTTTCCCATGGTTTGGCATGTTTTATTATTAAAATATGATACATATATTTTCAAATTATTGGTATTTTTTTTGAGAAAAATGTGTGATCATCTACGCATAGAGGAGAGCACACATGAGGAAATATATATAACACGAACATAAGGAGCTGCCAACATGCCTGGCAGGTAGCAAGGGAAAAAACATATAGCTAAACTCAGGTACTTCTAAGATGAATTTCGGCAAGGCCACCACCCATCGCACCTCAATATCGAGCTCCGGCATGGCCACCGCCCGATATTAAGATGTTAGAAGTACTAAAAAGGCTAAATAAAAACTCCAAATGTCTGAATCCGAAGAAGTGAATGATCATCTTCTCTAAAGAGGATCATATGATGAAGATAGCAGAATCCTATATCTGAGGGGATATCTGCAATAAGTCCTGGATAAAGAAACTCTGCTCTGATGATGTAACGACCCGATATTTTCAACCATTCACATCCATTATAAGTGTATAGGTACACACTCATGCCGGAATTGAATTGCTCAAAATACCGCGTTGTAAATAAAATTTGGCAAATCTCAGAATATACAGTAAAAAAATAATCACAGATCACAGACATAGAGTAAAATAATGCAGCGGAAGTAAAAGAAATAGTAGTTCATGAAGCTACTATGTAAATATATCAGAGTTAAATAAGATACAACAGAAGAAATAAAGTACAACAGAAGTCTTAATATGATAACCAAGTACAAGCTGAATAGAACAACAGAACTGAGATAGATAAAACTAGATAAGCAGATAATCTCCAGCGATTCCAATCTCCAGAAAGTGGAATCCAAATCTATGAATACTCAGGCTGACCCGAGCGTAAATAAAAATACAAACACTTGAGTCAGGACAATATATACTTATATAATGTAAACCAACTCAAGTGAACTGTAATAAGGTACAAGTAACTTAAAGAATGCTTGGGATCGCCCATTCTTTAAGGATCCGTTAAACTATTTACTATGTATTAATATACGCTATATACAGTAGTGTCTAATTAGTAAAGTATAATCATATAGAAAATAGCATTAAGGGGATGGAGAACCTTAACGCGGTCGGATCTTTAAATCAAAATCATAGTAAAGCTCGATATGGTAGGTGACACGGCACAACTAGGCAATGCCAGGGTAGATATACCAATTACGCATCCGGACTAGTGGTGACGCATAGCAGCCACTACCGCCCACCTCGAACAACACTCCCAAATCAAGGGTGGCCACCAAATCAATCACAAGTAATAGAATGGTATCGAAGAAGTGTGTCCGATCAGAGGTGCTACCTCCTTGGTCCGTCAATCGCTCCTGTTTTAGCCACCTTATGCCAACTCATGGGAGTTGGGTCCACGTATATACCTTAGGATCGTTGCCACCATCCTACTTTATTCTGGAAACTCCACCGCGTACACAGTTGTCAAAGTGGTTTTCGGTATCGACAGAGAGTATGTCCATATCCGATCCCGGTCTCTTTAACAACCAATCGTTATTATAACCCGTGGTTATAACTTTTAAAACAATACTTTACTTCAAAATAAAATATCATTTCAAAACCATATATTTATCAAAATAAAGATTAAATCAATTCCAAACCATTTCCATATTTTTAAAATATTATATCATTTCAAATCATTTCAATATATCAAAATATCATATCTTTTCAAAACTTTATTTCAAATCATTTTAATATAATAAAATATCCTATCAGTTCAAAT
Organism: Allium fistulosum; assembly: GCA_030737815.1. NCBI lineage: Eukaryota > Viridiplantae > Streptophyta > Magnoliopsida > Asparagales > Amaryllidaceae > Allium > Allium fistulosum. Next base: position 847,235,816 of record CM060907.1, read on the forward strand.
CCAAAATATTCAACTTTAAATACCTTTTAAATTCAAAGATATCGTTCATTTACTATCATTTCAAATCACCTTTAAATAGTTTATATTCCAATCAAAATAATTCATTTAAACCTTTTAAAAGTGTAATTATTATATTTTCAAATCAAGTATTCAATTTCCAAAGTTTCAAACCATTCTGAGTTCGTTTACTAAGTCAAAAACCATAATTATTAAAATTTCAGCCTTTCACAGCATTTAGAAAAAGCTGTTATAAGTTATACTTGAAAACATTTTTATTCAGCAAAGGCAGCATTTAAAACTGCTGTTAAAACTCAGTTTTTAGTTAAATTATAGTTCAAAACAGAAAAGACAGCATTTCAGAAGTGCTGTGGTAACTCAGATTTCAAAACAAAGGTTTTATTTGATTTCAGCAAAGACTGCAGACCACTATAGCATTTTCAGACAATGCTATAATAGACCTGAGTTCAATATTAGCCTATAAGTTCAATTACAGCAACTACAGCATTTCAGAAATGCTGTAATAGCTTATTTTACACAATTTTAGTTCAAAACAAAATCTATAGCATTTCTGAATGCTAATAAAAGTATATTTCAGGTGTTAGTGTATTTCCAGCAATTAAATAACTTCAATTTAAAACACATAAACATTTTAAAATCATATTTTAACATTTAAAATGTTCATTTACATATCATTTAACATATATCTTTTTCACAATAAATTTCTTATAATTAAATCCAATTTTCAACAGTTTACTTAATAAATTTAAGTGTAAAAGTTTCCAATTCTTCACATTTCAACAAATAAACTTAACACTTCAAATTTAAATTACCATTTCACAAATTTAACTAAATTTCCAATTTTATTTAATTAACTTAAACCTTTAATTAAAACCAAATTTCACATTTCCAAGTCAAGTTATATTTTTAAAAGATCACTTTTAAACATTCGTTTATTTAACCACTTAAATTCATAGAAAAATCAATAATAATTTAATAAATCACTTAAATTCAAATTTAATCAAATTATCATATTTTATCATTTTCCAAATATAATTAAATTTCCATTTTATTCATATAACTTAAATATCATTTTTAACCAAAATTCCAAATTCCAAACTTAAGTTATATTTCAAAAATCCAATTTAACCATTCATTAATTACATTTTAACTTATAGAAAAATCATAATTTCTTTATTCTAAAACATTTCAAAATCTATTTAAATCAAATTTCATAAATTTATTTTTAGAAATACTTAAAATCATCCAAAACACTTTATAAAATAACCACAGGCCTGTATATAGTTTTCTAACCTAGGTCAAGTGATACAGATATATATCATTTCAACCCACAGTTTAAAAAAGAAAATCCGGGTTATATCATTTCAAACCCACAATCCCAAGTTAAATGAATGAATTTGAAAACCGCTCAGGCCTATCATTTCAGCCCATAACGATATTCCCTTATTCTAAAGTCCGTTCGGGTATGTATCATTTCAACCCATAGTGATTCTAGTCTACAGGGAACTTGAAGTGTGATAAACTGATATAAATAAACAGAATAATATAAAACAACAGTAACATATGATATAACAGGTGTAATAACAGGTGTGAACATCATATGATAATAATATAAGCATATATAACATGATAATATACATTACAGATTCAAATGGTGTCAGTTTATCAGTTATATAGGTACATATTGTCTGGTGAGAATAACTCACATGTTTGTGCTGGAGATATCAAAACCAATGACATAATGGAAACAAAAGCACGATGACAAGACTACGGACTTGAGTGGAGAGCGAATCTAATCTACAACTCTTGTGTACAACCCAAAACAAACAATCAAAACAACAAAATTCAATACGATTTTAAAAATGCAATAACATTGAAATAAAAGGAGATACGACTACGTAGTCTTTTGCTTTGCCTTCTCTATTGTTTGGTATGGCTTTGGGGTCTGATGTGGTTCAGATGTGGTCAAGTTTTGGGTCAGGTTTGGGCTAACATAGCTCAGGTTCAAGGCAAGACAAGGTGGAGTTTGTACATGAGGAGGTGATGTGGTTTTGAAGGCAACTAGGTGGTTTTTGGTCAAAACAAGGGCTCGGCCATGGGGATTGGGCTCGGCCTGTGATGTGTCATGACTGGACAGAGGTGGGGAGGGGTGTGTCGTGGTCAGGTCAGAGGAGTGGTGGCAGCTATGGTGGTGGTTGAAGTGGATGAGCATGTAGAGGTCAAATAAGCATGGATCTAGGCATCTGGGTTGTAGTTTGAGGGGTTTGACCATCAAAAGGGGTTCGGCCATGGTCAGATCTGGTGGGGTAGATGGTGGTGATGGTCGGGAAGAGATGGAAGGAGGTGGTGGCCGTGGAATAGGGGGAGAGGCCGATATTAATCAAGGGAGAAGGCAAGGCAAAATTGCATAGAAAAAGTAAGAAAAAGTAGAAAGAAGAGAGGGATTTACCTAATTTTTCAAGATGGAGGCCATGACTTTTTTTTTAGGGTTAAGAAGCTTTGAAATTTGTGAAAGATATGAGGAAGTCGGCTGAAACAAAAAGAATGAGGAATAGTAATGTCTAATTGATGATAAGTTAGGTTAAAACGTAAAAAAAGTGGACTATAAAAGCCCATAGGAAGATAGAAGGTTTAGGGCCTTTCATATTACTTTATTTTATTTTTATAACTTTATATTTCTGGAAAAAAAAAATAATCCCAGATAAAATTTCGAAATTTTATCAAAATATAATGGTTTATATAAATATTTATCAATCATATAAAGTTAAATTAAGAAAATAGCTAAAAATAATAAACTAGTCTAGAAATTTGAAATTGAATAGAATAAATTTTAGAAAACTTCGTATGAGCTTGTAATATATTTTTAAACATAAATAATAACATAAAATAAAAATATATTCACAAAATAAATATTTAAAATTAAATTTACATATAATTTTTAATGAAGAAAATAGCAGAAAATAGGAAAACAGCCTTTAAAAATGAAAAATAAATACAGTAAATTTTGGAAAAATTCTATTATCATTTTAAAAATATAAAAAGACAAAATATACATAAATTAACATATTGACACATATTAAATAAAATATAAGAAAGAAAAATATGATTTATAAAATTTAAAATTGGCAAAATTGCACAATAAAACAAATTATACTAAAAATTGAAATGTACATAACTTTTACATTTTAACTCCGTTTCCAACGAAACGAAAAGCAGTATTCAAGTTATTAAATCTATTGTCATAATAAAAGATAAAATTTATAATTTCAAATATTTAAAATTTTAATTTAAAAGTCAAAGTTTGACTATTTGACCAAAATTCACATTTTCTGGAAATATTAAATTTAGTCATATTTGGAATTCTAATTCACATCAAAATCAAAGTTTATACTTAAAATAACAAAATTTATTCTTTTTCACAAATAAAGCTTTTGAATCTGGAAAAATCAATTTAAAAATATTTGAAAAATACAAGGTTGTTACACTCTCCCCCACTCAAAACTTTTCGTCCCCGAAAAGGAACGAGGTACGGGAAAGCACATAAAAAGATAGAATGAATAGAATTAAGACAAGATGATAAGAAGATTGGAATTACAGCTGATAACTATTGTTATAGGTAAGTTTAACAAGATGGAGGTAATTAAATCAAGAGTACAAGCACAAAAAAGATCCTCTAGAGTCTGAATCACCCCTTTCACTTGACCGACGGTCTATGAATGGAAAAAACAGTGTTCAGAATCAAAAATGAGTATCCAAGATTATCAAAGATTACAGAAAGATTTCTAAACAGACTGGTATAAGCAATAGCCTTCCCATTCTGTAACAAGATAAGAGAAGTAAGGACAACCAAAAGATGGTTTGGAAAAACAAAATAAGATAATAAATTTGAAACCATAATGCTTTGAAATCATAACAATTTAGGGATGTTTATCATTTGTAAATCATACTACTAAAATCATAACACTTTGGAAATGTTATTCTTTAAAAAAAAACATAATACTTAGAAAATCATAACATCTTTTAAAAATAATCTTCATTTAAACCATTTTAATCCAAGATCAAACAATATTCATTTTAAAGTTGTAACATTTCTAAGTTCATTCAATTTTAAAAATTTCCAAAACATTGTATTTTCAAAACAGCAGCACTTATAAAATGCTACAGTAGATATGTTAATATTTCAAATCAGTTTTATTCTAGAATATTCATTTGGATATCATTTAACTTATGACTTATTAAAACAAACTTTTATGAATGGAATATCCAAATTAAACTATACTTCGTTTATTAAGTCAAAAGCTTACTATTTTACTTAGCTCTAAATTTAACACATACCCTAACACTTTATTTAAAATACCCATTTCATAAATAGATATTCCTTTAATAAGTTACACTTAAAATTTCCATTTGAAAACCAAATTCTCAATTATCAAATTTTAGTGATGTTAACATACATTTTAACTATTTAAATCATAATTATTCTTTTTCAAGACATATCTATTTCATAATTAAAATATTTATCATAGCAAATATAACAATCAAATTTCTTTGCACATTTATTCATTTAGACATCAATTAAACTATGATTTCAAATTAAATAAACTTTATTACAAAATGTCCCGTTCAAATGTATTTTATTTTATCTATTCAAAGATACATTATTTATTATACAACATATTCATTTCAGGAAATAACTTTTGTTAAAATTCCTAGGTTAGACTTAAGGTTCCATATTAAATCAAATTTGATTATTAAGTTATTTAAATAAAATCTTTTCAAATTCCTTTTTCACTATTTACCTCTGTTAATCTTTTATAACTAAAATTTAAGTGTATAACATTTATTATAACCACTCAAATTTTATTTATAAAATCCTTTTTATATTGTATATTATCCAATTTCATATTCAACTTCTGTGTAATTTAGGTAAGTTATATTGGAATGAAATTGTATGTTATACAAATAAAACTTTCCAATTCAATTATCTCAAGTTTGAATCATTTATCCAAATTTCTGATTTTCTTTTTATAATTGAATTTAAGAATTAAATTTCCGATTTCTTCAAACCATTTAGAGATAAATAAATGTATGTACATAACTTATCAAATCAAATTTAAATCATATATCTATATATATATTATAAATCAAGTCATATTTTAGAAATTCAAATCAATTAAATTCCCCAAAACAAAACTGTTGCAAGACTACAGAACTGTCTCTTAACTTCGAAACTCGAAAATGAACGTCGATGATGTCGCGATCATCACCGAAGTTATTTTCCAGCGACAAAGGGAAGAGCACTTTAAAAAATTTTGGAAACAAATTCTATTTGAAAATACTTTAAATAATATATCCCTTTTTTTTAAAACTTTAAACCAAAGTTCGAAATAATCGGAATTTAAATTCTCAAATTCTCGTTTTAAATTCATTTGAGTTCCCAAATCAATTTATAAACAACTATTTATAGATTCATTTGTAGAACAATAAATGATAAATCAAGTATTACCATTTCAAACTATCAATTTAAATCATTTTATTAAGTTCTATAAATATATATATCCAAATTTTATTTCATTAACCAAATTTTAAAATAATATTGTGTCAGTTTGTTCTGTCAAAGTGTTTTGGAAATCTTATCGATAGCGTCGATCAGACGAATCGATCGGAAACCCAAATCAACATCAACAACTCAAACAACACAATATATAAAACATTTTAATTTTTAAATATTAGTTTACAAATACACTATACATGAATAGATTTTCAAAGAAAGATAGAGATTCAAATATGATTAACTCAAATCAAAGGAAATTCTGATTTGGAAATAAGTTGGAAACAAGGATGACATGATTAAATAACAGAATAGGAAGATGGATAAGCTTATATATATCACGAGCAACCTTAACCGGGTCAACCGTGACTTAAAGAATAAGATCAATGTGGATTTTTCTGGGGTAAATCTACATTCGATCTCAAGAGTTAGAGTTTGGAATAACAAAAGATATTAGCATCTAAACCAAGGATAAATATAAATCTCTGGTGAATCGATGTTGATTGTAAGGGAGTTTCACCCTTTTGCAATTCAAATTTTGAGATTGGCGGGACCGCCAATTCGCTATAAAGATCATTCGAAGCGGAGTTATGGGATACTCTAGAATCAAGAAGATGAATAGTGAGGGACATGAATGGATTTTGGAACCGTAGGGAAAGTTCCAAAATTCAAAGGAAACCGAATTGAAGAAGAAGGAATTCAAGCTCGAACGAAAGTGATTCTGAAATTAAATTTACTCTATATACTAAATTTTGCCTAAATCCTGGCTCTGATACCAACTGTAACGACCTAATATTTTCAACCATTCGCATCCATTATAAGTGTATAGGTACACACTCATGCTGGAATTGAATTGCTCAAAATACCGCGTTGTAAATAAAATTTGGCAAATCTCAGAATATACAGTAAATAAATAATCACAAATCACAGACACATAGTAAAATAATGCAGCGGAAGTAAAAGAAATAGTAGTTCATGAAGCTACTATGTAAATATATCAGAGTTAAATAAGATACAATAGAAGAAATAAAGTACAACAGAAGTCTCAATATGATAACCAAGTACAAGCTGAATAGAACAACAGAACTGAGATAGATAAAACTAGATAAGCAGATAATCTCCAGCGATTCCAATCTCCAGAAAGTGGAATCCAAATCTGTGAATACTCAGGCTGACCCGAGAGTAAATAAAAATACAAACACTCGAGTCAGGACAATATATACTTATATAATGTAAACCAACTCAAGTGAACTGTAATAAGGTACAAGTAACTTAAAGAATGCTTGGGATCGCCCATTCTTTAAGGATCCGTTAAACTATTTACTATGTAGTAATATACGCTATATATACAGTAGTGTCTAATTAGTAAAGTATAATCATATAGAAAATAGCGTTAAGGGGATGGAGAACCTTAACGCGGTCGGATCTTTAAATCAAAATCGTAGTAAAGCTCGATATGGTAGGTGACACGGCACAACTAGGCAATGCCAAGGTAGATATACCAATTACGCATCTGGACTAGTGGTGACGCATAGCAGCCACTACCGCCCACCTCGAACAACACTCCCAAATCAAGGGTGGCCACCAAATCAATCACAAGTAATAGAATGGTATCGAAGAAGTGTGTCCGATCAGAGGTGCTACCTCCTTGGTCCGTCAATCGCTCCTGTTTTAGCCACCTTATGCCAACTCACGGGAGTTGGATCCACGTATATACATTAGGATCGTCGCCACCATCCTACTTCATTCTGGAAACTCCACCGCGTACACAGTTGTCAAAGTGGTTTTCGGTATCGACAGAGAGTATGTCCATATCCGATCCCGGTCTCTTTAACAACCAATCGTTATTATAACCCGTGGTTATAACTTTTAAAACAATACTTTACTTCAAAATAAAATATCATTTCAAAACCATATATTTATCAAAATAAAGATTAAATCAATTCCAAACCATTTCCATATTTTTAAAATATTATATCATTTCAAATAATTTCAATATATCAAAATATCATATCTTTTCAAAACTTTATTTCAAATCATTTTAATATAATAAAATATCCTATCAGTTCAAATCCAAATATTCAACTTTAAATACCTTTTAAATTCAAAGATATCGTTCATTTACTATCATTTCAAATCACCTTTAAATAGTTTATATTCCAATCAAAATAATTCATTTAAACCTTTTAAAAGTGTAATTATTATATTTTCATATCAAGTATTCAATTTCCAAAGTTTCAAACCATTCTGAGTTCGTTTACTAAGTCAAAAACCATAATTATTAAAATTTCAGCCTTTCGCAGCATTTAGAAAAAGCTGTTATAAGTTATACTTGAAAACATTTTTATTCAGCAAAGACAGCATTTAAAACTGCTGTTAAAACTCAGTTTTTAGTTAAATTATAGTTCAAAACAGAAAAGACAGCATTTCAGAAGTGCTGTGGTAACTCAGATTTCAAACAAAGGTTTTATTTGATTTTAGCAAAGACTGCAGACCACTGTAGCATTTCCAGAGAATGCTATAATAGACCTGAGTTCAATATTAGCCTATAAGTTCAATTACAGCAACTACAACATTTCAGAAATGCTGTAATAGCTCTTTTTACACAATTTTAGTTCAAAACAAAATCTATAGTTTTTCTGAATGCTATTAAAGTAGATTTCAGGTGTTAGTGTATTTCCAGCAATTAAATAACTTCAATTTAAAACACATAAACATTTTAAAATCATATTTTAACATTTAAAATGTTCATTTACATATCATTTAACATATATCTTTTTCACAATAAATTTCTTATAATTAAATCCAATTTCAAAAGTTTACTTAATGAATTTAAGTGTAAAAGTTTCCAATTCTTCACATTTCAACAAATAAACTTAACACTTCAAATTTAAATTACCATTTCACAAATTTAACTAAATTTCCAATTTTATTTAATTAACTTAAACCTTTAATTAAAACCAAATTTCATATTTCCAAGTCAAGTTATATTTTTAAAAGATCACTTTTAAACATTCATTTATTTAACCACTTAAATTCATAGAAAAATCAATAATACTTTAATAAATCACTTAAATTCAAATTTAATCAAATTATCATATTTTACCATTTTCCAAATATAATTAAATTTCCATTTTATTCATATAACTTAAATATCATTTTTAACCAAAATTCCAAATTCCAAACTTAAGTTATATTTCAAAAATCCAATTTAACCATTCATTAATTACATTTTAACTCATAGAAAAATCATAATTTCTTTATTCTAAAACATTTCAAAATCTATTTAAATCAAATTTCATAAATTTAATGTGTGCTCTCCTCTATGCGTAGAGGATCACACATTTTTCTCAAAAAAAATTCATAAATTTATTTTTAGAAATACTTAAAATCATCCAAAACACTTTATAAAATAACCACGGGCCTATATATAGTTTTCTAACCTAGGTCAAGTGATACGGATATGTATCATTTCAACCCGCAGTTTAAAAAAGAAAATCCGGGTTATATCATTTCAAACCCGCAATCCCAAGTTAAATGAATGAATTTGAAAACCGCTCAGGCCTATCATTTCAGCCCATAACGATATTCCCTTATTCTAAAGTCCGTTCGGGTATGTATCATTTCAACCCATAGTGATTCTAGTCTACAGGAAACTTGCAGTGTGATAAACTGATATAAATAAACAGAATAACATAAAACAACAGTAACATATGATATAACAGGTGTAATAACAGGTGTGAACATCATATGATAATAATATAAGCATATATAACATGATAATATACATTACAGATTCAAATGGTGTCGGTTTATCAGTTATATAGGTACATATTGTCTGGTGAGAATAACTCACCTGTTTGTGCTGGAGATATCAAAATCAATGACACAATGGAAACAAAAGCACGATGACAAGACTACGGACTTGAGTGGAGAGCGAATCCAATCTACAACTCTTGTGTACAACCCAAAACAAACAATCAAAACAACAAAATTCAGTACGATTTTAAAAATGCAATAACATTGAAATAAAAGGAGATACGACTACGCAGTCTTTTGCTTTTCCCTCTCTATTGTTTGGTATGGCTTTGGGGTCTGATGTGGTTTAGATGTGGTCAGGTTTTGGGTCAGGTTTGGGCTAACATAGCTCGGGTTCAAGGCAAGACAAGGTGGAGTTTGTACATGAGGAGGGGATGTGGTTTTGAAGGCAACTAGGTGGTTTTTGGTCAAAACAAGGGCTCGGCCATGGGGATTGGGCTCGGCCTGTGATGTATCATGACTGGACAGAGGTGGGGAGGGGTGTGTCATGGTCAGGTCAGAGGAGTGGTGGCGGCTATGGTGGTGGTTTGGGTGGTGGTTGAAGTGGATGAGCATGTAGAGGTCAAATAAGCATGGATCTAGGCATCTAGGTTGTAGTTTGAGGGGTTTGACCATCAAAAGGGGTTCGGCCATGGTCAGATCTGGTGAAGTAGATGGTGGTGATGGTCGGGAAGAGATGGAAGGAGGTGGTGGCCGTGGAATAGGGGGAGAGGTCGATCTTAATCAAGGGAGAAGGCAAGGCCAAATTGCATAGAAAAAGTAAGAAAAAGTAGAAAGAAGAGAGGGATTTACCTAATTTTTCAAGATGGAGGCCATGACTTTTTTTAGGGTTAAGAAGCTTTGAAATTCGTGAAAGATATGAGGAAGTCGGCTGAAACAAAAAGAATGAGGAATAGTAATGTCTAATTTATGATAAGTTAGGTTAAAACATAAAAAAAGTGGACTATAAAAGCCCATAGGAAGATAGAAGGTTTAGGGCCTTTCATATTACTTTATTTTATTTTTATAACTTTATATTTCTGGAAAAAAATAATCCCAGATAAAATTTCGAAATTTTATCAAAATATAATGGTTTATATAAATATTTATCAATCATATAAAGTTAAATTAAGAAAATAGCTAAAAATAGTAAACTAGTCTAGAAATTTGAAATTGAGTAGAATAAATTTTAGAAAAATTCATATGAGCTTGTAATATATTTTTAAACATAAATAATAACATAAAATAAAAATATATTCACAAAATAAATATTTAAAATTAAATTTACATATAATTTTTAATGAAGAAAATAGCAGAAAATAGGAAAACAGCCTTTAAAAATGAAAAATAAATACAGTAAATTTTGGAAAAATTCTATTATCATTTTAAAAATATAAAAAGACAAAATATACATAAATTAACATATTGACACATATTAAATAAAATATAAGAAAGAAAAATATGATTTATAAAATTTAAAATAGGCAAAATTGCACAATAAAACAAATTATACTAAAAATTGAAATGTACATAACTTTTACATTTTAACTCTGTTTCCAACGAAACGAAAAGAAGTATTCAAGTTATTAAATCTATTGTCATAATAAAAGATAAAATTTATAATTTCAAATATTTAAAATTTTAATTTAAAAGTCAAAGTTTGACTATTTGACCAAAATTCACATTTTCTGGAAATATTAAATTTAGTCATATTTGGAATTCTAATCCACATCAAAATCAAAGTTTATACTTAAAATAACAAAATTTATTCTTTTTCACAAGTAAAGCTTTTGAATCTGGAAAAATCAATTTAAAAATATTTGAAAAATACAGGGTTGTTACACCCTCTCTACGATCTGAAATCCAGCAATCTGACGACAAGAGGAACCTCCGAAATGAATCTGATACCCTATCTCCAAAAACCTGTATCTGAAATAAGACTAGGGAAGAAATAAAATGGTACATATATACAATTATTGGTCTAACAGAACAAAGAACTAAAGGAGTGAATAAACTGAAAACAAAAACCAAGCAGAAACATGAACAAAAATTGAGACTAACCAGATTTATTTGTCTTTAATCATAAGCAAGCTATGATTTAAAGAGAGATTATCATATGAATTTGGAAAAAAACTAATAATACTATTATTAGAGCAATAAAAGTTATTGTTATGTTTAAAAAAATTAATATTATTACTAACCTTGTTAAGATACCGTTTGAAATGGTTATTTTTAGCTAATTTATATTTGGGATTAGAAATCCAATTAAAACAAAATGTAGAAATTGAAAAAATCAATTTGTTAAGATGACTATTATTATTATTAAAAATTCTTTGATTTCTCTCAAACCAAATAAATCAACTAATAATAATAAATAAAGTGTCTAGTAAAAATCTAATATTTTTATTGAATTGGAATCTATAATTTTTCCAATAGAATTCACAATCTGAAATATTAGTTATTATATTAAAGTTAAAAAATTTAAGAGTATTAATTAGGATGTATTTAGTGTCCAAACAATCATAATAAATATGATTTATGTCCTCAAGATGCAGATTGCAAAAATAACATTTGTTATCATTATGAATGTTTTTTTTCTTTAAAAATTCAATTGTATTAAGTTTACCATGAAGAATTAGCCACATGTGAATTTTGGATTTAGAAGGAGCATTAGATTTCCACATATATTTAAAAGAGTTATTAATAGTACCCAAAAAATTAATAAATCTATAAAAAGATTTTGGAGTATATTTCTTACACTTATCCCATTCCCAACTAATAAAGTCATTATCAATATCAATATTATAAAGCTTTAATCTAGCATAAAGCAAAGAAAGTTGCCTAAGGGTAGTACCAATTAAAATTCTATTAAAGCTAAAGTTCCAAGGAGGATCATTCTCCGGAGAATAAACATCATTTATTAAAGCATACTTAAAGTTGCAAATATCATACAAATCCTTAAAATCAAATTTAAGAGGCAAGACCGAAATCCAACAGTCATGCCAAAAAGAAGTACAATTTCCTGAATGAACTATCATCTTAGTTCCTAATTTAAAGAAATCATAACATTTTAAAATGTTTTTCCAAAACTTAGAAAAATTATGGGAAAAAGAAAGATCAAATTGGTGTAAATTGAAGTTACCATTATAGTAGTATTTGGAAATGATCTCTTTCTAAATAGCGTTATCATTTATATGCTTAAACTTCCAAAGCCATTTACCTAAAAGAGACAAATTCATGTTGCGTAAATTAATAACTCCTAAACCACCCTCATTTTTAGCTTTACAAACAGTTTCCCAATTTACGAGACATTTTATACTGTTATTAATATTATCCCCACTCCATAAAAAATCTCTTCTGATTTTATCGATTTTATCAATAACCCAATTTGGAAACAGATGCATAGACATCCAATAGATAGGTAAGGCTGATAAAACCGAGTTAATTAAAATAAGTCTACCAGCTCTAGAAAGGAATCTCCCATTCCAATTAGATATCTTATTCTTAATTTTATCAATAATAATAAGCCAATCATCATGCTTGAGTTTGGTAGGTCTAATCACAAACCCTAGATATTCAAAAGGAAATTTCATACTTTTGCAATTTAGGGTATTAGCAACTAAGTTTTCTACTTTATCAAAATCATTTAAAACAAGAACAGAACTTTTGTCAAAATTAATTTTTAAACCAGATAAAAGCTCAAAACTATAAAGAATAAACTTGAGGGTAATAATGTGTCTAGGAAGATGAGAAGAAAAAAGTAAGGTATCATCCGCAAATTGTAAAACCGATATACCATTACGCGATATATCATTACCAACACTTCCTAGTGAACCATTATCTACAGCTCTTTTAATAATTTTAGCAAAAACATCAGCAGCTAAGTTAAACAGCAAAGGGGATAAGGGATCCCCTTGCCTTAAGCCTCTCTTAGACTGAATTTTATTACCTAGAATACCATTAACCATAATACTAGAGTTACCCGTTTTAAGTAAAGTCAAAATCCAACTAATCCATCTATGCCCAAAACCTCTAGCCTGAAAAATATCTACAAGAAAATCCCAATCCACTGAATCAAATGCTTTAGCAAAATCAAGTTTTAAAATCGCACAGGTTATGTTGCTCTTACAACAGCAGTTAATATATTCTTGAACCGCAGCCACACCATCAGTAATATTCCTCCCTTTAATAAAAGCTGATTGTGAACAATCAATTAAATCGTTCATTCTAATACTAAGTCTATTAGCTAGAACTTAGAAATGATTTTAACTGAACAGTTAATCAAAGAAATAGGTCTAAAATCTTTTAAGTTGTTAGCTCCTACTTTTTTATGCAGCAAAATAACATTTGCAAAATTAAATCTCCCTAATTGCAAATTACCATTATAAAAATCATTAAGCAAATTAACTAAGTCAAATTTTAAAACATCCCAAAGGTATTATAAAATAAAATAGGAAACCCATCAGGCCCCGGCGATTTATCACTAGGCATGTCATTAATTGGTTTCCTAATTTCCTCTTCCGAAAAAGGAATATCTAACTCAGATAAGTCAATAATAGAATCTGATGGATACAGATCAGTCCATCTAACATTGATTCTATGATTGATTTTAGAACCAAAAATACCCTTATAATAGTCAGTAAAAGCCTTGTTGAGGTCTCCTTGATCAACTAACTCTATATTATTGACAAAAATAGAGTTAATTGTATTAGAACATTTTCTACCATTAGCAATATAATGAAAAAATTTGGTATTATTATCACCTTCGTTAATCCATTGGATTCTGGATCGCTGCTTCCACATTACCTCCTCTCTTTCTAAAATAGAATTTAGTTCATCTTTTAAATTAGAAAGAACATTACATTCACCTAGATTAAGAGGTCTAGATTCTTCTATTTTGTTTATTTTAAGCATTTCATTAAGAATATTATCTTTTTTAATTTTTAAATTGCCAAAAACATTTTATTCCAATTTTTAAGAAAAATCCGAAGATCTCTAAGTTTAGAAACAAAAGCTTTTGCAGAATTATCTTTATTTCTAAAATTATGAAAACTCAAAGAATTCCATTTACTAATAATTAAATTCACAAAATTAGATTCCAAAAGCCACATCTTTTCAAATATAAAATTGTTAATATAAACTCTATGGTGATCGCAAGAAAGGATAATAGGACAATGGTCAGAGAAGGTATACGGTAAGCCGTTAACTCTACAGATAGGAAATTTGTCCTCAATCTCATCACTAACAAAAAATCTATCAAGAAGAGCCATGGAAGGAGACTCTCTAGAGTTACTCCAAGTAAACTCTCTGTTAAATAGAGGAATTTCAATCAAATTAGAGTTAACAATAAATTGATCGAATTCCTTCATGGCAGAGTAATCTCCTTCTCTAGGAAAACGTGCACCTATGAAACGCGTAACATTAAAATTACCCCCCAAAATCCAAGAACCCGGGGCGTGAGATCTAAAATCTAGACATTCATTCCATAAAATTCTCCTATTAATTTAGGAATTAGGCCCATAAACATTTGAGATATTTAAAAAAGAATTATCAGAAAGATTAATAAGAATAACATGAAGAGAATGTTGCATGACAATACATTGAAGAAATTTAAAATAACTATCACGCCAACCTATCATTAATCCCCCAGAAGAGCCAACGGAAGGTAAAAAACCCATTTTTTAAAATAATACCCACCTAATCTTCTAAAGAAACGAACATCAGGACAGTTAATTTTAGTTTCTTGGAGTAAAGCAATATCTATAGAGTAGTCCTTAAAAAATACTCTAACCTTATCACATTTGTTTAAATCATTCAAACCTCTAATATTCCAACTCAATATCCTCATAAATGAACTGAACTAGCCCTCTCTAATTCTCTACATCTAATAAACTCCCGATCTAACTCAATATCAGTGAAAATAAAAGATGTGTCTCGAGCTATCTGACTGAACTCAGCAGAAGAAAGTCTACCTAAAGCATAAGTAGAAAACGTGCTACCCAAAAAAGACACCATACCTGAGCCTGGACTCGTAGTACCTCTCATGGCACTCGATCCAGGTAACTCACCTAAAGGAGAAGGCTGGCCGTTGTGGATTCTAGCACTTCGACGAACTGAACCACTAGAAGCTAAAGACCGCTTACGCTTTCCTTTCTTCGAGGAAGCAGAGTTAGGAAAATAGCAAAAATTATTCTCCAAACTGATAGATTTAAAAGTATCTGAAACAACTTTTTCAGGCTCATTATTCTTTTCTGGACAAGAAGAAAAGTGGTTCACCCCATGTTCGGCAGAGATATCTTGTAACTCGTTAAGTGAAGCATAAGAAGACTTAGGATTAGCAATAGTAAGACAGGGCATAAAATTAGCATCAACTTCATCACTTTGGTGATCTAAGGATAGCAGAAAATCTAGCTCAACAAATTTTGTATCATTGATGAGAATAGTCTTGTCAACGGCAAAGGAAGCATCATAAAAAAAGGCAACTGCCTGGTTAAACTCTAAAATATCAATTGGAAGTGAACACTGAGTATCCTGTACACCAACACCCGTGTGCGTATCAACTACTGGAACCAAAGAAGAATTAGAAAAAATAGCAGAATAGCAAGACTCAAGATCAGCAGATAGCTCATCATCCTTTTGCTTTTCAAAATTCGAAGTCCAGTCACGACGGGCTTCAAATACAAGAAAACGAGCATCCCCTGATAAAGCTACCATATCTGAAACAACTGGTTCGAAGATAGAGCAGCATTGAGAAACATTGGAATCCATATCAACTACAGAAACACAAGAAGAACCCAACTCTAAAACAACATTCACAGCCTTCTTTGAATAGTCATCACGACACTCTAAAACAAAGGTTTCGGTATCACCTGAAATAATAATATCATGCGATTCTAATCCCTGTTTGCTCAAATCCAATACACATACATTTCCTGATTGTTCAGAGGTAATCCCCATATCCCTATCAACATCTGAAACATCCAAGTCCGGCCCTGAAGAAAGGCAATCAAATCTATTGGTTAAAGGTATCTCAAAAGAATCATGAAAACCGGCTTTAAAAACACAATTGGTAGAAATGAAATCATCCTTCTGATTAACAACTTCAAACTGATCTACAACATAATCCAAAGGGTTCAATGATGAAGAGACAGCAGAATATGCAAATACGACTGGATCAAATAATAAAGGATCAATTCTTGAAATGCCTTCTCTAGCAACAGATTTCAAAGTAAAATTTGTATCTGGTAAAGAGTCCTCTGAAAAAACAGGTTTTATCGAATTAACATAATTTCCTACTTTCTTGACATTACCCAAATCTTCAACGGAACCAGAACCGATATTTGGCGAATTTATAATGTCAAAGTGATAAAACATTTCATCCAGAAGCTTTAATCCTTCCTCTTTTTTATACCAGAGATGATCAATCAGAATTCCCCTAAGATATAAAATTTTTAAAGTAAACTGGAAACCATGTTTTGTTAGACAAGGATAGGAAATTCGCCTATTAGCAACTCGCGGTACAACTTTGCCGAGAAAATCTTTTGGGTTACCACAATTATCTTTATATTCTTTTCCTATATTAGGCTCATTAACAATGTTGAAATGATAAAGCAACTCTTCCAAGTATTTGAATCCAATATTACTCATATACCATTTATAATCAAGCAAAAGACCCTTCAGACTCAAGAAATTCAAAACAAACAGAAAACCGTGGTTAAACTTAGGCGAAGGAGATTTGGAGGAGGTCGATCTTTAAGAACAAACATTTCTTTTATGACCAAAGATACCGCAATTAAAACATCCAATAGGGTCTCGGCAAAGATTGGCAACATGATTGAGATCCCACATCTGAAGCAGAATTTCTTTCCCTTTCTCGAATCGATCCAATTAGATATTGGATTATGAATAAACTGCTCTTGAGGTTGAGAAGGAAGATGGTTCTTGACGGCTTGGGCGTAAGAATAGGGAAGTGAGGAACGATCGATCAGATTGGAGCAATTTTGGGAAGAAGATAGCCTGGTATGCAGACGATTACGAAAACAAGATTCTTGAGAAGACGCCATTGATAGATTTCAGTATTATTTTCCGGACCTAGCTGCGAAAAGGAGACTCTACCGAAATTTGAAATTTTTGGGAAATTTAGGACTTAGAATTTTTTTATGAAAGTGAAAATCATTTCAAACTTTTATATAACTCGAATATGAAAGATTTAATTGTTTATAAATTGATATATTTTATTTAATATACTTAATTATGTAAGTTTAAGTGTTTATAAATTGATTATTTTGAATAAAATTATATCAACTTCTTAATTCCTTTTTGTTCCTTTTCGAGGACGAAATATTTTGAGTGGGGGAGAGTGTAACGACCCGTATTTTTAGATAATTAAAAATATTAAATTAAATAAGATTTTTGAAATTTAATATTGTGAGAAATTATAATTTATGATTTATTAATGAGAAAAATAATTAGAATATAATTTAATATTATTGTTTGAATGTTATTGACAACTATTTTAATGTAATTTCAATCAATGAAAATAATTGTAAAGTTAATTTGGTTATAATTGTTTGAATCAATGTGAATTTAATATAATTAAATATTGTAGTAATATGAGTTAAGATGATAACTGTAGAATATGAATGCAATAAAATGAAACTAATGTTAATTCTAGTCATAAGGTAATAGTTGGTTCAATAATAAGAGTGAATATCAAAATAAAAGAATTTATTGGAATTTAAATTATAATAAATAAGGTTTTATTCCTATTGTAATTTAACGTTAAAATTAATGTAATATTTAAATATTGGATTTAACATGGAAACTATATTGTAAAAGATTATAAATTTCTGTGCAATCAAAAATGATGAAAACTGTTAACTTTCAAAATTTGAATTTATAAGTGATTAAATCAATTTAATAATAATTTATTTAATTAATGTGAAATTAGCCATTTTGGCCACTGTCTCGGATTTTGACGAAACCAGTTTCATCGGATTCATAACGGTGAATTATTGTAGGATTTCAAGTTTCGTAGCGATCAGACTTGTCATTTGGCCGTGCGGGCTTGAAACGCGTAGAAATCAATTAATGGAATTTAAATGAATATAATTTGATTTTAAAAGCTTACTTCTGTGTACAATGGAATTAGGGTTTGAAACTAGTTCCGTTGAGTTTAAAAATATCGAAAACCTATATTTCGATATATGGGATGACCTACTTTCGTTTCGGAAACAAAACAGGCTTTTCAGGTCGTTGTTATCGTTTCGACCCAATTCGATCTGTCCATTCGTTCTTATCCATCTGTCTATATAAATAGATTTCTTTTTTGAAACCCTAGCAGCCTTTTTCTTATTTTTGTATGTACTATTATTTCCATCTGCTCATGTCCTTCTTAGTGGCTGTCAACATAAAAACCCTAATTTCAATTTTAAAATCAAAAATCAAACTTCAAAATTCAAACTCCTTAAACCATAAAAAATTATATATTGTTGGAAAGCTCTCGAAAGGGCGTAATATACTGCTGCAATTTGTTTTTCGATTTGATGCATCATTTGACCAGAAGACGATGAAGAAGCCTCGGCCGTCCATATTAGGGCTTTAGATTTCAACGGTGGATCGTCAATTATATGACAATCGGAGGGTACTGCGTGGTAGGTGGTGATTAGAGGAATGCATCCATGGTCTAAAATAATCTCTAGCATGTCAGAAATCGCCAGAATAGGCCTTGGAAGCTCGCGGCGGCGCTGGCCTATGGGAGGCGGCGGAGTGTTTGGCTACTGGGGCGAGGAGGCGGCCAGACAAGGTGGACACGCCGGTGATGTCTGATTGTGGGTCAGATGGACGTGGGGGCGTGCGGCAGCGAAGGTTAGTGGCGGCCAATGGTCAAGATGGGTTCTGAATGTTCAAACTTGAGTCAGGGTTGCAAAGGTGACTTGAATTACAATATTGCCCTTGTATTATTTTATTTTTTTAAATTTAAAATTCAAACGTTCTAACTATCATAACTTTTTCATACGAACTCGGATTTGGATGCGGTTTTCTCCGTTGCGATCGTATCGAAATTCCGGATGACAAGAGACTTGTTTGGTTGAATTATGTGGCTGTTCAAATTTTGGGCTTTATTTGGATTTTAATCGACGATAAATCAAAGGTGAGTGATTTAACCCGCTCACGAATACTAAATAATCTTATGTTAGTTAAATTAAATTTATGATGTGATTAGAAATTTATTGATTGTTGTTTGGTATTTTAAATTGTCATTTAAATTTAATTTGAATTTATATAAAATTAAATTACTATTTAAACTAATATTTAATTTAAATTGTAATTAAATACTTGATAATGATAACCAGTTTATTGTTTTGATTTATTGGTTGATTTGAATGATGATTGTGATGGATTTTTAATTGTTGACATTTTGGATGATTTGATGTTATGTTTATTTTATATGTTGTTAGCACACTTCAAGTTTCCTTAGTTATTGTATGGAAAATCACTATGGGTTGAAATGATACATACCCGAATGATCTTATAGATTAGGGAAAAATCGTTATGGGTTGAAATGATTAACCCAAGCGATTTTATGGATTTGGAAATTTGTGATTCGGGATACAGATTGAAATGATATATATCCGAAATTTAAATTTATTGTGGGTTGAAATGATATATATCCGTATCACTTGAACATAGGGTAGAAAATTATATACGGACATCGTTGGTCGGTATAAAATCATTTTCTAAAATTATAAATATTTGATTTAAGAAATTTGATTTTTTTTAAATTTAGTTTAATGATTCTATTTAAAACTTATATTTCAAAAATAAACTATTTTATATGTTTAAAGTTTAAAATTAAAAGCTAATATATGATTTTAAATGTAATTTTAAGATTTAATTTATAATTTTATTTAGTTTTAAATATATAATTTCAATAATTTAAAATTTTAACTTAATAAAATATTTAATATAGTTGTAAAATAATAAATTTATTTTTATTTAATATAATAAATTTATTTTTATTTAATATAATAAATTTAGTTTTATTTAATATAATAAATTTAGTTATTATTTAATATAATAAATTTAGTTTAATTTAATATAATAAATTTAGTTTTAATTTAATATAATAAATATGGTTTTAATTTAATATAACAAATACCGATTTTATACAATAACTTTAATAAATAAAAATTTAATATAATAAAATAAGATTTATTAAAATATATAACATAGTTTTAAAGATTTATTTAGAAATTTAATTTAATATAATGAATATATATTTTATAATAACTTAATAAATAAAAGATTTTGTAAAAAATTTTAGAATCTTTGTAAAAGGTTTTGTAAGGAATTTATAAAAGTTTTGTAAGAGATTTTATAATGGATTTTATAAAAGGATTTTTATAAAAGATTTTATAAAGGATTTTATAATAGTTTTATAAAGTAGTTATAAAGGTTTTAAAGGATTTGATAAAGGAGTTTTATCAAAGAACTTGTATAAATGGATTTGGAAGCGTTTTAAAGGAATTTCCGTCGAAGTTTATGAAAAAGGAAAGAGTAGTAAACTGTTTGGAATTTATAAATAGCTTTATAAATGGTTCTAAAGCATATAAATAGTTTATAAATGGTTTAAGAGAGATTTTTAATTTTTTTTCGAAATTGATTGAAAGAAATCTTCCTCGCATTTATGAATATATTTATACTTTTGGAATAAGTATATGGATATCTTGATATGAAAGTATGAACTGGATTTATTATTGAAATGTTTCATAAAATTACCTCGGTATGAAATAAGCATTTGGTTGTTAAAGAGAATGGGGTCGGATATTGTCATACTCTCTGTCAATTCCGAAACCACTTTAACAACTATGCACGTGGTGGAGAATCCAGAATGAAGTAGGATGGTTTAACAAACGCTACTGGAATGAAGTTAGAGAACGATGATGGATAACCTTGACTTTTGGGTCATAATTATAATGGCTAAAACATGAGCTATACCGGGCCAAGTGATGTCAGTCCTCCGATCAGGCACATTTCATCAATACCATATCTGTTACTTTGTGATTGATTTGTTGGCCACCCTCTATTTAATTATGGGCGTGTGTTTCGAGGTGGGCGGTAGTAGCTGCTATGCGTTACCACCAGTCCGGGAGTGCAAAACAGTAGAATCATACCCTGGACATTGCCTCGCGTGCCTTGTCATATTTATCCTGATCGAGCCCACTACGACTTTAGTTTGTATCGTACATATAGAGTGCTCCCTGGGTAAACCACCGGTTTGGTAGAGCTTACAGTATCTGTATAGACTACGGTATTTATATAAAGTGTGTTAAAGGGGATATAGTAATGCCTTAACGCTATTTTAATACTTTACTTTATTGTAGATAAATTGTAATAGCGTATTGTATTATATATGTAGATAGTTTAATGGATCCTTAGTAGTTGGAATCCCGAACATCTCTTAAGTTATTGCACGCACATTAGACACTGGATAGGAAATGTAAAATCCCGTAAACATCTTTGAAGCCGTTAAACTCATATTTATTTATGTTGATTTAACTTACATAAGACCTTTTAGTTCTGACTCGAGTGTTTTGTCTTTCATTATGCTCGGGTCAGCCTGAGCTTTTCAATGCTGAAGACATTATTTCTGGAGGACGAAGACGGAGTTTGGTATTTTGTTACTAGTATTATTCCACTGCATCCTGTTGTTCCGCTGCATTTTCCTATTATACATATTGCATGTATAACTCTGATTTGTATTGTATAGTGTAATCAAATGTATTTGTAAAACAGCTTCATGAACTGTTTATTTTATTATTATATTTTGTCATTCCGCTGTGAGATTCTGTGTTCTGTTTTTATTTCCTTTCTTTTATTTTACCCCCATTAACAATCCTCTATTTTGAATGGTTTGATTTGACATGTGTGGTTTGTTGTCAATTTTAACCGTCCAAAAAGGTGGGTCGTTGCAGTTGGTATCAGAGCTTTGGTTTAGCGATAACCTTAGCTTTATGAGGTTTGACTTATTAGAGATAGGGTAGTAATATCCTAAAATGAGTTGTTTGAGCGTATATATATGTGAGAGCGTATTTGTTAGTACTATAAAAATGTTTTATATCGTGTTAATTTGTGTTGTTTGGTATTTATAAATTATGGTCAGTACATAGGATGCTATGGCATCGATAGGGATTTCTAAACACTTAATAGGGCAGACCGACATAATATTATTTTTGAAATATAGGTAAATGAAATAATTTTACCTAGTATTATATTTTGCATATAAAAGAATAATTTTTATAAATAGATTTAGTCGCATATGATATGTTGTTTGTTAGGAAGTGAAATTTTATAAATATTGATTGTAAAATAGGATTTACAAATAAAAACGAATTTAATTGGAAATTTGAGAACTTAAGTTCCGGGGTTTTGAAATTGGTTTTCAAAAGATTTTGGAATATAATATTAGTATTATTAGGAAGTATTTTCGGATATAAATATTTTCAATGTGATTTGAAAGAAATGTTTTAAAAGAATTTTAAAAGGGAAATAAGTTCTGTACTCCCCTCTTCTGTCGCTGCAAAATAATTTCGGTGATAACGGCCGCATCATCGACATTCATTTTCGAGTCTCAAAGTGGGGGATGCCACTTAGTACCTTTGCTACGCATTTGGTTCGATAAACAGATTTTGATTTACAATTTCTAAATATAATTTGATATATATATAAAAGATATGAGTGTATATATATATTATTTCAAAATGATTTTGATTTAAAATTTCTAAATATAATTTGATATATATATATATAAGATATGAGTATATATTTATATTTCAAAATGATTTGGAATGAAATCCGGTAATTAGTTCTTAAATTTCTTTTAATCAATGATTTTAATTATTATAAGGAAATGAAATCTTGACTATTTTAATAGTTGGAAACTTCTAAAATGGAAAATAAAAATTAGAAGCTAAGCGATTAATGAAATTTTAAAGAAATTGGAGATTTGTCACTTGTAAATTAAAAGATAGTGAAACTTAAGAAGATGTGAACTATTGAACATTTTTGTTAACTAAATTTGAGTATGATAAACTTGTGCAACATTCAATTACATTCTAAAAGACATATATTAAACTTACCAGAAATGTTAAGAATGTTTAAATGTTAATTATGAATATATAATAGAATATTATACAAGTAAAAGCTTAATAACAAAAATGTTTCAAAATGAACGTATGTTTATAAATGAAAAAAAAATTAAGATGTACAAGGAATATATAAACTTAAGTAAATGGTTGAAATGCTTAATAACCAAATTGAATAGTAAAGGTGAATATCGCTTAAGTAAATGATTATAGACGTAAAGAAAATGATGAAATGATCAATAAATAGTTTAATATTAAATGATACTATATATGAAGAAATAAATGGGAATCAAAGTTAAGAAACTTAAGTATGAATTTATTCATTAATGAATATTAATATTAAATGGAAATCAAGTTTTATAAGTAAATAACAACTGTGAATTAAATTTGCAAAGAAACTTGTATAATATTTTAAGAATTGATTTATTGATGTTTTAAATAATTGAATGGAAAATAACATATGTAAGTAAATGAATGTAAATTAATGGAAAAATGACACTGTATAAAAAAATGAAAATAAATGGAAAGTAAATAATGTGTAAAAAGGGAAACCGATTAAATAAACTTAAATAACATTTAAATTCTATATTGTTTGGCTAATGGGAAGTTTGGGAGATGATACTTCAAATTGTTTAGGGTTGTATGAATAATCTATTAAATAATTATCTAAGGCTGCTGAGCGTAAAGTACACTTAGTAGTTTATTTATCACCCTTGAAAGATGAGAAATTTCTGAAACTGAACAAACCATTAGTTTGATTGCTATGGACGTATGATGGATACTTTGATTTCATATAATGGTTGTATTGTTTTGTTTTCATATGTCATATTGCTTTTGCTACTAATTGAAACAACTAATATATTGATCTTTTACATAATTTTAACTCTTTTGGATTAAATAAGTGAAATAAAGGATTATGGAAGCAATAGCTACTGCCTTTGGTATCATAAATAAAGTTGTTTGCCCAACAAATAGGTACGTTTTTGGATTACGGTTTTGCAACGATATTTTATTGTTTTTCCCGTGGTTTGGGATGTTTTATTATTGAAATATGATACATGTATATTGAAATTATTGTTACTATTATTTTCTGGACATAGCTGCGAAAAGGGGACTCTACCGAAATTTTCGTGAAATTTACGACTTAGAAATTATTTGTGAAAGTGAAAATATTTTCAAACTTTTATTTAACTCGAATACGAAAGATTTAATTGTTTATAAATTGATATATTTTATTTAAAATACTTAATTATGTAAGTTTAAGTGTTTATAAATTGATTATTTTGAATAAAATTATATCAACTTCTTAATTCCTTTTTGTTCCTTTTCGAGGACGAAAAGTTTTGAGTGGGGGAGAGTGTAACGACCCGTATTTTTCGATAATAAAAAATATTAAATTAAATAAGATTTTTGAAATTTAATATTGTGAGAAATTAAAATTTATGATTTATTAATGAGAAAAATAATTAGAATATAATTTAATATTACTGTTTGGATGTTATTGACAGCTATTTTAATGTAATTTCAGTCCATGGAAATAATTGTAAAGTTAATTTGGTTATAGTTGTAGGATAATAAGGGTTAAAATAATTGTTTGAATCAATGTGAATTTAATATAATTAAATATTGCAGTAATATGAGTTAAGATGGTAACTGTAGAATATGAATGCAATAAAATATAAACTAATGTTAATTATAGTCATAAGGTAATAGTTGGTTCAATAATAAGCGTGAAAATCAAAATAAAAGAATTATTGGAATTTGAATTATAAAAAATTAGGTTTTATTCCTATTGTAATTTAACTTTAAAATTAATGTAATATTTAAATATTGGATTTAACATGGAAACTATATTGTAAAAGATTATAAATTTCTATGCAATTAGAAATGATGAAAATTGTTAACCTTCAAAATTTGAATTTATTAGTGTTTAAATCAATTTAATAATAATTTAATTAATTAATGTGAAATTAGCCATTTTCGCCACTGTCTCGGATTTCGACGAAACCAGTTTCATCGGATCCGTAAGAGTGAATTATTATAGGATTTCAAGTTCGCAGCGATCAGACTTGTCGTTTGGCCATGCGAGTTTGAAACGTGTAGAAATCAATTAATGGAATTTAAATAAATATAATATGATTTTAAAAACTAACTTCTGTGTACAATAGAATTAGGGTTTGAAACTAGTTCCATTGAGTTTAAAAATATCGAAAACCTTTATTTCGATATATGCAATGATCTACTTTCGTTTCGGAAACGAAACAGGCTTTTCGGGTCGTTGTTATCGTTTCGACCGAATTCGATCTGTCCATTCGTTCTTATCCATCTGTCTATATAAATAGATTTCTTTTTTGAAACCCTAGCAGCCTTTTTCTAATTTTTGTATGCACTATTATTTCCATCTACTCCTTTCCTTCTCAATGGCTGTCAACATCAAAACCCTAATTTCAATTTTCAAATCAAAAATCAAACATCAAAATTCAAACTCCTTAAACCAAAGCAAATTATATATCGTTGGAAAGCTCTCGACGAGCGCAATCTACCGTTGTAATTCTTTTTTTGATTTGATGCATCGTTTGACCAGAAAACGATGAAGAAGCATCGGCCGTCCATATTAGGGCTTTCGATTTCAACGGTGGATCGTCAATTATATAATGATCGGAGGGCACTGCATGGTAGAGGGCAATTAGAGGAGTGCATCCATGGTCGGAGATCATCTCCAGCACATCAAAAATCGCCAGAATAGTCCTTGGAAGCTCACGGCGGCTCTGACTGGTGGGAGGCGGCGGAGTGTTTGGCTACTGGGTCGAGGAAGCGGCCAGACATGGTGGATACGCCGGTGATGTCTGATCGTGGGTTAGATGGACATGGGGGTGTGCGGTAGCGAGGGTTAGTGGCAGCTGATGGTTGAGGTGGGTTTTGAACTTTCGAACTTGAGTTAGGGTTGCAAAGGTG
Organism: Allium fistulosum; assembly: GCA_030737815.1. Lineage (NCBI taxonomy): Eukaryota > Viridiplantae > Streptophyta > Magnoliopsida > Asparagales > Amaryllidaceae > Allium > Allium fistulosum. The sequence continues at coordinate 847,262,285 of CM060907.1, forward strand.
ACTTGAATTACAATATTGCCCTTGTATTATTATTTTTAAAATTTTTAAATTCAAACGTTCTAACTATCTTAACTTTTTCATACGAACTCGGATTTGGACGCAGTTTTCTCCGTTGCGATCGTATTGAAATTCCGGATGACATGGGTTAGGTTTGGTTGAATTCTAAGGCTATTCAAATTTTAGGCTTTATTTGGATTTTAATCGACGATAAATCAAAGTTGAGTGATTTAACCCACTCATGAATACTAAATAATCTTATGTTAGTTAAATTAAATTTATGATGTGATTAGAAATTTATTGATTGCTGTTTGGTATTTTAAATTGTGATTTAAATTTAATTTGAATTTATATTGAATTAAATTGCCATTTAAACTAATATTGAATTTAAATTGTAGTTAAATACCTGATAATGATAACCATTTAATTGTTGTGATTTATTGGTTGATTTGATTGATGATTGTGATGAATTCTTAATTGTTGATATTTTGGATGATTTGATGTTATGTTTATTTTATATGTTGTTAGCACATTGCAAGTTCCCTTAGTTATTGTATGGAAAATCACTATGTGTTGAAATGATACATACCCGAATAATTTTATAGATTAGGGAAAAATCATTATGGGTTGAAATGATAAACCCGAGCGATTTTATGGATTTTGAAATTTGTGATTCGGGATACAGATTGAAATGATATATATCGGAATATAAATTTGTTGCGGGTTGAAATGATATATATCCATATCACTTGACCATATGGTAGAAAATTATATACGGATAACGTTGGCCGGTATTAAATTATTTTCTAAATTTATAAATTTTGTTTGATTTAAGAAATTTGATTTTTGAAAATTTAATTTAATGATTTTGTTTAAAACTTATATTTGGAAAATAAACTATTTTATATGTTTAAAGTTTAAAAGTATAAGCTAATATATGATTTTAAATGTAATTTTAAGATTTAACTTATAATTTTATTTTGTTTTAAATATATAATTTGAATAATTTAAAATTTTAACTTAATAAAATATTTAATATAGTTGTAAAATAATAAATTTAGTTTTTATTTAATATAATAAATTTAGTTTTTATTTAATATAATAAATTTAGTTTTATTTAATATAATAAATTTAGTTTTAATTTAATATAATAAATATGGTTTTAATTAAATATAACAAATACAGATTTTATACAATAACTTTAATAAATAAAAATTTAACATAATAAAATAAGATTTAATAAAATATATAACATAGCTTTAAAGATTTATTTAGAAATTTAGTTTAATATAATGAATATAGATTTTATAATAACTTAATAAATAAAAGATTTTGTAAAAGATTTTAGAATCTTTGTAAAAGGTTTTGTAAGGAATTTATAAAAGTTTTGTAAGAAATTTTATAATGGATTTTATAAAAGGATTTTTATAAAAGATTTTTATAAATGATTTTATAATTGTTTTATAGAGTAATTTTAAAGGTTTTAAAGGATTTGATAAAGGGGTTTTGTCAAAGAACTTGTATAAATGGATTTGGAAGCGTTTTAAAGGAATTTGCATCTAAGTTTATGAAAAGGAAAGAGTTGTAAACTGTTTGGAATTTATAAGTAGCTTTATAAATGGTTCTAAAACATATAATTAGTTTATAAATGGTTTAAGAGAGATTTATAAATTATTTTCGAAATTCATTGAAAGAAATCTTCCTCGCATTTATGAATATATTTATACTTTTGGAATAAGTATATGGATATCTTGATCTGAAAGTATGAATTGTTTTCTCGATTTATTATTGAAATGTTTTATAAAATGACCACGGTGTGAAATAAGCGTTTGGTTGTTAAAGGGACCGGGGTCGGATATTGTCATACTCTTTGCCAATTCTGAAACCACTTTAACAACTGTACACGAGGTGGAGAATCCAAAATGAAGTAGGTTGGTTTGACGAACGCTACTGAAATGAAGTAAGAGAACAATGATGAATAGCCTTGACTTTCGGGTCATAATTAAAATGACTAAAACAGGAGCTATACCGGCCAAGTAAGGTCGCTCCTCTGATCGGGCACATTTCTTCGATACCATATCTGTTACTTTGTGATTGATTTGGTGGCCACCCTCGATTTGATTATGGGAGTGTGTTTCGAGGTGGGCGGTAGTAGCTGCTATGCGTTACCACCCGTCCGTGAGTGCAAAATGGTAGAATCCTACCCTGGGAATTGCCTCGCGTGCCTTGTCATATTTGTCGTGATCGAGCCCACTACGACTTTGGTTTGTATCGTACCTATGGAGTGCTCCCTGAGTAAACCACCGGTTTGGTGGAGCTTATAGTATTTGTATAGACTATGGTATTTATATAAAATGTGTTAATGGGGATATGGGTAACGCCTTAACGCTAGTTTAATGCTTTATTGATTGTAGACGTATTATAATAGCGTATTGTATTATATATGTAGATAGTTTGACGGATCCTTAGGAGTTGGAATCTCGAACATCTCTTAAGTTATTGCACGCACGTTAGACACTGGATAGGAGATGTAAAATCCCGTAAACATCTCTGAAGCCGTTACACTCATATTTATTTATGTTGATTTAACTTACATAAGATCTTTTAGTTCTGACTCGAGTGTTTTGTCTTTCATTAGGCTCGGGTCAGCTTGAGCTTTTCAGTGCTGAAGACATTATTTCTAGAGGACGAAGACGGAGTTTGGTATTATATTAGTAGTATTATTACACTGTATCATGTTGTTCCACTACATTTTCCTATTATACCTGTTGTATGTATAACTCTGATTTGTATTGTAAAGTGTAATCAAATGTATTTGTAAAACAGCTTCATGAACTGTTTATTTTATTATTATATTTTTTCATTCCGCTGTGAGATTTTGTGTTATGTTTTTCTTTCCTTTCTCTTATTTCTTATTTTACCCCATTAACAATCCTCCTTTTAAATCGTTTGAGTTGACATGTGTGGCTTATTGTCAATTTAAACCGTCCAAAAAGGTGTGTCATTACATCTTTTTTGCATTAGTCTTCCATCACCGATCTGTTGTGTTTCGAGCACTTTTCCTTGAAGAGTTTGCTGTTTCTAAGAGGTTCTGATATCGCCGTACTTTTCTTTAGAAAATCCTCAAAGTTATTCATCCACTTGAGAAAAGCATCACATGATGATTGCAAAAGCCATTATTCCATGTTAAGAGCTTTGGAGGCCCACAAGGTGCTTAGAATGTAGTCGGTATGGAGCATAAATGCACGGTACCAAGTGGTTTCCTTTGTTCCAATTCCCTTCCCACTTCAAGAGTGTACTCCTATTGCCCTCCTAAGCATATTCTCAAGTCCGTGAATCATTTCAATTTCACCATGACATTTAGATTCGGGTGAAAACCCAATTGGTCAAAAATTTGGATAACACTTGCCCTGTAGAGTACGTTTTCTTTAAGAACAAAGCATACTCTGGAACATGACAACCATTATCTATTATTCATGTATGCCAGCTAGTCATCCAAGAGTTACTGCGAAGTGTTATATCCATTCTGTAAATATCTTTTCAACTGCTTCATATGGTAGAAATTCTTTTCCCCATGCTAAGGACAAGATCAACACTCTAGAGATCGTTCCACGCCTTAGCCAGGTATGCTCTTCCCTTCCCCTTCTTTTTCCTTAATTTTTGGTCTAAAATTTAGGCCGATACCGAGTGCTTCTTCTCGGTACCGAGTCATTTTTCCTATCCTCGAATACCATAAATATTTAGTACTTATAATATTTTTCTCTTATCTTTCATTTCCGACCCCTTATCTTCATCGTGTACCATGTTTCCTTAGATCGCCCCCGACACCGATCGCCCCTACACTGCTACTACCTTTAGGACACCATCTTTATCGTTAGATCATCGCCACCGGCTGTTGCATTTTTTCTAAAGTAATTCATCACCTAGCCATCAATTGAAACTCGACGCTAAGCCCTTCAATCCAGCATACGAGTCTACAACCTATCGTGGTAGGCTGCTAGTCGATGGTCTTGTCATGTCCATTAATGTTATGGCCACCAATGGTGACAATGGTTTGGTCAGTCTCGGCAAGGGTTTGGTCGAAGCAAACCTTAGGTTTTTCCATGTCTCGTATTAGGTTCGACCCAAAGTGAACTGAGGTTCGACTTAGGGTTTGCTTACGGTCGGGCTGGAGTATAGGAGAATGGCCCGATTGCTTAACTCAATTTTTTTTCATTCTATAGTCCTTTGGGTTAGCTCTAACAAACGCTTGGTCAAATAAACATCACCATTCGAGTATCGATAGAATTGTTATCCTCCCAAATAATTATCATACTAAATGTATTCCGATACTTGAACAATTCCATCACATGGCATATTCGATTATTGCACTTCCCATGTCCTGTAAAGAAAAACATATGCATCACTCTGGATAACGGTTTCGTTATCGATAATCCAACGATAACAGGTAAGATCCGACATATGTTAACCTAGGATTGTCTGTTCGTTATGTACATGACACAGGATTCACACAGCATATGTTAACACTTTCACTTTCACCGGTCGTCATTCAGAATCCGATCGGTCAACACATGTCGACATCATTGGATTCTAGACGTCGGTCACATGGATTTTAACTTGAAATAAAACATACCTGGTCGTGTTTAACGGCAAGTTTTCCTATCCAGAATCACTCGTCAATCACCTCGCTTCCAGACCAGTGTTGGGACATCACTCCTCTCAAAGCCGAATCCACTATGGCTTAGAGTTCTACTTCCACACCTTCTGTACCTAGGCATTCAGTCACCGTTGATCTCCAAAGAATGGTCATACCGACGAAACCAATCCAAGAGAAACATCCCCTTTTGAATAAATACGGGGCTCACGAATTCTGGATGATCCACCTGAACAAGTGCCAACAATCCTAACCGCAAAGTTTCTGAAATATATGCAGACAGCGCATGATTCCCGCAGATGTCACGCTTCTTCCAACACAAATCCAACTAGCGCAGGACCTTCCATTTTTGTGCTTGGGTGGCACTATTCCGCCACTCAATCCATTTTTGTGTATGATTCTCTAAGAACTTGGGCTAGCTCCATCCCAAGTTCGTCCCAACAGATACGCTCTCCTAAGTTCCTTGTACGCGTCGTTCATGAACCAACTCTAACGGCCTCCAACTATCAAAGTGCTAACTTATCTCCTAAGCTTAAAGCAAAGGCGTGATTCGCCATCCTATATGATAATCGAAGCTTGGTGCTGATGTAAAGTAATCAAAAAGCTTCACAACAAATGCACATGCTTCAAGAATGAGTATTTCTTCATCCAGTGCCCGTATTGCTTCAACATGCATTGGCTTTCTAGCAGTAAGACTCTCTTCCCTATCTCCTTTCCACGCTTGAATTTTCACCACCCAGACTTCTAACTTTTAATGTAATTCCTTCACAGATAATCCTGCTCGAGACACCAATGAAGAACATGTCGCAACCTTAGAAACTTTGAAAGGTATCAGCATCCTACATCGTACCACCGCGCACCTTCTAACCAATGAGAATGTTCATCAATGCGGTCTACTACTTCTTGATCGCTCTTCCATTCATGCAACAACTCCTCCAAGAAGAACTCGAATGCCTACCCGATCTTTAGCCCGCACTCGCATCTCCGACGATATTCTTCAAGGGCATATTGAATTCCATCGGGTACAGCAAATATTGACGAACTAGCTGATAGAGTAGCAGGAGAGCCTGCCATTGGTGAAATTCAGAGAGAAGAGGATAAAGAAGCTAGGATACAAATGATCCCGAAAGAAAGTGAAGGTAAAGGAAGGAGGGTAGGAAAAAAACAGATAAGGGAAGAGGAAGAAGAAGTGGAAAGAGAAGAAGAATAGAATATCGAGGGAGGCGAAAATAACTATAATGCTAGTCAAGAGGAAGACGAATCATTTGGCGAGATGTCTCCTAAAGGAACTAAGCTTCATGTCTTGCCTCATTTGAAACATATTATTATCAAACCTCCGAAGAAGACCACAGAAATGTGCATGTCGCCAATAATCGAGCCGACTCCTTCGGCCAGATCTTTTGGAGATATCTTCGGTTCCTTAAGTGACTTTGATATTTCCATTGGCAATCTCCTTAAGGATGGTTCTTCGAACTTCAGCTTTTCACCCAGGGATATCCTAGTTGAAGGTGGAGATACTCCATCTTCTCTTGCTTCCTAACATGGTTCGTAGAGTACTTAGGGAGTTTATAGACACTCTACACTGCACTTGGATTACCAAAACACATCCCTGCATTCATTTTCATTCCAAAATTTTAAAACTTATATATTATTTCTTCTTGTTTCAGGTACAATGGCAGGAGATATATACAACAAGCTCAGATATTGTGTTGGAGAATTAAAAGGGTGGACTACTGGCCCATATCTACTTCGTTCTAGCTATCGGGGCCGTCAAGAGACCGACGAGGAGAGATTTCAATGAATGGAGAAAGTGAGGGTGGCGGATGAAAACTGTCAGGTTGAAAAATAGAGCATGAAAAGGCAAGCCTAGGAGAAGCTGCCTTTTGACCAAAGTAAGCAGCATAAGGATTTGCACAGTCTCCACGGCTCTTCTTTTGGTGCTCCTCTTCCCTATACCTGCCCTAAATTCCTACGCATGATTAAACTTCAACCTCTTGCTCCCTAACTGTTGTAGTGCCCCTCACTCGAAGGGAGTCACTGTCCCTCCAACTCCTATCCTTACTCAATCATCTCGCATGTAGGATACTTTTCCAGACCTTTACTTGTATGGTGTTATGTTTGACTATGATATCCAAAACATTCTGAAGAAAGAAGCAGACCGGGAAGTCCAGCAGATACAGATGCTTATTGAATAGAGCTATGGCTGAAAGAAGCTCACTATGCCCTCTCCAAGGTCAATCGTATAAATCATATGAACATCAAGTCCTTTGAATCCGAGAAAAAGATTTATGATAGCCTCAACGAGGGGTACAAAGGATACTTGGAGAAGCTGAAGGCAGAGAGAGATGTTGCTCTAGGCTCCAAGGCCAAAATTGACAGCTTGATGGAAGAGATGAGGAAGGCACACACCAATTTCAAATTTATGCTGAAAGACCTATTGAAAACCACACATCAAGAGAGCAATGCCTTCAAGACATAGCTTGCCGAAAAATACTTGGCCCTCACCATGAAGGATGAGACTATCTAGGCTAAGGACAAAAACACTGATAAACAAGCAGCCGAGGTCCAAAAGCTTTATGCTAAAAATAAGAAACTTGCGAATGAGCTACTACTAGCAAATGGCGATAAATTGGATGCTAAAATAGAACATACAATAGTTGCACAAGATTCGAAGGAGCTTAGAGAGGAAATGGCAAAAGTGAGGGAAGTACTGAACAATACTCCCAAGCAATTTTTCGCTAAAGTGATTCAGCTTAAGAATCTAAAATGGCTGGGGAGTACATATGCCATAACTCTCGTTGATGATTAGGAAAATGTTTTGTGTCACTCAGAAGAAGTCAATGAAGGCCTCATCGAAGAAGAATTGATGGGAAAGTACCTCAACATGGATGATATAACAAAACTTAAGGAGGGAAAGGCTATTTTTGCTAACGAAGACCCGCCATTGTTGTTGTTGTTGTCGAAGCTTCCGTTAGTCCAAGTGCATCGAGTCGAGTAGAATCATCAACTCCAAAATCCAAGAAGCTGCCGAAAGATATTCCTATGACTAAGGGGCTAGCTCTTTAGACACTTTTATCGTTCCTAGCATTTGTGGCAACCACTTCCATCAAGGACTATATTACTCCCTTTATCGATCAACCCATCCAGTACTCACCCGAAGAAGGTGAAGTTTCCAAATCTCCTAGCCAGTAATCAAGCCTAAGAAAACATATTTATTTTATTTCACCAGTTCTTGAGAAGCTCCAATTCTCATGGGAGACAATTTCAAACCTTTACCATTCTGTTTGCCAACATGTAGGTCATTTGCATCTTCCTCTTCCACCACCAGCCGCTCAAGGTTTTGGTCCTACTGCAATATTAAACTCGCCAACCTCCGTCTTTGTAGGACTCAACAATCCTATCACTCCTCCTAGTTCTGACCTAGGGCCTGATTCTGAGAAACTAGCAACTCTGAAGAACCTGAAGGACGTGCCCTTGTCCTTGGAGGAAGGCATTACTATAACAAGCGCCACAGACTCGACCAATCAGATTATCATAGTGAAGAGATTGAGGATTGACTTTTTAAAGGTCTAGATCAAGAACGAGCCTGGAATCGAAAATCTGTCATGCACCTACAAGCTCCTCTACTAAACTTCCCCCAATCAAGCTGAAGTGCCTCAAGATTAAAACTTCTAATTCCCCTGTTGGGAAAATTGATGAGCCCCACACTACAACTGAGGGAGAGACCACCTAGTCTGAGGGCAACACTCCTAAAGAGGTAACAAATTAGGATGGATGAAAGCATAAAAGGTGACCAGACAACTCTAGTGGCATGGGCAGCAAGAGAGGGAAGAACAAGTAGTTATTTCGCACATGGAGGGGGTTTTGGGAAAGATAGGTAAGCGGTAAGCCACAAAGGAATTCTTTTTTCTAGTTGATTCTGGAGACTTAAAAAAATAGTTAATATAAGGAGAGCCAGCTTCAAGCAAGGCTATAGTGCGTTCCCAACATGAAAGGATAGTGAGTTTGTCCAAAGAGGATCAAAAGGGGTAGGGCAAACAAAAATTGCCTTGAAGCGAACTTCCACCTCTAACCATTTGGCGCTAACTGAGTCGTAGCAGATAAGCTTACTGAGTCAAATCTCTCACGACCTTTGTATATAAAAGCTCTAGTAATGAAACATCACTTTTCTTACTATAATCTTTGTTCCGTTTGCTATTTCGTACTTTTATATACTGTACCTACTTCAATACAACTGCTTGCATATGTAATATAATTTTTTGTATTGCAATTTATCCATATTATATATGTTTGTTTCTATGCACTGCTTTTATTTGCTGCAACTATGTGCATATAAGTAAAATTCCTATGATTTCTTTAATTATAATCCATTAGTCAGCCTCGTTTAGCGCTGTCTAAGTGCTCCATTTGGTGAAACTAAACTATAGCCTTTAGCTAATTATGTGGTTAATCTTATCTATGTCAGGTCGAGTTTCCTTCGACTATGAATGAGTTAAAAATAATTCAAGTTCCATGCTATTCCTTTTTTCTAAGGAATATGATTCGAACGTCTAACTTCTAACGTCCCAAATCTCATTGATAACCGAGCATGATCTGTGTTTTAATCATATAGGGCAAATTATCCAATTGCCCATAGTCCGATTATACCTTTTTGGCCATGATCTTGGACCGGAGGAGTCCAGTAATGCCTATTTTCAACCTTTGATGACTATCCTAGCTTATCATTGGCCAAGCGTGTCTTGTTAGGCTACAATCACAGCCACGAAGGTTTTTGATCGTACATTAGTTCAAATATCCAAGAACCGGTGCTTTTGGTCGCCAATCTCTGGGTAGCCGTTCCTAGTCTCACCTAGTTCTACGTGTTGACCGAGAGTATCTGCTGACCATCCTCGCTAAACCTCAACCTAGCGTATCCGGTTAGGTTGCAAGCGTGGTCTGTAGAATTTCATTTGTGCACTAATTTCTGTCTATGGAAGCTGGCGCTTTGATTAACCGATTCCAAGCATTCCTTCTTGACGTTGCCTAAACTTCAAGCAACGTCCAAAACTTGAAGGTCGGGTTCAAATTATCCAATCGACCCCTATGTGATTTTTCCTTCTTGACATTACATATCTCCAGGCAATGGCAAATACCTGAAGGTCGGGTTCGAATTATCCAATCGACCCCTATGTTACTCTCCCTGGTCCTAATCATAGAACAAAGGAGTTGGTTCTTTAGTGTCAAATTATCTGGTTAACCCCTAAAATTATACTTTCCATCCCTAATACTAGGACAGATGAGTTATAACTATTTTCGGGTTTTGGAATAACTGGGTCAAATTATCTGATCGACCCTTGTGATCTCCTCCCCAATTTGAATCCTGGACAGAAGGAGTTAGTAATTTCTCCGGGCATCCTAATATACAAGGCTGAATTATCCAATCATCTTTTGAAATTATACTCCCCGATCCTGATCCTTGGCTAGGGGTGTTTGTTCCTAAATATACTGCTAATCGTGTAGCATAGAATTTCGCTTACAAGAAATTGGTTCCATCAGTTCAAGAAGCTAATGGTATTTATATACAGAAAACGCAGCTAGTTTTTCCTTATTACATTACCTTAGAATACTTGGGTGGCTTATTAGTGAAAATAAATTAAATAGATCTAAATAAAATAGTGCTCTAGCAAGCTGCTATTCCATGCAAATGGAATCAAAATTCCATCGGCAATTGCTGGCTTGAACATTCCATCTCCAAGCTTTCACTCGATTGCATATGGACATTCCCAATTTGGACCAAGGGCCCACATACCTGGGAGAACTCATTTCAGAACAAGGTCCCCTGCCTCGAAAGTATGGTTGCGGACATTGGTGTTAAAGTGTCGTTCACCTCTTTTCTAGTGAGCAGCTACCCTAGATTTCGCTTCTTCCCTCTTCTCGTCAACCAAATCGAGGGACTCAAGCAAGAGTTTCTCATTTACCTTTGGATCATAAAACATTAAATAATGAGTTAGGACTTCCAATTCTATTAGGAGCAAAGCCTCTGATCCATATGCCAAAGCGAACGACGTATATCATATGCAGACTTTTGAGTCATCCTATAGGTTCACAATGCTAGTGGAAGCTCATCAACCCAATTACCTTTGGCTTCCATTAACCATTTCTTTAAAGTGGACTTGATGATTTTACTCACCACCTCCAATTGTCCATTCGCCCATGAGTGTGCACTGTTGAAAAGCTCATCTCAATCCTATACCAGTTGCAGAAATCCTTAAACTCGATACTTTAGATGTAACACCTCATGTTTTTACGGTAATTAACTAAAAAGGGAATTAATTAATTAACAAATAGTAAATATTGAAAAATTAGACTTTTACAAATTTTGGAATTTTGCTACGAAACTTATACCATTAGATTCGTAATGAGTTTTTGGTCAATTTTCATATATAAAGTTTTCCAATCGGAGTTCAAACGAAAAAGTTATGAGGGTTTGAATTTTCATAGTCGAAAATAATTATATATGTATTTAAGAAAAGAATTTGAAATTAATTAATAATTGATTAACACCATTAAAGTTAATGATAACTTAACATTTAAGAAAAATTAATTAAGGTTGAAGTTAATGCTGGTTAACGTTAATTGTAGAATGGATGGAAATAAATCAATCAAAATAAGGGAATGCCCAAGAATGCACTGATTTGGCCTAGCCAGGTTGAACCAAACCATGCCCAGGTTGACCTAAGGTGGTCGACCTAAGGTGGTCGACCAAGGATCATAGGTGGTCGACCCTCACTAGGTTGATGGGGGTTGTAAAATATGGCTGCATGACCCAGATTTGATAGAGCTTGATCCGACGGTTAGCGCTGATTTGAACCTCTATAAATTAGGACCTAGGACTTCACTTCCAACTCATTATTTTTCTAATGAGCAAGAAGCTCTGCCATTTTCCTTTCTCCTCCAAAATTTTATAATACACTGAAATAGATCAAGATTGCATGGATTTGGAGAAGAATAGAAAAGAACAAAGGATAGGAAATAGGTTCAAATCAGATTGTTATATCAAAGGTAAACTTTTAGATCTGGTTCTAACTAATAAATCTAAATCTCTTTTCCCTATTCAATTTCTAATGAGATATCTATAAATATAGTCTGTGGATCTGATTAGGGAGTCAAAAAGTGCAGAATACAGATAGCAGAGTGAGATCTGGATTAGAACTAGAGATTTGGAAGTGCTAATTAAAGGTGAGTAGGAATATTATATATCTTTATATAATATTAGATTATATTATTGCTGATCTATTCCTATATGCACGAGTTTGATAATTTTATTTTAATTGAATTCATATATGTGAAATGTTGAAGACTATAAAATTGCCTATACGTATTTACTGATAATTATAGAAGCGTAATAATTAGATTTTAATTCTTTAATTGTGAAATGATTTTAATTATAAATTTTACATCAGATTAGTTAACTTAAAACAAATGAATTGAGATTTCATTTTATTTGATATTGGTGATTGAGACTGAAAATAAAGATAATTGGACTTTTGTGATTTTAGTGATATTTTAATTCATTAGAATATATATTATTGTAAGAGGATTTCCATATACTGTCAAGCTTAAATTTAGCAAAAGTGTGATGGTTGAAATGACAAGGAACAAATATATGACTATTAAAGAAAGAGATGTACAAAATAAAGGTAGTTACTGTATTTTGTACTATCTATTTCAAAAAATAAAAAGAGAACTCCTCGTAATTACAAATATCACACAAACCACCTCTTTATGACAAAATATGGAAATTTACTATGTAATAGTTAATTGTTAAAGTTTAGATTTCAAATTTAAAATGTAGTAAATCCCGAAGGTGTAATGTATAAATAAGAATGTAACTAAAAAGTTAATAAAGTGAAAACCAATAAAAAAAGAAGTCTGAGTAATATGCAACAAAAAGAAGTAGGAAATGAAATGGATTAAGTCTGATAATTGAATGAAATGGATTAAGTCTGATAATTGAATGAAATGGATTAAGTCTGATAATTAAATGAAATGGAATAGAAATCGAAGTTAAACTAATGAATGTAGTAGCAATGATATTGATGATAGAAAATGAGAAGCGGTAAATGAATTTGATAAGTGAAAAGCTAAATGCATATTAAAACGAAGACCTAGGTCAAACATAAAAGATGTGGAGGCAGTAAAGAAAATGTAAGAAGAATAAATATACATGAATATGAAATATGTATATTTGTAGCCTCGGATATGCGTTTATGACGAGTGTGAATAATTATAAATTGTCTGTTATAATTATTGAAAATAAGTGACTTAAGGTCATTAGACTGGGTTGGGGTGGTAGAAACATAACAAATCAGTAGGACCTGTAGAGAGTATACACTTGCGTGTAGATGAAGGGATATCCTTAAGTCTATGGGTGCTTGGAAAGGAACCTTCGTAATTGCAGGCAATGGGCAGACCTTTTATGAATGGCAAGATTGTACCGGCACTAGTAGTCCACTCTAAATTTTTCCGAAGAGGGTATTGCCGTGATTGCACTAGGCAATCTAAATGGACGATGGGTGAGATCATACTTATGCAATAGCGCATGAAAAATTCTGGCATGCGTAGGTACCAAACGAGTTGCAACACGGTGCGCAAATGGCTGTTGTACGTGGGTACCAAAGCCAGGGTTGATTCAATTGGGTTATGCACCGCCACCGTTGTTAGTTAGTATGTTTGATAGGACAAGGCTAGTTAACCCCATAGAAATTCCTTCAAAACACGAACAGAATGGAGGTGTGTGGGGCCGGAAATCCACGATATATGAAGCGGGTAAAGGTGGAAATTTATAACGACCCCACCACGATGCCTAGTTTAGCAAAGAACATTACAAGTAATGTCATCTGCTAATCCGAAGAATACGGCTTGCTAAGGGTGATCGAATGTGAGTATATCTTTATACTAACACTGACACGTTATATATATCTTTTCCACTTAAAATCTGCACTGAATATGATGTGTACAGTATTAATACAAAGTAATAGACGCGCCGATTTTTCAGAATTAGAATAATGTATAATATAAATAACAGTCACAGATCACCGTGGAATAAAATCTCAACCTATACATATACAAATTTTGAGTTTACAAAATGAAATACTAAACTCAATTAATGTACAGGTTATGGTTTTCTAATCTTAATTATACATCTCAATTTCAAACAAAATTCCTAAGCGATATAACCAAATATCAAAGGTCCAACTTCTTCTAGCCCAACCATCCATAGGTCTACTCGTCTTGTAACCTGAAACTTTTGGTCTGAACCAAGCAAAATAACACTCGGGTCAGACTATCTCTAAATATCCAATAGGGTGGGAACATAATATAACACAAGAATAAACAACATATAAGTAAATACAGATATCCAGGATATAACGGGTTAGTAAATTAATTTAACTCAGAACAGGGTTATAATTTAAGTCACAAACACGAACTAGTCACTAAACACAGAATAACAAAATTAACTTAACTTAGCATCCATCATAAGACACAAGAATATATATTTATTTCACGAACACAAGACACAAGAATATATATGTTTATTTCACGAACATAGAATAGTTACAGAATCCAATTTCCAGAATCTATGAGATCTTACTCGAAACGATCGCAATGATCATACTCAGGCCCCGTTGCAAATAAACAAATAATATTGTATCACACGAACCAATCAGATACCGTGGATCGTACACAGGATGTGAATCACAGAATCACAAAGCGATCTCAAGGATAATAGACATTACCGAATCTTTCAAATTTATTTTAGATTATTACACTTGATAAGAAATCCAGGAGTAAACTTCCTAAGGGTCTAGCAACCACTTGCCACACACCAGAAGTGAGTAAACTCTAAAGTGCCAAATACTATCACCTTCAGTAATCACTAGAATTTAACCAATACGTCCCATACTGTATGGTGTAATCCAAGTATTTACTAAAAGTTAGTAAATATCACTTGTTACGCATACCATCGGAAAACCTGAATTATATTCTCTTCCAGATCTCGCAACCACTTGGCGCACAATCAAAGAGAACACAACTCTAAAGTGCTAACTACTTAACCTATAGTGATCACATGAACTTAACAAAAGTATTCCATACTACCCGGTGAAATTCACGCATTCACTAATGGTTAGAAAATTCCACTCAAACGTTTTATTCAATGAGTTTATGCTATATTCAACGAAGCGTTGTACAAAAGCATTTAAACCAATCGATAATACTAAGTCAATTATTAGCACTGCCCACATTATAGAACAAAGGTTCTCAAAATATATTTTTTCTCTTTGATTTTCATTGTTTAAAACACTTGTTAATTTTTTGGTTCACAAATCTATTTATTATCTCCAAAAACATTTATTATAAAACCAAGATTTTTCCATGTTCCCAAAACCATATTAATGATTAAAATTCTAAGAATTAATATGGTTCCTAAATTATATTATCCTGTTTCTCAAAAGATACATAAACTTATTTCCACATTTCCAAATTCCACAACTATTTTACTGACACGCTTTATTATATAAAACAATTTATTGTTTAACAAGGTGAAATATTCATTTAAATTAGAATATTCCATAGACTCAAATTATTCTAAGATTTCACTTAATTTCACAAATTTATTTTAAATTTCCATATGTTATATTATTCTCAAAACCATATTTAATTACTCATCCAAATCCATTTTGATATACATCTCTATTTATTTCATTTAACTCAAATTTAGGGTTTAAAGATCTTTAGTTTTGACTACCTAAATCTCATACAAAACTTAAAACATGAAAGTTATAGCACAAAGTCTAAGTTTTCAAAACTTCAAGAATTATTAAATTCATTTACGTAATAAAAAAGTTATGGCCAAAACAATTTCTCATAATTAAATTTATTAACATTGTTTTTCATTGACAGGCCAACGATAAGAAATGAGTTTTTGACCATTTAAACTTCAAAATTATGCAAAACACAAAACATAAAAGTTGTAGCATGGAGTCTAATATTTGTAGAACATCAATAATTATTGAATTCTGATAAGTAACGAAAAAGTTATTACCATTTTAATTTCAGGTTCCAACTTAGCAAATACAAAGGACAGAGCAACACTATTAGATTCAAACTTGATTTCACCCCATTAAATAGTAAAATTTCAAAAAGTCATCAAAAGAAATCTTGTAGATAATTGAAAGATCTTTCTACCACAAAAGATTAAGTCATTTGGGATTAGTTACCTTATATTATTGTTATTTTACTACAACGATTTTTACACCAAATTTCTAGCAAACAATAATCAAACAATAACTTCAATTTCTATCTAGCAAACTAGGGTTTTCACAATTAAATCCATAAAATCTATTTTGATTTCAGAAATTAAGCGTGGATATAAAAGTAGATTTTGTAAGTTACAAAATAACTCACCTTATATAGCCTTGTTATTATTCTACTTTGTCTTCTCTAGTTTGTTATTGCTCTTCTTCTTCCTTAAATTTACCCCAAAACTTCATCGACAACAAAAATGCACAACTCAAAAACTATGGAGAATTAACACAAACAAATTTGAGGATTGATATAATATGTATTGAGTAACATACCTAAATTTTCCTGGAATTTATTGCAATTTATTTGATTTTTAAAGACCAATTCTTCAACCTAGCGCTTGAGTTTTTTTATTTCTTTTGGATTGTTTGGTTTTGAGAAAGATAAGTTTTGGTTTTAGCTTTTGAGAATTGTACGTAAAATTTTCTCAATCTACTGACCTAGAGAAAATTAGCTAAGTGTTAAAATGGGTTGTCAATCCTCTAAAGCCCAAAACCTTCTTTTAATTTGTTTAACCATGAATTAGAATTTGCACAAACACATTTTAACTCAACTTCAATATTAATTATCTCCTAGGTTAAGAAATATAAAACTTTATTTGAATACAGTAAAAATAATTTCATCGACTAAGCTTTACAATAAGCTAATAAAACATAAATTTAATGATCATTTGACCCTTCATTTTATTTATTGAAAAGGACACTTTTAAGCTTATGCTAAAATATGAAAACATGGTAATAAATCAATTTAACCCCAAAAACCATACTTTCTTTACCATTAAAAATCATGAACTATTTCTAAATCATTATCACAATTTTATACAAGTCTTATACCAATAAATTCACATTAAAACTCATTTTAACCATATTTTCTCTAAATCTCAATATTAAGGAGAAAACACTAATTTATATTTTAACAACTTTTCTAACATTATTTATGATTGGTATTTAGTTATATTCAAAATAGAATTTGAAATTCCCTTTTAAGAAGTGAAACTCATTTCTTAATTAAATTAATTCAATTATTCACAAAACTTGATTTGATTTCGCTTTTAAATTTCACAAATCACAATTTAGAATTAATTATCCATAACTAGATTTAATTAATTAGGTAACCAACAACAGGGTTGTTTCAAAATCCCTGAAGAATACATAACGTTATGGACTGTAGGTCATTGGTGCGCACTATAGGATTTCCTCGAGTGATACGGCAATGATGATGCAGCGAGGTGATGAATCGTTATGAGGTGTTGAGCGATAGATACTAGTGGGAATAGTATCTAGGTCCATTAGTAGACGTTAGGATATATATACTTATATATATAGATCTATATCTACATGGTGTAGATGTGAACGGTTCGTATTCAGCGATGTAGTCGTAACGACTAGTGATAAATCTAACATAACAAGAAATGGTGAACAATCGGCATAAGCCATTGTTATGTATAAGATTTATAGTTTACCAGTCATCAGAAGGTTGTTTTGATGCCCTCCTCGTTACAACCCACATTATTTAGAAGGGCCGATACTGGTATTGTTTTGGAGCAGTAGTCTGGCTAAGGCACTTGACATTTGAGGTGTCAATTCTGGGTCAGTGATTATTATATCTATTTCATTTACTTATTTCTGGTATGAGTTATTACCATTAGTGCTCTGATATAGCTACTCTTTTGCATGATAACAAACCAACGATCCGTATTTTAATGGACTTGGGTTTTCGGGTTAGTGAAAATCTAGGCCAACTGGAGTGTGGGTTGTCACATTTGGTTTCAGAGTATAGGTTAGTCAATTCTTGAAATATTAGGAAATGTTGAGTAAACGTATTTGTATTTTGACTATAAATATAAATATAGTATATTCTAAAATCCTTAGAAGTCCACCTATAGAGTAATTGCATATGAAAAAATCCCTAAAACTGGATGGTACATGACTCCCTAGTCGGGCCTTGATAGCCCAATGATTGCTGACCCCGTTTTGATTGCTGATTTATGGTGTACAATGGGTCTAGATAAAGGGAAAATAAGAACCCATATGTCACAAATAGTAGAAGATGGAGAAGTTTCTAAAGAAAAGTGTGAAATGGTCACTCCTAATTAATGATTGGATTTTTGGATTTGGAAAGAAGGATGTCTTGAAAGAATAGTTAGAATTCCACTTTGAGACCAACCTAATAATAAGAAGTTATTCGAAAATGAGAAAAAGCATAAATTGTATACTTTAAAAGGACTTTTAACGAAAAAGTAAGTATTGAATTTTGGAAAAACATACATAATATTTAGTAAAGGTCTTGTAAGAATATATATGTATAGCTAATTTGATTTCAGTAAAGGAAATTTTATAAGAGGCTGTTTTCTTTTGAAAAGAAATTATAGAGCAACATAGCTCACGAATCTTTCTATATAATGAAAGTTTTTAAGATATAAAAATATTTTTATGGGTGGAAAATATGGGTGGTATAGGTCTGGAATAGGTAAATGGTATGGAAAAGAAGACTTAGGGTCTTAAAAATTAAGCTGTAAGTGGCTGCACTACAATAGTTTAAGAGAAAAATGGTTGGAATTAGTGCAGTTTGGCTGAAGAATTGAGTAGTAGGAAGTTAGGAAGTATAAATTAAAGAGAGGTTTGAGTTATTGTAATTAGGTTGGGATTTGACATATCTTAATTTATTGGAATGAAAAGAGATAACAAAATAAATTTTTATGAATCAATCAAGTTATAAATAAATGTTTTTTGTTTGAAATAATGAGGAATGTAAATGCAAAGGAAGAGATATACAAAATATCGGAAATTATGTATTTTGTACCGTCTTTTTCAATAAAAAATGAAATAAAAATTCCTTATAATTTCACACAAAACATGAATCCTCTTTTAAGCGATTCATAGAGAATTATAGCATTAACGATTCCACTTGGAGGAAAAGTAGTTCCAATGCATTAAAATATAGGATCCTTAAGTATAATAAAAAGTGTTAGTAAATTATATTAAAACAATGCTAGTAACCTAATTAGAGAAGCAGAACAAAGGAAAATGGACATTTTCCTTTGCTATGCACATTTATTTCTAGTGTCTGTTTGAAGTCCCTCTTTCATTATGTTAGAAACACTTCCAAATATTGGATGTAGGTTGAGTATGAGATGTAAGAAGAATGATAGGATGGAATTTGTCCTTATCTACTCATGTTTTTATAATTTAAAAGTTATAAAAGATGTTTTGGAAACATGTAAATTATATTTTTGGAAGAAACGGTTTGGTGAAATAAATAAGTTTTTGGAAGAAAAACTGAATAAATGGTTGAACTAAAAATCCCAAATTTTTAATAAGAGTTAGAATAGTCTTTACAAGAAAAAGCTGATTTGATTTTAAACTTAGAATTGTTAACATTCTCTTTTAAAGTTTAGTGCATAAGTTAAATTCAAAAATCTTAAAATGTAAGTTTTGAAAAGTGTTAAGAAGCCAAGTATTTTTGAATTTAATAAAAAGCTTCTAAGTAGCACTTTTAAAGAAAGGAGTTTTAGGATTAAATATTTTTTTAAATGAAGTTTTAATAAAGACCAAACTAGAATTTTAAATATGGGGTAGATAAGAGTTCGTGTCTAGGTGAGACGGGGAAAAGAATAAGGTTACGAAGGAGAAAGCAATGACTACTTTTGGAATAGTAACAAGGAATCCACGCAGAGTATGAAGGACACTAGAAGTGCCTAGTGATGTTATGTTGATATGCGTGTAAGCCATAAAGTGGGTATTAAAGTTATATCTATAAGTTTTAGACATGCTTGTAGGAGGCTTATAGATAAATGAAATACCATGGACTGAGGATACTATCAAAGAAATGTGATTAAGAGAAGATATTAACAGATAGTAATGGGATAGTAAACACACATGAAGGATATTGGTAGACCTAAGTTGGGGAAGCAAGAGAGGAAATTGAAAAGGTTATTTCCCCAAGCTTAGTTGCCATTTAATATGAAGATTTCATAGACTTTATTTCTTATCCATTACAGTGAGAAGAGGCATAGTTATTTCATAATTGGTATGAAATGGAAAAGATTAATAGACCCTATTCTTCGGAAGTAATAAAGGAAGGATAAGGTATGAAGGTTGTTGTAGAAGGATGGCATGTTAGGAAGGTTCATTCTAGTAGAGATAGTAGTTAGTAGTGTTGTGTTTCCTTCCAGTGTTAATTTTTATTTTCGTGGGCTATAAGCTTTAGTTGTTGCTATGAACTGCGTTCGTTTAGGGAATTTTTTATGTGTTTTCTAGGTGGATCGCAATGATTTGAGAAAACAATAAAATAAGGAAATTCAGGGAGCCACTTAACTAATGTGAGGGAAAAGAAAATATTTGAAACTGGAAGTTAAGTAATAAATTATGAAAGTTTATTTAACTAACTACTAAATAAAAGAAAATTGAAACATATGGGTTTCAGAAAGAGTGGGAATTTTCGGAAGATAAATTTCAGTAGATAGAGGACAGGGGTCTGGAGAGTTGAGCCACGGGTCAATGTTCCTATTCCTCGAAGGCTGAAATTTAAAATTCAACATGTGTGCTGGTTGATATTAATAAGAAAGAAAAGTTTTTGAGAACTTAAAATTTTACCATCTAATTGAGTTGAGTCCACTATAGGCGATGAACTATTTGCTAAACCCTGATATCAGAAATAAGGAAAATTATTTATAAAATATAATTATATATTTTGAAAAAGAAAAGATTTATGAAAAATTTACTTATGAAAAGTTTTCATTATTAAAATATACATCTCTTTGAAAAGGTTTTAAAAGTTAAGGATTTTAAGTTTTAGAAATTTTAAAATACCGTTTCCTGACATTGGGGAATAGTGGGTAAGTTGATTAGTGTAGATTTTACTGCATAGCGGTAGTTGCAGTAAAATGGATACGTTGAGCGACAAGGAAGTTTTTTTGTCTATTGAAGATTTTCTGAGATACCTTGTCTGTGAGTGAAACTAAAAAGATGATTTTTGAGAACATCAATGTTTTTGAACTTTAAATAAAAGTTACTTATGCAAACAATGCTTGGGAATGTGGGAAAAGGATTTGGGGCAAAGGAATAGATCCTAAAGTACAGTTGAAAGAGGTTACATAAGAAGATGATGGAAATATGGAATTTTCCATCTAGACCCTTTCCAAGCATAATAAGATAGGTTTAGAAAACTGGATTTTTTTTAAATTCGGATGCTATTAATGATGTGCTAAGAAATTGGATGGTAAGAATTGGATGAAAAATGGGCTAAACTATGCTTCTACTCATAGAAGTATGGGAATATTTGGATGAAAAACCATTTTTGATATTTCAAAAAGTTTCATTCATGTAGAACTGGCAGTATATTTAGGATGATAGCACCATATTTTCGAAATTGATTTAAAAAGGAAATCATTCATATAGGAGGCGCCAATTAGAAATTATAGTTCATGCATATCAAATGTATTATGATGCACCATCCACAAGTACATGGATTTTTTGCAAAATTGGTTGCACACTAATTGATTGTTAGTGTAGAATGGATGTGTTGGTTTACATGTTGGAACCCTTGCGGAATTTTGAGGACAAAATTCATTTAAGGGGGAGAGGATGCAACACCTCGCATTTTTACGGTAATTAATTAAAAAGAGTATTAATTAATTAATAAATAGTAAATAATGAAAAATGGTATTTTTACAAACATTGGAATTTGGTTACGAAACTTTTACCATTGGATTCGTAGCGATTTTCTGGTAAATTTTCATTGTAAACTTTTCCAATCGGAGCTCAAACGAAAAAGTTATGAGTGATTGAATTTTCGTAGTTGGAAATAATTATATACGTAATTAAGGAAATAATTTGAAATTAATTAATTAATGATTGATTAACACCGTTAAAGTTAATGGTAATTTAAAATTTAAGAAAAATTAATTAAGGCAAAAGTTAATGTTGGTTAACGTTAATTGAAGAATGGATGAAAATAAATCAATCAAAATAAGAGGACGCACAAGAATGCACTGATTTGTCCTAGGCAGGTTGACCCAGACCATGCCTAGGTCGACCTAGGGTCATAGGTGGTTGACCCGCACTAGGTTGATGGTGGCTGTAAAATATGGCCGCTTGGCTCAAACTTGACGGAGCTAGATCCGACGTTTAGCGCTGATTTGAAACTCTATAAATTAGGACCCAGGCTGCACTTCCAACTCATTATTTTTCTAATGAGCGTGGAAGCTTTGCCATTTTCCTTTCTCCTCCAAATTTTCCTAATACACAAAAATAGATCTAGATTGCATGGATACACTTTGGAGAAGAATAGAAAAGAACAGAGGATATGAAATAGGTTCAATCAGATTGCTACATCAAAGATAAACTTTTAGATCTAGTTCTAATTAATAAATATAATTCTAAATCTCATTTCCCTAATCCAATTTCAAATAAGATCTATATAAATATAGTCTGTGGATCCAAATAGGGAGTCAAAAAGTAGAGAATACAGATAGCAGGGTTATATCTGGATTAGTCTAGAGATTTGGAAGTGCTAATTAAAGGTGAGTAGGAATATTATATATCTTTATATAATATTAGATTATATCATTGAAGATCTATTCCTATATGCCTAAGTCCAATAATTTTATTTTAAATGAATTCATATATGTGAAATGTTGAAGACTATAAACTTGCTTATAAGTTTTTAATGATAACTACAAGGGCGTAATGATTAGATTTAATTCTGTAATTATGAAATGATTTTAGTTTTCAGTTTTATATTGGATTAGTTAACTAAAGACATAATGAATTGGGATTTCATTTTATTTGATATTGGTGATTGAGACTGAAAATAAAGTTAATTGGACTTTTGATATTTTAGTGATATTTTAACTCATTGGAATGTATATCATTGTAAGTGGATTTCCATATACCGTCAAGTTTAAATTTAGAAAAAGTGTGATGTTTGAAAGTACAAGAAATAAATATATGACTATAAAAGAAAGAGATGTACGAATTAAAGGTAGTTACTGTATTTTGTACTGTCTGTTTCAATAAATAAAAAGAGAACTCCTCGTAATTACAAACATCGCACAAACCACCTCTTTGTGACAAAACATGGAAATTTACTATGTAACAGTTAATTGTTGGTGTTCAGATTCCAATTTATTAAAATGTAGTAAATCCTAAAGGTGTAATATTTAAATAAGAATGAATCTAAAAAGTTAATAAAGTGAAAACCAATGAAAAAGGAAGTCTGAGTAATAGGCAAGAAAAAGAAGTAGGAAATGAAATGGATTAAGTCTGATAATTGAGTGAAATTAATTAAGTCTAATAATCGAATGAAATTGATTAGGTCCGATAATTGAATGAAATGAATTAAGTCTGATAATTGAATGAAATGGATTAAGTCAGATAATTAAATGAAATGAAATAGAAATCAAAGTTGAACTAATGAATGTAGTAACAACAATATTGATGATAGAAAATGAGAAGCGGTAAATGAATTTGATCAGTGAAAAGTAAAATGCATAGTAAAATGAAGACCTAGGGTCAAACATAAAAGATATAGGGGCGGTAAATAAAATGCAAGAAGAATAAATATACATGAATATGAAATATGTATATATGTAGCCTCGGTTATGCATTTATAACTAGTGTGAATAATTATAAATTGTCTGCTATAATATAGAGAATAAGCGACTTAAACCCATTAGACTGGGTTGGGATGCTAGAAATATATCCAATCTATAGGACCCGTGGAGAGTATACGCTTGCATATATATGAAGGGATACCCTCAACTATATGGGTGTTAGGAAAGGAACCTCTGTAATTGCAAGCAATGGGCGGACCTTTTACTGATGGTAAGACGTACCAGCACTAGTAGTCTGCTACAAATTTGTCTGAGGAGGGTATTGCTTTGATTGCATTAGGAAATCTAAATGGACAACAGGTGAGATCAGACTTATGCAATAGGGCACGCAAAAGGCGGGCATGCCCCGGTACCAAACAAGTTACAACAAGGTGCGAAAAAGGCTGGCATACGTGGGTACCAAAACTAGGGGTAGGAGTTGCATATTTAGCGAGCTTATCATCGGTCCCTTGCGGTCAACGGGAAGGACAAGGTTACATCTAACCGATATCTTCAGCTTGCTAGGATTGATTCAGTTGGGTTATGCATCGCCATAGTTATTTGTTTGTCTATTTGATAGGGCAAGGCTAGTTAACCTATACGGAGATTCCTTCAAAACATGGATGGGGTGTAGGTGCATAGGGCCAAAAATCCACCATATAGTAAGTAGGAAAAGGTGGAAATCTCCGGAGAATACAGGACCTTAAGGACTAAAGGTCGTCAGAGCACACTATACGATTTTCTCGAGTGATACGACGATCATGATGCAGTGAGGTTATGAATCCTTATGAGGTGCTGAGTGATAAATACTAGTGGGGATAGTATCTAGGTCCATTAGTGGACGATGGGATATATATACTTATATGTGTGTGTGTGTGTGTGTGTGCGTGCGCGCGTGCGCTATAGATGGGAACAGTTCGTATGCAGCGATGTAGTCGTTACGACTAGTAATAAATCTAACATAACAAGAAGTGGTGAACAATCGACATAAGCTAGTGTTATGTATAAGATGTATAATTACCAGTCACCAGAACGTTGTTCTGACTCCCTCCTCATTACAAACCACAGGATTTATAAGGGCAGGTACTGGTATTGTTTTGGAGTAGTGGTCTAGCTGAGGCACTTGACATTTGAGGTGCCAATTCTGGGTCAGTAATTATTATGATCTATTTTATTTACTTATTTCCACTGTGAGTTATTACCATTAGTGCTTTGATATAGCTTCTCTTTTGCATGATACCAAACCAATGATCCGTATTTTAGTGCACTTCGGTTTTTGGGTTAGCGAAAATCTCAGCCTAGTGGAGTGCGGATTGTTACATTAGAACTGAGTCCCGTTGTCTACTATAATCTTTTGAGATACTCTGAACCTGCATATGATGTTCTTCATCGTGAAGTTGATCACCTTTTTCTTTGTGACCATGGAAAGCGGTTCCGATTTAGCCCACTTTGCGAGATAATCCACCGCAACTATTGTGAAGTTTGCTTCTCCTTCTGCCATCGGTAGCACCCCAATAATATTAATTTCCCAAACCGCAAATGGCCACAAACTAACCATTTATGTAAGCTCTGTAGATGGGGATCTTGGAATCTTTGCAAATATCTAGCAACGGTCGCAGCATTTGGCACAATCAACTGTATCTTGATTTATTGTTGGCCAGAAATATCCATTGCGAAGCTCCTTTTTGCCAAAGTTTGCCCCCTCCCCCCTCCCCCAATATGGTCATTACAACTACCCTCATTGACTTCAATGAGGATTTCCTAGCCTTATTCGTTGTTACACACCGAAGCAAGGGGGTAGACAATCCTCTTCGGTACAGCACTTCTTCTTGCATCATGAACCGAGTTGACTTTTGAAGGAGTTTCTTCCGATCATTCATGACTCTTGGGAGAGTTCCCTTGAGTAAATAATTCTTAATCGGAGTCATCCATGATTCCTTTTCCTCCATGGTCTTCAAAATCCACTCGACATTCATTTGATCGATATCGAAGACATTAAAACCTCCACTGGAACTAGACCCATCACATGTGCCTCTCTAGAACTAGCAAGCTAAGCTAACGAGTCAGCTTTTACATTCTCCTCTCTAGGGATGTACATAATCGTATAGTGCTATATGTCATCCAAAAGCTCCAGTGCTTTCATCGGGTAAAGAGAAAGCCTCGCACCCTTAGCCTCGTATTCCCTTTTCACTTGACAAATCACTAATTGGGAATCACTGAATATATGCAGGATCCTTATCTTTAGTTCCTTCGCTATATTTAGTCACGTTATTAACGCCTCGTAATCAGCCTCATTGTTAGTTGCGGGAAATTACAACTTCAGCGCATAACAAATCGACCGTCCTTCCGAAGTTACGAGCAATATTCCTGCACCTAAACTATGTTCGTTAGAAGCTCCATCCACAAATAATGTCCAATGAGAAAGTGTAGCCATATCATCCTCCTCTTCACCATCACGTGTGGTAAACTCGGCAATGAAATCCGCTAGTACCTGGCCTTTTTTCGCTCTCCTCGGGTGGTATATCATACTGACTCAACTATATATTCCACTTCAGTAACCTTTCTAAACTTTTGGGTCGGTATAACACCTACTTTAAGGGTTGATCTGTCAGCACTTTAATCGGATGAGCCTGAAAGTATGGCCGCATCTTTCTCGATATAATTAACAAGCAATATGCAAGTTTTTCCAACCTTGGGTAGTTTTTCTCAACTCTAGCAAACCGGTCTTTGAATCCTCAACTCCTCATGCATTAATGATGCGCTTAGTACATGAGTAGACACTACCAAATGAATGAACAAATCCTCTTCATTGGTTTGGACAGAACATGTGGAGTCCCCATGTGCCTCAACAACTCCTCGAAGGCATTCTGACAGTCTTGTTTCCATTCAAATTTCTTCTTACCCTTTTCGAGGGCATTGAAGAATGGTATGCACTCATCATTCTCCCTTGAGATGAACCGACTCAAGGTAGCAATCTTTCCATCTAGGCTTTGTAACGCATTCATGGTCAGGGCTCTCACATTCCTTAAGGCAAAAATCTACTCCGGATTATCCTCTATGCCCCTTGCATTCATGATAAATCCTAGAAATTTTCCCAATGCGACTCCAAAAGAACATTTTAACAGATTTAGCTTCATTCCATACTTTCGCAAAACTTCAGACAGCTCTGAAAGATTATCCAAATGGTTCCACGATAGCCATGATTTCACAAGCTTATCATCCACATATACTTCCATCGTCTATCTGATTGAGTCCTAAACATAGAACTTACCAATCATTAACACGTGGTTCCAGCGTTCTTTAGACCGAATGGCATTACTCATGAACAATACAATCCAAAATCCATTATAAAGCCGGTGTGCTCCTAATCTTGTATATGCATCGCTATCTTGACATATCCTAAATAAGGATCTATAAATGAGAGAACCTCATGTCCTGCAGTCCCGTATACCAGTTGGTCGATCCTAGGCAAGGGATAGCTATCCCTTGGGCATGCTTTAATCAAATTAGAATAGTCAATACATTTTCGCTAATTTCCATTTGATTTCTTGACCAATACGGGGTTTGATACCCACTTCGGGTATAAAGCATCGTGGATAAAGTCATTTTCCATCAACTTATCCACTTCCTCCTTTAACGCATCGGATCGCCTCAAACCTAGACTACACCTCTTCTGCTTCATCGATGGAAACCTTGGATCCACATTCAGTGGATGATACACTACCTTCGGCGATATCCTGCACATATTCAAATGAGTCCAAGAAAATACCTCCAAATTCCCTCGAAAGAAATTAACTAATTCCTTCCTTAGTCCAATGCCGAGCAAAGACCCAATCTTGAGAGTCCGAGAAGGATCATCCATATCGATTGGAACATCAACCGTCGATTCGTCCAGTGTTGCCCGCACTTCCTCTGATTTCTTCCTGGGATCCATAGACTTATCGAACCTGTTGTGGTTGGCCGGGGCTTGGGCTATAATTGCAATGCTTTTGGATTCTAAGTGCAAACAGTCTTCCATACATTCTAGCCTTTTTCCCGTCGCTTCACTTCCATTAGCTCCACGATATAACATTCCATTTCCGTGCTTTGGTCTCCCCTTAGTGATCCAACCTTATTTTCCATAGGGAATATCATGATTAAGCTCTAAGGAACTAGTTGCAACGAACCGTGTTTTACATATCGAGGGATCGTAAAATATTTTATTTTACTCGTATGAGGTTGTACGACTCTAAGATTTTGGGAATTGACTCTTAGGGACATTTTTCACATCTATGATTTTTTTCCGAATTTCTATGTGACAATTTTGACCCTAAAAATATTTTTTGGACTATATATTTTGATAGGAGCTGAATTAGGGACTCAAGCTACTTCCATTGCTTCAAGATGATGGTTTCCCATTCCGTAGAATGGTCATAATAGAAAAACGGATGAGACGTTTGACAGTTATGGCAACTTCTAGTATTGGTTGCTGATTGACGGTTTTAGTGGGTAATTAACTAAATTCATGCTTAGGCCTAATAACCCACTTCGAATTTTGTGCTATTAGGAGGTTGTAGGAACTGACCTAACTCATTTCCTTCTTCGATAAAATAGATCTAAACCTCCATTAGCCCTAATTTCACCAAAAATCACACATTTCCTTACTAATCTTAGCTAAATCATTGATTAGAAAGGGGAATAGCATAAGGAAACTTAAGATTATCATTTTTGTTGATTTCGGTTCATCTCCTATGTTGTTTACTTTAGATTTTAGGAGAAAAATTGGTATTTTAGATATTTGGTGAGTGGTTCTCGATCTCTCACCCATCTATACTTGTTTATGTAGTTAAAATGATTGTCTTAAACATATTTTTGGATCTAAAATGGTTTTTTAACTTTAACCACTAGTTCACATATGCTTATCACCAAAAATTAGAGATTTTGAAATGATTTTAGAGATGGGTTTTGTAAGCTATTAACTCATGTCCACATGCTAGAATTTATATCATTCATATGCATATGTTCATGTAAAACTTAGGTTTAGGGCACAACTAGTTTGATTATCGTATCTTCATATATTGATTGTATGAATGGATGTATATGCATGTTATCCCATGATTGTATGTTGTGATTTGATGTTGTTTGCTAGTGTTTTGGATGTTAGGTAGATAGGTTGGGAAATTAGGCAAAATGGAGGCACAACTGGTCATAATTGGATGAAATTGGAGAGGCAGGTTCTGAAGCATGGGAAGAACTCGTGGTCCAAATCGAAATCTTCAATTCACTAAGGGAAAAAGTCAGTGCCAACTTTAGAGGTCGGTAAAGAGTTCTCCACGTAGCTCCATGTCGGCAGTGACTTGGAGGAGGGGGAGAGCATGGCTTGTAGAGGTTGTCTATGGTTTTGGATCAAAGAATTAGCTAATTACAGAAGGCAGCACCGACCTGTTTCTACGATACAAAGTTAGGTGTTAGGAGGATATAACTACTTGATTAAGAGAATAGAAGTCGAAGTTCAAGCACCAAGACATGAAGTATTAGTGGCAAGAAGTAGGATGGGAAGAGACTTGACCATCGGTTGGCTAAGTATAGAAGTTGGTGCCGACCTCTTGAAGTTGGTACCGAGTTCTCGTCCTTGGTCCTAGGGTGTTCAAATTTCTGGAGCATGGTTATAGAGTTCTAGAGGTTGTGTTGGAGGTGTTGGTTCGTTCGTATGATAACTGACAGCAGTATAATAGAATGATGAAAGTTATCGTATATCTAGAGTACACTGAGTGACAGTTAGTATTGTTTGATGGATGTTATGTCTGTTATGGTCGCTTCACTAGTCACCTATCACTCTACAGTTTTCATCAGAGATAAGTAGTGGAGATAGGGATACCTAGACACCCTTTATCACACTTGATTTTCTTACACCTTTGTGATATGTAAAGTAGCATATTACGTTATTATATGCTAACTCTTTGGTTGCAGGCACATGTCAGGTATGATTTATATACCTTTCTCCTTACTATATTGACTTGTATAGTATTTTGAGATCCATTTATCACTCACACCAGACTGTTGTCTGACTTGAGATTTTATGCTTTGCTTCTTATTATCTTGTATGCTCTTAAATGAGTAGAATAGATAACAGGTCTAGGTGCGACGCAGTAGCAGTGCAGAGAACGAACTGGAGAGAGCTATCCACGAACCAGAGAGAGTTATCTCGTATTATATATAGATTTCTACGCTTATTCTGCTGTGCAACACTGTGGAGCCTTGGTAGTGCTTACTTACTATTAGTAGTATGAGACAGTTATTTGAGTTTATTTCTATTGTATAAACTTTATTTCATGATGTATAACTCAGTGTATCTGTACTCTGATATTTTGATCACTTAGTTATTACTGTCTCTCCTATTTTATATCTATGATATTATATTCTATTCCATACGCTATGAGATATACTATAGGTTCTGTGATGTTTTGTTTCATTTTTAAACATTGATGGTCGCTCTACATCGATCGGCACGACATCGGCGCACTATCTTATGTATATTGGGTGCTGGCGGTGTAGGGCGATCGTTACACCAGTGCTATTCTAAAATCAATTGGGTCGGTCGGCCCAAAAAAATATTATATGTCGAATACTCATCTACTATTACAAACATTTGGATTCGCACAGCCTTGTGATCCTTATCACCTAACTCAGCCAATAAATTAATCGCCCCAATCGGTTGCTTTACCTTTCTTGTAAAACTTTGAAATTTTGTTTTACAGGCCTTGACAACCTTCATGCTAAATCTCATTTAATCAAAAGTTCTCCTAAACAGAATGTTCACAAAACTTCCACTATCCACCAGGACCCAACGTATTATTACTAGTCTAATAACAGCCGTTATCACTATGGGGTCGAAAGTTAGTGCTTCGACTCCATCAGCATCCCTATTCATGAACACTATATCATTCATCGCGATCTTTTTTTGCTTAGCCAGAGAATTTCCCTCTACGGGCAACTTTCCTATGGTACGTTCTTTAACGAGCTCGCATTCCATTTCCTTCCATCTTTTCTTCTTTGGGTGAGGTCCTTCTATTATTGTATTGACAACTAATCTTCTATCAGTTCGCATGTGCCCTTCTCCGCTAGGTCCAGGCCGATTCCCTTATGTAGGCAGCCCTTAGGGTCATTCATTTTGAGAACCATCCTATGGCCCTCTCACATATTTTTATAGCTTCTTCTTCCTTGTTAGTTCTTCGATAAAAGTCCCTCAAATGGCAACACTCGTTCGTGTTGTGTCTATGGGTTTCATGGAAATGATAGAACTTTACTAAGCGCCTTTCCTCCTCGTTCGCCTCTCTCCTAGGTGGCCTCTTATATTGTTCCATTCCTAGCGCAGTAAGTTATATTTCTCTAGCATATCGTTCAACAGTGTATATTCATCATGCCTCATATTCCTTGGACGCTTCTTGTTTTCATTCCGCCTACCACAAGAGCCTTGATTCCTTTCTTTTTATTATTAGAGTTTCTGACATTAACCACCACATTACTGGAGCTTTCTATGGTCTGTTTAATAGCAACATTTCTTTGTATTACTTCCTTTGGCTATCCACCATTAGTATATGAAGCTGCTCGACTTGCTTCCTCAAAATGTAAGAACTGAATGGCCTTCCGATGGAATTCCTCCATAATTGTAGGTTATTTCAACTTCAACCATTTACCGAAGTCCATGTTCAGATGTATGCCCCGGACCAAACCCATAAAATCTAAATCCCCTTTGGATTACTCACTTTTGTTACTGGGATATTGAACCAATTTAAGAACCCCTTCAACGACTCCCTAGGTTCTTGAGATTAACTTGATAAGGACATCATGTCCTTAGGCTAAGCTGCATCGATTTGGAAATACTCCATGAATTTCTTAGCCAATTCATCCAACGTCGATGTGGATCTCGATGCGAGTTGGGTGAACCACATTAATGCAACACCTTCCAATAAAATTGGGAAGCACCTACATCATACTATGTTCGTCACTCTAGCATCATCCATGTGCCACTAATACTTAAATAAGTGCTTCTTGGGATCACTAGTCCAATTATACGATGGCATTGTTGGCATTGTAAACTTCCTATGATACTCTTCATTCAGAATGTTTTCCATGAACGGAGTTCGGCTTAGTGTAGAACCCCAATCCTCGTTTTTTCTACCTTTGCTTTCCTCTACCAACTGTTTAACTGTGATGACTATGCTACACGACCGACACCCAATATAATAAGTATATTGTAGTACCGATGTGCTCGCCTGATATAGGATGATCATCAAGGGTTGGAAATGAAATAAAATTTCACAGAACCTGTCGTATATCTCAGAACGCATGGCATAAAAGATAATATACATCATAGATATAAAATGGGAGACGTAGTAAAAACCAAGTGATTCAAATATCAGAGTACATATTCAGAGTTATACATCAAGTGACAAAGCTTATACAAACGGAAATAAACTCAAATAACCGCCTCTAAATAATAGTAATAGTATGAAAGCACCGTCGAGGCTCCACAGTGTTGCACAGTGAAATCGACATAGAAATCTATATATAATACGAAATAGCTCCATCTACCTCATCCCCTGCACAACTATCGCGTCGCGCCTAGACCTGCTATCTATTCAACTCATTTAAGATTACTTGAGATAATAAGAAGCAAAGCATAAAACCCCGAGTCAGACAACGGTCTGGTGTGAGCGGTAAATGAATCTCAAAGCACTATACAGCCGATATAGTAAGGAACAAGGGTATACAAACCATACCCGACATGTTTCCTACAACCAAAGAGTTAGCACATAACAACATAGTATATTACTCTACAAATATAGAAAGGTATAATACAAACCAAGTATGATGGCGGGTGCTCAGCTATCCCTATCCCCAATACCTATCTCCGATGACATCCCTCGAGTGATAGACTTTGGAAGAAAACAACCAAAGCAACTATAACATCCATCGAACAATCCTCGCTATCACTCAATGTGCTCTAGACATATAATAAATCGTATAACCATTCCCATGCTAGGGACGAAGGGTGATCATGGTTTTCGATGTACTCGTCTCTAGCCCGAAGCTGATACTAGACCCAAATCGACTAGTCCATGGTACATGGATCCAAACAACGAATTCGGGGTAACCGAGCAAAGTACCTATGGGTGTCCGCACAATACCCCTACTTTTGAGTACATTATAAAACACTCCGAGTATCAACGATCTCTTAGCATGCATATCCGAGCCCTTTCCACACTCCAATTAGATTCCATTATTCTCGAGGAACCATTCCACATTCTTCCATTCCAACATTCTCACGTTCTATCCATGGGTCACCCTTCCTACAACCTGCCCTATGTGGATAACCACCTCACGAATTCTTTCAACATCGATCCACCATTATTGGAACCAAACTCCATTCACCGTTGAGTTACTATTACCGAAGTCCCGAAACTATCATCGTGTTACTACATCGCCAGTAAACCCCTAGCAAACAAACAAACATCTTTAGCACGACCTGTAGAGCTCCTGCTTCCCCTCTTGGAGATTACACACTCGACCCTATCAAAATAGATTTTTCGATACCGATAAAAACCTATCGGTACCGACAGGTAGACTTAGCCAATTTTTAGCTAAGTTCTTTTCCTCCTACCTAGTGCTCCATCTCCTAAGTGTTTGGACACCGACCACCTCCCCTAAAGCTCTTGGCATCAACTCCAAAGCTCCTGGTGCTAAGTCCAAAAGCTCATGTTTCAATGCTTTCCAAAGCTCTCGGTATCAAGTCCAGTACTTAGCCAAATTATTGCACTTGTGTTTTGCTCACCACTCTGAGTTCCAACTTGACGAACCATCACCCACTGGCACGATTCCCTAGGCACACGACCTCTCGGTACCAACATAACCTCTTGGTACCGACTCCTATACTTAGCTCCAAGCTTGGTGCGAATTGAATCCTGAGTTCCTCCTGTGCTCTAGAGCTCCTCCTTCAAGTTTTATTTTCGACCATCTTTGCCTTCGATATACCAATTTGACCACCTCTTTCCTAACTACCTAAAAGCACTAGCAAACCATATCCAATCACAACATATAAACATGGAATGTCATACATATACATCCATTCATACATGCAATATATAAGAACAAGATACTCAAGCAAATCCTAAACAAAATCTAACTTTTACATTAGCATATGAATATGAACAAAAGGAGTTGCAAAACCATTTAAAATACAATTTACAACCTTTCAAAATTCATCCATAAACTTATATAAAAATGTGATTAAAGTTAGAAAATGTTTTAGGATCAAAATCATGTTAAAGACACCAATTTTAACTATATAAATATACATACTAGAGTGGGAGGACACAACATACTCACCAAATACCAATTTTTCTCGTTAGATCTGAAGTGCACAACAAAGGAGATGAATAAAAATTAGCAAAAATGTTAATCCCCAACCTCTAGATGCTAATTACCCCTCTAATTATGATTTAGGCTAAGATTGGTAAGAAAAAGGTAAGCTTTTTGATGAAATTAGAGTTAATGGAGGTTTTGAGCTATTTTGGGGAAGATGAAAATGACTTAGATATGTTTCTACAACCTTCTCTTAGCATAATTTTTGAGATAGGTTAGTGGGCCTAAGTATTAGCTTAGTTAATCACCCGCTAATATGTAGGTCAGCAGCAAAACTTAAAACAGTAATAACTTTCAAAGATTAAGTCCGTTTTTCTATTATGATCACTCTACGGAGTGGTAAACCATCATCCTGAAGCAATGGAAGAGGTTTGAGACACTAATTTGGCTTCTATCAAAAGTTACAGTCCAAATAAGATTTTCAGGGTCAAAATGGATATATAGAAATTCGAAAAAAATCGTAGATGTGGAAAGTGTCCCTAAGAGTCAGTTCTGATAATTAGATTCATATGACCTCAAATGGATAAAATAAATATATTTTACGATCCTCTGATACATAAAATATTGGTTGTTACACTCTCCCCCTTTAGGAATTTTGCCCTAGAAATCCCCAAATAAGTCAAACATAGTTAACCCGAGTGCCTAACAATCATATACAGCCATTACACATATCAAACAAGCATCCATGCAATGAATAATATATATAAACTTATCCTGGCATGCAAGATACTAATCACCTTATATGATATCAAATGTGAAAGTAAATACAATAAACAGTAGGCCTTACCATGCAAAGAGCTTCGGATTTGTGGCCCTCATGATCTCCTCGGTTTCCCATGTAAAATCGCCTTCACTTTCACCCTAATAAACCTTAACCAACTCCACCGTCTTCCCCTAAATTTGTTTCATATCGCGTCCGACAATACAAACCGGACTACGATGCTTCGAAGCTTTTGGTTCAATCTTGGTATCATCAAGTTGATCTGGTGCTGCTGTCAAGCTTGATTCATGCACAAAATTTCGCAAACGAGAAACCTGGAAGACGTTGTGAACACTCACCATCTTTTAAGGTAAGTTGGCCCTATATGATAGATTCCTAATTCTCTGCTATCAAAAAAGAACCTACGAATCTTGGCACCAAATTTCCCTTACTACCGAATCGAATAACATTCTTTATAGGATAAATCTTCACAATCATCATATCGTCGATGGAGAACTCCAAATCTCTACGTCTCTTATTAACATAGCTTCTCTGCCTATCTTGAGAAGCTTTCATTCATTGTCGAATGATTTCTATCTTCTTCGAGGTTTCTCTAATCATACCTGGTCCAAGTATCAGCTTTTCGGCCGCTTCCCACCACATGAAGGAGCATTACACGGTCGGACATACAATGCTTCGTACGGTGCCATACTGATACTAGATTGATAGCTATTGTTGTATGTGAATTCCAGCAAATGCAAATGATCATCCCACGAGCCCCCAAAATCGATTATTAAAGCCCGGAAGAGATCCTCCATTATACGGTTCAGTCTCTCGGTCTGTCCATCAGTTTGTGGATGATAAGCTATACTATATGCAGCTCAGTCCCCAACGCCTCTTGTAAGCTCTTCCAAAACCCACTAGTAAACAACGGGTCTCAGTTGCTCACAATGCTTTTCGGCACACCATGAAATCATACAACTTATTTCACATACAAATCAGCTAGTTTGGCTACCGTTCTACTTGACTTGATGGGTATAAATTTAGTGCTCGTGGTCAATTGATCATCTATGAACCAAATGCTGTCAAATTCTGCTCGATTCCTTGGCAGTCAATCAATAAAATCCATCGATACTTGTTTCCATTTCCATTCAGGAACTTCAAGCGGTTGCAACAACCCACTTGGTTTCTTTTGCTCTGCGTTCACCAACTGGCACTTCATACACTTCGAGATGAATGTCCTGACGTACTTCTTCATCCCCTCCCAATAATATGTCTGCTTCATATCACGATACATCTTATTACAGTCGGGATGCATGGTTAACCTAGAATGGTGGCACTCGTAGCACCTCATCTCATAATCCATCGACATCGGGAACAAACAATCTGTCATCCTTACAGAGCTAACCTTCTTGGTCGAGTTTGTATTGCTTTATATCCTCAGACTCTAATCCTTCTTCTATTTTCGTTATGATCTCTACTAGTTTAGCATCCCGCCTCTAACTTACACTGATCCGCTCAATCAAAGTAGGTCTAATCGTCAAACTCGCCAACATCTCTGGCTCTAACTCACAATGAGTTCTGAAGTCATAGCTAGCAATATACTCTTACCGTTTCTACTCCATAAACATTGCTCCCAAACTGGCATGCCTTCTACCCAATGTGTCGATGATCGCATTTCCCTTACCAAGTGTATAGGAAATGCCAAAGTTGTAGGATGCTAAGAATTCCAACCACCGCTACTGGTGAAGATTAAGATCCTTCTGGGAGAAAATGTATTTAAAGGATTTATGGTCCGGGAATAGCTCGAACCTTTCTCCTAATAAGTAGTGCCTCCAAATCTTCAAAGCAAACACTATCACCGCCAACTTCAAATCATGAGTTGGATACTTCCTGGCGTGCGGCTTCAGATGTCGACTAACGTAGGTGACAACTTTTCCCTTCTGCATCAACGCTGCACCTAATCCTGAAACGCTGCCACCTTCATAGAATCAACCATAATATTCTGCCCAGAGACGTCATGATCCAAGAATCTCACTTCTCTTCTCCAGAAGGGACATTTCAAAAAAAATCTCTCAACCCATGCTTCCTCAACACTTTAAGCACAATCCTCAAGTGCGTCTTGCGTTCCTCCTCCATCCAAGAGTAAACCATAATATCATCCACGAACACAAGTACGAATTTTTTAAATTAATCACTAAAGACACGATTCATGAGATCAAAAAAGTATGCTAGAGAATTGGTTAGCTCGAACGACATAACCAACCACTCATAGAACCAGATGACTTACGAAACGCGATGATTAACACACTTTCCTTCGCTACTCTCAACAAGTGAAATCTCATCGCCAAGTCCAATTAGATGAATACCTTCGCACCATGGAACAAACATCTCTCAAACTTAGCCTTGAACTGGTCCCAAGTAAAATGATCCTTTGGTGTAGCAATTGTAATGGCATACCACTAGTTCATAGCTTGCCCTTGAAGCTCACTAGAGGCCAACTTCCTTTTCATAGCATAATCTACCTCTATGTCACCG
The DNA here is from genome assembly GCA_030737815.1 of Allium fistulosum. Taxonomy (NCBI): domain Eukaryota; kingdom Viridiplantae; phylum Streptophyta; class Magnoliopsida; order Asparagales; family Amaryllidaceae; genus Allium; species Allium fistulosum. The sequence continues at coordinate 847,299,518 of CM060907.1, forward strand.
AAGATACACTCATAGGTGTTCAACCAATCCTGCACTTCGATGACCGACTTTATTCTAAGGAATGGTATGCCTCCCAAGGTGAAGTAATCTTTGCATATCTTGGCAAAATTATCCCTCGGCGCTTGCACCTGAGCACCACCAACAACAGCAGCATTTGGAACGGTCGCTTGGGCATTCTGTAGCATGTTTGCTGTCACTACGTTGAACATAGCTTGCAAGTCAGGGTTAGCAACCACCAAACCCCCTCCTACCTCAACTCTGGAAGTGGAGTTCCTCATAAGATTTCTTGTTTGTTGGCTCATTCTCGATCTGTAACAAGAATTATCAGTCTCTGAAATACGAAAACTGTTTTGATAGTACTTGTGTGTGCATGCAACTTATATACTATATATACTACTGTTAGTTTTGAATATCAAAATATATAACAAGAACACACTCTCTCATATATATCTACTCTCGATCCAATCTAGGGTGATAACTCCTTTCCTATCTTTATTGGACCACAGTATCAACTCAGGTTAATCGGGTAACCTCGCTCTGATACCAAATGTGATGACCGTCCTATACCATTGGCATCCAATATAATAAGTATAGTTCACTGCTGACATGCCCGGTCGATGTAAGACGATCATCATAGGTTGAAAATGAAATAAAACATCACATAACCTATTGTATATCTCAAATAGCATGGAATAAAATATAATATACATGACGGATAAAAAACAGGTGAGACGGTAATAACTACGTGACCCAAATATCAGAGTACAGATTCATAGAGTTATACATCAAGTGATAGAGCTTACACAAACGGAAATAAACTCAAATAACTGTTTCTAAATAATAGTAATAGTAAGAAAGCACTATCGAGGCTCCACGGTGTTGCATAGCAAAATCTGCATAGAAATCAACATATAATACGAGGTAGCTCCATCCAGCTCGTCCTTTGCATAATTACTGCATCGCACCTAAACCTGCTATCTAGTCTACTCATTTAAGAGTACCTAAGATAATAAGAAGCAAAGCATTAAACCTCAAGTCAGATAACAATCTGCTATGAGCGGTAAATGAATCTCAAAGTACTATAAAAGTCGATATAGTAAGGAACAAGGCTATACGAATCATACCTGACCTATCCCTACAACCAAAGAGTTAGCACATAACAACATAGTATGATACTCTACGAATATAGTAAAGGTATACTACAAACAAAGTATGATGATAGGTGTCCAGGTATCCCTATCCCCAATACCTATCTCCGATGACATCCCTAGAGTGATAGACTATAGAAGAAAACAACCAACGCAACCATAGCATCCATCAAAAAACCCTCACTATCACTCAATGTGCTCTAGACATATGATAACTCATATGGCCTTTCCCATGCAAGGGACAAGTTGTAATCCCGATTTTCAGTGTACTCGCCTCTAACTCGAAGCTGATACTTTACCCTAATCCATCGGTCCTGGGTACATGGATCCAAACAACCGATCCAGGGTAATCGAACAAAGTACACATGGGCGTCTCAGCAATATCCCTACTTTCAAGTACATCAGAAAACATTCCGAGTATCAACGATCCCTTAGCACACATATCCAAGCCCTTTCCTTGCTCCAACTAGTTTCCATTATTCTCAAGGAACCATTCCACATTCCTCCATTCTATAACAGAACCATTCTCACGTTCTATCCGTGGGTCACCCTTCCTAGAATCCGTATTTTGTGGATAACCACCTCACGACTCCTTTCAACATTGACCCACCATCCTCGGAACCAAACTCAATTCATAATCAAGTTACCATCACCGAAGTTCCAAAACTATCATCGTGCTACTACATTGCCATAAAACCCCTAGCAAACAAAGAGACACCTTCAGCTTGACCTACAGAGCCCTGCTTCCCCTCCTCGAGATTCCACTCCGACTCTGCTAAAACAGACCACTTGGTACCGATACAAACCTATCGATACTGATAAGTAGACTTAGCTAATTTTTGGCTAAGTTCTTTTCCTCCTGCCTAGTGCTCCATCTCCTAAGTGTTTGGACCCAGATCACCTCTCCTAAAGCTCTCGGCATGAACTCCAAAGCTCCTTGTGCTAAGTCAAAAGCTCTTATTTCCATGTCCTCCAAAGCTCTCGGTATCAGGTCCAATACTTAGCTTAATTCTTGCACTTGTCTTCTGCTCACCACTCCGAGTCCCAACCTGAAGAGCCAACACCCACCCACATGATTCCCTATGCACACAACCTCTTGGTACCGGCACAACCTCTTAGTACCGACTCCTATACGTAGCTCCAAACTTGGTGCGAATTGAATCCTAAGCCATCCTATGATCCAGAGCCCCTCCTCCAAGTTTCATTCAATTTCGACCATCTTTACCTTTGATTTGCCAATTTGACCACCTCTATCCTGACTACCCGAAAGCACTAGTAAACCAAATCAAAGGACAACATACAAACATGGAATATCATACATATACATCCATTCATACATGCAATACATAAGAACAAGATACTCAAGCAAATCCTAATCAAAATCTAACTTTTACACTAGCATATGAATATGAACAAAAGGATTTGCAAAACCATTTAAAATCCACTTTAAAACCTTTCAACATTCGGCCACAAACTTATATATAAATGTGATTAAAGTTAGAAAACGTTTTAGGATCAAAATCATGTTGAAAAATCCAATTTTAACTATATAAATATGCATAGTAGAGTGAGAGGTCGAGAACCACTCGCCAAATACCCGAAATACAGATTTTTCCCCTTAGATATGAAGTTGATAGTAAAGGAGATGAACACAAATCAGCAAAACTGATAATGTCTTATCTCCAAATGCTAACTACCACTCTAATTATGATCTAGGCTAAGATTAGTAAGAAAAATGCAGGCTTTTTAATGAAAATAGGGTTAATGGAGGTTTTGAGCTATTTTGGGAAATATGAAAATGACTTAGATTAGTTCGTACAGCCTTCCCTTAGCATAATTTTCAAGATAGGTTAGTGGGCCTAAGTATGGGTATAGTTAATTACCCACTAATGTAGGCCATTAATAGCCAAAAATTAAAATAGCTATAACATTCAAACGGTAAGTCCATTTTTCAACTATGACCACTCTACAGAATGAGAAACCATCATCCTGAAGCAATGGAAATGGTTAGAGATCCTAATTCGGCTGCTATCAAAATTTATTGTCCAAACAAGACTTTAGGGTTAAAATAGTCGCATAGAAATTTAGAAAAAATCATTGATATGGAAATGTCCATAAGAGCAACTCCTCAAAATTCTAGAGTCATACAACCTTATATGAATAAAATAAAAATATTTTATGATTCTCCGATATGTAAAATACGGATCGTTACATTAACCATATCCATTGTATACTCCTCACTAGGATAGTACTCTGAATGTTGACTATTAGAGGCTAGGCCGAGTGTTTGGCTCTGTAAATAATCATGGGTCTCTCACTGACGTCTAGGTTCTTCGGTCTCTAAGAGAATCACTCCTTCGATCTTTCATTGATGTCTAGTTGGTTCCATTGTGGTTATTTAAACTACAACACCACGAACAGTAGCATCAAGCTCATAATCATCACCATCATGTTGTAAATCATCCTCCGAGTCAGACAAGTCCATGGCCTCATCTCCCTGTTCCTCCAATCCTCTAAGATTCTTCTCGATACCGACCTGATTCTGGTCAGTAATGAGTTGATTCCTTCTAGTGGAGCACTCCAACTTCTTCTACTGACTCCTTCCGCTGCTCTAGCAACTCTTTCCTTCTATTTTTGTTTTTCTTTTTTCCTATTCGGACCGAAAATAGATGAGTTTTCTTCCTTAGATCCAGTAGGTGAAACTTCCCTCTTGCTTTTCCATAGCCTCTGTGCCTATTGGGTTAGCAGAGCTACATTGGCATCCATCCTATCCAGTGGAGCTTTTTTAATATCCACCAACTTCTAGTTTAGCTCTTGCATCATCCTGTCAAATTCCACCGTAGTAACCATCTTTTATAGAGCGGATGGTCCTGATACTTCCTGTTAGTTGCTAACCTCCATATGATGAGTAGTTCCTTCATCTCCACTAGCTAATGCACCTGATGATCTTCTAGATCTCCTAGATGCCATTGATTCATATGAACAAGTTTCCAAATTCCTTAATGCAAATCTTCTAGATCTAACTTCTAAACGATCAAATCCAAAATAGAAAGCTAGATCTATGCCTAAGAATCTCCATTCTCAATGAAAGCATTAAAAATTTGATACCAGAAGTAGCGCAACACTCATATTCCGGTATAAATATAGAAATATAGTAGAGAATATATGAAAAACAGTAAGAACAACAAGGTTTTTAAAGTGGTTCGGCAATCTCAGGCCTACGTCCACTGTAGTTTTTATTAATTATGGATTTGAGAGTCAGTAATATAAAGGTTTTATAAAAGCCTAGAGCAGCAAATATAAGCTTCCTTAGTGACTATAATGGAGGAGAGATAGAAGATGAAGAAGATAACAAGCCAATAAAGTACTTCAGTTGATATAGGGTCCGCATTTATAGGGAAATCGTCTAGTAGATCTGAATGCCTATGAAATACCAAGCCTAGATCCAAATCCGAGTATGCAAGGGTAGATAGTTGGTCCCACTAAGCAAGAAAATCAACTCGGTAACGACCAAAAGTGGTCAGTACCAAGCTGATTTTCTGAGGAGAAACCTCCCTTTCTTCAATGCATTAGTCTTCCATCATCGATTTGTTGTGTTCTGAGCACTATTCCTTGAAGAGTGTGTTGTTTTTAAGAGGTTTTGATACCGCATATGTTTGTCTGCTTTCTTTCATAAATTCCTTGGAGTTGTTTGTCTACACTTTTAGAAAAGCACCCCACAACGGTCTCACAAGCCATTATTCCATGTATAAGAGTTTTTGGGGCACACAGGAGGCCAAGAAAGTGGTTGGTACTGAGAAAAAGTGCTCAGTTGGAGTGGTTTCCTTTGTTCCAATTCCTTTGCAACTTTTTTAGCGTACTCCTTTGCCCTCCTAGGCATATTCTCAAGTCCGTGAAACGTTTTGTCTTCATCATGACATTCAGATTTGGGTGAAAACCCACTTTATCATAACGCTGGATAACAGGGGTGAACCGATCCAAACTATGGCGTCGACCAGTGGAGCTTTTCCATAATTAAAATATTTCATTTCAAATTTTTATATTTAATTATTTCTATTTCTGTACTTTCAAACATTAATAACTTTTTCATACGAGCTCCGATTATGAAACTTTATATATGAAAATTGTCTAGAAAATCACTACGAAGGTAACGATGAATGTTTCGTAGCCAATTTCGAATGTTTATGAAATTTCTATTTTTACACTTTTTATATTTAGTCTAATTCTTTTATTAAATTTTTGGTTAATTTTTGCGAGCTGTTACATTCTTCCCCTTAGAAGGATTTCGTCCTTGAAATCTCCATGGATAGAAAAATGCAACTCGTACGTATGAAATTTAATACTTACAATTATCTACTCATTAATCTACTACTGGCAACCATTGTCCTTAGTTCAAAATTCTAATCCAATATGTACTTATAGGCATGGAATGCATTTAAACCTATGCTAAAGAAAAAATTAGGCGGCCTTCTGATTTAGCCGACCTCTTGAAATGCAAGTGGTTATGTCATGTATCCAAAATGTATGCAACATCCTATGTAAATGTACTGGAAATTCTACACATATGCGCAGCCAATCAATCCATATGCAACAACCATATGCATATAAATCAATAAAATAAGACAAGTGATGGTGTGACTATATGCTAATTCAAGAATATATTTTCCTAAGTGTACAAAGATCAATTCCTACTGACACACCAGCAATTATTCCTAGCATCCAATTATCCCTATTAAAGCTAGAACCTAAATACATTAGTAGTTTATACTTATTTAACTAAAATGGAAACATGCTAGAAAAGAGTTCTGGATGGCTAGCTCGGATCTTCTCCTCTCCCATGTATACTCCGTTGGATCATCTCCCCACTAGACCTTAATAAACTTAATAACTTTATTATGGAGTCGCTTTGTACCATGCTCAAGAATATGGGTAGGTACTCGGCTAACAAGTGACTCCCTCTCTACTTTCACCTCCTCTAACCAACTCGGCTTGACTACAAAGGTTGTATTATGTAAACATTTCCACAAGTGTGACACATGGTAAACGTCGTGTACTCCCACTAACTTCTCAGGAAGCTTCACCCTGTAAGATAATTTCCCTACTCAACTGGTGCTCGAAAAAGGCCTTACAAAACTTTATTCTAACTTTCTCAAAGTACTAAATATCATGACATGCCTAAGCGGTGAGATCTTCACAAAAGTCATGTCGCCCACTGCGAACTCCAACTCCATCCATCTCCTGTCAACTAAAGTCCTATGCCCATCTTGCGCAGTTTTCATCCTCATATGGATTAAGTCTACCTTCTCTGATGTCTCCCTCACCATATCTGATCCAAAAATAATTCTATCCATAGTGTCACACCAATAAGATGGTGATCGATAAGATCCTTCGTATAACACCTAAAACGGTGTCATCCCAATACTTTCCTAATAGTAGTTATTACAAGTAAACTACACTAATAGGAAGTGATCCTCCTAAGAAACTCCGAAATTCAAGATACACATCTGAATTAAGTCCTCCAATACTCGTTTCACTCTATCCGTTTGTTCATCCATCTACAGGTGATAAGCGGTACCCATGCTTAACTCAGTGCCAAAGCCTCTTAGAGCCTCCTCTAAAACTCACTGGTGAAAAGTGGATCTTGGTCACTAGCGATGCTAGAAGGAACTCCATGTAGCCTAACATCTCCCTCATGTATAGTGTCGCCAAAGACGCAGCAATCCTCGTACTCCTAACCGAAACTAAATAAGTACATTTGGTTAGTCTGTTGACTATAACCCAAATACTCTCATCTTCCCTCCTACTCTTAGTTAGTCCATCGATGAAATCCATAGAAACGCCCTCCCACTTCCAATGTGGCATATCCAATGGCTGCAACAATCCTCCTGGCTTCTTCTATTCCACCTATACCCTTTGGCAAGTTATACAATGAGCCACATACTCCACATGCCTCTTCATACCAGGCTAATAATAGACTCTCTTCATATCACAGTACATTTTATCTCCATCGGGATGAATGTTCCCTTTAGAATGGTGACATTCGGCTAGTACCATGTCCATCAACTCTATAATGAGAGGAACACATAATCTACCATCTCTCCGTAACTACCCCTTTGAGTCAATGGTATATTGCCTAAAATGGCTCGACTTCTCTCCTCTATTAAGCTTCTTGAGAATATCCAATAACTCTTTATCATGCTTTTAACTTGACCGTATGCGATCTATAAGTGTAGGATGCACATCCAAAGCTGCTAACAATCCCAGAGTGATGTCTGACGATGGTTGAAAATCAAATGTAGAAATGAATTCCAAGTGTTTCCACTCTAAGAATATAGGACTCAACATCGCATGCCTTCTACTCAAGGCATTGGCTATAAATTGCCCTTGCCAGGAGTATAGGAGATATCGAAGTCTTACGATGCCAAAAACTCCATACATCTCTGCTTCCTTAGATTCAAATCTTTTTGGAAGATTAAATACTTCAGAGACGTATGATCTATATACAACTCAAACCACTTTCTTAATGTATAGTGTCTCCATGACTTATGTGCAAAGACGATGTCCACCAACTCTAGATCATGGGTAGGATTGTTTCTCTCATGGACTTTCAATTGTCGACTAGCATAGCTCACCACTCTTCCTGCATCAAAACCGAGCCCAATTCCTTATCGCAAACATTGTTATACAATATGAATCCCTTCGTACCATCGGGTAATACTAGAATAAGTGTACTAGTCAACACTTTCTTCTACTTAATAAAATCATACTTGCACTTCAAGTTCCATGAGAAAACCAAATTCTTCTTGGTAAGATGGATCAGAGGGGTAGTGATTTTAGTGTAGTCCTTAATGAACTTCCTACAGTATCTCGCCAAACCTAAGAAACTCCTCACTATAGTGGCATTCTTGGGTAAATGCAAATCCTGTATTACAGCCAACCTATCCTCATAGACAACGTGTCCCAAAAAGCATGCCTCCTTGCACCAAAAGTGAAAATTGGAAAATTTTGCCTTCAATTTATTCCCACGGAGTGTATTAAGCACTTTATCAAGATGTAACCTGTGCTACTCCTCGCTCTTCAAATCGACTAATATGTTATCAACAAATACCACCATGAACTTATTAAGCAACCGACTAAAAACTCGACTCGTAAGATCAACAAAATATGTGGGTGAATTGGTCAGTCTTAGGGCATGACTAACCACTCATAGAGTGCGTCGAATGTATGAAAATCAGTCCTTTGAATACTATCCTCAACCACATGTAATTGATGGAATCTGGTAGCCAAGTTAAGCTGAGAGAACACCTTCGCTCCAACCAACTGATGAAAGAGATCACCTATATGGGGCAATGGGTAATGATTCTTCTTTGTTAATTTGTTCATCTCACGATAATCAATGTAAAGCCTCAAAGAACTATCCCCCTTGGTGACAAATATAATTCGTGCTCCCCTCTTTGAAATAGTCATCCTAATGAAGCCCTTCTCGATCAGCTCATTCACTTGCATATTGATTTCGCGTCTTTCTTTAGGATCCATATGCCTCAAACGTAATGCAAAAGGTTAGGCGTTCTCCACAAGATAAATCTGGAACTCGATCTCTCTTTGGGGTGAGAGGTTGGTAACTTCGAAAAAAACATCTAGATGGTCTCTAACTACTAGCACATAATCTAACTCATCCTATGATAGGTCTAAAGAATATAGGTAACTAAACATAACTGAACCTCTGGGATGATAATTAACCTCTAAACTGCGTCCACTACAAGTACCCAAACGAACAAGTTTCCTATCATAATCCAAGATCGCTCCATACATGGTCATCTAGTCCATACCAAAAATAAACCCAAACCTAGGAAATATAAAAGTAAAAGCATCACAATCGAACTCGACCCCCATGATAAATAATTTCAAGCCCTCACATATCATAGATAAATAGTCCAATCCACCAACAGGATTTGACACAACTATTGGGTATGTTATTGTGCTAGTGTCTAAGTGCAACTCATCTACAAGTCTACTCGAGATAAAAGAGTGTGATGCCGCAGTTTCAAATAAGGTATGAATATATAAATCAGATAGAGTTAACACACCTACAATTACGACCTTTTTCCCATTGTTCTCTACTAGAGGCGCACTCGAGCTGGGAACTGCATCCAGTGCATAAGCTAAAACAATTTGGGTAGAGGTCTTCAATGATGTCGGACACTCCCTCTACATGTGCCTGAATTGATTGCAATTCAAACATTTAATCTCTAAGATGTGCGTCTTCCATTCCCCCACAAAATGCCCCCTCTTGCCGCATCTTCTGCATTGGAGCTCCTACTTCTTAATCTTTCCTTTAGCCCTCATTTCGGCTTGTGCTGATTCTACTGGGGTGTATTTCCTCCTGCTTTCTTGGGCTTACTCCTCAACTCCCTTTTAGAAACGGTATTTAGTAAAGCCATCTCCACCAAACCCTCAAAAGTCACACCCATGGGAATATGACTAAGGCCCAAATCTTAAAGAGGTTGATTCAGCCCCTTTGCAAACTTCAAAGCTTTCTTATGAGGGGCATTGATCAAATCCAAACCAAACCTTGCTAACTCAATGAACTGATTTACATATTCCTTCATCGACTTCTCTCCTTGTTGTAAATATATGAACTTCTCCAACTACACACCCAACTCTGCTACGGAAAGAAACTTTGTCTCAAAGCACCTCATAAACTCTCCCTAAGTAATCTCTCCACTATCAGTCTCTGACACTACCACATCCAACCAATTCAGAGCCTCTCCTTATAAACGCCAAGTGGTAAGCTGTCTCTTAATGTCATCTCCAAGACTCATCAATCGAAAATTCCTCTCATAAGTGCGGATCTATGCCTTTGAGTCCACATACAACTCGGTCCCTATATATAGCTTCCCTTTTAGACTTGCAAAATCCTTACATAGCTTGGCGAAATCAACGGTAGTTGGTTGGGCAGGAACTACACCTGGTGCCTTCTCTATGGATTCGTTATTAGGATTAAACTTAGGTTGTCCTCTTGCATGCAGATACATGTTGACAATATCGGGACATTCATGCTCCGAATCTCAGCTGCATCACCTGAGCCATAACCAGTAGGATCACTTATCGTCTATATATATAGTTTAAGAACTTATTAGCAACTTTTCCACATATAGTATTGGCAAGAACAAGTGATATCTTTTTTCATATTATATTTATAATATATAAAACCTTTGAAAATCATTATATATATACACATACACTTCCGGAAACACATTTTGAAAAGCTTTTTAGAAAACTTATTTTTTTTAAAATTTCAAGTACGTTCTCTCAATACGCACCTAACTCCTAAGGTAATTTTAAATCTACGCTCTGATACCAGAAGTGATAACCTGCACCTCCAAACACACCGATCCAAAGTCTAGGTGGACTTTCAGACTTGCATCGTGGCAAGAAGCATGAGCTATCGGGTTTTAAAACATTAACGAGCTAAAAAGGATAAAATAAAAGACATTATACACTTTCTGATCTCGTAGCAGAAGGCGATAAAATATAAATATAGAAAATAGTCATCTCAGAAAATATCATAGAAAATACAGTTTCAAAAACATACGCAGCCATAATCCAGAGTTTAAAAAAATACAACATATAGTCTAATAATTACTAAGTACTATAAGTAGTCACATAAAGAGTAATGAATAGCAATAAGAAATGCCGACGCCAAGCTCACCTCTCCATGTACTAGACCTTGGCCATTCACCTGTTGTTCTATCTTCCTTTGGTGGGTGAAAAAGGAAAGGAGTTGGTTAGACAAAAGTCAAGTGAATGAGTTACATCATTAATATATGATGATCACATGCAATTGAATTTATTAATATTCTATGTGACCTAGGGTGTCCTACTTGTGTTCGTGAACTACTTCTAAAGTAGGTTTCATTAACCTAAGGGTATAATCCTAAATAAACCTACACCAACATCTTGTGAAGGTTTATACTCAGGATCGAACAACTAATCGAACCATAATTCAACTACGGATCGATTAATAACTCATGGATCTAATCCAACATTGGTTCGCTCATAGTATCAACCTTGGGACCACATTCCCAAATTATGGCTACATGTATCTTATTTATGCACCGAGGTGGAGCCCGCGATACCGACTCATGCCAAAGATGTCTTAGGGTCCGCTGCGTCCATGTACATTCTCAATGGTAACCTACCGCCTCTTATTGCATTCGGTGGGATCCATCAACAATGTGGTATCACGTCCTCATTGTCATGTATATCAAGGAATCTCTCATCAGTGTCGGGCCACACACTTCTCCAGGCATCATTACAAGTGTTATGTGTATACCGTAAAACCTCATGTGAGTGCAATTTGTGATAGAATTGTCCCAGTCGAATATTGACCTTGCCGAATAAGTAGTGTCGTGGCCTCATTGCCAGTGTACACATCTTTTCGATCCCGTAACATTCTAGAGTCGCCAACACAGGGAACTAACTTTCCTACTTATACTAACATCCATACATAAATTATATATAAATAAATTTACAAACTAGGCCTTAGGCCGAGGTTCAAGTGCGCCTGAAAATCGATAATCGATCGACCGCTGTTCACTAGAGCTGTCGACCGCTTGCTATCGGTCGACTTTAGTGAGCCTATTGACCAATCTGAGTTGTTTTAATTTTTTCAGTTTAATTATCATTCATTCTCTATTAATTACAAATTACCCATTATAGTGAACCATAATCTAAAATTTACAATCATTTCACAGTTTCGTTTTTAATTTCATTTTCACTTTTAGAAAATCTAGTTAACTTAAGTTTAGGATCAACAAGGATATATCCATGTATATTTAATTCAAAAAATGAGGTGTGTTCAACCTAAGTCAACTCTTATCTAACCAATTTGACTTTAACCAAAATTAAAAAGGGATCATATTCATATGGGTTAAATTGCCATTAAAGTCCAAATCTATCATAATCATTTATCAACAAATATTTTATATTAAACCAAACAAATTTATATCAGATAGTGTTTGTACCAAAAATAGCACAAACACCCAAGTGATTGTGTAGAGAATAAAAAGTGAAGAAGAAAAAATGAAAAATGTAAGAAAAGAATAAACAACAATTTTTAGTGGTTCAGCTAATCTTTGCCTACATTTACCAAGTGATTTTATTTAGTGTATCACCAGTTTACAAGATGGTGTTCTTACGGATCGGTATAAATCCATAGGTGGTTTCAGGGAATTAAAGTAAGAAAGAGCTAGAGCAAAAATGATCCATAAAAATGATCCCTACCCCTTTATTTATAGACGTAGGAAGCCTAAAATCTCTTCCGCATGTTCCCTACCTCGTTTTCCACTACATAGACCACTTCTTCAAGAAAATAGGTGGATACCTCATCAATATTCTTGAATCGATACCGATTCATAGGCTTGGTTTGGTATCGATCCATAAATTCTTCATATGGATGGTTTTGAATTTCTTGTCCTCCCTTATCTTGTGGTTAGCTTTATGATTCCTGGATTGTTTGCATCATTGTTACCTAGTTTCTGAGTCCAAATGATGGATCGATGGAGAAGCAAAGTTACTAATTTCAAGCACTCGTGGAGATCGATAGAGAACTGTATGGAATCAACAAATAGAACTTGAAACAGGCCTCTGGCATCATCACTAGCAAGTAGAAGAAGTGGGGGCAAGTTTGGACCAAACTTTGTGGATCGGTACCGATCTATGATGTTGGATCGGTACCGATCCAACGCATGTTGGTTCTTCGTCCTTCATTTCTTTGAGTTGTTTTATCCTCACCCTTTGGCTAAGTTTGTACTTGTTTTCTAGATTCCTAGGCTATCTCTTCGGGCTTTCTACCTTGATAGTTTCCATGTTCAGTTCGTCCAATATATCCGAATATTACCTGGTCAAAAGGCGGGATAACACTTGCCCCCCAAAGTACATCTTATTTCAAACATGATGTGCTTTGAACCAGGACAAGTCGGGATTGCCATGAAGGACACCATACTCTATGCTTTGAATGGTCGTTATCCTTCATGCAGATTGTTTATGTGAAAAGTTATGTCTATAACCATCCGTCGTGGCTCTTTACCAGTATCTAGTACTATAAATCTAGAGTGCGCTTCCACGATCTATCATTCCAAGTTTATTAATTTTGAAATGGTCCCTCTTATGGATTTTCTAGGTTTGAAACTAGTTTCTTTTGACTCGAGTTATTCAGGATTGGACATGTGCATGCACACATATTCACGTGCATGTTCCTGAGTAGATCCATTATCATATGCACGTACTTATGTAGGCATGTACACAAGGATGGTCATCAAAATTTCTATTTTTTTAAGACTCGGTAGCGATCAAAATTCTTAGAACGGTACTGATCCGAGACTTGGGAGAAGTTTCCCACTTTCTTTGCCTGAAAAGTCGGTTCTTAGGTTATATAACCAATTCATTCTTCTTCCTCCTTACTTTATTTGCTATTGACTTAGAGCCTTTTGGTCTGCCATTAAAAAGCTTTTGCCCCCAAATCTGAACACCGCCGTTAGCTTTACCTTTCCTCCCCCTATCGCTATACACCGAACCATCGCATCCACCACTTGAACTCTGATCGTCATTGCTCTCTCTTGGTTCGTACCCAATCCATAGCTTTAGGAAGCAAAATCCTCACCCAAACCAAGGCCTTATACCTCCTTATGATTAGTTAAATTAGGTAGGTGGTGATAGTGGACTTGGTTGTGGTTGGGTCTGACGTTAGTGGTGGTGTATTGGACCAGGGTAGAATAAGTTGAGCCTTGAAATTTTACATTAAGGGTTTGGATCGGTATAAATCCAATCCTTAGAGTTTCCTTGTGAATTTCTAAGGCAAGAGTTTTCTCTCGAGCGATTTCTCTTGTCCTTCCAATACGCACCTAATGCTTAGCCACTAATGTTAAGCTCGTTGGGATGGTTAGCGATGACGTCCCTCTGGGGATATCTAGAGTTTAAAATGAACTGTTGCAGAGTATCGGAAATCTACACTGCACGACACTACAATAGGTTTCAATTATGCACGGGGGGTACATCTTATAATTTATCTGATGTTGATTATCTATTGAGTTTTTATAGAAATGAATCGTGGATGTTCTGAGCATCTTGTCACTTAAGCCATAGGTCTATCTACTTCCAAATATGCCAAAGCTGATACCGAGTCGAGCTCGACTATGCTTCCACTTGCACAACAAACTCCGGCGCAGCCCATACCTCCACTTGAAAATATACAAGTGTATCAACCTCATCCATAGGTTCCTCAAACACCTATAGAACGCCTTGAAGTAGAAATTGGAGCCGCTCCTAACACTTTGGAGGATGCTGTCATTCCAGACAATCTCGTCCTTTCTATCGCTTCAAAGATAGAAGAGGGGGCACTCTAGAGAATCTGCGATAAACATGGGATTCCACTTACGGATGTACTAGTCCCTTTTCGACACTAGAGAGCTTACAATCCCCTAGAGGGTTATACTGCTTGGAATAGATATATGTGCTTGGCGGGATGCATCCCACCATTCAATCAATTCATTCGCCGAGTTTTGAACTTCATGAGATTAGCTATGATGCAACTACGTCCAACAGCCATGCATTCCTTCATGGCACATATATTGTCTTTACTCGACAATTGCACCGAGTACCCAGTGATAAGGAGATTCGGTCTATATATAGTTTTAAGAGCCAAAAAGGAAGCCCTTCTCTGATCTATCTGGAACCAGCAAAGAGCTGTAGAGTTGTTACCACTACATGGAATAAGTTGAGCTATTTCAGGAGTTAATGGTTCTTTGTCCATCGTCCACCTGGATTTGCGCAATGATGGCTATCTGGACGTAAGTTATACTTCATTTGCTTACTGTGAACTCGCTTTATGACCTTGCGAGCTTAACTCATATTCTTTTTGTAATTCAGATGTTTCGGACAGACCCAGCGGCGTGGCTCTTATAGATTCCATCAGAGTTCTTATGGAACTTCCAGAAGAGGATAGAGATATTGGAGTTCTTCTTTCCGATGAGAATCTTCTAGCTCATAATTTCTAGAAGCGGGTCGTAGCACTAGTCAAGTCCAAGTGGCTTCTAATGATGATGGTGATGACGATGATGACAAAAACTCGCTTGGAGGTGGCAACGTAAATCCTGATGTGCCCCAGCCCCAAGTCCAGGGGCTGAAGTTAAAAGAGAGAAAAAACATGCCGAAGAAGGCAAAATCATAGGTGAAGTTGGCGAAGCTTGCCATGATGACGTTAATGTAGGCCATGAGCCTTCAGTGAACTATCCAAGGACGACCAACATTTCATTTTGAAAATAAGGTTTGTCATGAAACTTCCCAAAGGAAAATCTTCTATACAGCCATCGCCAATGATAGCCGCGGAGAAAACTCCTTCACTCCTTTCTAAATATGCCTTCGCTGGTTTGGGGCCGATTCCTATTGAATTTGGCTCTTTCGGCATTGGTAACATGAGCCTTGAGGGTCTTGACTCTCCTCTTCGCTTTGATAATGATATACCTCTTGTTAGCATGTAAGAGATCACTCATATGAGGAAAGCTCCAGTACACGGCCCATCGGGAGAGGGAACACTAGGACACCCACATACACGTGCACTGCATTACACCTATTTCGCGCCCTTCTCTATTAATGCTAACATGTTCTTGTTTCATTTGCAGGATCCATGGAGGGGAAAAAGCATATGTTTCAATCCTTAGAGCAGAACATATCCCGACCACATAAGCATCATCCAAGAACGTACCATCAAGGTAGTGGTAGAGATCTGGAGCCTAGCCATCGATTTAGCCACGACAGAGGTAGTCGTGACAAAGACTATCCATCTCATGACTCTGCCTCTAGATATCATTCCAGGTCTAGGTCACCTTGGCCAATAAACTCAGACAAACATCCTGATCGCCACGATGACTCCCAACCGAGCGATGTTTCTCATGCACCACCTCCAAGATCCATTCTCATCCAACACTTGACATCAACTCATACCAGTTGATCTTCTTATTGCAGGCACCATAAGGGTAGTTCTGAGGCCTCTTATCAAAAGGCTGGTAAGAAACCGATCGAAGCCTGGTTGTCACCGTGGAGAAACAACTTGCTGCCGATGCCGGAATGGCTGGGCTGAAGGAACAGTTCCCAGATGTATGCTTTGATGTGCTCTTGTTTGTGCCCAACATAAAGAACATTCCGCTAGAGATCAAAGACACGACAGTTGCCTTTGTCGCAGACTCTTATAACCAATATAATGATTGGAGGCGGGTAGCTGAGAAGGTCTCTAAGGTTTCGAGGGAAAGAAAACTTGAAATCGATAACCTAAAACTCCTGGAGACGCAAGATAAAAGGAACATCGCTCATCTCGGCGCCGAGGTTGAAAACTTTAAAAAATCACAAGCTAAAGCCGAGAAAGAAGCTGAAGATGCTATCAATGCACTCGAGAGCTAGAGGACCAAGCACCGTGATGATATAGAGACTACACATCATCTAAACCGTGACTTAGTGCTGGAGAAATATGCTTTGAACAAGAAATTAGATGATCTGTCATCCAAGCTTGAGAGTGAGACAAAGCAGAAAACAAGGCTCTCTAAAGGGCTCAAGGGTATTGCAAAGAGCTGGTTACTGCTCATGAGGAAAGGTACAAGGCGGTTGAACTTGTTAGAGAAGTGGATGTGCTTGTCAAGAGGGAGGTTGATGCCACAAAGAAGCGGATGATGGGGAGATTTGAACTAATGCTCATCAAGTACAATGCTAATGTGCTCAAGTTCCATAACTTAGAGTGGTTCGATGATGATTACCCCAGGACTCTGGCTCTTGCCTAGGAATAAGTTGTTACAGAGGAGAAGGAATTTTTAAAGGGTGGTGAGGTAGACCTGGCTCAGTTAGAGAAAAAGATCCTGGTAGGGGATGAACCTAGGGTGCTAAGAGACGGTGAGCTTATTCTTCATTCGGACCTGGCCACTACAGTGCAAAAAGGCTTAGGCGAAGGCTCCATATCATCACCCCAAGGTGCCACTACTAGGGACCATCCAGACCCAAAATTGCTCCTGACACATCTTTGGTCCTAGGATATAATCCAGGTCAACCTCAAATGCAAAAATCCACCATCATTTCTCCCATCTTGGAATGGAATTCTGACGGCACTCCGGCCTACACCAAATCCCATCCTGAAGGAGGTATCTCATTGATTTTGCCAATATTTGAGAGAGTCCATATATCGCTTATTGACGTCGCTAATCTATCTTTTTATATCTCTCAAGTTTAAGGTCAAGCCTAGGTCGTCTTGCTTCCCGACAAAGGTCTCCAGTCGAGACAACAAACATCTACAACAAAATTGGTGACCGTGAGTACTTTAGCAATGGACCTGAGTATTCCAATTGGCGAGACTCTTGGTCCTGATGAGCGGATGATTGATGCTTTACAAGATGAAGGGATTGGTGGGATTCAAGAAGCTCAGACCGAAGACGATGTGTTGTTACTAGATTCTCTGAGCCTCTGTCGGGTCCTAGCTTGAGTACACTTGAGCAAGAACTTCTACTAGCCAAAGAGGTCAAGCTAGAGAAGATAAAGGTCATCCCTCCTCCTTTGTCCATAGCTTTTCCTGGTTAGACTATCTTCGTTCCAATCACTCTTCCTCCACCTAGGAGCACTCAAAGCATGCCTACTAGATCATTACAAAGCACCCCTTCAAAGGACCAAGGAAGAAGCAAGAAGAAGACTAATCAAGTCACACCTCCCTCCCCAGAAGAGAAGAAAAAGTCCAAGAGGCAAAAGCATAAGAAGTGATCGTTATTTTGTTTTGTTTTGGTTGTATAGTTTGGCACTATCTAGCTTTCTGTTTTCGTTTTTCTGCCCGGTGTTGTGCAGATTTGGTCTCCGCTTTGCTTTTCAGTTCTAGTATGAATACCACTTGTACCTTTTCTTTTTTGAAGCCTTATTTTCACTGTTAATAACAAAGACTTTTTTGCCAAATCTTTGTGTGAATTTGTCCGAGTACTTAAGAAATGTGCTTTCCATTGTATGTACTCGTGATCCACTGCTTTTCATGATAATGGTCAGACTAAATTACTAGCTTGTTTCATCATCCATCGGCCTTTTGTCATTCTAGTGAACACCAAGCAATCATTGAAGTGCTAAGCTCTGGGTATAGGCTGGGGTAAGCCATTTAGTATAACGGTTCAGGTATCCTGTTCCAAGATAGTGACATATGATTGCCCAAAGATCCGGGCGTTGGTTTAAGCTAACTACTTAGGATCGCAGTTTGCACAACCTCACCCAAGATGTTTACCTTCAATCATGCCTAACATTGGCCATTGATCAAAGTTTATATGTAAGATTCCACCTTATGTCGGGCATGGATCTTCCGTCTCGCCTACTTCGGACAAGATGTTAGTGATTGGATGGTCATATCGTATCCATTCTGAATTATACTCCTACCCTTACATCAAGGGTAAGAGTTAGCTAATGGATGGTCAAATCATGTCCTATTTGGTTTATACTCTTGCCCCCACATCAAGGACAAGAGTTAGCTAACGGACGGTCAAATCACGTCCTATTTGGTTTATACTTCTACCCCCACATCAAGGCCAAGTGTTAATTGGCAGCCATCTCTAGGCACCTAGAATGGTTGAACTCCGAGAGTCCGAGCATGGACCGTTGAAGTTTGATGAGCACAACTCCGGGTACCTACATACCTACATTATACACATGTAGGTTCATTCGAGTCGGTCATATTTCACAACTCTTAAGCTATGTAAAGACATAAACATAGATCCGAAAAGCCACTTCATTTATTGATGACGGGAAATGACAGGGTCTATCTTATTACATGGCTTTATCCAACTATGTACAAATTTATTTCTAACTGAAATAGTGTCGTAAGTGCTTGTTATTCCACGCCCTTGGGAGTGAGATCTCATCAACCATTGCAAGCCTGAAAGTGCTATCTCCAAGATTTTGCTCTATAGCGCATACAGACCTTCGCATGTCAAACCCAAGTTTCCAAGGCTTGGGAAGAATTGTTTGAGAACCAGGTCGCCATTCTCAAAGGTCTGATTCCTCACCTTGGCGTTGTAATATCGGGCGACTCGGTTTTGGTGCACATATGCTTTCAAGTCGGCTTCATCGTGCTTCTCATCGATCATATCAAGAGATTTCAATAGGTGTTGCTCATTCATCCATGGATTGTAGTGAGTTACCCAATAAGAAGGTACTACAAATTCAGTTGAAATCATAGCCTTTGATCCATATGCTAAGGTGAATAGAGAGTGGTCCGTCACTGACTTGTGGGATGTTCGATAAACCCAAAGTGCCAATGGAAGTTCATCGACCCACTTACCCTTGGCCTTTTCCAACTGCTCTTTGAGAATGGAATTAATAATCTTGTTCACGGCTTCAACTTGTCCATTCACCTAAGGGTGTGCCACTGCAACAAATCTCTTCTCTATGCGATGTTGGTGACAGAAATCCTTTAACTTGGTTCTTTCGAATTGGGTTCCGTTATGGGTAACGATTGCTTGTGGAACTCCAAAATGACAGATGATATTTCAAACCATGAAGTTGATTAATTTCTTTGGGGTAATTATGGCTAATGGCTCTGCTTCAGCCCATTTGGTAAAGTAATTAACTACAACGATGGCACACTTCGCACCACCTTTATATATTGACAATACACTGATAATATCAATTCCCCAAACTGCAAACAGACAAGAACTGACCATTTGAGTAATCTCCATCAGTAGGGCTCTCAGAATCTTAGCAAACCTCTGGCACTTGTCACACTTTCTAGTGTAATTAGCTGCATCTCGGTTGGCAGTTGGCCATAAGTAGCCATAGCAGAGAATCTTCTTCACTAGGGTTTCCCTCCTAGTGTGGTCACCACATGCCCCTTCATGAATTTCTCTTAGGACTTGTTTGGCCTCATTGTTGGCGACACATTGTAGCAGTAAGATTGAGAATCCTTTCTTGTAAAGTGCTCCATGCTGAAAGGTATATCTCGAAGCTTAACGAAAGAGCTTCCGTCGTTCGTTCTTCTTGTCCGGAGGGATTCCCCTCTACAAATAATTCTTTATTGGAGTCATCCATGACTCCTCATGCTCGACCTCCAAGATCCAATCGACATCCATATGGTCGATACTCGGAGTCGACAATATTTCGGCCAGAACCAGGTGCATGAGCTGCACATCTCCAGAACTGGCCAGCTTCGCCAGTTAGTCGGCCTTTGCATTTTCCTCTCTGGAAATATGCGTTATTGTGTAATATTCAATATCATTAAGCAGCTCAAGGGCACTGTTTAGATAAGGAGCTAATCTTGCTCCTTTTGCTTGAAACTCTTTCTTGACTTGACACACCACCAGCTGGGAATCACAAAAATGTGCAAAGTTTTAAATCCCTATTCCATGGCGATTTTGAGTCCCGCAATCAATGCTTCATACTTTGGTCTCCGCTTTGTTGTTTGTTGCAGGAGAGTCGGGTCTCAAGCATAACAAATTGAACATTCCTCAGGAGTGACAATTACAACTCCAGCACTAGAACAACGTTCCTTTGATGCACCATCCGTGTACATCTTCCACCTAGCATTTTGCTCACCACTGCTCTGCGAAGTACCATCTTGCGCGATGTATTTAGCTATGAAGTCCACCAAACCTTGGTCCTGGATAGCTCTACGAAGGTGATAGTTTATATCATACTGGCTCAATTCAATGTTCCATTTTAGCAGCCTTCCAGAAGTCTTAGGTCATTACAAGACTTGTCGTAAATGCTGGTCGGTAAGAACTTTTATAGGATGAGCCTGAAAGTAAGGACGGAGCTTCCTTGAAGCGATCAAAAGGAAGTATGCAAGCTTTTCCAGCCTGGGGTAATTTGTTTCTACTATTGTCAACTGCTTACAGATGTCGTACACCGTTCGTTGGATGCGGGGTTCCTCTTATATGAATGCGGCGCTCAATGCATGCACCGACACTGCCAAATATATAAAAAGTCCTCGTCATCCACCGGCTTTGAAAGAATGGGGGGTCTCTCCAAGTGATCCACTAGAGCCTAGAATGCGTCTTTATATTCCTGTGTCCAAGCGAAGTTCCCTTTTCCCTTCTTAATCATATTAAAGAAAGAGATGCATTTGTCTGTTGCTTTGGAGATGAATCGACTCGGGGCGGCGACCTTCCCGTTCAGGCTCTGAACCTCTTTGATCGTCTTCTGGGTTCGATGTTTCTCAACACCTCGATCTTCTCCAAATTAGCTTTATTCCCAAGGGAGTTAACAGTGAAGCCCAAGAATTTCCCTGACGCGATGACAAAAGACCATTTCAAAGGGTTGAGCTTCATCCCGTATTTTCAAAGGACATCGATCAATTCTTCCAAATCTTCAATGTGGTTTCCCAAACGCCATGACTTCACGAGCATGTCGTCTACATAGACTTCCATCGAAAGCCCAATCCGATCCTTGAACATTTTATTTACCAGCCTTTTGTATGTTGCTCCAGCATTCTTTAGTCCAAATGGCATGATTAGATAGCAATACAGTCCCAGGTCGGTAATAAAGCTAGTGTATTCTTAGTCCGGGACGTGCATTGGAATTTGATTGTATCCAGAGTATGTTTCCATGAGCGATAGTAGTTCGTGTCCAACCGTCGAATCGACCAGCTGATCAATCCTCGGGAGCGGGAAGCTGTTCTTCGGGCATGCTTTATTTAGACCATAATAGTCGATGTATGTCCTCCACTCCCTATTTGACTTTTTCACCAGGACCGTATTGGATACCAATTCCAGGTATAAGGCATTGCAGATGATGCAATTGTCCTTTAGCTTCTCCACTTCTTCTCTGGGTGCAGCAGATCTCTCCAGATCCATTCTGTGGCGTGTCTGTTTCACAAGAACCCATTTGGGATTTATTTTCAATGCTTGGCTCGCTATCTCCGGCTAGATCCTACATATATCGGAGTGCGTCTAGGCGAATACGTCTAGGTTCACCTGAAGAAAACCAACAAACTCCTTCATTATTCTCATGCCAAGGTGTGAACCGACCTTTAGGATGCATGTCAAATCATTTAACTGACCGAAACATTGATAATCAATTTAGCTGGAGTTGCATTTCCATCCAATGGCTCTTTTCACGGGTCCATATCCATGTGGAACCAACTATGCTGCCCTAGCCAAGGCTCAGGCGGTGTTGTTATGCGCGCAAAGTCTTAATGTAGAGGGGCCCTTCTACACTTTTCCCTTTCTCTCTTCGCCTTTCCTCCTTTAGCTCGGCGACATAACATTAGCAGCCCAGCCGCTGATCTCCTTGGACTATTCCCATGTTGTTTTCTGTAGGAAACTTCATTGTCAAGCACCAAGGAGCTATAGCCGCTCTAAATTCATCTAGGGCTGGTCGGTCCAAAAATGCATTATAAGCAGAATAAATATCCAACACCACAAAAGACACGACCCGCACATACTTGTGGTTGCCCATACCAAGTACCACTGGTAGTTCCACATAACCAACTGGCCCCATAACCGTCCTGTTAAATCCCTGTATCCGAGATTTACACGGTTTCAAGTCCTTTCCTTCCAAAAGCATATAGTCGTAAGCTTTTTGAAATAGAATTTTGAATGGACTCCCACAATCAACCAGCACCTTTCGTACCATAACAAGGCCAATCATGGCTGCTATAACCAGTGGGTCAATCGTCGGGGCTTCCACCCCATCAGTGCCTCTATTCTGGAAAACAATATCGTTAGTCATAGTTCCGAACTATTTTTCTGGAGCTCCATCCTCTACAGTGAAGCGGCTTTCATTCTATTGGTGTTTCAGTGTGCCAACATACCTATCTATCTCATTTAAACTCTTATCGGTTGGTTGTGGTCCACCGATGATTGTATTAATCACTAAACATTTTTCAGGCTGCCTAGGCTCTTTACCACTGGGCTCGACTTTCCACCATAGGGATGTTGACCCAAGTGACTTGGAATTTCCATGCCCGCCATCTTATGGGGCTTTCACAAACTGTTGCAACTTCTTTTTTCGAATCAAATCTTCAATCATATCATGCATGTGTCTGCACTCATTGCTGTTGTGACCATGCATCTCATGAAACCTGCAGAACTTGCCAGATCTCTTCTCCTTCTCAATCGACTCCCTCGGAGCCGGCTTCTTATACTACTCGGTGCCTTGAGTTGCTAGATAGATATTCTCGATTGAATTATTCAACTCAATATAATTATCATACTTAGGGATCCTGGAACAATTCATATTATCAGGTTGTCGCTTTCTAGCCCCATTGTCATTCTATTTCTGACCATCGCTCTTGTTGCCAACGTTCACATCCATATTCCCAGAACTCCCCCTAGACTATTTTACAACAATGTTTCTTTATATCACTTCAACTGGACTCCCGGCCTTACCTCTTCAAGGAAAATTGCTTGCCTCCTTCAAATACAGGAACTAATTTGCCTTCCTATAGAAAATATCCATCGTCGACGGGGGCTTCCTTTCCAACCATCTCCCGAAATTGGTCTCGGGATGAATCACCCTAATCAATGCCATCAATACCATGTCATCATTGGGATTTGTTACTTCCATCACAACTGTATGGAACCGGTTCGATAAATCCTTTAACGACTCTCCTCCTCCCTGGAAGAGGTTTGATAATGACATCACATCTTTCGGACATGAATTGTGTAAACGGAATTGCTCCTGAAATTTTTACAATAACTCAAAGAAAGATGATATGGATCTCGGTGCAAGCTGAGTGAACCACATCATCGCTACTCCCTCTAGGAAAATTGGAAAGCGACGACATCTCAGGACATCAGATGCTCTAGCTGAGTCCATATGTCGCTCGTAGTTAATCAAGTGCTGCCTTGGATCTGTCTTTCCACCATATAGTGGTGTTGTTGGCCTTACATACCTCTGTGATACCTCAACGTAGAATGTTCTCAATAAACGGATTTCAAATAGGAGAAGCACCCTATTTATCATTGCTTCTAAATTGATTATCATTCACAAGTTTCCTGACCATCTTGGCTAAATAATCCAGTTCTACAAGTTCGGCTGAATGACAATAGTAGAGATCTATTCCAAGTGTTCAGCCCGGCGAAAGCTCTTAGACGTATTCTCAATACCTGGGTTCTCCGGACTCCGGGAGATCCGTTCGTCCAGCAGTCCCTCTTGTTTGATTCCTGAGCAGCAAATCGTCAACAGTAGCTCGATTTTCTGGATTCTGATCATTAGCGACACGACCAGAGGTCACATCCACACCACCATCCAGAGAAGGAGGTCCAGTTCCACCATTGACTATATTGGTACCGATCCTACATCTTGGATCGGTGCTGATCCACAGAACATTGCCGCGGGTCTGCCTCGTGTCTTGATTTGAATTCCCTGTAGTGTTTTAAGCCATATTCTACTTCCTATTCCTCTGTCTCTGCTCGGATGATGAGAAACTATCATATTCTGAATCGGATGGTGTTAAGTTCCTCCTTCTCCTTCTACGGCGGTTTTGAGTCAACTCATTTAGCACGCTCAAGTTCTCCTACATCTGCAGGTTCATCTTATTGCGACTCTCTTGGAACCTATCCTCCACCCGCTTCATCATACGATCCATCTCCATTCTGGTCACGACATCAAATGGATTGTGGATCTCTGGCTCGTTTTGTTAGGCAACTTAATCCACATGTGGAGTATCTTGATTCTCAGCATTATCAACAGCTCTGGAGTTTGTAGCACGTTCCTTCCTTGGGACCATGGTGAATAACTTCTAGTAGATTGTTGAAAGTCTAAATAGTAGAACAGTAAGGTTAAAAGATTGGATCTATATCTCGAATCTAAGAAATCTAATAGTAGATGATGGATCCAAGTAGCCTAAAAACACGGGCCTTGGTGAAAGCACTAAAATGTTTGGACCAAAAATGGCACAAACGCCCAAGTGATTGTATAGAGAATAAAGAGTGAAGAAAATAATGAAAAAGAGCAAGAAAACAACACACAATAATTTATAGTGGTTCAGTTAATCTTAGCCTACGTCCACTTCGTGATTTTATGTAATATATCATTGGTTTACAAGCAGTTGTTCTTACGAATCGGTTTAAATCCATGGGTGCTTTTAGAAAATTAGAGTAAGAAAGAGCTACAGCCAAAAAGATCCATAAAAATGAGCCCTGCTCCTTTATTTATAGACATAGGAAGCCTAAAATCTCGCCCTCATGATCTCCACCTCGTTTTCCATGCCATAGACCACTCATCTAAGAAAATAGGTAGACACCTCATCAATATTCCTGGATCGGTACCGATCCATAAATTCTTCATATGGATGGTTTTGAACTTCTTTTCCTGGCTCGACTCATGGTTAGCTTCGTGATTATAGACTTGTTTGCATCATTGCTAGCTTGTTTCTGAGTTCAAATGATGGATCAGTGGAGAAGAAAAGTAGCTGATTTCAAGCGCTCATGGAGATCGATAGAGAATTGCATGGAATCAACAAAGTAGAATTTGAAATAGGCCCATGGCATCATCACTAGCATGTAGAAGAAGTGAGGGCAAGTTTGGACCAAACTTCATGGATCGGTACCGATCCATGGTGTTGGATCAGTACATATCCAACGCATGTTGGTTCTTTGTCCTTCATTTCTTTGACTTGTTTTATCCTCACCCCTTGGCTCAGTTTGTACTTAGTTTCTGGACTCTTGGGCTATCTCTTAAGGCTTTCTGCCTTGATAGTTTCTAAGTTCGATTCATCAAGTCTATCTGAATATTGACTGGTCAAAAGGCGGGATAACAAATAAGGTATAAATAAACATAATTACGTATGAATCATCATATTAATTACGAACCCACTCATAGCTATCACTTATTTAGTTCACTTAAAATCGCCTCTGCTTAGTGTAGAACCCCCTTAATTTGATTTGATTCTTCCTTCTTTAATCTTTTGAAATTAATTTTAATTTTGTTTTTTCGAAGAGAACTTATTTAATGAGGAAGAAGGTTAAGTATTCAGGGAGACAGAGTTTCATTACGATCGGACTAAGTTAGGGTTCTTAGTATCAGCATGGGGTTATATTTATATGCGTACGAAGTAACATTAGCCATTAGATTATTTTATACAAAATCTGGGCCATTTGGCCAACCCAAACTCTAGCCTAAACTCTTCGATTGGTCGACCGCTTGGTTTGGAGAGGTCGACTACTAGAGGTTAATCGGTCCAAAATATAGTGTCGACCGGTGGAGCTTTTCCTTAATTAAAATATTTCTTTCCAAATTTTTATATTTAATTATTTTCGATTTCATACTTTCAAATTTTAATAACTTTTTCATAGCTCCGATTACAAAACTTTATATATGAAATTTTTCTAGAAAATCGCTACGAAAGCAATGATGTAAGTTTTGCAGCCAAATTCGAAAGTTTATGAAAATTCTATTTTTACCCTTGTTATATTTAATTTAATTCTTTTATTAAATTTCCGATTAATTTTTGAAGGGTGTTACAAAATTGGATTTTCCTGAATGGTCAATAAGCGTTGAACTTGGGCCATATGGTACTTTAGCAAAATCCATACTGACTTCGGTATTTAAATTGTTTAAATATTGACTGAGGATCGAGTTCACACCAGAGTGTCAACACAATCAAGTTTCTAATTATTTCTAAATTCGTACATTGTATTAATTATGAATATTATAAATGAAAGTAAAATCAATACAATTGTTGTATTACATTTGTATGGTTTTTTTAATTTTTTGTTTGAAGCCAAAAATCAATAAAGCCGAAATGATTTAAAACAATGTATAAAAGTTGTAGATCGATATAATTAAAGAGTGGGCTTAAATAGAATGATTAAGTAATTAATTCAAAGTGAGTTAATGAACATTTTGAGGCCAGAAATAGTAAGAGAGGTGGCAATGGGACTTAGTTTAAAAGCTTTTAAGGAAAATTAGGAGGATTTTTTATATCTAGAGGTCTATAAATTGATATCCTCCATTCTCATTGTACATGATAGTATTAAGGATGTGCCCTAGGGGCAACATGATTTTTGTTATATAAACTTAACTCTATAAATAATCTTATTCATAATAATGTATGCTTTTGATTTTTCTTTTATCATATATGCTGCTATATATTAATATAAATAATGAATAATTACATTAAACATATATAAGTAGAAAACTCTTAGGAGAAGTGTTTTATCGATTGTAGTTACAAATGTGTTAATAACCATGAGTATTGAATTCAGTATATACAAAATGCTAAATTCTTAAATGTTCCTAGTTAAGATATATAAAGAAAAGGATTCCAATACATCTGTTGAGATTAACGTACATGATGCTCTACATACAGTGGATGGTGATTTCCCCGTGACCTTTGAGGGCACCAATGGGTTACGTACTTGTGGCTGTTTAGAAAAAACACGGAACGAGTCAACTAGAGACTTCAATAAATAAATTTAACTAAGTCAAAATAGAAGATCTTTAGATAATGACGTACAATAGTCCTCTGGCTTGAGAGTACTTTCTATCTTAAGTAGTTAAGCTATATTCAGATTATGATTAAACACTTGGCATGGCTACATTATTATGACCATACTTAGGTATGCATTGAATACTTGAAGTGAGACACTACCAAAGAGAGGATTCGTATTCTTTGTTACAGAAGGTTAGTATCACCATAATTAGTATCTGGCTTAATAGTCGAAATCTCTGGCCAGAGTAAATCGGTTAATTGATAAATATCATGTTATTAAATTATACTTGGGACTTTAAATATTGTATACACAATTAAATATAGATACTAATACAGTTTTTGACCTTGTACAAAACTTTATATATATAAGTGATATAGTGATGATGAAAAGAATATATGCACAAACTATCATTACTAGGTGAGCTTGTTAAAGATTAAAATTTCAATTTTGCCTAAATGATCTGTAAGCTTTGAACTTGTGCCCAATACTATGCTTCAACCAAATCCATACAGTCTTTAGTATTTATATCATTTAAATACTGATTGAGAATCGAGTTCACATCAGAGAGTCGTCACAATTGCATTGTTGGTTATTTCCAAATTTGACCAATGGAAATATTAGTTTATAAATATTATAAATTAATACAAAAGCTATAATTGATTGTTTATTTAAAGTTTAAAATCAATTAGAATGAAGTATAAAAGTTGTATGTCGGTTCAGTTGAAAAGAGAGTTTGAATTAAATAGTTATTTAATTGATTAAAAAAGAGTCAAGGGCTTTTAAACAATGCATAGTGAATTTGTTAGGCAAACCATACATTAGAAATGGGGAGTTGAAGCTTGGTCTTTTAAAGTTAGGGAAAAAGGGAGAGATATTTGTTTATCCGTTAGCTATAAATAGGATAGCCATCATTCCTTTTTCTACACAATTTTCTGATAGATCTCCAGCTCCCATTATCCCTATTAGTGAAGCAAACACTACATCATAACGGCCATTTTGTAACACATATTTTATTCAATTGACAAAGCTTATTTGTGTTGGAGATTAATCACAACAATAAGCATTGCTAAGCAAAAAATGTATGACCATAAAAAAAATTTACAATTTTTTAATTTCCAACCCATATTTGCATTGGTAGATTTGGTTAAATTGAAATTTAATGAATGTTGTTAGGGTAAAAAAGTAAAACAGCATCCTCTTTTTCATCCGTAGCCCTAATCTCAACTTCTCAATGCTTTTTTGTTCACGGCCACTAAAAGTAAAAAAATTCTCCTTCGGTGATTTGATTTCTGCCTCTCTCTCGTTCGAGCGAATCGGCCTCTTTTTCAGGCGAGGAATCGGCGTCGACCTCAGGAAATTTGATTTTCTTGACTTCAAGCGATTTGATTTCCTTGACTTGGCATCATGAGGTATGCCACAATGGTTGTAAGGATGACGATGGCTTCTTTAGGCGGCACTGAAACTCATCGCGTCCTTCTTGCACATCGTGATCTTCAGATTCCAAGCGGTCACTCAACGTCGACCGACATTAGGTTTGATTTTGTTACATTAGGTAGCAATTGATACTTTTATTTAGTTAGCATACTACCTATCCATCATCCTTTCACATTTTTTAGATTACGCTAATTAATTTATTTAAACTGCGATAATGACTGAACAAATTTTTACAATGTTAAAACTTACACCTCTATATATTTAATCTACGACAATATTTATGATGAATTTGAGCAAAAATATATAAATTAAAATTATAAAGGCAGCAATTATATAGAAGAAAAGAGCACCTAAACAATAAGAAATTCTGTTTAGGTGACATCCTTGACACGGTTTAAGGATATGAATTGAAGTGGTATATAAGAAGTGAACATTCTTACTTTTGGGTATGTAGAAAGAAAGGTAAAAGAATCACTAAATTAAATATAAAAAACAGCATTCAATTTCCAGATTTAACTATCAGAACTGATTCCATAAAGTGTTTCCAAGTTAACATGGGTACTATAAGCATCTTGGTAAAATTTAAGCTTAAATTCATGAATCTTGTTATGTTTAAGATTACAATCTATTTAAGGTGGTATATATTGGTTGTATTAAAGCTTTATTAGTGACTATCATTAGTAAAGAAGTGGCTTGTTGGCATTTTCCTAAAACATGTGACCCTCATTCTATCTTACAATTTTAGTAGTATCCTAATTATTAATTATCATTATGATACAATCTCCAATATTCATTACATGATTAGGATTAATTCTTGGTTTCTCTTGCCTTCTCTAAGTCCATATCTTCCATCGATCTACCAAGGCTTGCAAGAACATGCTTTACATGTAAAAATTTATATAAATACCTACACGAATACAAAATATAAGAACGGTAACCATACCACTAATTAGATTCACCTGGTTGATGTGATATTCACTCAAGACACTTTAATATTAATTCAATTTAAAAGGTCGCTGAATTTAGTATAAATAAGAGGTCTTTAATTGTACTATATTTAATTCATGTCACATTCAACAAACTGAAAAACATAATAAAGTTTGTTAAAGTGCTTTTAATTATTTAAGTCTAATTGAGTTGCCATAAAACCTATTTTCCAATTGTTTATGATGGCATTAGCGAATCAAAATAGGATTTTCTAATGAACCAAAACAAATAACTACATATGGAAAGTTTTCTATACAGTATGCACTTTGACCTGTTGACATTCTAAAATCAGACAGATTAATAAAGCTTTAAGTTTCCCATATATGAAAACGAGGCAGATGATAGTATATAACAACTTACATCAATATGTCTAATTGTACATAGAGCTGAAGAATGTAGCAAGGCCTTGCACCGAAATTGTATGGAACAACCACTGAAATTATAAGAGATAACACGATATGAAAAGTCAACTTGCATATATAATCAAAACGCTAAGACAAACTAAGAAATCTCAATACTGGGAAATATTGCTGATGGTTGCAGAATATTCATAATTACTATTTATCACTAAGAAATATGATGATATTTTTTTTGGCCTGGCCAAATATGATGATATTTTCAATCCAATAAAATACTTATATTCTTTTTTTATTTTATTAGCTTACATTTACTGTAGTATACTGATGAACCTACATCATAGTTTTAAGAAAAATATATATTGGTTATTCAAAGAAGAATCATACACATAAAGGGACAAATTATATAACTATATATATAACTATATATATATAACAAATGTAATAATGCTAAATATAATGAATACAACATTAATATTTTCAAAGTACTTAGAATATGCATTGCACTAATAAAATTCGCTATGAACCAAAATAATGACCCTACTAAATCATACGTACACTTGGTAGACTGTACAGTTGGTAAAAGATGTAATTGCAAGAAACTATAGGGTCGCACCAACACAACACTAGTAGTTTTTTAGGAAATTTTAGTCATTACTGAAGAAGGAAAATGATACTGATGGTAATTAGTTAGACTATGTAAGTTTGTAAGTTTATCGTTAACATAGCAATCAATAATTGGTATCCATTATGCAATCAATGCAGTGCCTCATAGCTATACATTTTTAACCATACATTTCTAGTCATATATTTTTTCACTTCCAATTAATTCCCAAAACTCACATCCTATGCTTAAACCTGTCAAGTACATTTCATATTGATCTATTGAAAATGGAAATTTATATAGAAAAGTAAAGCATATTTTATCATAACATATGAGAACCTTCCTTTTTGATGCATAAATCTTACGTATATTAGAAGGAAAATTTATCGCTCTAATATTTTTACACTTAGTTTATTGTAGTTGCATGATATTATATGCGGAATGTTTCAGTTTCATTTAATTTATCAAATGTAACTTCAAAATAAACAAAGTTGTCGTCGTTCCTTTACCCTTAGCCATTCTAACCACTGATATGCTGGCATTTGCCCTATATCATACTTAGGATTTTTGTTTTTCTTTCCTTTTCTTTCTTTTTAAACATAGATAAAGAAGAAATGTTCAGTTTAAAAATTATACATGTATGTATGTATTAGTAATTGCTTTCCTACCTTTAATTATATAGAAAATAATTTGGGTTTCTATGTCATAGTAACATTTAAATTCAGTATAATAATTTCAAAATTAAAATTTACTATAAATCGCCTCAGTCCTCAGTTTAAAACTGAGGCCATTGTGGCCTCAATTTAAAATTGAGACCATGTTAGCCTTAGTTCTAAACTGAGGCATTATGGCCTCGGTTTAAACTGAGGCTATGTTGGCCTCAGTTTTAAACTAAGGCCCCTGTGGCCTCGGTTTAAACTAAGACCATGTCTGCCTCAGTTTTAAACTGAGGCCATGTGGCCTCAGGTTAAAACTAAGTTCATGTCCGCTTCAGTTTTAAACAAGGGAGTGGGAAATTCTAGTAAAGTCTATTGTAACAACCCAGGTTTTGACGATTAAATATTTACAGGTAATCGTCAAAACCTGGGTTGTTACATCTATATTCCAGGTATTGCTGAATACATGTGCATAATTGTTTTTGACATTCAATGCTATCGAAGAAAAGAAATGCCTTTAATGTTTGTTAATGAAAAAATTTAATAAACCACCTAACCAATTCTGGATTTTACCACCTCAAAAATTCAAACATGGCATTGCATATATGAAGTACTTAATTTCAAATTATCATCCTTGCATATTTTCTTGTTTTATTTAATGTCCTTTTATTGTTAAATCATGTGCTATCACCTTGATTACTATTTGTCATTCTTTTTAGTATAAATTTCAATTTAATATGATACTGAATGCAAGTAGGTACTTATAGAAGAAGCAGAAGAAAAAAGGAATTTGGATGGTAGTTCTAGTCGTAATGGTGAAGTAGAAGACCTTGAAAATGATCCAATTACGGAAGTTTTTTGTTCCGATAGAAAGAAAAATTATTGTCGAGAAGTTAGTTCTACTTCTTCTATGAAACAAGCAAAGATGAATCAAGCGGTAAAAGCTATAGCTGAAAATAGTTGATTGATACTTAATTGTGTATGGAATTGGTATTAGTATGGAATTGGTAAACTATGTATTGATAACTTAATTATGTATTGAACTTCTCTTTTGATAATTGATACTCTGTTTTATTACTGATTATGAATATTGTTTATTGATTTTGATTGGGTTATAATTTGCTAAATTAAGATAATCTTTCAACATTCAAACCATTATGTCTTTCAACATTCACATTACTGATTAGTGTTTATTTGTTTGTATTTATTTGTAACACTTATAAGCGTTGGAAGATATTTTTCTCCAACGCTTATAAGTGTTGGGAGATATTTTTTCCCAGCACTTATAAGCGTTGGAAGATCTTTTTTCCCAATGTTTATAAGTGTTGGAAGATATTATTTCTCAACGTTAATAAGTGTTGGAAAAAATATATCTTCCAACGCTTCTAAGCATTGTAAATAAATGCCCACGTCCCTATAGCGACACATATAAGTGTTACTGAAATTCTTGGCAATGCTTATACTTGTTAGGAATCCTCTGTTTTGGTGTAGTGAAAGGTGTCAGTATTGCAAACTGTAATTAATGAGGAGAACGTAAGGTTCAATGGTGAAATAACAAGCAAATAATAATGTAATGACCCGCCTCCCTATAACATCCAGAATTCGCACATAAAAGCAACCGGATTCCCATCGATTCATAGTCATTGTCCCATTAAAGATAAGAAATATAAAACGTAATAAATATCATAGAGCATATCTATTCCAACAAGCTAACTCTTATAGCAGAAGGATATAAAATATAATATCAACATAAACATATAAAACGTGGATGCATAACATATCAAGGGACATCAGATTCAATATCATACATCTAGTGTAAACAGTACATAAAAAGCCCACATGAGCACATGTCTCAAAATATTACATATGGTGTACATGTCAATACACTAAACACAAGATAGGTAGAGTCATGGCGATTACATAACTATGGCTCTATGAATTGCTTCCACCTATTAGAGATACCCATCTTTAAGTAAATCTATTCAAAGAATAGACAAAAAAAAGAAACATTAAAGAGAGGGTCGAGTATAATGCCTTGTGATAATGAAATATCAGTAACTTGTATGATTACTATTAACCGGTTATTTGACCCGGTAACGAGAAGCTCGGCACAGAGTTCCCATTCGGCATGCAAAGCCATCGTTTGGTACACAGCTTCGATCGGCACAGAACCTCGTCTGGCATGTCTCGTTCGGCTTACATGGAATGGTGCACAGTAGTCATCTACTATGGGCCGAGGTACCTTGTTCCTAGGCCCATGAGGGAAGTCCAACCCATCTTCGTCTATAAATAGAGGGGCAGGGGCATGCTGAAAAAGGACCTTTTTTGGAGAACACTGGGGAGACTCATCCACTTTCAAGACTTATTATTTTCAGTTCAAACTTGTATTCAAGTCATTAATATACGGATTGTATCTGTATTCAACTACTTGTGAAAGCAATAAAGATCAAAACTCAAAGTGGACGTAGGCAGTTACGCCGAACCACTATAAATCTGGTGTTCTCGTTTTTGTTGTTCTTTTGGCATTGAATTACACTATTTTTCAGTTCTAATTTATCTTCCTCATTAATCTCTCTACATAATCTTTCTCAATGAGGTTAGTGACCAATTTTGGTGCTAACAATTAACAATATGCTACTATATCATAAATAATACTAAATAGCAATACTCAAGGTGTTGAAACCATAAACCAACTTGCATCTTCACCTACATCCAACAAGTTAGCACATTTCCACTATAGTGTTACGTTATACGATAAAACTATCATAGACTAAGCATTACAATACAAATAGTTACCCAAATGTCACTTACTAGACTAGTGGGCAATAGATATCCCGATAATGCCAAAACCTGCAAAGCACGGTCACTGATGTAAGACCAATACTGTGATGCTTCAATGCATTATCCACCGCCCATAATCATATCAAACCGGAATCGATATACACGTGCCTAACTACTGTCATTTGTTTATCATAACAACTAATGACAAGTAATCGAGGAACCTTTGTTACAATGTTGTTTGAGGTTCATAGTCCTATGTTACTGAGATAGAATGTCTCCTATCTCCATATCAAAGCCACCTAAATATGCAAAACAGACACAACAACCACTCATGCCACAAAAGGTCTATGAATATCGAATCCCAAGGCCATAGCCGAAGGATATAGACTTACTTTGTATATGCAATTATCATATGGAATAATATATCACAATACCCTAGTCGACACATCTCAAAAATCACTGGAGGGCTTAATAAAAGTCACCATACAAATCAAAACATACCATAAGCATCGCCTATGAACTTCTTATTTTCCAACAATGTTAGTATGCCCTCTAGGTTTCTCTTCAAGTCTCGAGTTTGGGAATATGTCTCGGAGTGGGTCCTACATGGACCCCTAAATATAATTACTCCAAAACCTGCCAAAAATTCATCATTTTAAACCTTGGAAAATGATAAACACTAGTCCAAACCATGCCTTAATCCGTATTTGCATGCGGAAGTAATCACATTTTGAAATTTCAGCCAAATTGGGCGACGAACAATCGACTAAACAAGATAACCGGTCAATTGTATAACAATTCAATCCAGTTCTTAGCCGTTAACAGTTGATCGAACACCATAACAAATGCACTTAATTGTTTTGCTTGGATCGGGAGCTCAACCAATCAACCATTTGTACCCATCAATCGATCGGTTGCTGTACTTAGCTTATTTTGCACCCCCGAACTTCAAATGCTCATACCTTTTGATCCATAGTTCCAAAGACTCATAGTTTCTTCCATTGTATTCATGAAAAAATTCCCTTTGTTTTCATTATCTAGTTTCACTAAGTCCTATAATTTTTATGTTATTTAATTCCAACGACGTCTCACTGCTCATATTCAAGTATTGTCGTAAGCATTTGCATTTCTCCATCTCGTGTTTGACATATAGTTTATGCTACCAAGATACTTCAAATAACATTAATCGACACAAATTCACACCCTTGCTAAAAGTCATTCAACATTCGTAAGAGCATAACTTCACACTTGATGAACGACTTTAAAGCAACAAATCGGTTCATATAACCTTTTGAGTTTTAACACTCAATTAGCCATTTCAACTCTATATTTCTTTCATAATGTCAACTACAATTGTCATGCACAATCTTCTAACCATTATATCAATTTCTAAACCGACAATCATTCATACAATCAAACAAAACAATATCGATTTTCATATCAAGTTGTTAAACACATTTAATCCTATAATTAACTCTTTCAAAATATTTATTAACAAGATTTTCTTCTCTAAAATTACAAATCAAGTCTATTACTCAATTCGTAACCATCATTGGATATTCATCATGATTATGACATATCAAATGATTGCATAATATAGAGGGATAAATCCCTCTCACCAAATCTTTTAGAAATCAAAGCTTCAACAAACCCAAATTAAAGCTTTCTTTTGATTCCCAAACTCGACTTCCAACTTCTCCAAAATTTGAAAATTGATGCTATGGATTTGTAGGGATTCCTTCAGCTTAAATTTATAGATTTTGCTTGGAATTCTTTGTTAAGGAATGAAAATGTTTTGAAGAATTTACTTTCCAAAACCTTAGTTTTCTTTTTGTATAAAAGAAGAGGAAGATGAGAGTAAAGATATGTAGAGGAAGATGGCTCATTTCAAAAATTATAATGGCAATTTTGATAACCATTTTGCCCCTATATTCCCTCTTCTTCTCGTTTTAGCAATCTTATCTGATTTTAACAAACTTAACATGTATTACACATATAAAAAACATCACAAATGCGCTGGAATAGGTCTCAAGTCTTGGTTCATTCACCTTTAAAATTCTTCATTTAAAGCTATTAGTTTGTTTAATTCAATTACAATGATTTATCATGTGTAAAATTATAGGTTATTACATTCTTCTGCCTTAAAAGAATTTCATGCTCGAAATCATCAAGAGTAGAATAATGTAGTGCACTAATAATAATGCTCTCCCCTCTCACATACTTAGCATCACAACAAAAAAACCAGCTAACCAATTATAGCAATACAAAGCAAGTTCTATAGTAGCATGCAATTCTAATCAACTAAATGGAGTTATACTGGTAAAAAGTTTCATATTGAAAGCATGTATCCTCTCCTCCAGCTCCTTAGTGTTATTTCTGGAATCTTCACCCCATCGGACTTAAACAAGCATCATAACCTTGTTTTAAAGTATCTTAATGGTACTCTCAGTTATCTTAATAGGTCCTCTCAATGTAGAAATTTCTAGTTCCACATCCACTTCTTCTAATTAACTTGGTTCGATCCCTAAACTTGTGTCATGTACACACTTTCCCAAGTGCAAAACATGGAACATATTGTGTATTCCGAACATCATTTTAGGAATATCAACTCAATAAGCAAGCTTTTAGGATCTGTTCAACTTAATAAGAAGGCAAATAAGAAGGAGATAGGCAAACACAAGCTAGAAGAGACTAAGAACATTAAAGTTTTACATAAAAAAGATCTAGGTGAGTAATATTATATATGTAAACCCTTCTAATCCAATTCCTTATATATGTATAAGATCAGATTAGATTTATATATTTTTATATATAATGGGGTTCATACGGGTTTACATGTAAAATATAAAGTGGTAATGAATGTTTTAAGGGAATGATGTGCATACATGGGATGTTTAAATGTGTTTTTCCCTACTCTAGTGATTTCAAAAATTAATGAAAGTTTTATATGATGTTTACAGTTTAAGAGATTTCTTAAGCTTGTTGTTAATCGACGGAATTTCTATCGGATTAGAAAACCGTCGAAAATTTTTGAAATAAAATATAACCGCAAGCGCACGGCGTACATTTGTAGTACGTGGCGAATACGGGTCGATCCGCAGGGAATTGACGATTTTAAAAATCTATTCAATCAAATTAAACCAAAGTCAAGTGAAAGTTAAGCTAGAGAATTAGAAAATTAGCTAACTAACTAAAAGAAAAGAGATGCAAATATAAGAGTTAAATGACAATTTAGATAATAAATCCACTCTCTAGATCAAGTAGTTCAACACATATGAAATCATAATCTCTCTTTTATGGTCATTAGTGCTTTAATTGATGTGCTTATCGTAAGTATGGCATATTTGTGCTATTGATTAGCCAACATAAGCCATCAAACTATAACACACCCCTTAAACCACTTAATAACTTTTAAGTATGGCCTATTAACTATTGATTAGAAATATAGACCATCAAATTTTAATTTCAAATCACTTTCTTTTGCCATAATCATATTTTGATGAAGAGGCAATTAGTGTTAGTGATTGTTTAAGCATAGCCTATTTGATGTCAACAATATATGCTATCAAATTCAAAGCAAAAAAAACTAGTAAACCATTTCTATCATCATCATTAAGCACAAAAAGAGAGCATGAATTAACAAATACTTGAAGCTACATAATTAGAGAGCTTTATTACCCCTAAATTGAAGGGGTTTAGCCTCTCATATTTGTCATTTGATTAACAAATGTAGCTAACAACATGAAATCAAAATGAAAGGAAAATGAAAGCTTAATGAAAAAGAGAGCTAATTAACAAGAATTAAAACTATTCTACTTACATGGAAAAGAAATCTATACTAACATGAAAGGAAATAAACAAGAGAAGAAAAGAGCATGTATTTAAAATTGCATAAAAAGGAAAAGAAAAATTACATGAAATAAAAATGGCTAAGTAGCCATGAAAAGAGAAAGAGAACTTGTCTTTTATTTTGAGCCTAAACTAAACTAAGAGAGACTAAGGGAGAGGAGAGGGTTACATGAAACATAAGGGGTCTTTATACATGTATGAAACCCTAATTCATATTTTTAGGGAATGCCCAAAATGCCCTTGAGGTAGTGTGGTGGCCAAGTAATCATTAGCATCCCCTAACCATCCATTAAGTGTGCATGAAGATTTGATGGCCTTTTAGCATGTGCATTAGCTCCCAAATGTACATTAAGGTAGGTGGGTAAGTGGGGTCCTCCATTATCATGCCTTTGAATTATTTCCATCTCCATTCCTTTGTATCTTCTTTGTGCATGCATATATCTTCATGAAACCACTTGTATATGAAGCCAAATTCCTATAAAATAATATAGAAATTTTTAATTAAATTTTCTCAAATTAATATATGTACAAAAATGACCATTTTGCCCTTGGATGAAGATGAATATGTGATGATTTAAAAATAATATGAATTTTGGTTTAAACAAGTTAAAATACTCGATATGATCATTTATTTAATTTAAATAGATTAAATATGGTGGTAAAAATATACACATTTACGTGTACATCAAATACCCCCACACTGATCTTTTTATTCGTCCTCGAATAAAGAAAAACTAAGATAAATCCGTTTTCGTAGGGAGCACGATTGCATTGAGCGTATGCAACAAGCCGTTAAACCTCTAGGTGTCCCCAGTAGGACGAGTGTTGTTTCGTGAGGGTTTTTAGCAAATACTACCCACAAAATCCAAATGTAGGATGAAAATATTTACAAAATGCAAGATTTAAAGAGATGAATGCGAGCTTTTGAAAATATTTACAAATAAAGGATTTATTTTTAAATTGACACAAATAAGATAAATATAGGTTTTGGTTATTATCTTGAAAATTTAAGTCATTTTACTTGTCAAAATTTCCAATAAAAAATCAAGTTATCAAAGCAAATAGACTATAGTTTAACTCATTGTTTCGGTTGATTACGTAGTGTAACTATGAAATGGATTCTTATCGATTATCAAAGTTCATCAAAGTGGTATTTTCATTTCTTTTCTATAACAAGTCAAATCAACTAAGTAAAAATAGTGCTTGGATTTCATTTGCTTACTCTCTCCATTTTTTCTTTTGAAAATTATACTGATATTAACAATATTTACATATGCATAACTCAAATAAACTGAGGCCAGATATATTACCCATGCACTGCCTTGCGGACTGATGTGAGGGGAATACAGAGCGTGGCGAGTGAACACACAAGCGTGAACACTTATTGACTGTAAGCGTTATTAGTAAAAGAATTTTTTTTATATACACACCTAACTCAGATAAACTGAGGCTAGATATACCGATCGTGCACTGCCTTTCGGGCTTACATGAGAAGGGTACAGAGCATGGCGAGTGAACACACAAATGTGAACACATGACTCTAGGTGTTTATTAAAAACTATACATATATACAAGAAATACTTTTTTGTAATATTTTTTTTTTGTTTTTTGTTTTTTTTTTGTTTTTTTTTGTTTTTTTAAAGAGAACTTTGCAAAATCATCTTAGCACCATTTAAATTAGAAGACAAAAAAATGTTATATCATTTACTTTAAATTCACCACTCTTTTAAACAAAGATTCTCAATTAGGATATATTTCATAATTAACACGTATGAATCTTCCTATATACTAGTTAAACCATCGTGATTTGTAATCAAACTTTATTTTTATTTTTGTTAAGACACATAAATTTTCAAAAATTTCAATTTAATAAACCAAAACCATATATTTATCTTATAATGTTTCTTTAAAAATAAATCAAAATGCTTAAAAAAATTGTTTTTGAAATTTATATATATATATATATATATATATATATTTGAACTTCAAATTCAAAATCAAATTGGTGATTTAAATCTTCCCCTTCAGAATTTGACGACTCGCTTTCGAAAAGTCCAAAGAAATCGTGTTCATTAAATTTGTCTTCCTTTGTTGGATTATCAACAACTTCATTGCGTATCTCAAGTTCAAAATCCAAAGTTGCTGCATTCAAATTTTCAAAATCGAGAAAAGGAAGATCGCATTTTAAATTTGGTTCCACACCCTCAAAAGAATTGAAATCCAACTCAATTACCGTGTTTTCAACGACTTCATTAAGATTATTATTTTCAATTTCAAAAGTTGTTATTTGAAAATCGTTTTTGGGTAAAAGATGGATTATTACTTAACTCGTCACTTGTTGGGATTTGGTTTTGTTGTTCACGTTGTTTCATATAAGTTTCAAACAACGAATCCGTGTGATCATCGTAAATTTCATTCATTTGTTCAACAAAATCCAATTTATAATTATTAGCTTGAGGATTTTCGATTTGGATTTGTTGAGAATAAAAATTTTCACTTGCATCATAGTCGAGATTATTCCCATTGCCAAAATTATTTGAAAAGTGGATCACATTTTCGTTTTGATTTTAAAATTCATTTTGGAGTTCAAAATTGAATTGGCATGGGTTATACTCGAAATCCTTTGAATTTTGAAGTGAATTCAAATTTTGATTATTTTGAAAACTTTTATTTGAATCATTGCCCAAATATGAATTACACAAATCATTTATCATTTCATTTTGCTGTGTAGAGATTTCAAGTAAAGACGAAATGCTCTTTTCAAGACTTGAGGGTTGGTCATCGTTTTGAAAATTTTATGGTTCAAAATTTGAATCATTTAAGCAATAGTTGTTGTTAAAATATCCATACGAATGTAGAGTGAAATCATATGGATTATATTGATTTTCACAACTATTGTAAAATTCACGTAAGTGCGGAAACTCGGACATTTTCAAGAATGTTTTTTTTTGTTTCTTTTTTTTGTAAAGGAAAAATATTTACAAATAAAATTTATTTTTCAAAAGGGAAATTGATTTTTGTTTTGTTTTTCGGTTTTTCAATTTTTTCTTTGTTTTTGAGAAGGTTTTAAATTTTTTTTTGGATTTTGGTTTTTTTTCTAAATTTTTTTTGGATTTTTAAAATTTCAAAGAAAAGGGATTTAAAAATTTCAAAGGAAAAGGAATATATACAATTTTTTTTAGTTTTGGATTTTGAATTTTTTTTTTAAATATGCATGAACTAATGCAACTAAATGAATGCAAGGATTAATTACAAATGATTTATCCTATGTTAACCCAAAATTGTATAATTACACATTGTCTTAGTTCAACAAGATAGTTCTCGGCCAGGTAGCAGACATGATTTATCGGTGCACCACGAATCACCATAGCAATGCAGCCGAAGGTTTAAGTACCTTCAAAGGAACAACCACTATAATATTTACGAATCACCGTAATATTTATAAATGGTTATTACTCTACCGTAGCCTAGACACCAAGAAATTAAATTGTTCAAAGAAGACAACTTGTAAATACACAATTTACTGTTATCGATGACTAAACGTTATTATTAATCAAAAATGAGATGCAAAACTGAAATTAAACGTGTATTAACAATGCAACTACGAATGAATTTTTGTTTTTGGTTTTTGATTTTTTTTTTTAAATGCAAGCAATCAATAATGCAAAGTAATAAAACATCAGATAAGGGTGCAAAAAAATTTTTTATAAGCAAGCAAGTAGTTTTTTTTAGAAAGGAAACTTAAAAGTGAAGTTTTACTTTAAAAAAATTTAATGCAAAAACCAAATCACACAAACTCAAAATTCAAAACTAAAATCAAAACATAAAAAAATCAAAATGAAAATGAATAAACACAAACTCAAAATGGTTTAAGAGAGAACAAAGTAAAACTCAAAAAGCCAACTTAACACAAACCCGGCCCATTTAAAACCAAGCCAACCAATCATCCTTTCATTTATTTTTTAAATATATGAACCACGGCCCACTTAGAAACTAAACACTGGTTACAAATAATTAACCGCAAGCAAACTTAAAAACACGCTGCCACTTCAGTCAAAATAAATAATAATAAGTTCCTTAAGCAAATCAAAAACCGACTGCAGCTTGATGGTGTCGCTGTCTCTTCGCGTTCGTGGGTTGTGGCAGCAAGGTTAATTCGAGTTCGAGGTGATTGTAAGTTGGAATTTTGTTTTCGACTGAATTTTTTTTCGATTGGTGATTTGGTCTCGAAGGCGATGGGGTTCGGTGGTTCGCGGGTCGAGGAAGTGATGCGAACTGTGATTTCTGGTTCGAATGAGGGTATTGGTGAAGATGGTGAATCGATGGTCGCTGTTCTGTTGGCAAGTTGAAGTAGTGCTTCAGGTAGAAGGTGACTAGCACAGT
Source organism: Allium fistulosum (assembly GCA_030737815.1). Taxonomy (NCBI): domain Eukaryota; kingdom Viridiplantae; phylum Streptophyta; class Magnoliopsida; order Asparagales; family Amaryllidaceae; genus Allium; species Allium fistulosum. Next base: position 847,342,157 of record CM060907.1, read on the forward strand.
GGAAGCAGTGAATTGCAGCTGTGAAATGGTTTGGTCGCGATGAATTTGGGAGAGGAAGATTTGATTTCGAATGCCGATTGTTGGGTTGGATTATTGGTGGCAGAGTTGTTGGCGGTTGGTGGTTCGAGTTATGGTCTGCTGTGTGGTCGTGGTTCTGTGATGTTAAAGTGTAAGCAGCAGTGGTGGTTCGAAAGTGATGCAGGCTGTGGGTATTTGATGTAGAGAAGAGGGGAATGTTTGATGTTGAGGTGGAAGCAGCAATATTTTTTAATGTGAATGTGATGGTGCACTGTGAAGGAAGGAGGGATGTTGATGGTGTAGTTGTACAGTAGTGTTGATGTTGATGTTGCACAGAGAGCTGTGGCGGTTTGCAAGTGTATTGCAAGCGCTACTCTGATACCAAGTTTTTGGTAGTGGATGGTTGTGGTGATTGTTGTAAGGGTTGTTGTTAATAGATGGTGGCGGAAATGTGAAGTGTTGGTTGTATGTGAGCAGATAAGTGAGGATTGTGACTGTTGGTAGGTGGCTTGGTAGGCAAGTTCGAGTACCAGGCAGGTGATTTGTGAAGGATGTTAATGAAGCAGTTTGGATGAAATAGCAATGTGATGTCTAGTAGGGGATGTATGTCAGTGAGAGGTTGTTTGGAAGTGATCAGGAAGTTGACAGTTTATTTGAGGATTGTATGGCAACAGCAATGTGCAGTATTGTGGTTCGGCGAAGTATTGTTCATGGTTTGAAGTGGTTTGTGTTGGTCAGAGAGATTAGTACAACATGCAAGTATGTTCAGGCAGAGGTGGAATGGTTAAGTGATAGTCTGGTTTGATATTGGAGGAGAAAGTTGTAGTTGATCAGGTGGCAGATGTTTGTACTGCTGTTTTGTAGTAGGCAGAGGGGTATTTGATATGTAATATGCAGCTGTGAAATAGGCTCGAGTTTATGGTTGTGGCAGCAATGTATGTGAAGAGTTGATGAAGTATTGTTAGGAGATGGGCTGTTGAGTGCAGCGATGTCTGGTATCAGGTGTGTGTGGTTGGTTGCAAGACAGTTTGCAGGGTTGAGGATGGATGTTGTAAAGGAGTGGTTGGGGTTGTGGAATGTATTTGATGTCAATGATGGTAACTTGCAGATTTGGGGTATGAAGAGGAAGTTGGTTGACAGTTTGGGTAGGACAGTGGAGGGTGGAGTTTTTGTAGTGAATGGAATAGGTATATGAGGTGCTGTTTGAATAAAAGGTGATTAGTTCGTCTAGCGAGGAGGAAGGCTGTAAGATTTGTAAATGTAACAGGCAGAGATGCACAAAACTGTGCATGGAACAGTGGAGGAGGAAGTGTTTGAAGGAAGTAATTGAAGTGAACAGAAGAGACAGTAGATGTTTGGTAGTTTGGAGTGGCAACAATAGAAAGATGGACAGATAAGTTTTGTATGTGAGGAGAGTTGTTCACTATGCACAGTGCAATGTAAACAGAAGAAAGAAAGAAGCAAAAGAAGAAGAAGAAAAAATGTAAATACAAAAATATGTAAATGCAAATGTGGAATGGAAATTTTTTTCTTTTTCAAATGAACTTGTGTATGTTTTTTTTGTTTTGTTTTATAAAAATGCAAATGCAAAGCAAACTAGAACACCAAATCAAATGCAAACACAAATCACACAAGCACACAATTTTTTTTTAAATGCAAACACACACAAAATCAAACACACAAAAATCAAACAAAAATTAATTCGAAGAATAGAAAATTAAAATCAAAACAATTTCCCGGCAACGGCGCCAAAAACTTGTTAATTGATGGAATTTCTATCGGATTAGAAAACCATCGAAAAATTTCGAAATAAAATATAACCACAAGCGCACGGTGTACATTTGTAATACGTAGCGAATACGGGTCGATCCGCAGGGAATTGATGATTTTAAAAATCTATTCAATCAAATTAAACCAAAGTCGAGTGAAAGTTAAGCTAGAGAATTAGAAAATTAGCTAACTAACTAAAAGAAAAGAGATGAAAATATAAGAGTTAAATGACAATTTAGAGAATAAATCCACTCTCTAGATCATGTAGTTCAACACATATGAAATCATAATCTCTCTTTTATGGTCATTAGTGCTTTAATTGATGTGTTTATCATAAGTATGACATATTTGTGCTATTGATTAGCCCACATAAGCCATCAAACTATAACACGCCCCTTAAACCACTTACTAACTTTCATGAAATTTGACAATGAAAATGAAATCTATTTTAAGTATGGTCTATTAATTATTGATTAGAAATATAGACCATCAAATTTTAATTTCAAATCACTTTCTTTTGCCATAATCATATTTTGATGAAGAGGCAATTAGTGTTAGTGATTGTTTAAGCATAGGTTATTTGATGTCTACAATATAGGCTATCAAATTCAAAGCAAAAACAACTAGTAAACCATTTCTATCATCATCATTAAGCACAAAAAGAGAGCATGAATTAACAAATAGTTGAAGTTTTATAATTAGATAGCTTCAGTACCCCTAAATTAAAGGGGTTTAGCCTTTCATATTTGTCATTTGATTAATAAATGTAGCTAACAACATGAAAGCAAAATGAAAGGAAAATGAAAGCTTAATGAAAAAGAGAGCTAATTAACAAGAATTAAAACTATTCTACTTGCATGGAAAAGAAATCTATACTAACATGAAAGGAAATAAACAAGAGAAGAAAAGAGCATGTATTTAAAATTGCATAAAAAGGAAGAGAAAAATTACATGAAATAAAAATGGCTAAGTAGCCATGAAAAGAGAAAGAGAACTTGTCTTTTATTTTGAGCCTAAACTAAACTAAGAGAGACTAAGGGAGAGGAGAGGGTTACATGAAACATAAGGGATCTTTATACATGTATGAAACCCTAATTCATATTTTTAGGGAATGCCCAAATTGATTTTGAGGTAGTGTGGTGGCCAAGTAATCATTAGCGTCCCCTAATCATCCATTAAGTGTGCATGAAGATTTGATTGCCTTTTAGCATGTGCATTAGCTCCTAAGTGTACATTAAGGTAGGTGGGTAAGTGGGGTCCTCCATTATCATGCCTTTAAATTATTTCCATCTCCATTCTTTTGTATCTTCTTTGTGCATGTATATATCTTCATGAAACCACTTGTATATGAAGCCAAATTCCTATAAAATAATATAGAAATTTCTAATTAAATTTGCTCAAATTAATATATGCACAAAAATGACCATTTTGCCCTTGGATGAAGAGGAATATATGACGATTTGAAAATAATATGAATTTTGATTTAAACAAGTTAAAATACCCGATATGATCATTTATTTAATTTAAATAGATTAAATATGGAGATAAAAATATACACATTTACGTGCACATCACTCGTATATTTCAATATGAATTTTTGAAGTTGGATGACCCAAAATAAACAAGAAAAATACCCTAAAAAGGCGACATAAATTGAAACTATGAAAGAACAGGGGTTCGAGCAATTTTGGAGAATCGATCAGAATTTTCTATAACAAAATAGAATTAAAATCAGCTAAATACTACATTGAGAGTTAATGGAAATGATATATGTGTTAAAATAATAAGGTAAGGGGAAAAGATCCATAAAAATAGCCGAATAGATAAACAAAGGACTCTATGAATGTTAGAAAACAGTAAAGTAATGAATCTAATGGCGACACGTGTAAAGGTGGTAATGTGCCTTGTTAGAAGTGTCAGATATTGTTAGGTATTGAGCTAAGGAAGCGAAGGTCGAACGCTTCAAAGGATAATTGTGCCAAATAAAACTACGCTGGATTGTGGGGTAGTGATTTGCTAAAGAAATCTAGGGACTTTCAAGAAAAAGTTGTTCTGCGCTGCTATTTTTATGAAAGATAAAGCACCACAATTATGAAGAGGGTAAGACAAATTGCACCGCAATTTGGAAAAGAATACGCTCAATAAGTAAAGAGTGTACTTTGCACATGGGTCAGGGCAGGGTGTACTGTGTCGAAGTAATGTAAGAGGAAGTGGAGAGTGGAAGGGCTATTGATGCCGAGTAGAGACGCTTGCTCGAATGCATACCTGAAGCAACTTCATGTGAGGAGAGGCATACAACTTCCAGAGGTCATGGTTGATTCATTGCAGCCTTAAATTAAATATTAGTGCAGAGGGTTGATTCTATACAGTAAGGGACTACATATGACTAATTCATTGTAGTCCAAAATTAAACAGTAATTAAATGAGATCTGTGGGTGGTAGATTCATAGCAAGTCAGAAGTAAATGGATAGCTATTAGATAGGGGACTGTGGGTGACCGAATCATAGTGGTCCTAGGTCTAATTAAATAATAATAACAAAAGAGGAAAAAGAGAAGAATTTGCAGGAGGCTGTTTCATAGAAAATTTTGAACTTAATAAGTTTATAAGGATAGGACTGTGGGTGGGCCACCACAATAGTCCAAAGCTAAATAAAATATTACTTCGCGGTAGGATTCCATGTAGTCTAATATTAATGAAATAAATAAAAATAGCACCACAGGGACTGGGGTCAGCATAGTACAAATAATACAAAGGAAGAATAAAAAGGGATGATGTAAGGGGGTGGTCCCATGCAACATTAGATCTTAAGAATGGACAGTTGGGAAGCGGGTAGGATCTGTATAGATGCATAGTAGCAAGTTATATTAAGTAAAACTTGGGGAGTTTCTAGGGTAAGTAATTGTGACCATTACTTGTATGAAGTATTATGTATGTTGTTTTGTAAGTAGTGAGGGGGAAACTCATTCCGTGTTATATGGCATGGTCTCACTATGTAATTATGTTTTATTTTCAGGTAAGTATTATTCATACCAGACTTTATGTCTGACTCATGTTTTTATCATTATTTTCCCTATAAACTCACGGTTACTCATTTGAGTAGTCTGAGTCTATGGGATAGGAAGGTTATTTTAGGCGTAGGCAGATGATCGAAAGACGGTGCTGAAGGCTTAGTTATTTGTTAATGTATGCTAATTCCATTGACTATAGGTTTTTGGGTGGCATCTTTATATGTTGATTCGATATTCTACTATGTATTTCTATGATTATATTTTGACCCCTACGTAGGTATGACTTGGGGTTAACAATGAAAATGTATGTAATAAATATTTGGAAAATTTTGATGGAATGAAACATTTTTCTATTCTATTTACTTAGACTGTTTTGAATATACGGAACTCACTCTTGGTCGCTTGAAAATATATATGGTGATGGCTTCAGCATCATTAGCGTTCATTTTCGAGTCTCCTAGCGAGGGATGTTATAGTTGGTATCAGAGCTTATGATTAGGGTAATCTGAGTAAAACTGAGTTAGAAATAGAAATAAGAACATAGAAAAAGAAGAACACCATGGGGATTGGATGTGCTATTATATATATATATATATTTATATATTTATAATAGCACATCGTATTTGTAAGCTGATGTATAGATATATATAATAAGATATATCTAACCTCCTATTATTGTTTTGCTCTTTCTTTTCGTTTCTAACGAAGTCTTGCTTAACAGAAAAAGAAAGATGAATTTGAGGAATACGCGAGTTGCGTTAGGAGGGGCAGGTGCAAGAAGAGAAGCAGAAAGTGCATAGACCAATGAAGTAAGCGGGGGAGAAGTGCCGAGAGCAGTATGGGTGGAAGCTGCACAATTAGTAAATGCGTTGGGCATGGATGTTAATACCTTCTTTAGAGAGTTCATGACTTAGATGATGAGGGAGAATGTGCTTGGAGTAGTTGAGCCACATCACACTATCCTAAGAGAGGATTTACTAAAGATGTGTAAATACTATAGAGTTTGGGAGGGAAAGTGTTTACGATAGGGTTGAAGTAATGAACTCAAAACTGCAAATAGGTATTTGGAGACCTTGGGTTGAATGATGCGACAAAGAGGAGGTTGGAATCGAGACAGTTGGAGGAAGATGCATTGGATTGGTGGGAGACAGTTATTGCTGGAACACCTAAGGAAGATGTTACCTGGGTGCAGTTCAGAGAAAGATTTGAGGCTTAGTTTATATTCGAGCCACAGTAGAGCATATTAGTGTGCGACTTCATAGACTTGAAGCAAGGAGACCTTACTGTGGAAGGGTATGTTTAGAAGTTTAATTGTTTGGCCAAGTATAGCAGGGAGATCATCAACAAACTAATGAAAAAGAATGTGAAGTTCATTATGGGCTTGAAATAAGGGTTGGATCATAAGGTGATGACTCACTTAGCATCTCCTTTTGAATTCATGGTTGACATGGCCAGAAAATATGGTAGAATGTATCAGAGGAAGATAAGAGTAGAGACAAAGCCCAAAGCTGAGATGAAGAAGAAGTTTGTTCCTTATACCAAAGGTAAGAAGGGAGTGCCAAAGGGGAGGAGTGGAGAAGCTACTACTGCTAATGTCATCTATTTCAACTGCGGACAGAATAGACACTATGCTACTAAGTGTCCAACGCCGAAGAGTCTTAGGAGGGCTAAATGCTTTAAGTGTGATAAAGTGGAGCATATGAAGAAGGACTACCCAGAATTTAAGGCGTAGGTTTATGCTTTAGAGGACCAAGGGAAGGACCATCAACCGAATAGAGAGGTAAAAGAAAGGTATGGCTCTAATTTCTGGTATTTTAGTTAGAGTACTCTATGATACTGGTGCTACACATTCTATTATAGAAAGATATTTGGTTGATAGACTGGGGTTATGAGTTACCTATTTAGTTGCCTCTACACGTGTAGCTAATCTGATAGGGGGATATGCCACTCTTGAATTGATATGAACTGACCTAAATATTGACTTGGGTAAGTGCTAGTTTTTTTTATGCCCACGTATTGGACTTCATAGTCTTTGGAGTTATTTTAAGGATGGATTGGTTGGAATGGTACTGTGCAAGTGTACACCATGCTGAAAGGATTATTACTCTAAGCCATCCAGACTGCAAAGATATAGAACATAAGTGGTTTTAGAGGAGTACATGGCTAAGCGCGGAAGCGTTTTGTTTTCTTTAGCTTCAGAAACAAAAGAAAAGCTGGGAGAAGTATGGGTAGTGAAAGAGTTTTGAGATGTATTTGAACCAATTTTGGGGTTGCCACGCCAAGAGCGATAGAGTTTCATATAGATTTACTACCAGGGACCTATGTTATATTAAGCGCTAAGCGAGGTGCGGTGATAGAAGTCTCGCTTTGCTTAATGTCACTTAAGCGGTGCTTAAGAATCGCTTAAGCGTTGCTTAATTTTTTAGCATACTTTATCTATACCTATATAAATTTATTATAAAGAGATTATATTAAGTGTATTATATGTGTACAAGTATACTATATGTGCATGCACAAATTCATCGCAAAGAACTATAGTTTAACTTTGAAGTTAACTTACAAATTCATAAGTTTGAAAAGATGGATTTGACTTTCGCTATTAATTAAAAGTTAGCATACTCGAGTTGAGTACAAACTATGCACATTTGTTAAATAAAATAATCATATCTAATGCAAACCATCCATCGATCCATATCATAAAGAATGAGAAAATTTTGTTAGGAATGTGGGTTTTGCTATAATCCCAATTATTTTTATTTTAAAAATAATAATTTTTTTGCTAAGTATTGCTTAAATTTAAGCAAAGTGCATATAAGTGCCAATTAAGCGTGCTTAAGTGCTCATCGTTTAAGCTTTTTACTTTTTCAAAAAATTAAGTGTTGTGCATGCATTAAGCACTTAAGCGACGCTTAAGCATGCTTTTCATAACATATCCATGGACTTAACCATTTAGTTGACCTCCTAGTAGAATGCCTCCGAAGGAGATGGAGGAGTTAAGGAAGCAGTTGGTTGGGTTAGAAGGTAAGAGCTTCGTTAAGCCACGTAGCTCATCATGGGGAGCAACATAAGTATTAGTGAAGAAGTCTGATGGGTCATTATGGTTATGTATAGACTATCGAAAGTTGAACGAAAGGATAGAGGAGAATAGATATCCTTTATCGAGGATTGATGACCTTTTTGGTCAACTGAATAGAGCTAAGGTATTTTCATTGTTAGATTTTTCTACAGGGTTCCAACTGTTGAGGCCTACAGAGGACAGTGTTCCTTTGATTGTGTTTAGGTCAAGGTATAGTTCATATGAGGGGCTAGTGATACCATTTGGACTGACGAATACACCATCATTCTTTTTGATTTGATGAATAGAGTTTTCTAAGATCAGCTAGAAAAGTTTGTGTTGGTATTCATAGATGACATCTTAGTATACTCTACGGATGAGGAGGAGCATGCAGTTCACTTAAGGCTTGTGCTGGAGACGTTGAGGTAGCATAAGTTAAAGGCGAAATTTTCGAAATGTCATTTTTGGAGAAGGACAGTTAGATTCCTATGGCATGTAATTTCGAAAGAAGGATTAGTTGTAGATCCTTCGAAAGTTGAGGCAGTGAATGGGTGAAAGAGGCCTGAAATTGCTACTAAGGTGCGAAGTTTCTTGGGATTGGCTGGCTACTACCGGAGATTCATTAAGGACTTCTCTCGTATAGTTGGGCCGATGATGAGGCTGACCAGGAAAAGTGAGTAGTTTTTCTTGGAGCAGGAGTGTGAGAAGGCATTCCAGGAATTGAAACATCGGTTGATAAATGCGCCCGTGTTAGTTGTACCTGAAGGGAGTGATGGTATGACTGTGTAAACTAATGCTTCAAGAGCAATATTGGGTGCGGTATTGATGCAGAAGGGCAGGGTGATTACCTATGCATCTTCGCAGTTTCGACCGTATGAAGTTCGATATCCAACTTATGATCTGGAGTTGGAAGCAATTGTCTTTGCATTGAAGATTCGAAGACATAATCTCTTAGGGGAGAGGTTTGAGTTATATACTGACCACAAGTCATTGAGATATTTGTTCGCTTATAAGGAGTTGAACATGAGGCATTAGAGGTAGTTAGAGTTTTTAGCATCATATGATTTTGGGATAGAGTATACCCTAGGAAAAGGAAACAAAGTAGTTGATGCCTTTAGCCGAAAACAACAAATTTGTGTTTTGGCTATGACGGAGGAATGGTTGTTTTAGAAATATTGTCTGCGTGTGATGTACAGTTTCAATCTAGTGCAGGTTTGAGCAGTGCATTTAGAATGCCAGCTTGCTTAGAAGTAAGTCATACGCTGGTAGAAAGAATAGCTGAACTGCAGAAGGTAGACGAGTTCTGCGTTGACATAGTAAGGAGATTGGACTCAAGAATCGAAGTAGTAGAGTTGAAGGGATTTAGTTCTAATAGAGAAGGTAGAGCTGAAGGGATTCAGTGCTGATAGAGAAGGCAGACTGCAGAAGAATGGAACTACGAAGAGAAGTATTGGACGAATTTCATCGTCCAAAGTTTACCATACCCCCTAGAGGTACGAAGATGTACCAAGACATGAAGAGGAGTTTCTTCTAAGAAGGGATGAAGAAAGATGCGGGAGAGAATGCGAGAGGACACCTTACATGCCAACAAGTGAAGGTAGAACAATAGATGCCAAGTGGGCTCCTGCGGCCTTTTGATGTTTCCATTTGGAAATGGGTTTCGATATCTGTGGATTATGTAGATGGGTTTCCATGATCGAAAGAGCATATGGGTCATAGTAGACAAACTGACTAAGTGTGCCCATTTCATCCTAGTAAGGGCCACAAAAACTTTGCCGAAGTTAGCGGAGATAAATATGAAGGCAGTAGTGAGATTGCACGGGGTGCCTAGCACTATTGTTAGTTACTGTAATCCATTATTCACAAGTGAGTTTTGGCATAGCTTGCAAACTCGCTTGTAAAATGCTATGGGGTTAGAACTGCGCAATAGTACTACGTACCATCTATAAATAAATGGGCAGACTGGGAGAGTTAACAAGGTCCTGGAAGATTTGCTTAGAGCTTGCATTTTAGATTTCAATGGATCTTTAGAAGATTATTTACACTTGGTAGAGTTTTCAAACAAAAATAGCTACCATAGCAGTATTGGGATGGCACTTTTTAAAGCGTTGTATGGAAGATCATGTAAGTCACCTGCATGTCGATTGGAGGTGGGGAATCGGATCATGCTAGGTCCAAATATAGTTAAGAAATCTACTGAGAAGGTACAGCTGATCTGAGCTAGGATGAGAGCAGCACAATCAAGGCATAAAAGTTACGCCGGTGTTTGGAGAAGAGAACTGGATTTCACAGTTGACGATCAGGTGTTGCTGAATTTTTCTTCGATGAGAGGTGTGATGCATTTTGGGAAAGCTAAAAAGTTAGAACCCAAATATGTAGGACCGTTTCCAATCGTAGAAAGGTTTGGGAAATTAGCATATAAAGTGGATATGCCTAGTGTTTTTACAGGGATTCATAAAGTGTTTCACGTATCATATTTGCGGAAATTCATATGGATCCGAGTGTAATAGTAGATCAGAGGGCAGTAGAAGACCTTCTTATTAAACCAGATATGGCTTATATGCACAGACTAGTTCGGATAGTGGATCGGGATGAGAAGCAGCTTTGAAACAAGGTAGTGAAGCTGGTGTGTGTTCAGTGAAGCGTAGATCGGGATGAATGTACATGGAAAACGTTGTATAAGTTTAGGAGGACTTATCCAGAGTTATTTGTTGTAGATTAACACATATGCTATGTATCAAGTTAAACTGATGTAGACCATTTATATATATTATGGTTGGTTGATCTGTTAGTAGGTAATACTAGTACATTTTATGTATACAAGGATTGGGAACTCATGAGGATGCTTAAGGTAAGCATAAAAGGAAGGACTAGTTTCTAGTTGACCTTAACTGAATTTCAGGGTGAAATTCCTTTAATGAGAGGAGACTGCAATAACCATAAATTTTATAATTAATTAAATAAGTTAATTAAAGGATTAAGGTAGATTAAATAAAATGGGTAGAAGAGAACGAATTAATATAAGAGGGTATAAGGGCCTAAGCCCAACTTATTATGGGACAATAAACATCACCCATTCCTATTCATTCATTTTATTTTATTCAAACCAAAAACAAAGGCTAGAGAAACCCTTTAATGGTGGAAGCTTAAGAAGGAAAATAAGAAGAACATAAGCAAACACAAGCCAGAAGAGACTAAGAAGATTAAAGCTATATAGTCGAAAAATCTAGGTGAGTAATACTTAACCCTTTTAGTCCAATTTCTTATATATGTTTGGGATCGGTTTAGATTTATATGTTTTTATGTATGATGGGGTTCATACAAATTTACATGTAAAATTATAAAGGGTTTATGAACGTGTTTGGGGGAAGGATGTGTATATAAGGGATGTTTACATGTGCTTTCCCTACTATAGTTATTTCAAAACTTAATGAAAGTTTTATATGATGTTTGACACCAAATTTGGGAAGTGGGTTTACAGTTTAAGAGATTTCTTAAGCTTATACGATTCTATATGAATTTTTGAAGTTGGATGACTCGAAATAAACAAGGAAAATACCCTAAAAGGCAACGTAAAGTTAAATTATGGAAGAACAGGGGTTTGGGCAATTTTGGGGAATTTATCAGAATTTTCTATAACGAAATAGAAGTAAAACCAGCCAAATACTACACTGAGAGTTGATGGAAATGATATATGTATTAAAATAATAATGTAAGGGGACAAGATCCATAAAAATAGCTGAAAAGAAAAACAAAGGACTCTGTAAATGTTAGAAAACATTAAAGTAATGAATCTAATGTCGACACATGTGAAGGCGGTAACGTGCCTTGTCAAACATGTTAGATATTGTCAAGTGTTTTGCTAAGGAGGTAGTGGCCGAACATTTCAGAGGAGAACCGAGCCAAATAAAACTGCACAGGGTTTTGGGGTAGTGATTTGCCAAAGAAATCGAGGGACTTTCAGGGAAAAGTAGTCCTACGCCGCTATTTTTATGAAAGATAAAACGCCGCAATTATGAAGAGAGTAAGACAAATTATGCTACCAAACTGCGCTGCAATTTGGAAAAGAACACGCTCAATAAGTAAAGAGTGTACCACGCACATGGATCGGGTCAGAGTTTACTGCGCCAAAGTAATGTGAGTGGAAGTGAAGAGTAGAAGGCCTATTGACACCGAGTAAGGATGCTTACTAGAATGGAGACGTAAAACAACTTCAGGTGAGGAGAGACATTCAACTTCCAGAGGCCTGGAGGTGGCTGATTCATTACAACCTCAATTTAAATATTACTGCGGAGGGCTAATTCTATGTAGTAAGAGACTATATGTGGTTGATTCTTTGTAGTCCAAAAGTAAACAATAATTAAATGAGACCCGTGGATGGCTGATTCATAGCACGTCAAAAGTAAATGGATAATTATTAAATAGGGGACTGCTGGTGGCCGGTTCATAGTGGTCCCAGGTCTAATTAAATAATAATAAAAAAGGAAAAAGGGAAGAATCTGCAGCTAGCTGTTTCATAGAAGATTTAAACTTAATAAGCTTATACGGATGGAACTATGGGTAGGCTAGCACAACAGTCCAAAGCTAAATAAAGTATTACTTCACGGTGGGATTCCATGTAGTCTAATATTAAAGAAATAAATAAAAAGAATACTACGGGGACTGGGGTCAGCACAGTATGAATAAAACAAAGAAAGAATAAAAAGGGATGTTGCTAGGGGGTGGTCCCATGCAGCATCAGATCTTAAGAATGAACAGTTGGGAACCGGGTAGGATCTACGTAGATGCGCGGTAGAAAGTTATATTAAGTAAAACTTGGGGAGTATCTAGGGTAATAATTGTGACCTTTACTTGTGTGAAGTATTATGTATGCTATTTTGTAAGTAGTGAGGGTGAAACCTGTTTCGTGTTATACGGCGTGATCTCACTATGTAATTATTTTATATTTCCAGGTAAGTATTATTCACATCAGATTTTATGTCTGATCTGTGTTTTTACCATAATTTTCCTTATATACTCGTGGGTACTCATTTGAGTAGGCTGAGTCTATGGGATAGTCAGGTTATTTTGGGCACAGACCGAATATCGAAGACGGTGCTGAAGGCCTAGTTATTTGTTAATGTATGCTAATTCCATTGATTATAAGTGCTTAGGTGGCATCTTCATATGTTGACTTGGCACTCTACTATGTATTTCTATGATTATATTTTGACCCCCTACGTGGGTACGACTTGGGTAAATATTGAAAATGTATGCAATAAATATTAGGAAAAATTTGATGGAATGAAACATTTAGCTGTTATGTTTACTTAGACTGTTTTGAATATACGAAACTCACTCTTAGTCACTTGAAATAATTCTTTTAATGACTGCAGCAACATTGGCGTTTATTTTCGGGTCTCCTAGTGAGGGATGTTATAAATACACTCTTCCAACTTATTCCAATTTATGTTGATTGGGCAACTTATGCTTTGATGTCAAATGTAACGACCTGCCTACCGATTACACCCAAAATCCACATATGCATGCAACCAGATTCCCCAATGGTCTCACGGACGACGTTCCATTAAGGGTAAGTTATATAAAACATAATAATATCACAGAGCATATCTAACCGAATAAACTAATTCTCACAGAGAAGGAAATAAAATATAATATCAATATAAATGTGTAGAAGCCTGGACGCATATAACATCAATAGACATTACATTCAATATTGTACACATAGTGTAAACAATACATCAAATCTCATACGATACGTGTCTTAAAATTGTACATATTATCTACATGCCAACACACCAAATCTGGATAGATATAATCATAATGGTAATATAACTATGGCTCTATGTGTTGGCTATGACATACAGAGATTCCCATCTCTAAGTCAACCTATTCAAAGAATAGATGACAAAAGAAGTGACAAAAAGAGAGTCAGACGTAAAGTTTGGTGAAAAAGAAATATCATTAATCTGCATAATTACCAATATGCTACATAATCATGAATAATACCAAATGGTAATACTTAAGGTAGTAAAACCATACCTCAACATGCATTTTCACCTGCATCCAACAAGTTAGCAAATTTCTACTATAGTGCTACGCTGTACGATAAAACTACCATAAACAAAAACATCACGACACTAATCGCGACCCGAATGTCACATACTCGACTCGTGGGTCATGGGCCTACCGGTAAGGCGAAAATTGATAAGCACGGTCACTAACATAAGACCGATACCACTATGCTTCAAAGAATCTTCCACAACTTACAATCTTATCAAACTCGAATCAACATACCCGAATCAACATACACCACCTACAATCACTAATGTAATGACAAGTAAGCCGGGGACCTATTACCTTGCTACAAAATAGCCTAAGGACATAATCCTACATTGGTAAAACATCTCCTATCTCCGTGTCAAAGCTAACCAAAGATACACAACTGACACAACAACCACTTATGCCACAAATAGTCTATGAATATCTAATCTCAAGGCCACACTACACCATAAACGATATTTTGATACGGCTAAAAGCCGTATCAAAATATGCCGAGCTTAATATTTTGATATGGCTTTTAGCCGTATCTAATGAGCCAATTAGATATAGATATATAATCAATATCCAATATATAGTATTATAGACCTATTCATATCCAATATATAATATTATAGACCTATTCATATCCAATATATAATCAATAATCATTCCGAGACATCAAAACAAATAATATTATAGACAGTGCACATTCAAATGATTCAATAATCTGCATTGTAGTGCGTAATAACTTAACAATATCATTACATAATATCATTACATAATACTAGCATTTAACACATTAATATATCGCAGTAGCGGATACTATAAACACTATTGCTCCAGTACCAAGATCCAAATACACAACAATAATACAAATGTATCACATTACTACATAATACAAATACACAACAAGCCTCTGTTATACTGTGTTGTTACGGCAGCCACTGCACAATGCAAAGTCAAAGAGCTAACTCCTCCAGCCCAAAACATCTACACAAGCATTACAAAATATTAGTACATCTTTAGTTTTAGGAGTTAACTCTATATTACGGTTCATTTCAACTACTTATGAATGTAAAATTCAAGGAAAACCATGTTTAATACAAGTGTTATGAGCATCAAGCAATTTACTTTAAGGTCAACCTCCCTCCCTAAGTTCATTTCCGTTGAAGGCACATCATAAGTACAGGACTCTTTGTTATTTTCCCATGCACTGACACCATGGTCTTTCCATGCTAGATTATTCACTATACTACATTTCTTTTTGTATTTATTGAACTTGTATACGTAATTATATATATGTTTTGAAAAATTCAAAAAAAGGCTTCCCATCAACAGAACATATTGCAAAAGCTAAATTGTGTTTACATGAGCATCAACTAATATACATACATACATATATAAACACACACACATACATGATCATTATGTTTACATGAGTCATATCGTAATCATGTTCATAATAAAGTGAAGTGAAGTGAAGTAAAGCGGGATGTATTTTCATAATATGCAGCTGCAAGATGTCAGGTGAGGGGTCGGTAAAATTAGCATGATTACATTCCCAGCAAAGCAATTTGTGGTGCATGCAGTCAAATATAGCGCATTGAAGTGTGTGGCTTTTTGGGCCTAAAGAAAAATGACAGTGGGGGTGAGTTATTCGTGAAAAAACATTTGATGGGTTCTCACAAATCAAACGAAATGTTTACTTCGTGCTTTTGCGAAACCTGAACTTGGAGGGACCTACAATGAATATTATTTGAAATTGATTAGTTTGAAGATGCTGATGACTGATTCATCTTCGTTAAACCCATTGCATTGCATGTTACCATGGCAATATTCAAACTATATATCTCATGATGAAAACATCCTTCAATTATGTAGGTACTTCTCCCTGTCTATTTGTTGTACTAAAGAATGATTTGAATCCACAGTTTTTGTGCCTTCTGATACAGCAGACAATTGAGCGATAAACATCATTGCACCACGTTATTTTTGTGTTATATAATTTATGTCGTGCTCAGTCTTACGTTATCGACATCTTCGTATTATTTCCCAAGTTGGTAGACTTGTCCTCATCAAATCTATACTTTGCTCTCTAAGCACTACAATTTTACTTCCATTGTGCCTACCAATTCTATTTTCATGCCTTTCTAAACTATGCACCACCTTTTTCTTAGGCTCCATTCGATGAATGAGAGAAACACCATTGGGTCTTTAGGGATAAGATCCATCGAAGTGAAGGAGGATTGGGCATTTAGTCACTTGATGAAATTTGTAAAGCTTACTCCTTAAAATTTTATGTTAGATTCTTTGAGAATGATTCATTATGGTTGTACTTCCGCAGATGTACAAAAGACTAGCAGCCCTGAATTTCCCAGATCCCCACTTATTCGAGTGAAACATGGAAAGATATTAAAAAATTAAACCACTTTTCGATGATATCACATGCTCCTAACACGATAATCGTTCGATGGATGGAAATTTCAAGGTTATAAAAACATGGAACAACATTTGAGAAAAACACAATCCGTAATTACAGTTTTCTATAATTTGGAACAAATACATTCCAACTAAAATATTTATCTATTATGGAAGTTCTTGCATAATGTCCTTTCATTCAACATTTACATCCCAAACATAGCCCTTGCATCCAAATGCAGATGTTTTTCCATAAATAATACCAAATCAAAACCTTATTTTTTTAGACATAGCAATATGACCAAACTTATTTGGACTCACTTTGAAGGCCTCATGGGTTATGGGTGGGAAAGTGGATCGTTTAACTCACAATTACTCTTTTGGTGGACATATACCGGAGGGAAAACACTCCCACATATTCTTGCTAAAATATTAGTACATCTTTAGTTTTAGCGGATACTAGAAAACACTAAATGCAAACAAGAATGCACACAAAACTAAAACTGAAATGTGGTATTAGATGAAGTAGTCAAGGAAGTGTTTTGTAGAGAAAGCATCAACAACTTTAGAGCAACAATTCAGAAGGATAAAGCAAAATTCAAAAGAATGGAACTAAACAAGACCAAAAGACGATGCAGATTTGACTACTTTAGAGCAATAATTCAATAACAAACTATTAGCTGTTGATAGTCACTCTGAAGATGCATATGATTATGATGTACTTCTGCATACTGGCAATTTACTAAAAATAGAATGCATGAGAAATACATTTTCAATCTCCAGCAATCAAAAGTCCAATGGCTAACAGAGGGGGATAGCAATTCTAGGTTTTATTATGCCATAATGTCAAAAGGAAAATGTAGAAATAATATATCAACTCTATGCAACCAAAATGGACAACCAATTTATGATGAATCACTTATCAAGCACCAAGCTAGATGTTTGTTTGTAAACTTTACTTGTTTTGATGCGATTATGCATACGACGATTTAAAAAATATGGTAGTTTCATATGAACTAACGTTATTCAACTCGCTAGATGTTTTTAATTTTATAATTCATTTATCTAAAAAGATGTTTTATGGTATATTAACAACTTAAAATATATTAATCTGAATTGGAATTAAATTCAAATCAATTTAATGGGACTTGAAATATCGACCACATAAACAGAAAATATACCTGCTCCATCATCTAGAGATATCGAATAAGACACTTCGGATGGCACACATATCCACCCACTCCAACATCAGCAAAGGTCTCTGCAAATTGATGATTCATTTTGCTGGTTCTCTCATCTGGTAGCAGTATACTGTCCAACACCATTTTGTCATGTGTGGATGGTACAGATTTCCCATGGATGTTGGACAATGTAGAATCTCGGCATATAGTACATGTTGTAATAAAAGGGAATATTTATTATTATTTAAGTTTTCTACTTATTATGTCATAAATGTTTAAATGTTAAAAATACCTGTTCCTATTACTTCAAAATCAGAGTTGAGGATTTCACATTTTTGATTGTTCGTAACATTGGTCGAATCCTGGAACTGCGAAGCAATGAATTCAGGAGCATTGAATTGTGTGGCGCGTCCTCCATCAGAAGAATTGACCGGTGCACGAATTCCCTGTTCAATATTTCATACCATGTTGATCAAAACCTCCATTTGCCCAGACAAATTTCCTACTATACCCTCCAAACTTCCCACCCTCATTTTCAACTCATCCTGCTCACCATGAACATGTCGGAGTCGTTTCTGTGCAATGGCACAAGCCTTAACTTTAGTCTTTGGTATAACGGTCCCAACACCACGGCTCCTACCCCTTGCATCCTTACCAAGCACTTGTGATAAGATGTCTTCATCCACTGTCAATTTTTCTTCATCACTATCAGTGATCTTTTCCTTCGCTTTCGCAATTTGATCCTGTAATATGATAATACTTACATGAATAAGGAATTTTAAAGAATATGCAAGTTAATATTTGTTTAACTTACAAAGTATGAAGAAGTGGCATCTGATATGCTACCATCTTTTTTCCTGTGTGTCTTCTCCCATACTTGACGACGACTGATATTTGTTGATGGACTAGCAACGATCTGCAATACAAGTTGATGCAACGACATGAATATCCAATCACAATGTGTAAATCATTTGAATGAAAATGAATATAAATTACCATTTATTGTTCTATTTTAGCTTGACTTTTACGTCCTGCATAATGAGCATAACTGAGCAATGCTCTGTTCTTTTTGCCTACCTCCCTTCTTCCGCTCGCTTCAGGCGTTGCTTCATTTTTTACGAACTCTGCCCAATCTTCTTGAGCAACTATAGGTGGGCAATTTTTCAACCGTTCTTCGTCATTGTTGAAAGGGTCATAATAAACTACTCTCAAGTTTTTCTTGTATCTCCTAAAAGCCTCGGCCATTCTCTTTAAAAACATTTCCTTTGAAAGTGGATCGAGCTCATAAATTTTCTGCAAAAAATATATTAAATTATGTGTTGTGCAAAGAGTTGAAACCATAAGGCTATTGAATGAAATAGTTGTTGTCAAACAGATAAGGATACTTACCACCAATTCGTTCCAAACATTGTCCTTGTATATTCCAAGTACTTTATTCCAACTTATATATGATATCGGCACATGAGCTCTTACTAGTTTACCGAGCATAGTAGCGATTTTTCCAGCGTTATCTGAGACCGGAATACCAAGTAAGTTTTGATCAACTTTCTTCGCCTCTGAACATGACGAATGTGAAGATAGTGGATTTTCTGACATAGTTTCCTGCAAAATTATTAAGTGAAAACACCTGGAATTGCATTGGAATGTATAAAATATTCAAAACCATACATACACACAATCGTGCAATTAAAAATATACAGACACACAATCATCTGATGTACGAATACTAATAAGTTAACATATGGATTTGGTAAGGTCTTCTAATTTTTCATTGTCTTCAAAAGCTGATTGATAGACGGTAGGGAACTCAATGTCATCCACATTTGTAGTCAACCGTTTTGGTGTATGCAAGACCACAGACCATCCGTTATTTTTTAAATCTTTTGAGTAGAAAACTTGACTCGCTTCTGATGCAAGAATAAATGGCTCGTCATTCACGTTATTTTTGTTCTTCAATTTCCCTAAATTTACCATGATAAGGTTTGAAATGGGATCTATTTTGCAACCATTGACCTTATCCTCGACTTTTACCCAATCACAATAAAAAACTGTTTGTTTGAAGTCAGTGTAATCCAACTCAAGTATCTGTTGAATGACTCCGTAATACGTTGTTTCTGCTTCCTTATAATTTTTATCCTTGCCACTCGCTCTAAATTTTGTAATTGCTCTCATGCATACACCGCTATTTTGTGTTACCATACGGTCTTCGTACTTTTTCGTGGAAAATGAAAATCCATTCACTTGGTACTTCATATAACTACGCGTTATGAACTTCGGCCTGTGCACTAACCACCACAGAGTTGGATCAACATCGATGGTCTTTAACAGCTACATAAATTTTAATAAGTAAAAAAGCATGGTCACAAAGGTGTATTGCACACTTATAAACACATGAAATACTTAAGACGAAGTTAAACCTCATTACGTAACCATAGATTAAAACTTTGAACTACTTCCACGGTGGTAGCCCTGCCTCTAGGTTGAAATCTAGTACTTTTCACATAGGAGTTATACCTCCTACGAAAAACACATATCAAAATGTATATATAAATTGAATTAAAAAAATTAAAATTCCAAACAAGTTCGTGAAATTACTTCTTCCATTCATCCAATCCATCGTACTTATTAAGGACCCATCTACGCACCTGTTCAAACTGCACTTGGGTTAACGTTATGTCTTTACCATTATCCAGAGGTATCTCACCAGCAAACTCATCGTCCACGTCTAAAAACGCTTCGCGGGTATGTTTATGATTGCCATCACCTCCGTTTGGCATATATTCCATGCAGTAAAGACTAGCTTCTTGTACGATATATCCTTCGGCAATACACCCTTCAATGTATCTTTTGTTGTGCACATATCCTTTATATGTTTTCATCAACCTATAAATGTGATCAATTATATACTGTAGACGGTAGCTATTTATATGAAATAATGATGTGCATAACTGAAATTAGAAATTTACCGTTCAAATGGATACATCCATCTATATCTGACAGGGCCACAAATCAACGCTTCATCGGCTAAATGAACCATAAGGTGGACACTGATATCAAAAAATGCAGGTGGAAAATGTTTTCAAAAACACACATTGCTTCTACTAAGCTAGCCTTTGCTTTTAAAAGATGTTCCCTATTGATCACCTTTGAACACAAAATGTTAAAGAATAAACTAATACGATGAACATCATTTCGTAGATCCTTATGTTGTGGATAAGAATGTTGAAGCAATATCGGAAGCAAATGCTGCATTATGACATGGTAATCATGTGACTTCATATTTCTTAGTTCAGGAGGATTGATGCTCACATTGTTGTGAAAGTTAGAAGAAAATTTGTTAGGCACTTTCAGATTTTTCAAAACGATGCAAAACCGTATCTTTTCTTCTTTGCTCAAAGCGAAAGTTATCTTTGGTATGATTGTTTTATTTGTTTCAGGATCTTCCATCACCCACAACTTTTGTTTTATACCCATGATTTTCAAATCCTTGCGTGCATTGATGCCATCATTTGACTTATCTTTATGGTCCATAATGGTGCTGATGAGATGCTCCGTGACATTCTTCTCCGTATGCATAAAATCAATATTATGTCGGACCAAATTTGCTTTCCATTATGGTAAATCAAAAAAGATAGACCTCCTATACCATCCAGAAATATTGTCAACATCTTCATTGGTTGACTTTTTCCGTTTTCGACCAATTTCTTCTTTTTGTTTACCAACTTTCATTTTGATATTCGCTACTTTCTTTTCAACTTGAAAACCAGTCAATGGCCATTTAGGACGACGAAGTTCTTGTTCGTTGTTGAAATTTGTCTTATCGTATCGAAACTTGTGTTCGTTAGGAAGAAACATTCGATGTCCCATGTAACACATCTTCTTACTTTCAGGAAGATAATAAGAACAAGTGTTTTCCCCACAAACAGGACATGCAAAGTAACCGTGAGTTGTACATCCCGATAAAGTCCCAAAAGCAGGGTGATCAAGGATTGCCCACAGCACCCTAGCTCTCATTGTGAACTCAGATTTATTTAACGAGTCAAATGTAACTACTCCTTCCCATAACTGCTTTAACTCGTCTATCAACGGCTATAAATAAACATCAATATCCTTTCATGGTTGTTTTGGCCCAGAAATCAACAATGTTAACATTGAGAACTCCCTTTTCATGCACATAGACGGAGGAAGATTATATGGTACTACAATTACTGGCCAACAACTGTAAGGGTTAGAGAGAGAAGCATGTGGACAGAAACCATCTGTTGATATTCCAAGTGTGACATTTCATGGCTCGGCAGCAAAAGTTTGATCAAATGAATCTGCGACTTTCCATTGAGAAGTGTCACATGGATGACGCATTATGGTTGGATCAGACTTGGCACGACCATGCCAGGTCATCGCATTTGCCATCCATGGTACAATATACAGTCTCTTCAATCTAGAAATTAAAGGAAAATGTCTTAATGTCTTTCGAGATACTTTGGTGCATTTTCTCTCTTCGTTTAATGATGTCATATATCTTGGTTCATTGTAATTTGTACAAGAAACTTTGTTCGCATCATCTTTCCAGTAAAATATGCAATCATTGATGCATGCATCATAAGTTTTGTAATTCATCCCAACTTGCTTAATGATCTTCTTCACGTCGGAGTACTTTGTCGGCAGCGTGTTACCTTCGGGGAGTAACTCCTTTATTAGTTCGAGAAGTGCAGTCATACCATTATCTGAAAAGCTATATTGGGTCTTCAAGCTATTCAGTTTCGCAATGGCATACAGCTTCATAATCCCTTTTGAACATGAAGGATACAGTGGCTCTTTTACGCTACCAAAAAGCGATTTATACTTCTTACTTTCATTGGCCTGCCAATCTGGATAATCAGTAGATTGCTCTCCAACATTAGCATGATCAGGCAACAAATTTGTAGGTTGAAAATGATGAAATATATCTACATCATTGACCAGATCTTCCATCCTAATATGTTCAGACTCAGCAGTAGTTCTGCCATGACTAACTGGTTGCTGTTTTTCCATCTCCACCCTTTTTTCCCCATGAAAATACCACGCTGTATACGATTGGATAATACCTCATCTAAGCAAATAAAAATGAATGTCATCTAATTTGATCGTCTTCATATTTTTGCACCGGGTGCAAGGGCATAAATACAATCCTTTCTTACCACCGTTTTCTTCAACAAAACTAATGAACTTCTGCACCCCGTCTATATAGTATGTAGATCTTAGATCTGATTCATTTATCCATTGTTTGTCTATGCTAAAAGACATACTGCCCTCCTATATCATATTTAACAGAACATGAGACTTGCCCTTCAATGGGTCCTCGTTCCAACAGCTCGAAAAGAATATTTTTGAAATTATATTGAGAAATTTGTTGTAAGATTAATTCTACATATTTAACTTTACTAAATTATATTGTTCTTGTTAAATATAATAGTTATTTTTTTTTCTATTGCCATTTTGCTAGTTCAGCATAGTCAGTTTATTAAGAAGTCCAAACTATACAGTTCAGCATAGTTTTGCGTATAGATGGCCGAACATTTTTCTATGATCTTGAATCCGATCAACTTCTAGCCGACACGTCAATAATTGTTTGGCTTGATGAAACCATGATATATTCATAATATGAAATATACACATCGAGAATGAACGTTTGATCAAATACGCCAATTTACTATTTAGGTCATAACTGCATAAACATGATCATGAGTACAGTTCTCCACCCATCATCTTTGTATGAATTAATCTTTAACTTTATCACTGCTATTAGACAAATATACTACTAATTAACTTCTAAAAGATAATAACTCAAATGTTGTATCGGAGTTACGAGTTAAACTACATTTTTTTTCTAATGGGTAACACTTATTTTTCTTTAACAAACAAACAGCAAACTCAAAACTTTTATACGAGTTTTTGGTGGACTTCTTTTTATTGTTCAGCTTGGTGCCTTCATTATGAAAGTTATTTATAAATTTCAGCATTGCCATGTTAAATTTGACGCCGAGTACAAAGGGCAAAGGTAAAAAATGGCAGTGCCCACTTTGTAGGTACTAGGTGTTACCGATGGCAGGTGACCTGATGTTTACTGGGGATGGAACTCTTTGTCCCCATTGGTAATTGTGCTCGTGTGCCCATGGTGCATTTCGACCATTGATTTTATTGATTTAGTCAATGATTATTGGGACAAAGCTTACTGTAATAAAACAAGTTATAAGAAGAGTTTTATTCTTTAATCTGAAATGCTGAAGGGATTATCCATGTCGAGTCTCCTTTTTAAACCATTTGACCATAATAAAAAATACTAATATAATCATTAGTTGATTCTATCTTGTTGTTCTAACAATAAAAAACGTGAAGGGCAAGATTCGAAGGTAGTATTCACTGAAAGCTAATAGTTTATATGTACTTGGTCGAACAACAAAAGAGAATCAACCTAGAAAAACCTCTCTAGATACATGCTCCATCATTACTATGTTACAGGATATGCTTAACCATCCAATAAAACCACGTGTTTGCATTAGATAAAGCTTCTAGAGAAAGAGAAATGAAGAGTAATAACACATCAATAATTTGTAACTGCTAAAGTAGGACCATGGATGAACATCAAGCATCAACAATTCGACGATCAACCCTAACACTACACCATAACAGCCATTTCGTAACACTTATTTTTTTCAATTGCCAACACTTATTTGTGTTGTAAATTAATCACACCAATATCTGTTGCTACGTTAAAAATGTGTCACCAAAAATGCACATTTACACTTTTTTTATTGCTAACACATATTTGCGTTGGAAAATCTGGTTACATTGAAATTAACTAAATGTTTCGAGGGCAATAAAGTAAATGAGCATCTTTTAGTCATCCCTACCCTAATTCTTTCTAACTTATTCCTTCTTAATGCCAGCCGCTCCAAAAAAAATCGATTTGCCGGCGATCGCACTGGGAAGGTGAGGCGACTATGACTCCATCACGTAGTCAATCGATAGCGAATCCAACTACTTCTTCTGCTGTTGCTTCAGCGATCTAACAGTATTCAGGTATCGTCAATTTCTTTTGTGGATTCTTGTTTCGTTTTTGATTTTCTTTTATCGACTGCGCCTTGAATTTTTTTCGATTCTTGTTTCAATATTCCCTCCCATACCCAGCCCTTCTATAGTTCGCGATGCCTATTTGGTTTACATAATTTAGATTCCATACGTGCTTTTGCGGATAATTTCAAAGAATTTTACTTTTGATACCTTTGTCTTCGTCTCTAGGCAATTGGATTTGCAAAATTTATACACCCTTCCGCTATGTGTGTTTGATGAGATTGTTTTAATCATGCTGTTACAAGCGTTGAATATTGCTGCAATTATACATCATTTCAGGCAAGAAGGGGTGTTACTAGGTCTTTATCAAAGGTAAATCTTTTAACTATCACATAGTATAACACACATTACTGCTTTGATTACTGTTTTAAGCTTAAATCTTTGCTCCTCTATGTAGAGGTAGATTGCATTAGCGAAACTAGTAGCATGAAATATTTATATGCATTTCAAATACACAAAAATATTTCCCAAAACATAGATGGGGCTCTTTCTAAAATATTTCAGGTCATATCCTTTAAACTACTTTTCAACTATATTAAAAAAATCTTATTGTTTTCAAACTAAAATAAAACCTCTCTTTTTGCAATGTTTTCAACCATAAAAATATTTAAACGGATTCAAGAAGGAAACTTAAATAATATGATCACCTTTAACAACTTCCAGAATATTTTTAAAAACATCTCTATTAAATCAACAAACATCAAACAAATGCAAGTATCAGGGCATCCAAACAATAAGCAAAACTAATTGCACATAACGATTAACACATAATGTTTACTACAGTTGCAAAATTGAGGCGCCTGAAGCCAGTGGCCTTAGTTGCAAAGTTGAGGCACCTGAAGCCTCAGTTGCAAAACCTCACTGGAGCAGTTCAGTTTGGCAACACTTTAATTTTCTATTTGCCAACGCTTACTTGCATTGCATTGTGAGAAGTGCAGCGCTCTTCGTACATATTTTTGTATGCATAAGAAATATAAGTGACAGAAATGAGAAAGTCCTTTTTTTAAATAACTTATTTTTACTGGATCAAAGCAAAAGAAAAAGAAAAGAAAGAAAGTGAAAGAAAATGAAAGGGGAGGAGACAAAGTCTTTGTTTCGGCTGTAGTTGCAGTTAGAAATATGGAAGCATAAAAAAAGTGCTCATATACATACAATCTAATATTTTCATATGAGCCGAGGGAAGCAACAACACAAAATCATACACTTAAGTGGTAGTACATACAAGTACAAAATGATATGAGGCGAGATATATGTGTAAAAATGTTGCTTAAAATGTATCTTCGTTCTGTGCAGGGTTTGCAATATAAAATGTATATGAAAGTGAAATATAAAAAAGAAAAAAGTGTATTGTCCCATCCTCTGTGCATTGTTGTTTTCCAATGTATACAAGGCAATGTTATCTTAGAGCTAAGGGAAAATGGTTACCATTCATCAAATGCAAGCACTCAACATCACGGGCAAAGGACAATGCAAAGAAATGAGCAGCGAACAATGTAAGAATTCATGTGCATTACTTATTTATATTAGTTCAGTTTGGCAACACTTTAACTCTTGATAGTCATATTCTTTACTGTCAAAAACAAACTTTCTGATTTGTGCAGACATATGATTTCCAGGAGAGTATTTCACTGACATATATGAACCAATAATTGATACTTTGTGGAGTTATTTTCAAAGAGAAATTATGAAACTTTGAATTGGCTGTTATAAAACAAAGGACAAAACAGCAGCTGCTCTTTAAGGAAAATCCAATGGATAGCCGGTTTAATAAACATTCAATTGAACATGTGTTTAGTAAATTTTATTTGGTTTCTTTCACAAATAAACTCATCACAAAGATAGCAAGTATAGGTATATGATTATTCAATTGCAAGATAATCTGGCTGTGATTATATTATATTAATTACTGCTGGTATATTTGTCTTTGTAATAGTATGCTGAGTTGTGTTTCTGCTATTGCGTCCTTTTAATTGCTAGATAATTGTGTGTTAGCTTTTTATTTTGTTCAACTATTTAAGCAAGCCTTCCATGGTTATAGACTTGTTAAGATAATTGAGAAATTGATGTAAACGTTTGATGTTTTTTCCTGTAGTTGGTCGGTTAATTGCTGGGAAAATGCATCACACGTGAGAGTTGATTATGGAAGTCTAAGACAAAGAAGCATGCTCAAAAAGATGCTGCATTTGCTGCATGGTGTGCATTAAAACAATGTGAGTAATCACGTCCTTTTTGGTTTACCCATATTTATCACAAAGTGTAGTTGAATGAAGATACTTGTCATTTTAGGAAGGTGATACCGAATGTAGAGAAAGTAATTTGGGTGGTTGATGTTCTTGAATCGGATGCACCAATTTATGATGGTCCTCAAAATGGAATGTACAAGTTATGTGATTTTTCAGATGGAGGTTTCGTTATATGGCCAGAGTTTTGTATTCGATATTTGTAGAATTTCACTATGAAATTTACGTTGTCTTTTGTATTTCAATTTGACATTGTTATGAAGTAGTTTATTATGTATTGAATTAACCAACTTAATTATGTATTGTACTTGTTATGAAGTAGTTGACATTGTTATGAAGTAGTTGACTATGAAATTTATGTTGTTATTTGATCATGAATATTGTAAATTTTGGGTTCCTATTGAATGTAGTATAATAATGCATATCATTTTAGTTATTAATTGTTTATTAATGTTAAAATAATTGACTATATTGAGAATGAAAATATTTCAACGTTATAAGCGTTGGCAATTAAAATTTACCAACGCTTATAAGCGTCCGCATAGAAAATTAAACAATGTTGGATGATTAATTTGCCAACGTTTATAAGCGTTGCTAAATAATATACACCAACGTTTATAAGCGTTGGCGAATACAACCTTCCAACGCTTATAAGCGTTGGCAAACTAAACTCCCCAACGCTTATAAGCGTTGGCAATAAATTGTGACGCCCCTACAGCGACGCTAATAAGCGTTGCTGAAACTGTTTGCGACAGTTATACTCGTTGGGAATCACCTGTTTTGGTGTAGTGTAACTTGATGTGCCACATCATCATTTGCATCCACTCCAAGATATTATAATTAAACGGGGATCATATAGCAATCATCAAACAATAATTTAGATACTAAAAGACTATGTTCTTTTCTAAATTAAAGAAATTGCAAAAGCTCATTAATGACTTTTAGTCTCGTCGATTTGTTTCCGCAGCCCTATATAAACAAAACAGTACATTTCCACTTTGACTTTCCCAAATATGACAAAGCAAAACACTACATGATATCCTAAAACTTAATATATAAACTAGCCAAAGTTCACAACTCGATTACAAATCTAAAGTCAAAATTTCGAATACAAATTCATAACTCAAATTCAAGTTGTAATCTAACCTGTAAATCCATACCTTTTTCTATAAAAAAGTAATTTCATAAACCTTTCCTAATTTAGTGATAACTATAAGATTTAACGTAAAGTATCATTTATTATTATCAAATTGTGAAAATATTTCAAAATTTGAAATCACTATCATAAAAGCATCTTTTCTAGAAAATAAATAAGTCTGTAACTTTCCTTTCCAAATTAGAACATGATTTAATCCACATGATAATTCACCATCATCCAATTGTGAGGACATATCTAAACTTGATATCATCATTGTTTTAATTTGATCAATAAGATTTTTATATCCCACAGGCACTGTACCATAAGAATGCTGCTAGTCCCACACTAAAATTTTATTTAATACCTGTCGATATAGCAAAAGTGAGATTAAATGCTCTCAAGTGGAGATGAAGCATAAAGTGGAGTGGACTGAGAATATAGTGGGAAGGAAAAGCTTTGTGATTAATGTCAGTTGTAAGTAGGTAGCTAAAGCCCACAATTTTGAGTAAAGTTAATACAAGAGTGGGAAAGTGGTAGTTTAAGATGTAAATTATCTGTCTCGGGTTTAGCATTGGGTGTCCTAATCAAGGTACACATAAATGGTAGACTTTAATAAAAATAGCTGGCCACAATGGAATAAATCCAACTGGAAACGAAGAATGGCAATAGGACAAGTGAATAATATAAACTTTGGTGTTTATACATTATAACATTAAAATATCATAAAATTTAAGAAAATTCAATTACAAATGTAGTCAATATGGTAGACTGTTAAGTGGGATAAAGTTGTTTCCATACTCGGGAGAATCAGGTGTAGCATTAACATAAATCCAATGTGTATCAATGCATCCCAGCGTATCATAAAAAAGTTTATGCTAATCATGTATAATGAACATTCATACATAGGTTTTCAAGCAATCTAAATTTATTTTTTCTTGAAAAATCACATTGATTTACTGAGCATATTTTAACTTTTATGCAATTGACAATGACACAAGAAATGTCAATACTTCATCGATTTCCTCACTTATCGTTAAGTTTAATTGGCACTAATAGATTCCATTCAATTCACATATAGTGTAAATTATAAAGACTTGCTAAAAATAATACAAACGCTTACTCATCGAATTGCAAGCCAAGCTATTTCCATGGACAATGAACAGTTAGCAATGAATTTTAGACCTTTTGTTTCTCAGTGGAAAAGATATCATATGCTCCATACAATGACATTCTGCGATCTCTTTTGGTAACCCAACAATCTCATGATCGTATTCTTCTAAACTCATACCAAATTTCATAGTGATTAAACAGTAAACTGTCATGCGTCCTATTCCCAACAAACTCCAACCCAATCTTCTCAAGCCTTGTCTGGCACTCTCCTCTTAATCTCGTACAAAACTTCATATTATGTGATGCAAATATCCTCCCATTTACAGGATTCAGCCTCTTCGCCAACCTCTCCAGCCCAACCCAAACCAACTCTCGTTAAAGGGAGAATAGTAATGGTACAAGCACTAGTGTATGGTTTGACTCCTAGATAGATGGTGACTCATTGATCAATATCTTAGTGTGGCAGTACTTAAGCTATGATGGGAGATCTAATGGTGGAGTGTCTACACTAATCTCAAATGGATAACGGTGCCTCAACAACTCTAGCTTCCCCGCTAATGTACACAATCGAATTCAGAAAATTAACATTTTCAATTCCATGGAAAGTGAATTCTTATGGTGGAAACCCTCGCATAACTACCAATATAGCATCAAAACCGCATGGAATAGCACTTGATTACAAGAGCCAGTTCAAGAAATTTTTCATAATGTATGGAATAGGGTTAACTATCCTAAAATGTCCATGTGCTTATATTTAGCAATGCTGAATAGATTAAACACACTAGGTAAACTCAAGCAATGGTCCAACATCTAATCAATGGTTGTAATGTAGATGAAACAATTAACCATCTATTTTTTCAATGCTAGTACTCTAACCAAAATGAAATAATATCAAACAGAAACTGCAAATGTAGGATAACAGTATAGATACTATACAAACAAGTCTGGAATACATTACAAGCAATTTCAAGGATAATAATTTTCATATAGATCTGGTAGATATAGCGATACATGCAATAGTGCGACACATTTGGGTAGAGCGCAACCAAAGAACATTCCAAAACAAAAGTCTTCCATCTAATGTCAGGTTAGAGTTACTAGTGGAGGATTGCAGAATACTAACGTATAAATCAAAGTTCTTAAAGATGCATGTAATAAAAGAAGTGAGCTTTGCAAAGTTCATGGGCTTATTTGAAAATGAAAGATCAGAACTGGATTCTGGTGGTCAGCAGCAGTCTCGACATAATATAAATTTTTTAGTAAAGAACAATATAATTTAGTAAACAATTAACTTCCTTGTAAGATTTATACGCATGCCTTTTTCATGATCGTTTTTTGTTTTCTTGTACGACCTAGAATTTTGTAGTATGATTTTAAATATTTAATTAATTTTAAATAGTTAAAATATATGGACTATTTAAATTTCAATAAATGGAACTCAAAATATAGGGTTTATTTTAAACATTAGCACCAAACTGTTTTCAAAAAAATTGCCATTACAACGGCACCATTTTGTAGCACCGGAGTAATGTCTATGCATTACCCCTCTCCTGATACTTGGCTTGCACCATTAACAACAATTTTATCCACTTATACAACAATGTCAGAACAATATACAACATTAGCACCAAACTGTTTCCAAAAAAATTTCCATTACAACGGCGCTATTTTGTAGCACCGGAGTAATGTCTATGCATTACCCCTCTCCTGATACTTGGCTTGCGCCATTAACAATAATTTTATCCACTTATACAACAATGTCAAAACCATATACAATGTCAGAACCATATACAACATTAACACCAAGCTGTAAATTATGCAAGGAGATCAAAATAATACAAAATAACATAAGATTGACTATTGTATTAGACATGATATTATTGGTTTTTTTTAATTAGACATGGGGCTACTCAGTAAAAAAACTGGGTTTCTTCATTTTTTTCAAATTACATGGGGTTACTCAACAAATTCACGAGTTCAAATAGAATTTTCCTAGAGAAAATAAAGACCAAGTAGACTCAAACACCATCAAGCTTGAAAATGATGCGGTCAGTTCTTAAAAAAAACTAGTAATGTTAGAATAGTAATAACATGCACGAAACTGTGAAATTAAGATTTTTTTTTGGGGAAACTTTTCATTTCTTTTAGCCGAGGCTTTTTGTTATGCACTATAGGGATTTATGACTCTTATTTTCCACTAAAATCTAGTCAAGGATATTTTCTTTTTAACAACAAAAAGGAAGACATGCATTCTGTTTTTCATTGGGTAGCATTTTCCATTAGTATACCACACAACTTGTTAAAGAATATTTTAGGCAAATGTGAGATGAAGTGCAGTACGTAGAATTTTTTTTTAACTAGATAAATGAGTAAATCAAAGATGACCTGTATACAAAACAATTTTTATGAACACATTAACTCATGTATACAAGCAACTAAACTGAACGAAGAGTATACAAACAACTAAAAAATAAACTAAATGTCCAACAATTACAGAGGAGCCAGCTTTATAATTTCACCACTTAACACGCTCGTGGATACTGCAATGGCTCCTCAAGAAGAAGATCGTATAACAGGGCTAATAGATGATAGAAGAAGCTACGAAATGCATAACAAAAATGAGAGCAGGGCTAATAGATTTCAAAACAAAATTACCTAAGAGCATTGATCGAATTCGAGAAGACGTGGAAGGCTCTGATGGACGACGTCAAAGCAACGTTCGATCGATCGAGGTGATTTCTGGCGATTTAACCCTAGAAAAAAATGAAAGCTGGAAATAAAAAAAAGGAGGGAGGGTGTGCGTTTTGGGGAAAATTTTCCCACGAAAAGAGGCACAGATTTTGATACGGCTATAAGCCGTATCAACTGTTAATACAGCTTACAGCCGTATTAAATAATATAGATACGGCTATAAGTCGTATTAAAATTTGATACGGCTTATATCCATATCAAATATGCCGCCTAAGGTTGCGCCAAAATCCTATTTGTGGTGTAGTGCCATAGCCAAGGGATACAGATTTCTTATGTATATGCAATTATCATATGGAACTATATACTATAATACCCAACTCGTCGCATCTCAAAAATCACTATATGACTCTATAAAAGTCGCCATACGAATAAAATGTGTTGCAGGCATTACAACCTCCTTTTATTCCAAACTGTTAATATGCCCTCGCAATCTCTCTTCGAATCCCCAGTTTTGGGATATGTATCAGAGTATTGGACCTCAAAATCATATTACTCCAAAATCCATTGAAAATTCATGGAATGTAGCACTTGACAAATGATAAAAACTAATCCATACCGCACCTCAATCCATGTTAACATGCAAAAGTTATCGCATTTTGAAGTTTCAGCCGAACCAAGCGATGGACATTTGAACATTCGACTAAACAAGGTAACCAGTCAACTATACAACAATTCAGTTGATTGATTAGCCATTACCTATCAACATAATACCCACTAAAATTCACCATAGGCATTATGGTATGATTCAGAGCTCAATCGGTTGACCAATTAAACTTACCAGCCAACTGGTTCGTTGTACTTAGCCTATTTTGTACCCCCTAACTTCATATCTTATATCTTTTGATCCGTAGCTCCGAAAAACACACCGTTTCTTCCAGTGCGATCATGAAAAAATTCTCTTTGATCTCTTTATATCCTATCACAAATTCATATAATTTTTATGTGTGTTCATTCCAATAAAAAAACGTAAGGTGGATAGACGCAACATTTCATACGACGTCTCAATACTCATATTCAAGTGTTGCTATAAACATTCTCATTTCTTCATCCTATTTTTGACATATGGCTCCTTTTCAGCGAGATACTTCACTTAACATTTCTCAATATAAATTCATGCCCTTTTTATAAGTCATTCAACATACAGTTGAGTGCAACTTCGCATCGACGAATGACTTTGAGGCAATGAACTTATTCTCACAACCTTTCGAGTTTAACTACTCAACTAACCATTTCAACTCTACATTTTATTCATATTGACAACTATAAGAATCATGCATTGTCTATATTCCATCAATTTTTAAACCAACAATCATTTATACAATCAAACCAAACAATATCAATTTTTCATTTCAAGTTGTTAAACACATTCATTCCTATAATTAACTCTTTTAGAACATTTATTACAAAGATTCTTGTTTTAAAAATCCAAAATCATGTCTATTACTCGATTCCTAACAAACATTGGACATTCATCATGATTATAATATTAAAAATTATGATATAGTATAGAGGATATTTCCCACTCACCAAATCTCTTAGAAATCCAAACTCAAATGTACCAAACTTGAAGCTTTCTTTTGATTCCCAACATCCAACTTCTAACTTTCCCATAATATGAACTTAATGCAACAGATCTTTATAGATTCCTTTAACTTAAATTTAGAGATTTAATCACTACAAGACACAGTGCATTCCAATGGCGGCCAGACGTTGGCGGCTGTTGGAAAGCCGTTGATGGACGTTGGAAATGCCGTTGATATACATTTCAATGGCGTCCAACATCTACCAACGGACCCAATGCCCATATACCAACGTCTTCCAACGTTCAGGTTGTCCACGTGGAAGAAGATGTTGACCAAATAGACGTTGGAAGACGTTGGAAGATCCGATGGAGGACGTTGTAAGACGTTGGAATAAATGTGCCAATAAACCGTTGGTGGACGTTGGAAGACGTTGGAAATCTGGGTGTTTTTTTATAGAACCAACAATGCATGCTTCCAGCCACCTCCAACATCGTATATCTCATAAAAGCTCAATTTCGAGCACATATACAACAGCATATCTCACATATAATCAATCATAATAGTAAATCCAAGTAATAAGCATATATACTAATCAATATACACAATACAAATCAATATAAACAACATAAACCATCCAACATCAACATCCAACAAAACGTCCAATCCAACAATATCCAAACTACTACATCAACATCTCAAAAATCACATCCAAACCAACATCCAAAACATCAGAATGTATCAAATCCTCACACTCTCCAAATATACATGTCCATAGCAAAACAAATCAAATCATACCTGAAATCACTCTCCTCCAGAACCACCAGAAGACGGAAACCGGCCGTATTGCTCCATAAACTCCATAAGATGCCTATTCAGCTCCTCCGTCTTGGCTTCGGTGCGGATATTGCGTTCCTCGAGCGCGACGACCTGGGCTCTGAGCTGTGCAATCTCCTCCTTATCTTGAGCCCTCTGATACTCAATCTGAGCCATCTTAGCCTGTAAATAAAATTTAAATTATCAGTGTTTAATAATTGCAATTCGTGTTTACTATAATCCATCACAATGTGCAACGGTTGGTTCAGAATAATTATTTTAAAATTTAAGTTAAAGTTATTACCGATTGATTCCCAAAACCATAGCGTCTGCCATGTGCCGCTGGATCCATGACAGACTCAAAAATAGCGTCCTCCTCATCGGCGGTCAACTCGTCGCGCCCAGAGCCCTCGAGAATGGAAGTCCGTGCTTGTTGAAACTTTTGTTGTTATGCAAAATAAGTTGAATTTAGATAACATTATTTTAATTAACTTATATAAGTGTTAAGTCATTATGTTACTTACATATGCGGGCTGCGCTTTGGCATCGTGATCCCAGGAGTATGAAACAGTGCCTACTTCATCGACCTGGCTCAACGCATGAGTATGCGTGAAAACATCCCAGTAACTCACAGAAGCACCACCACGCTGTCTCTCCTGAAATATGTCCATATAGATATATATTATATATATATTGTTACATTATCTACAACTTAGAACTTAAAATCTTTAAATTATTATCGTAATTAATAAATATACCAAGTCCTCTCGGTGATGCTGAAATGACTTAGAACCACCACGATGTGTGACAGGGTTCTTGCTCCTATTGGCTGAGTTCCTCTCCGACTGCCTCTGTAAATTTAATTTAAAAACAAAAATTGTTTAACATTTCTAGTTAGTATTTGCGTAGAAGAATTTAAATTAAACATGTGATAAATTTACCTGAAACTCCTCGTTTCCCCACCATGTCACAAAATCATCCCACATAGCTGCGCTCATCCACTGAGGCTTCTTTCCCGCTGTTTTTAAGCTATTTACTATTTCCCGGTAGTTCTTTGCGACTTTGCTGCACCAGTGGCGATATACAACTGAAATATCAGCGTCCTGAAGGTCCACTTCCGCCTGCATGTTTGACAAAATAAGAGTTATACAACTTTTGTAAATAATGTAAACATGAATTGATATAACATTTTCCATCATAACATGACAATCATGACTTTTCATCCCGCTAAGTTTATTGTTCTTATAGTCGACACATCTACGAATATTAGAAGATATACCATCCGGGAATCTTAGTCCTTCCACCCATTTTAAAAGTACTTTAACTTGATTATTGTCTAGCTCATAGCAAGCTTTAGGCTTTTTTGTGTCATTTGGCTTTATATGAAGCTTAGGACGATTACATATTAATTCGATGTCACGTCTTGATTTCAAATCATCTTTCGTCTTCCCCTTGACATTCAAAATTGTATTAAAAACATTATCAAACACATTTTTCTCATTATGCATCACGTCAATATTATGACGAATCAGGAGATTTTTCCAATAAGGCAACTCCCAAAATATGCTTTGTTTACACCAGTTATGAATCGATGATTTACCTTGAATTTCAATTTGTTCTCCGGTTTCATTTATCTTTGGATAATCCTTTACAAGTTCATAAATATCTTCGCTTGACCAAACCGTAGGTGGTCTCAAAGTTTCATGTCTATTAGCTGTAAAGTTTTTCTTATCTCTTCTAAAAGGATGATTAATATGAAGAAAACATCGATGATAGTCAAACCATGAGATTTTCTTTCCATGAGGTAAAGAAAATGCTCGTGTATCTTCCATGCAGTACGGACAAGCTAGACGACTAGCCGTACTCCAACCTGAAAGCATTGCATAAGCAGGAAAATCGTTGATTGTCCACATCAAAGAAGCATACATGCAAAAGTTTTTTTTTTGGAAATATCGTATGTTTCTACTCCTTCGTACCACAGTGTTTTTAATTCTTCAATCAAAGGTTGTAAATAAACATCGATTCCTTGTGTCAGATCATTAGGACCAGGGACGACAACTGTGAGAAACATATATGGAGTTTTCATACACATCCACGGAGGTAAATTATAAGGTGTGACAATTATAGGCCATGACGAATATTTAGAACCAAACTGAGAAAATGGTGAAAATCCATCCGTACATAAACCAAGTCGAACATTACGACTCTCGAATGCAAAATCATGATATTTGTGGTCAAAATGCTTCCATGCTTCCCCATCAGCTGGGTGTGCTAACGTACCTTCTTCCTGTGTTCTAACACTATGCCATCTCATATGTTGCGCGAGTACAGAAGATGCATATAACCTTTGAAGTCTAGGAGTAATTGGTAAATAATGCATACGTTTATACGGGACTTCCTTTCCTTTTTTCTTTCTTGATTTGTACCTTTCCTGATTACATATTTTACAATTTCTAAGGTTGATATCTTTTTTTCAAAACAGCATGCAACCGTTTAGACATGTATCTATTTTATGATATGGTAAACCAAAAGCTGACATCATTTTTTTTACTTCATAATGATTTTCGCACATTAAATTATTGGGAGGCATATGTCGTTTGGCAGCTTGTACAACAGCTATAAATCCAGCTTCTGTGAAGTTATATTTAGATTTCATCGCAATGTATTCAGCAGTTACTAATAATTGAGTTCCGCTTGTGCAGCCTTCCCAAAGGGGTTTCTTTGCGGCATCTAATAAATCATATTTTTTTTTGCCCTAATATTTGGTTCTTCTTCAGCATTACCATCATCATCAATTAATTGAGGAACATGAAACATTGACCGTGCAGCATCTTCAACCATATGTTCTACGAGATTCGTCGTATCAATTTCAGTACACACTACCTCCTCAGCTTGTACATGATTAGATGCTAACGGTTCTCCATGACGATCCCAAACCAAATAGTTCGGCACGAAACCGTATTGACGCAAATGAATTCTAACAATTTCTGGTATCAAATGCTTTAACATTTTGCATTTAGTACATGGACAACGGATTTCTTCGTCGTTTCTGTTATTACTTAAAGCGAAATCAATAGATACGCGAACACCGTTATTAAACTGTTCACTTATTGAGCCTCCATTTTCGACGTTTCTTTTTTTGTACATCCAGCTTCGATCAGTAAAATAATTGTTCATTTACGTACATATATAATTAAAAAGTACGATATAAATTTAAAAAATCGACATTTTATTAAAACAATATTATTGGTGAATTTTATATTAATAGATCATTGACACTTTGTCGATGGGTCATCCTACCTCCCATTACAAATACAATAACGTAATTAAATCGCGTAAATCATTTCAATTTAAATGATTCAACAAAATTTCGGCAGCACTTCGCTTTAGTTCCCTGAACAGTACACATTTGCGTGTACACGGGGAACATAAAGGAAGCACTGTCGAAATTCTATGAACCATTTAAAATGAAATGTTTTACGAGATTTAATTACGTTATTGTGTTCGTAACTTGTCCAATACAGGGACAAATCCAACAAATATTGTATACGATGAATATAGATGTCCGTTCTGTTAAAAAACAAATATCCACATAACGATCATATACAATACTTATCAGACGGGGTCGAAAGACACTCTAAGGGTTTCATGAATATAAAATATCGTTTTTGAAATTTTCTAAAATACATAAACTAATTGTATGCTCACTAACAACTAACGTTTCCAAACAAACCTAAAACTAATTGTATGCACATTATTCTATTGTTAACACAAACTTAAATATATATAATCTTGCAATACATAAGTTAATAACATAAATTATGCCTCAATAAACTAGATTATACATACAATAAGGTAATACAAACATTTAATACACTAATTTAACAAATTTAATTAAATATAGGAATTAGGATTTATACCTTTTCTTGAGAGATTAGGGAGTTAGAGAGGACGAGAGGGAGGCTTGGAGTCGGAGGAGGAGCCGTTGATCGTCGGAGCAGCGGGGGGGGGGGGGGGGTGGTTGGAATCGGAGCAAATTTGGGAATGGGGGGGAATGTTTCAGCCGAATGGGGAAGAAGAAGCTGGGCTTCTGTTTTGCTCGTGGATTTCCAACGTCATTCAACGGCCGCCAACGTCCTACAGTTTTTAACTAATAAAATATACGAGAAAACACTGGACGTTGGAAGACGTTGGTCAATGACGTTGGAGGCCGTTCGAAGGCTCCGTTGGAATACACTGTATGTCTTGTAGTGAATTTGGAATGATTGGTTAACGTATGAAAAAGTTATGAAGAAATTACTTTTCAAAACCTTAGTTTTCTTTTTGTCTAAAAGAAGAGGAAGATGTGAGAATGAAGAAATGATGAGGAAGATGGCTCATTTTAGAAATTATAAAGGCAATTTTGATTAAATGACCATCTCTCCTCTATCTTCTCATTTCAGTAACCTTATCCAAAACAAACATAAAATGTATTTCATATATATACACAACATTACGAATGCTATGAAATAGGTTTTGATCCATATCATTCATCCTTAAAAATTCTTCTTCTAACCCCATTTGTTCTTTTAATTCAATTTAAATGATTGATTGCAATTAATTATTAAGCGGTAAATTATGGATTGTTAAAGATGTGTTTGACTTTCGATAAGATATCAACTGTGAAATGTATTAATCTCTAACCCAAATATATTCATTATGTATACGTACACATATTATTCTATATGCATATTATACGTCAACCATTATAGAATAACTAAAAAATATAAAAAAATATTTTATTGTAATCACACAGACACATATTTTAAATATCCATACATATGAATAATATTTTAAAAAAATTCTTTAAAGGTAGTAATAATATTTTTTGAATTTTTATGTGTGTATGTCATAGTTTTCATAATCCGACCCAGCCGCGGTTGAATCACGAATAACCACGAGCCGTGGGGTCAAAGACCGGAAACTCAATCAAACCTCCTTCATGCAAGAACTTTGATTCGTTATTTGAATTGGCGGTTTAACCCTTCATTTGAACCCGGTTGAACTCTTCCATATGTGCAATTTCTTCGCTCCAAAATATGTTTTCAAATCTCCGCCTGTTTTATATTCGTAATTAGTACGGGTAGTGTAACAAATTTTGTTTAATTTTTCATATTAGAATTAATGTGTGATTATGAATTAATATCGTATATTTTTATTGAAGATGTTAGTTTATTGTGTACTTAAGATTGATACGTTGCATCTAAATGTATTGATTTCCAAAAAAGAGTATGTGTGGTTCTTGACGGTTCGACCGGTCGAACCATCGAAACCTGAGTCCTCACGGTTTAATTCACGGTCCGGTTATGAAAACATTGGTGTATATACATGTAAAACCTCTTTATATGTGTGTGTAAAGAATTCCATGTAAAAATCTAAAAAAAACTCGATTAATCTTTGTTTCTTAGGGTTCTAACCCTAGGTCTTCAAATTTTCTTCAGTTCTTCATTCTCCTTCTAAAATTCTTCTAATTCCTGAACTGATATAACATCGAATTCTAGAGAAAGACTCTGGCTTGTGAGTGGGCTAGAATTGAAGAGGAGAGCAAAGGCAGTTTTGAACAATAAAGGTGTAGCACCTCAACATTGTGCGGAGTGGGAGCAAAGCACAATATCTAGATCCACGATAGCATCAGGTTCACATAATCAGTTATACATAATGATTGCTAGTGATGCGACGGAAATGTCTTTCTCAAAGGTAGTTAATGATGTTGGTGGTATTAGAGGGAAAAATTGCAACCTTACACATATCGCACCCATTCTATCCTTTGGAAAAACAATGGGTTTAATTTTCAGGAACACTTTAGGTGAAGTAGAAGCTAGTTGGAATAATTGCATCATCATATATGTAGTTAGGCATAGGCCTTATGATTAAACCCTTGAAGCCTATATCAACCGAGTGTGGAAGACTAAAGGAGACTTCACACTCCAATCCAGAGATTATGTTTTTTATGTTTTCAGGTTCAACTTATAATGATTGTAATAAAATAATAGGTGATGAGCCATAGTTATTTGATTAAAATCTTATCATTTTTAAGCATCTGGATTCTAATATGTAAAATGACAAAGATTTTTGGCAACAATGCTGGTGTGAATTAGGCTTCCAAGACTTAGCTTTATACTCTAGGGTGCTGAGGGGATGAGTGCTTTGGTAAGCACTTTAGGTACCCCTATTAAAATGGATGAACCTACGTGGCTAAAGAGTCGTATCTCATTTGCATGTGTTCCAGTTTATTTGGATTTTTCAGTTGGATTTCCAAACTAATTAATTAGAAGGTGTTTCAGATAATGGAGACATTTTTTGGCAACATGTTGAATATGAGAACCTGCCGCCGAGATGTAATAGCCACATCTATTTTGGGCATTTTAAGAACCATTATCCAATGGTCAAAGTTGGGGCATCGTCCAAACAAGGTAATGAGGCAGCACACGTAGAAGAGGAGTTTATCATGCATGAATTAGAAAAATGAGCATAAGGTAGTTGTTGAAAAAGATAAGGAAATTTGTATGATGTGGTAGTGGATAAGTCGCCTACTGTTGGAAAAGGTGGAGAAGATGGTGAACAATTGAATACTAACAATCAAATGACTATTCATGAAACAAATCAAGCCATTCTAGAATTGCTGATTGTGAATCAAGGATCACAGAAGGAGGAACAAGAAAGGGAGAGAATAGAATCGGAGAAGGGAATGAATAATGTTAATAATATTGAGATCATTGATTACGCATTATTTGAGAGTGAAAATAAAATACCACTGGATGTTTGCACACGTCAAAACCATGGTTCAAAATTCCGGCGAAATTCCGGTAATTTAAGGTGATTCCATCCCGGTTCCGCTCATAACCGAAACAAAATCCGGTCAAAATTCCAGTTCCAGTCTAAATTCCGAATTTGCTTTTCAAATATTGAAAAAAAAACTGGTTAAAAATTAAAAAAATACAACAAACATATAATTAATAATTAAAAAAGAAAAACAAATTAATCAAGGCAATAAATAAATGGAGAAGAGATCATGTAGTTTCATAAAAAAGTTGTTATACTTTTGTTAATTTACATCGAATCATAATAAAATAATTCAAAATTTTCAAAGTTGATCAAAAGTTTTAAAATCTCAAATAAACAGTACAGAATCTTATACAATATATTTTTAATTAAAGTGTGTATTTTATATGTAAGGTAAAAAATGTAATATAAATTTATGACGGTATTGGATATTTATTAGCGTATATAGCAAATTAAAGAAAAAAAATTACCGTAATAAAAAAACTGAAATTAAAGCGGAACTTCCACAATTTCCGGAATGGAACCGCAAATTTTAAAATTACCAATGGCCAGAACGGAAACGGAAAATGTAATTTTGAATCTTGGACAAAACTCAATAGTAGAAACTTCAGAGTAAAGTTTTAGTTGCAGTAATAAATTAAATAAGTGCTTTACAAAGTCCTAATTACATACAAAATATTTGCAGGCTAATAACATTAATTCACTATAAATAATTGAATTATAGTGCAAAATTGCAGATGACAGTAAAGTTAATATGGTCATCAAACAAGATCAAATTGCACTTCCAAACAGTGGTTTCTCGGTTAGGCTAGTAGGAGCGGCAGTGTCGGCACAATTCAAAGCTAGCAAGTTACACTCAACCCCATAAAACCTTGAGCCAAAACTTAGGAGGAGCCACATCACTAATCCATAAAGGTTCGACTCCACCAACAGTTCTTAGAAGAGAAAGCACTAGCACTATGTCATTACCGATCACCAATAATTGCCCACCACCATGAGATATGTCAAATTCTAGCCCCACTATTTCTGATTTAATTTTCAGTAGTCCTAGTTTGAACAACAAACTCACAAATATAAATTATATGCAGGTTCATGATCACCCTAATCTTATGCATGAGGCGTCCAATGCAGAAAATAGCTCAATCAGCAAAATTTGATCGTAATACTATGCCGATTGACCTTCACTCAAATTTGTCAGAAGTTCAAACTCCCATGAGCCATGCCACTAAGCCAAAGAAACTAGACAATTTGAAAAAAGAGTAGCTAGTTAGGAAAAATCTTTAGTGAATTGATAAGTCAAATAAAAATGGAAAGGAGAAAAAAAAATGGAGAGAGGACCAAGAACCTAGTAATGCAGGCTGTGACTCAGAAGTCGTAACAAATTAATTAAATGATAATCTTTTGTTGGAATGTTCATGGACGTCATTAGCCCAATGAGGTTTTGGATGTCAAAAATCGTAATCATAGACATAGTGTAAACTGTGTGGATTTGCTAGAAAACAAACTTAAAGAGGAGGAAATTCTTTTATTCAAACAACATTTAGAAGATTAAAGAGAAATAGTTAGTAATGTTGAATGCTATTTCAAGTGTCGAGTTATGGTTCTACTTGATAAAGAAGTGTGGAGTTTTCGTGTGTATAGCATGAGTGATCAACATATTATTATCTGCCTTAGAAATATAGGTGGAGAGTATGGTATGGTTACTTTCACATATGCTCATTACTTTGATTACCTGAGACAAAACTTTTAGGGAATCCTAGAGCTAGAGGCAAAATACATCAATTAGCCATGATTGCCTAGGATAAATCGACTATATAGGACATTCCAGTGAGAAAAAAGGAGGACTTAGAGTACCATTTAGTAAGGTGACGAAAATAGACATTTGTATGATGAAAGTGGTCTTACGGAAATTAATATCGAGGGGTTTCAATCCCCATGGTGGTCTAGTCCAAGGCTAATTCTATTTAAACTCAGAAAAATGCAGAGCTCCTTCCGTTAGTAGAAAAAAATAAATAAAGAGAAAAATACCCTCTCATCCATTTTACCAAGAAAAAAAATCTGCTATAATGAGAAGTTAATTTGTAATATTTAAAATGTGCTTTCAATAGATGTATCGGATTTCAATTTTATTTTCACTATTAAATCACTAATATCGATATATTATATGTTTTGATGAATTTTTTTTTAATTTTTACGGTGGCAAATATTTGCTATTGTAGTAGTGGTAGATATTTGTCATTGTAGCTGTGTTAAATATTTGTCAACCTGGTGGTTGGCAAATATTTGCCATTGTAGCAGTGTTGCCTGTTTGGCTTGGCAAATATTTGTCATTGTAGCTGTGGCAAATATTTGCCAGTTCCGGCAATATTGCCATTGTAGCTGTGCTAAATATTTGCTAGCTCGGTGGCAAATAGTTGCCATTGTAGTAGTGGTAAATATTTGTCGGTCCGGCAAATATCTTCCATTGTAGCTCTAGCAAATATTTGCCTGGCTAGTAAATATTTTTCATTGTAGCAGGTAAATATTTGCCAAGCAAATATTTGTCGGGCGGGTAAATATTTACCATTGTTGTTGTGGCAAATATTTGCCACCGTAAAAAAATTTTACAAAAATATTAATCAAAACATATTACATATGGAAGTTAATAGAAAGATAATGAAATTTATGATTTAATGGTGAAAACGAAACTGAAATCCGATATATCTACTGAAAGTTATAATGTTTTAAATACTGTAAATTAACTTCTTATTATAGCAGATTTTTTTTACTGAAAGGATCAAATTTGGTCATGTGAAAAAGGGAGGGGCAAAACTGGAAACGGGGGGGGGGGGGGGGGGGGAACTCAGTAAAATAGGAAGTGTGGGTGTTTTTTTTTTTGTGAAATACGCCGAGTTCCACCAACCATTGCTTTAAATTCACGAATTAATAAACTTTGTTGGATGACTATCCTCAATAAACGGATGTTGAATGGAGAAAAGTTGTTGTCGGATATCCTATGAATTGTTTGGTTTAAAATTATAAGAACATCAAAATCAGGTTAAGGAATCAGAGTAAGTCCATAAACAATACCAGGAAGGAGGAAGATGCGCTAAGAGTTGGATGTAGTGATCTTCAGACTCAACAAGAGACTTGAACTGATTCCCGAATAGCGAGAAAATTTATTCAGTTGAAAAATGAATTTGATAATTCAAAACAGAAATCTAAATGTGAGTGGCTATGATATGGTTAAAACTGACGTTCTTGCAATTGTTAAAGATGTTTTGCCTTAGGTAAAATCATTAAAGAAACACACCACACTTTTATTCACCTGATCCCCACACATAAATATGTTAGCGATTTAAGGGATTTTAAACCAATTTCGTGTTGTAATCTCATGTACAAAGTGATTTCTAAAGTTCCTTTTAGGATTAAATCATTTATGGAAGGATTAATTTCTAAGAATTAGCGTGCGTATGATCAAAGCAGATCGATTTTTGATGGCATATTAATATCCCATGTAGCTACTCATGGATTTGGGAGGAAGACAAATAAAATTATGTATGTGAAAATAGAACCGAGGAAAGTTTATGACTCCGTCAATGGAAAGTTTTTCACTCACGTGATGCAATTGCTTA
The DNA here is from genome assembly GCA_030737815.1 of Allium fistulosum. Classification (NCBI taxonomy): domain Eukaryota; kingdom Viridiplantae; phylum Streptophyta; class Magnoliopsida; order Asparagales; family Amaryllidaceae; genus Allium; species Allium fistulosum. The sequence continues at coordinate 847,386,772 of CM060907.1, forward strand.
ATTTCCGGGGAATTGGGTTCGTATTGTGGGTGAACTTATTAATTCCCCCATATTCCTGGAAATTAATCATTGAGTGAATCATGGCTTCTTTATTAGTTGCAATAGTTTAAGACAAGGTGATCATGATTTGTTGTCTCCCATTCTTTTCACTCTAGTTATGGAATATTTCTCGTTACTCATTTAGGAGAAAGTTGAGAAGGGTGAGTAAAAGTAAATTTCTTAATCAGAAATGAAATTAACTCTTTTCATCTACATGGATGATGTTCTAATTTTTGTAATGACTGAGGAAGTTGGAGTAAAAGAAATAAAAGAAATCTTCAAGCAACTTCATAGTATCACTGAGTTAAGCATCTTCATTGTGGTGGTTGAAGTAACAATAAATAAATCTTTGAAATTATAAACATTACTGAATTTGAGCTTCCTATCAAATATTTAGGGTTGCCTATTTCAAGTGTGGACATTAAAGATTGTCGGTCAAGGGTTAGTATAATATGTCAAGAAAGAAATAGAAGGTTGGGGAGCAAAATTATTAAGTACAGCAGGAAAATTGAACTAATACGTTTGGCTATATATCCCAACGTCCCATTCTGGATGCAATGTTTCAACATTCCAAAGGCAACCATCAATGAACTTGGAACTTTTTACTCCACCTTCTTGGAAAAGGGCGGAATAGAAAAAATACCATGGGAAACAGTGTGCAAAGGAAGAAAAGACAGTGGTCTTGGCCTTAACAACTTTGAAGACATTAACAAGACATTTTGGAATTATACTCATTTGGAAGATTCTCAATGGAGAAGGTCTATGGGCTAAATGGGATGGTGAAAAATAAATCAAAAATCAATATTTTTAGGATCTAAGTCCATACCATGATGATTTAGGTATGTGAAAGTTTTTGTTACATGTAAGCAAAGATGCCTTAAAGTGTATAGGAGATAAATTGTTGATGGTAAAACAACACCACTTTGCTTTGATCCCTGGTTAAGTAGTTGCAGCCTCATTAGTAGGTAGGGTAGTGAGATAATTTTAGAGTAAGAGGGGAAAATCATCTTGTAAAGGAAATAATGGATGGCAGAGGGTGGAAAACTAACAAATTAAGGTATATGAACTATTTTAGAAATGTAATTAGTGGTATCAAATTGCATATATACTGTTATAAAGACTACTTGTGTAACGCCCCACCTCTCTATCCAAACTAAGAAAGAATATTACATAGTAATATTGTCTGCTAATATGGAGAATAAGATTGGTTATGAGCGAGCAAACGTGAATATTCCTTTGGGCTAACACCGACATTTTTTTAATGAATCATATATGATGTGTACAATTTCAGCACAAAGCAATAAACACGATGGCTAATAAGAATAGAACGATATATAATATACTCAGAGAGCACATAATCACAGAACAGGACGGAATATAAAATATAGATACGAAGATACATACATAAGCGAGTTTACAAAAGAAAATTACTAGACTCGCATAATACAAATATAGATATAGACAACAACATGTCTAAAAAATATACATGCCATAAAAAGTCGACAACTCATACAAGTATACAACATGCACAAGGTTCTAGGACTGAAGACATATACATATACACACACACATACACACACACACACACAGATATATATATATATATATATATATCTAAGTATAACTATCTCCATAAGCTAGCCCAACATCCACGGTCACCGAGTCCCAATACCTGAAATGTCTCTGCCTGGCTCGAGTATTAATAAATAATAAACGGGTCAGACTATTTCTAATTTAACAAAAGTGAGATCATAGGGCAATATATGAGACTATGATAATATAGTCAAAACCATATATAATATGCCAACCTCTAATTAATAAACGACATAATCATAATAATTCATCGTGTTATAAAATCATATCATGCTTATTATAAGCAATCTAACTCAAAATATGGTGAATCGAAATATCTCACAAACTAGAATGAAAGCAAGTCAAAACCAAAGACAAGCAGGAAAGCGAGTAAAAACCAAAAGACAAGCATGAAAGCGAGTCAAAACCAAAAGACAAGAATGAAAGCGAACCAAAACTAAAAGACAAGCATGAAAGCGAGTCAACCAAAAGACAAGTCTCTCATGGACTATCATCTCAAATATGGTGCTACTTATCAAAATTCTCAAAGAACGAAAAAGGAATTCATATCTAAATGCAAACGCTACGAATAACAAGCAGTTGGGTTAGGTCGCTATCACCTCTTAATTGGACTAGTTCACTAACACCTCTCAAGTAGTTTGGACTAGGTCACTAAGACCTCTCAAGCAGTTTGGGCTATGTCGCTAACACCTCTCAAGCAATTTGGACTAGGTCACTAACACCTCTCAAGCAGTTAGTAAATTTCACCACCCAAATACTCTACGCAAACAAGTCGTATAATTAAACAATAAAGTGATAACTAATGTCTCATAACCTCTTGTTATTACTAAACTGTTTAAGTATATTTCTCATTTCATAGAAAAAGAAAAAGTTAGCGCAAAGGCTAATTTTCATGAAAAATCATAAAGGTTTCAGAAGAGAAGTAATTGTTTATAAAGCCTAAGTAATAACTTTACAAAACTATAAAATGATATTCAAAATACTTTATATATTTTAAAATCTCTTCTTTTAAGTCCATAAACCTTTTATATCTCTTGAAAACATTCAAATATTGGTCTAATGACCGTATTAGATATTTTGAAAAACACTTCTTATTTAAAGATAGTTTGTAAATCGAAAATTACATACTATACACTATTTCTTCCATATAGAAAGCTAATATATAGTTTTATATTCAGCTTTAAAAACACTATTATTATTAAAAATTCTATAAGAATCTTTCTTCATCAAAATAATTTAAAACATAAGATTCAAAAACCATATTTCGGAATCCCTAATTTTAAAATCAGTAATATATTTTAAATAAGCTCTATAAGTGATTTCTAAAGATTATATTTAATATAACTAGTTTAAAGATGATTTCTTTTCATATGTAATGTATTTAATACACACACACACACACTATTCTAAATAATTTAGATTAATGAAAATTCCCCAAAATATGAAATCATCAGAATTCCAGAAATTTGAGAAATCAAGGAAGCGGAATGAGCAAGAAATCAAAAATCAAAAAGTAAACAGAGATGAACAAAACATAACAAGGTTGCCATGAGCACACGGGCTCTAGGACTTATGATCGATCGACCGGTGATAAAGCACCGATGGATTAATATTATAAAAGATATCAAAAAGTTGAAAATACAACGAAATATAAGCAACCATGAAGAAACGCAAGAATTGTCGAAGAAAATACGAAAAAGGGCAATCGGGCAAAATTTTCCGAACAATTTCAATCTTAGGGCTGCAATAAAAAAAGCAGTTTTGACCTATTAATCCTCAAAATTCTGCAAAACTCAAAACATGAAGTTGTAGATAAAAGTCTGCTTTTCAACAAGAAAACGATCATCTAATTTGGACTTACGATTCAAAAGTTATGGCCAAAACAAGTTTCAGATATAAATTCCTTAATCCCGTCTTTCATTCTCAGGGCAGCGACTCAAAAATGCAGTTTCGACCATGTAAACCTCAAAATTTTGAAAACTCAAAACATAAAAGTCGTAGATAAAAGTCTAAGCTTTCTAACAAGAAAATGACTATCAAATTTGGACTTGAGGTTCAAAATTATGGCCAATTCAAGTTTTAGGTATAAACTCAGAAAATTACTTTAAAGACAGAACTGTGATTATACTTTCAAATCCATTTCAGGTCAGGTAAACGGCTAAATATCAAAAAGTGACCAAAAGAGAAATTATTTTTCATTGAATATATTTTCTAACTCAAAATGATTTGACCCTAAACGGGTTTACGAAGTGCAAATTATCACAGTTTTACTACATCATACTTTCCAAATAAATTTTCAGTTACCACCTTATGTTTCAAATATGCATTACTTTCAATTACTACATAACCAAAGCATTTTAATTGAATTTCTACTAAAATCATAACTATACAAACATGCAAACAATTTAGAGAGAGTGGTGAGAATTACTCACCTTGAATCCTTGAAAATTGCTTGCCAAAAACCCTTATTTAAACAATTTCGGCAAACCCTAGAACCAATGCATCCAAGAGAATAAAAGAGGACTCAAAAACACTATAAAACCTGAAATCAATGAGTCTAAAAGATAGACTAGGGTTTAAAAACATTGCCTTGAATTTTCTATAATTTTTAAGAATTTATTTGAATTGATTTTGAGGATCCTTTCCCTAGGGTTTTTGAAATGAGAAGAGGAAGGAGAACTTCGTTTCTTTTTCTCTGAATTGTAAATGAACGCACTAGTAACCAAAATGAGAAAGGAAGGGTTCTCTTTGCCTAATTTTTAAGTGGGTCTAGGGTTGAAATAAACCCAATAAGAAAAGAAATGTTTTTATCCCTTTCTTTATTTCTTTGTAAATTCTTCTTCTTCTTTTCTTTTTAATTTAGTTTCAATAATTCAAAAACATTTACTTACACAATTTGAAAAATAAATCTATAATTTTATTCATCATATGTTTTTAAACATCAAATCAAATGTTCCAACACAATTTTGAATTAAATCTCAACAATAATTTTAAAAGATGTAGACTTATGATGACTTAGAAATCACTTTGCTTTCAAAAAAATTATCAAAGATTTTAATTTTTCCTCCAAAACCAAATGAGGTTATACAATGCTCATTAATGATTAAAAAATATTCTAAATTTAATACTATGGCAAATACATAAATTAAATTCATGTTACAATTAAAAAATCACGTTAGGGCATTAAGTCATCTATATAGATTATAAGTTTTATATAAGAAACCTAAAAATCTATCAAAACTTATAAAATAAAAGTTCTTTCTTACAGTCTTATCTTTCCAGAAAGTACAAAATTACTGATATTGGATTAACGGTTTGAAAGTTATGACCAAAACAAGTTGATGTTTTAGCTCAGGAAATAATTAACAGTGTTGAGTTTTTAGTTCAGCTTAAAGTAGTGTTTAGCCATAAAATATTGAAGAATATGATAAAGTGGTCTAAAGAAAATTTGTTACTTATTGAAATACCATTCAAACCTAAAAAGAATCGGTACAATCAGATAAATGAGTCAAGAGATATGGTCGTTTTGCTACAGCCATTTTTTAAACAAAATTTTCTACAACCAAGTCATTTATAAATCCTTATCCCAAACCAAAATATTACACCAAAACAACAAGCTTTTACTAAAGTCCTTTAATCAGAGATTTAGGATAAAAATCTAGTTTCTCGAAAAACTAAGAGTTGTAAATTACAATTTTCTATTAGATAACAAGCTTATACATATGAAATTACTTTTTTTTACACTTATACCTTGCCTTAAAAACTAATCTTGTATTGAGTAAAAACTCAATGTTTCTTAGTTATATTTCCAAGATATACTTCGGGTTTAAATCTTTCCAATGAAAAAGAAATACACAAACAGTTGAGGGGGTAATTTATTTAAATCAAATGCCTTCTCTTTAATTGTTATCACACAAACTATTAGTTTCAAATTTGAACATTGTCCATAACAATAATATCATTATTATTATTTTTTATAAACTTCTTACCTTAAAATTTTATATACTTTGAGCAAAAATTAACACAATCCTATGGTGTTTAAGTTTTCAACTTGTAACGACCCGTAAATTTTAACGGTTTTTATAACATAATTAACTGAATTTTTGTGAAATTTTAAATAATTGAATTTGAAAATAAAATTTTAATATTTGGAATACATCTATTTTAACATAGCAACCGGTAAATTTTTATTGGAAAATATGAAAGTAAATTCTGTTGTGTAATTTTCAATTTAAAATCAGTTGAAATTTGATGTAAATAAAATATCTTCCAAAACTGAATATTTTTATATAATAAAAATGTAAATCATTTTTTGAGTGAGACGTCATCATTCGTTTTATCAAATATGGACTTCTTCAGCCCCGTTTATCTTATTTTCAGCGAATTTACAATAATTTGGCAGCGAAATATCGACTTTTGATAGGATGGTCGTATCGCTGGTATCGGTGTACCATTTTGTTCGTTTCATCATGCTGATCTCCGCAGTATTTTCATTTTTGTGTTTCGGAGTCTGGTACATGGTGGAATCTGCGGAAACGGTAACCGTATACGTATCCGTTTTCGTGCCTTTTGGATTCCTGTGTCCATTAGAATTTTCCAACGGTTGAAAACAAACAGCCTTTTTGCTTTTATTAATTCCTGAATGCGTACGTGGCTTTCTCTATCCCCAATATTCAATACATTTATTATTTCTGCATCGCTCATTCTTTTGGTCCTCTGCTCTCTCCTTTCATTTTCTGTCTGTTCAAATTATAATACATATATAAATTAATAAAATATACCTATACCAACCATTCATATATATGTAGTGATAACGTGTTGTTCTCTCCTCATTTGGAAAACCCGTCCTTCGTAAAACATCGGGCTGCTCATCTCCTCTAAATTAATAAATTTTGTGTATATATTATTATAAACTTGCAAAAATTTTGAGAAGCTCATCACGTTTTTTCTTCTTTCTCTCTACGAGCTGCTCCTCATACCATCACCGAACTCACCTGCTTTCTCACTCTCACTCCACCGTGCGCCAACACCTCCTCCCCTTCCTCTCACTGGCGCAGCAGCCACCGCCTTTTTCCGAAGCCTCAATCCATCCTCCACTCGCCTACCCCACAACGAACGGGCCTTCCACAAACACCTGCCGCTGCCATGTATTCTCCTCCGACCACCAAGAAGCATCACCTCCACCGTGCCTTGCTCCGACCCCAAGCCTCTTTCCCTCCTCGTCGGTAGCATCGACCACCTTCCTATTATCACCCTCACAGGCCGAGCATCTCCACCCAGTCAGCCACCACTCTGCCACATTCCTCTACCTGACATCGCCCACCACCCACGGCCGAGAGCAGCTCCACAGCCTCCAACCGGTCTGCCTTCTTCACCCTTTTTTTTCATAAAAGTATATTATATGTTTATAGTATATATTATAGATGAAGCATTATATATGTTTTACAGTTATATATATATATTTACAATAATATGTGGACGTATAGTAATATGATATGCTTATTTTATGTAAGTTATATATAAAGTCTGTTTGTTAGTGTGTGTGTGTGTGTATATATATATATATATGTTATTGTATACTAGATAAGAAAAGAAGTATTGTATGGGTTAAAAGTAGATATGTATATATAATATAAAAGTATATTTAGTTGTATAGTGTGTCTGCATATATATATTATTAGTTTGCATATGTTTTGAGCAGCCGTCTTCTACTTTGTTTTATATAATGTGTTAGTATTTGTTTATTGATGTTTGAGGAAAATTTATATATGTTGTATGCCTGTTGCGAGTATTTTAAAAGTATATATACATATATATATATAGTTGTTACAAGGTATATTTATGTTATAATAGATTTGAAAAGGTAGATGTTGTTTTTATATATATGTATTTATAAAATAATGTTATTATATAGTACAATATACATAGTTTTAGATATGCTATAGTCTGAAGTCTGCTCTATCATCATTCCAGTAAGTCTTCTCTTTTGGGTAAAATATATATATGTTTTATAAATAGTGTTATTTCATGTGTTTAAGTATTGAGTTCAGGTTTGTCATATATGTATATTACAGGCTTTCCTATATATTGTGTTTGAGATTCTAGCTTTTTATATATATATATATATATATGTGTGTGTGTGTGTGTGTGTTTTGATCTTAAATATATGCGTTTACATCAAGTAAATGATTTTGTTATATAATATATATAGACTTTGGGTTAATATGTCTAAATATTTTTTTTTATAAAGATTCATTTTGATGTTGGTTTTAAAATATAAGTATATAGTGATTTTATTTAATATGTGTTTGAATTTAGAATATGATTATATATATATATAAGTTCACTTATACCATTGATCTTCATCAAATCCAGTTCATCGTGCCTTGCTCTTGTCTCGCCGATGTCCAATTTGGTCGCAGCATTTTTTTGATTTGCTCGTGTCTGTATCCGTGTGCGTGTCAGTGTTCCCATTCTCATCGTTCTCTAGCCTCGAAAGGTAAGCAATCACTCACGATTAACATTCTTATAGTTAGTAAATTTAATTTCACTTGAAACGATAATTGAAATATGCTGTTAAATTTGAATTTCTAGTTATTTAAATTTTTAATATGATATACCATTAGCTGTAATTGTTCACATATGATGTATGACACCATATCCTATTGTATATATTTAATTTGTTACTGATGATATATGCCTGTTGTTGATATTATTATTATTGCATTTGTTCTCACTCTGCAAGTTCCCTGTTAATTTAGAATTCCCTATGGGTTGAAATGATACATATCCGAACGATTTTGTAGAATAGGAGAAAATCGTTATGGGTTGAAATGATAAACCCAAGCGATTTACATTTATTTCTAAATTTTTGGGATTGCGGGTTGAAATGATATATACCCGTAAACATTTAAAATGCAGATTGAAATGATAAATATCTGTATCACTTGACCATAGGATATAAAATTATATATGGACACCGTTGGTCTATATTTTGAAAAATGATTTCCAAAGTTTGAAACGAAGTATATGGGTTTTAATAAATATTGTTTATATAATATTTATAAATGTAATTTCTATATATATATATAATTTAGATTTTTAAATTTATATGTTTTGGAAATTTTAATTTATAAACTTGTTTTGAAAAATAAATTTTTTTTAAGATTTTCTTATTGTTTTATTATTTTAAAAATATATAAAATAAGATTTAATACAAAATACAATTAATAATAAAATTTAATTTAATTAGTATATATTATGTTTAAAATATTTATTTAAAAATTTATATTAATATTTTAAAATAGATTTATAACTTTAATAATAAAGGTTGGACAAATAGGTTAATGTTGACTTGGAATTTAAATTGGTTAATAATTGAATTTAAGAAAGAATTGATTGAAACTTATTAGTTTTGAGATTTTGAGAGGATATGGTTATAACTTGATTTATAACTTGATTTGATAAAAGTGATTAATTGAATATTCTCAATTTTGAATAAAATTGAGATTAAATATTTAATATTGATTTAAATATATAAATTGGGATTCAAATAAATTATTATAGAAATGGTTAAGCGAATAATTTCCAATTTGAATAAATTTAAAGTTAAGTGTTATAATATAAATGAAATTTATATTGTAAATGTTTGAATATTTAAACTTGAATCTTTGAACTTTAAATTGAAATGCTTAAACTAGAATTGATTTAAATTGAATTTTTGAATTTAAGATGATCTAAATCGATTTGCAAAATGTTTGAATATTTACTGTATATGCTGAGTTTTGCCAAATATAAAATTAACAATATGATGTTGTGAGAAATTCAAGTCCGACATGTGCGGATGCGAATGGTTCGAAATGGCAGGTCGTTATAGTTGGTATCAGAGCCCTGGTTTAGGCAGTACTTAGCATATGGAGTAAAAATTAATTAAAGAATTCCCTTCGTTCGAGCTTGAATTTCTCCTATTTGATTCGGATTTCTTTCGAACTTTGGAACCCTGCCTTGTTCTAAAATCCATTCTTGTTCTTTCATGTTCGTGTTCTTTTGATACTGGAGCATCCCATAGCTCTAACCTCAACTGTCAATTCATCCTTCTGCGACTGGTCCCATTGGCGTTCCCGCCAACCTCTGTATGGTTTGTAAAGGGGTGAAACTCTTTTACAACAGGCGTCGATTCACCGAAGACTTCCATATCCTCGGTTTAGACGCTGTTATTTCTTGCAAAGCCCAAACCATCTCTAGTAGACAATCAGGGTAATTCCCTTGTAATCTTGACTCCACCCTTGTTGTCCGACTATTCCCGATGTTCTGGTGAAGTCACTTCTCTCCCTCTCAAGCGGGAAATTTAATTTCCGCATCGATTTTATTCCTGGAATCTCGGTTGACCCGGTTAAGGTCGCCGCGATAAAAATAGGTCTATCCATCTCTCCTTTTGTAATTTAATTATCTTACATTCTTTTCGAGTCTATCTTCGTAGTTAGAATTCTTTTTGACTAGGGTTCATCTAAATTTGAATCTCTACCCTTGCTTTGAAATCCATTCGTGAATCATCCTGTGAAGAAGTGTATTTGTAATTTAATAAAAATGTTTTATAATGTGTTGTTTGAATTGTTAAGTTTGAATTTTGGGTTTCGATCGATTCGTCTAGCTAATGCTATCGATAGGAATTCCAAAACACTTGAACAAGAGCAAATTGACACAATATTGTTTCCAAAAATTTTAAATTTTTTATAATTATATTTTATCTATAAAGGTATAATTTTCTGAAACTAAATAGTTAAATGAATTGGTTGTTAGAAATGATAATATTTGATTATCATTTATTGTTTTGTAACCCATTGACTATTGCAACATGATATAAATAGATGAAATTATAAAACATGGTTATAAATTGATTTTGAATTGAAATGAATTTAAATTAAGAATTCGAGAATTCAATTTCCGGTATTTTTAAAAAGTTTGGTTTTAAAGTTTTGGAATATATTATTTGAAAGTATTTTCAAATGGAAATTGTTTCAACAGAATAATTTTAAAAAGAATTAAGTCGGTACTCTCTTCGTTTGTCGCTGGAAAATAATTTCGGTGATGACTACAGCATCATCGACATTCATTTTCGAGTCTCAAAGTGGAGAGACCACGTAGTAGCTTTGCTACACTTTTGTTTTGGAAAAAGGAATTTGATTTGAATTTCTTGAATATGATTTGATTCACAAAATATATATATGTATATTTATTTCAAAATGGTGGGAAGTGAAACTGGAAATTTAATTCTTAAATTCTGTGTCAAGTTAGGGTTTTTCAATTATTAAAATAAGTCAGAAATTTTGAAATATTTGAAGTGTTTAAAAATTTAAATTGGAATTTGGAACACCTTGAAACAGTTGAAATAGGATAAAAATTAATCTGTATAATGATCAATTGCATTCTAAAATATATATAACTTACCTGAATTATCCAAAATGTTAAAAATGTTAATGAAATTTGTAATTGAAGGTTATACAAGGGAAAACTTAAGTAATAAATGGTTCAAACTAAAATCTTGCAATTTAAAGAAAATTTGTATAATATTTAATTACATTGGAATCAATAATAAAACTCACCTGGAAAGGGATTGAATGTAATTGAATAATATACAATAATAAACAATATGTCCAAAAATGGTATTTTGTTTAGGAAATTTATAAATAATAAATTGAATAATGAATTGAATAATAAATAGAGAATTAATTTGTTGAATAATAAATGGTTATAATAAATATTTATACACTTAATATATGATGTAAAATATGTCAAGTGGAATAAAATTTAAATGAAAAAAAGGAGGAATGCTATTTAAGAAAATAAATATGAACTTAAGAATAGTTGAAATTGAATTTTTGTAGAATCAACTCAACTGAAGATAAAAAGGATTTAAATAAATGAGTTAAATCAAATAAAATTTTGTTTGAAAGAAATTTTTGTAACAAGTATTTATAAACTTAAACCAACCAAATTGAATGAAAATAGCTTGAGTTGAAATTCAACAAAATATGAATATAAATGGATTTTATTGATTAAATAAATTGGATTTGGAAACCAAATTAATTGAATATAAATCAATTTAAAAACTGATGAAATTTATATGGTTTTGAATTTTGTTGTGTATCTGATAATATGTATTTCAATCTATCTTTTCTTTCTAGTTGTTCATATTCTTCTACCTCGTTTCTTTTCGGGGATGAAAATTTTTGAGTGGGGGAGAGTGTAACAACCCGTAAATTTTAACGGTTTTTATAACATAATTAACTGAATTTTTGTGAAATTTTAAATAATTGAATTTGGAAATAAAAATTTAATATTTGGAATACGTCTTCTTTAACATAGCAACCGGTAAATTTTTATTGGAAGATATGAAAGTAAATCCTGTTGTGTAATTTTCAATTTAAAATCAGTTGAAATTTGATGTAAATAAAATATCTTCGAAATCTGAATATTTTTATATAATAAAAATGTAAATCATTTTCTGAGTGAGACGTCATCATTCGTTTTATCAAATATGGACTTCTTCAGCCCCGCTTATCTTATTTTCAGCGAATTTATAATAGTTTGGCAGCGAAATATCGACTTTTGATAGGATGGTCGTATCGCTGATATCAGTGTACCATTCTGTTTGTTTCATCATGTTGATCTCCATAGTATTTTCATTTGTGTGTTTCGGAGTCTGGTACACGGTGGAATTTGCAGAAACTGTAACCGTATACGTATCCGTTTTCGTGCCTTTTTGATTCCTGTGTCCATTCGAATTTTCCAACGGTTGAAAACAAATAGCCTTTTTGCTTTTATTAATTCCTGAATGTGTGCGTGGCTTTCTCTATCCCCAATATTCAATACATTTATTATTTTTGCATCGCTCGTTCTTTTGGTCCTCTGCTCTCTCCTTTCATTTTCTGTCTGTTCAAATTATAATACATATATAAATTAATAAAATATACCTATACCAACCATTCATATATATGCAGTGATAACGTGTTGTTCTCTCCTCCATTGGAGAACCCGTCCTTTTAACCCGTCGGGCTGTCATCTCCTCTAAATTAATAAATTTTGTATATATATTATAAACTTGCTTAAATTTTGAGAAGCTCATCACATTTTTTCTTCTTTCTCTCTCCGAGCTGCTCCTCATACCATCACCGAACTCACCCGCTTTCTCACCCTCTCTCCACCGCGCGCCAACACCTCCTCCCCTTTCTCTCACTGGCGCAGCAGCCACCGCCTTTTTCCGAAGCCTCAACCCATCCTCCACTCGCCCACCCCACACCTAATGGGCCTTCCACATACACCTACCGCTGCCATGTATTCCCCTTCGACCACCGAGAAGCATCACCTCCACCGTGCCTTTCTCCGACCCTAAGCCTCTTCCCCTCCTCGTTAGTAGCATCGACCACCTTCCCATTATCACCTTCACAGGTCGAGCATCTTTGCCCAGTCAGCCGCCACTCTGCCACATTCCTCCACCTGACATCGCCCATCACCCCTGGCCGAGAGCAGCTCCACAGCCTCCAATCGGTCTACCTTCTTCATCCTTTTTTTATATAAAAGTATATTATATGTTTATAGTATATATTATAGATGAAGCATTATATATGTTTTATAGTTTTATATATATATATATATATATTTACAATAATATGTGCACCTATAGTAATATGATATGCCTATTTTATGTAAGTTATATATAAAGTCTGTTTGTTAGTGTGTGTGTGTGTGTATATATATATGTTACTGTATATTAGATTAGAAAAGAAGTATTGTATGGGTTAAAAGTAGATAGGTATATATAATATAAAAGTATATTTAGTTGTATAGTGTGTCTGCATATATATATTATTAGTTTGCATATGTTTTGAGCAGCCGTCTTCTACTTTGTTATATAATGTGTTAGTATTTGTTTATTGATGTTTGAGAAAAATTTATATATGTTGTATGCCTGTTTCGAGTATTTTAAAAGTATATATACATATATATAGATATATAGTTGTTACAAGGTATATTTATGTTATAATAGATTTGAAAAAGTAAATGTTGTTTATATATATATATATGTATGTATGTATTTATAAAATAATGTTATTATATAGTACAATATACATAGTTTTAGATATGCTATAGTCTGAAGTCTGCTCTATCATCATTCCAGTAAGTCTTCTCTTTTGGGTAAAATATATATATGTTTTATAAATAGTGTTATTTCATGTGTTTAAGTATTGAGTTCAGGCATGTCATATATGTATATTACAGGCTTTCCTATATATTGTGTTTGAGATTCTAGCTTTATATATATATATATATATGTTTTGATCTTAAATATATGTGTTTACATCAAGTAAATGATTTTGTTATATAATATATATAGATTTTGGGTTAATATGTCTTAAAAAAAATATTTATAAAGATTCATTTTGATGTTGGTTTTAAAATATAAGTATATAGTGATTTTATTTAATATGTGTTTGAATTTAGAATATGATTATATATATATATATAGTTATATATATATAAGTTCACTTATACCATTGATCTTCATCAAATCTAGTTCATCGTGCCTTGCTCTTGTCTCGCCGATGTCCAATTTGGTCGCAGCATTTTTTTGATTTGCTCGTGTCCATATCCGTGTGCATGTCCGTGTCACTGTTCCCATTCTCATCGTTCTCTAGCCTCAAGAGGTGAGAAATCACTCACGATTAACATTCTTATAGTTAGTAAATTTTATTTCACTTGAAACGACAATTGAAATATGCTGTTAAATTTGAATTTCTAGTTATTTAAGTTTTAAATATGATATGCCATTAGCTGCAATTGTTCACCTGTGATGTATGACACCATATCCTGTTGTATTTATTTAATTTGTTACTGATGATATATGCCTGTTGTTGATATTATTATTATCACATTTGTTCTCACTCTGCAAGTTCCCTGTTAATTTAGAATTCCCTATAGGTTGAAATGATACATACCCGAACGATTTTGTAGAATAGGAGAAAATCATTATGGGTTGAAATGATAAACCTAAGCAATTTTCATTTATTTCTAAATTTTTGGGATTGCGGGTTGAAATGATATATACCCGTAAATATTTAAATTGCGGATTGAAATGATAAATATCCGTATCACTTGACCATAGGATAGAAAATTATATACGGACACCGTTGGTCTATATTTTGAAAAATGATTTCCAAAGTTTGAAAGGAATTATATGGGTTTTAATAAATATTATTTATATAATATTTATAAATATAATTTCTATATATATATATAATTTAGATTTTTAAATTTATATGTTTTGGAAATTTTAATTTATTAGTTAGTTTTGAAAAATAATTTTTTTTAAAGATTTTCTTATAGTTTTATTATTTTAAAAATATATAAAATAATATTTAATACAAAATACAATTAATAATAAGATTTAATTTAATAAAATTTAATTTAAGTAGTATATATTATGTTTAAAATATTTATATTAATATTTTAAAATAGATTTATAACTTTAATAATAAAGGTTGGAAAGATAGGTTAATGTTGACTTGGAATTTAAATTGGTTAATAATTGAATTTAAGAAAGAATTGATTGAAACTTATTATTTTTGAGATTTTCATAGGATATGATTATAACTTGATTTATAACTTGATTTGATAAAAGTGATTAAATGAATATTCTCAATTTTGAATAAAAATTAAGATTAAATATTTAATATTGATTTAAATATATAAATTGGGATTTAAATAAATTGTTATAGAAATGGTTAAGCGAATAATTTCCAATTTGAATAAATTTAAAGTTAAATTTTGAAATATAAATGAAATTTATATTGTAAATGTTTGAATATTTAAACTTGAATCTTTGAACTTTAAATTGAAATGGTTAAACTGGAATTGATTTAAATTGAATTTTTGAATTTAAGATGATTTAAATCGATTTGCGAAATTGGAGGAAACTAATTTTATTATATAAAGTATTTTATTATATATATAAACTATTTTAATTTATAAAGTAATTTAATATATATACTATTTGCAACATCTAAACTGTTTAGGTGGAAAGAGTTATGATTTCAAAGTGTTATGATTTCAAAGAGTTATAATTTTAAAAAGTGTTACGATTCTGAAATGAATATTATTTAAAGTGTATAATGATATCGAATTGATATGATTTGAAATGAAAATGATATTTTGATTTTGAAGTATGAACTATTTGAAATGAAATGACCATGGTGTAAAATAAGTGTTTGGTTGTTAAAGAGACCGGGATCGGATATTTTCATACTCTCTGCCAATACCGAAAACCACTTTAACAACTGTGTACGTGGTGGAGATTCCAAAAATGAAGTAGGATGGTTGGGTGACGATTCTATATGGTATTTACGTAGCCCTGACTCCCGTGATTCAGCTTGATGCGGCTAAAACAGGAGCCACGCCGGGCCAAGTGAGGTCATTCCTCTGATCGGGCACATTTCTTCGATACCATTCTATTGCTTTTGTGATTTGATTGGGTGCACCCTTTGATTTGGGAGTGTGTCACGAGGTGGGCGGTAGTAGCTTCTATGCGTTACCACCAGTCCGGATACGCAAACGGTATATCTACCCGGGCATTGCTTCGAGTGCCTTGTCGCATGCCCTATCGCGCCTTCTACGAGTTTGGTTTGTACCATACCTATGGAGTGCCCTTTGATAGCCCTCCAGTTTACAGAGGAATTGCGGTACTGTATAGACTATGGGAATATATAAAAATGTGTTAAGGGCGATATGGGTAACGCCTTGACGCTATTTTAATAGTTTACTTTACTATAGACATTATTATAATAGCGTATATTACTACATAGTAGATAGTTCCACGGATCCTTAGAGGATGGAAATCCCAAACATCCTTTAAGTTACTTGTATTTCAGTTGACATTTCACTTGAGTTGAATTTATTAATATAAGAATGTTAATCCTGACTCAAGTGTTTTGTGTTTTGCTTTATGCTCGGGTCAGACTGAGTGTCACAGCATTTGAGACTCACCTTTGGAGTTGGAGCTTCACTTGGAGATCCATCTGTATCTATTCAGTTTTCATATATCCAGTGGTTTTGTTCAAACTTGTCATCAGTTTGTTTTCGAGACTACATTGTATTTGAGATATTCTGTTGTATTTTATTTCATACTCTGTTGTTTACATAGTAGCCTCATGAACTACTATTTATCTTTTCCGCATAATACTTTGTGTCTGTGGTTATGTGATTGATTTATTTCATGTATATGCTGAGTTTTGCCAAATATAAAATTAACAACTTATTGTTTTGAGAAATTCAAGTCCGACATGTGCAGATGCGAATGGTTCGTAATGGCAGGTCGTTACACAACTTCTCTTTGAAAGTTAAAATTATTCGATTCAACCTTTTAATGATAAGGCAATTGTAAAGCTAAATGAATTTCTTTCGTTTTAATTTATTTCAAAAGGTTCATTTACCATAACTTTTATTTTCAACAAAACTTCAAAAATACTTTTTAAAGTTCCACATGTCTCAACCTAAATAAATTTCTTTCTCAATAATTAAGTTTCTAAATTTTGCATTTTGCCATTCATATAAATGTTTTTGAAGGTATTCAATTATACCAAATCATATGTATTCATTATTTTAAAATGAACCTCAATAACACAATTTATATTTCCACTTACAAATAATCAAAATACAAAATTAATTTTGCTTCAAATATTTTTTTTCAAAAGGTCAAAATTACCCAACTTCAATAATTTATCAATTAAATAAATGAATTATGGTTTTATTTTAACTTCCTTTAACTTAGAACTCATAAGTATAACTTTTAACATCCATTTAGTTCACGATAGGTTATACATAACCAGTCAAAAGTAGCACACCTAATTCACTTAAGTATAAACCTTATAGACGAACATATACAAATTCAAAAATACCAAACGATATAATGATGTTGCCTTGCCATCCATTTATAGCGAACTATTTTGTCAATTGAGTGCAATGTTGACCATGGAATCAACATCGCCTTGCCACTGACCTCTGTCATCGCTATTAATCGTTAGCTGCACTCGTCATCTAAAAGGTTAATATATATATATATATAATGTATCCTTATTGTTTTCCTTATATTTACTTTCAACCTTTAAAAAATTTAAGATACTTAAAAACTATTTTCCATAGTTGATATATTATTCTTCTCAAATATTTTCTAAATCCTCTTTAAATATTATTTATAATTCTTTCAAAATATTATAACTCAAAGTATTGTGGTTGATTATCTCGTCCTAGTGTTTATGAATCCCTATCGAGAGCGTTGGCCAAACACCTCGACCAGAATTCTTAAAGCACCCAACGACCAATTTAACAGAAAATATATTTTCAAAAAATTCTTTAACCAATGAGACTCTTAATTGAGATAAATGCTTGCTTTTATCAAATTACTTCCATTAAACCTTTATATTTTATACAATAATAATTTACAAATATCAGTTCAATAATACACTTATTCATCCATGCATACATCAAGCATTCATCAAATTTTAAATTCACTTTGGTATTTAATTAATCGTGCATATAGGTTAATATTATATTTTATACAAAAAAATCAAACTTTCAATATCCCTTGCGGTAACTACACCACCGAAGACACCGCAAGGTCTTATTATTTATACCGAGTAGTTTTCAACTTTCAGGTGTTGATTCCCAATCGATACAAACTTTAAATTGTTACTGAAATTTTAAAACAACCAAGCATTCGTCAACCAATCAAACATACATAAGACAATCTAAATAATGTGCTCAGCGAAAGGTAGTCAATCCACTTCTGCTATGCAACTCTGATCACTAATAGATCAGAATACAATAATTCAATTCAAAGCCATCTAAGGTCTAATCTATGCTATCCATTAAATCTCACTCTTGACAAAAGTGAGTTCCAAACTTTAGCATCATTATAAAAATAATTTGTATAGTAATTCAAAATTTTTACAGATACGTCCCGATGATTATTTCCAATAATCATTTATATACTTTTATCTTAAATGGAAAATAGATTATAAATTCTACCCTACACCCAAGGGAAGGGACTCTAAGTCTATATAGGCCAAGATTCATGTCTCCAATATCATATATTGCTTTGATATGAAGTTGTAACGCACCACCTATATTCTCGTACTAACAAAGAATATTACATAGTAATATTGTCCGCTAATAGGGAGAATAAGGCTTGTTATAAGTGACAAAGTGTGAATATTCCCTTTGGGCTAACACTGACACATTTTTTTCATGAATTATAAATGTTGTGTACAGTATCGGCATAAAGCAATAACACGATGGCTAATAAGAATAGAACAATACATAATATATCACAAAGAGCACATAATCATAGAACATAACGGAATATATAATATAGACACGAAGATACATACATAAGTGAGTCTACAAAACAGAAATACTAGACTCGCATAATACATATATAGATATGGACACCAATATGTCTCAAAAATATACATGACATAAGAAGTCAACAACTCACAAGTATACAACATGCACAAAGGTCTAGGACCTAAAGACACACACACACACACACACAGATATATATACACACACACACCTCCATAAGCTAGCCAAACATCCACGGTCAACGTGTCCCGATACCTGAAAAGTCTGAGCTTAACCCGAGTATTAATAAATAATAAATGAGTCAGACTATCTCTAATTCAACAAAAGTGAGATCAAAGGGTAATATAAGAGACTATGATAATATAGTCATGATCATATATAATATGCCAACCTCTAATTAATAAATGACATATTCACAATAATTCACTATGTCATAAAATCATATCATGCTTATTATAAGCAATCATCTCTAAATATGGTGAATCGAACTATCTCACAAACCAGAATCACAAATTATAATGAAAGCAAGTCAAAACCAAAGACAAGCATGAAAGCGAGTCAAACCCTAAAGACAAGCTTGATAGCGAGTTAAAACTAAAAGACAAGCATGAAAGCGAGTCAAAACTAAAAGACAAGTATGAAAGCGAGTCAACCAAAAGACATGTCTCTCATGGACTATCATCTCAAATATGGTGCTTACTTATCAAAATATTCAAAGCACGAAAAGGGAATTCATATTCGAATGCAAACACTATGAATAAAAAGCAGTTAGGTTAGGTCACTATCATCTCTCAAGCAGTTTGGACAAGGCCGCTAACACCTCTCAAGCAGTTTGGACTAGGTTCTTACACCTCTCAAGCAGTTAGTAAATTTCACTACCCAAATACTCTACGCAAACAAATCGTATAATTAAACAATAAAGTGATAACTAATGTCTCATAACCATTTGTTACTACTAAACTGTTTAAGTATATTTCTCATTTCATTGAAAAAGAAAAGGTTAGCGCAAAAACTAATTTTCATGAAAAATCACAAAGGTTTCAAAAGAGAAGTAATTATTTATAAAGCCTAAGTAATAACTTTACAAAACTATAAAATGATATTCAAAATACTTATATACTTTTAAATCTCTTCTTTTAAGTCCATAAACCTTCTATATAGATATTACATCTCTTGAAAATATTCAAATATTGGTCTAATGACTGTATTAGATATTTTGAAAAACACTTCTTTTTTAAGTATAGTCTTTAAATCAAAATTTACATACACACACACTATTTCTTCCATATAGAAAGCTAATATATATATATATATAAAATTTTATATTCAGCTTTAAAAACACTATTATTATTAAAAATTCTATAAGAATCTTTCTTCGTCAAAATACTTTCAAATATAAGATTCAAAAACCATATTTCGAATCCCTGATTTTAAAATCAGTAATATATTTTAAATAAGCTCGATAAGGGATTTCTAAAGATTATATAAAATATAACTAGTTTAAAGATGATTTCTTTTCATATGTAATGTATTTATTTTATATACACTATTATAAATAATAATTTAGAATAATGGAAATTCCCCAAAATATGAAATCATTAGAATTCCAGAAATTCCAAAAATCAAGGAAGCAGAAAAAACAAGAAATCAAAAATCTAAAAGTAATCAAAGATGAACAAAACATAACAAGGTTGCCTTGAGCACATAGGCTCCAGGACTTATGACCGGTCGACCGGTGACAAACGACCGGTCGACTAATATTATAAAAGATCTCAAAAGTCGAAAACACATCGAAATACAAACAACCACGAAGAAATGCAAGAATGGTCAAAGAAAACACGAAAAAGGGCAATCAGGCAAAATTTCCTGAACAATTCAATCTCAGGGCTGCGAAAAAAATGCAGTTTCGACCCTTTAAATTTAAAAAATTTGCAAAACTCAAAACATGAATCTTGTAGATAAAAGTCTAGGCATTCCAATAAGAAAACGATTATCAAATTTGAACTTACAGTTCAAAAGTTATGGGCAAAATAAATTTCAGGTATAAATTTCTTAATCCTGTCTTTCATTGTCAGGGCAGCGACTCAAAAATGCAGTTTTGACCATTTAAATCTCAAAATTTTGAAAAACTCAAAACATAAATGTTGTAGATAAAAGTCTAAGCTTTCCAGTATGAAAAAGAACATCCAATTTGGACTTAAGGTTCAAAAGTTATGGTCAATACACGTTTCAGGTATAAACTCGGAAAATTACCTTAAAGATAGAACTGTGATTATACTTTCAAATCCATTCCATCAAGTAAACGGCTAAATATAAAAAAGTGACCAAAATTATTTCTCATTGAATCTATTTTCTAGTCCAAAAAGATTGACCCCAAACAGGTTTTGGAAGTGCAAGTTATCGATGTTTTACTACAGTACACTTTCCAAAAAAATTTCAGCTACCACCTTGTGTTTCAAAGATGCATTATTTTCAATTACATAACCAAAGCATTTCGATTGAGTTTACTGCTGAAATCATAACTATACAAACATGCAAACAATTTAGAGAGAGAGGGGTGAAGATTGCCCACTTCGAATCCTTGAAAAATGCTTGCCAAAAACTCCAATTTTAACAATTTTAGCAATCCTTATAACCAATGCATCCAAGAGAACAAAAGAGGACTCAAAAACACCATAAAACCATATATCAATGAGTCTAAAGGGTAGACTAGGGTTTAAAAACATTATCTTGAATTTTCTATAATTTTTGAGAATTTATTTGAATTGATTTTGAGGATTCTTTGCCTAGGGTTTTTGAAAAGAGTAGAGGAACCAGAACTTCGTTTCTTTTTCTCTGAATTGTAAATGAACACACTGTTAACCAAAATGAGAAGGGAAGGCTTCTGTTTGTCTAATTTTTATGTGGGCCTTGGGTTGAAATAAACTCAATACGAAAAGAAACGTTTTTATTCCTTTCTTTATTTCTATGTAAATTCTTCTTCTTCCTTTTGGTTTCTTTCTAATTTATTTTCAATAATTCAAAAACATTTTACACAATTTGAAAAATAAATTTATAATTTTATTCATTACACATTTTAAACGCCAAATCAAATTTTCGAACACAATTTTGAATTAAATCTCAACCATAATTTTAAAATGAGTGCTTATTATTTAAACATTTTCCAAACTTCTCTTCTTGATTTAATAATAGATTCAACAAAATAAAATCACTATTTTACTCACAAAAATAAAATGGACTTGTTTAGAAGCTCAATATATTAATTTAATAATTCAAATTTTCTATATTACCAAAACATAGAATTCACGTCTCGAATTTTTCTCCTTTTATAAAAGAACCAAACTCCTAATTTCTCCATATTTCAATACAGGAAAAAAAATTATATCACCAATGTAAATCGTTATTTTATTCATTAAAATAGTTGTAAAATCAGGTTGTTATAACTTAACATGGCTTACTTAGTCAAAAGTATTCCTTTAAAGAACTACGGAATGAGCTTAGGGATAAACATTACGAGTTGCCATGGACTCGGATTGTTTGGAAAAAGTGAGACTACCCCAAAATGGCAGTGTGTTTATACAAATGCCAACTTAACTTTCATCATACCAAGGATCGTCTAATTTAGAGACATATAGTGGTTGACCCTAAAAGCATGATGAGTAATTATGAACCAGAAACTAATGAGCATCTATTTTTCAATTGCAAATACAACGCTAATTACATCTGGAAGTGGATAAAAATCAAACAACAAATTCCAGCAAATCACATTGATATTTTGTCCATTGCATCAGAAGTTGAAGTAATTGGCAATCGGTTTCATAAAAGGAGAACAATCAAAATAAATGCATGCAAAGCATTGTCTACAACAGTATGATCAATATGGCAAGGAAGAGATATGAGAATATTCACAAATCAGTTTTATAGATCAAATCTTATGATTTATATGCAAATAGTGGATTTAACCAAAATTAGAGCAACCAAAATTTATCAAAAGATCAGACAATATTCAGCATAGTGACAAATTTCAAAAAGAGTGGTTATAGTGTTTACGTGAGTTTGAATCTTTTCATATTCAAATTTTACTTGAAGTATTCTGGCATGCATGTTAGGTCATTTTACTCGAAGGTACTTAGTGCATGGACACTGAAATGCCAGTTATGGGTTTTCTTTGTATTTGTAGTAATTTATTCTATCATTGTTGGTCCTATTGCTATGAATCCGAAAAATAAAAATAGAATAATGAATTGGTTTTATCTCAACTTCTGGTCAAGCATAAAAATTAATTCCAAAAACACTTGTCCTTTGCTTGAGTTTTGCATAGATAATGTGCGGGCAATGATAAGGTCTTCACCGCCCAGCCAGCATGGACATAGTCCATTCAGAAACAACGCTACTTGCTTACTTCTCAGATCCCGTATAGTACAATTGAGGGTTTTTTGAGTGGAAAAAGCATTCTCAAACTCACAGCATAGACCCTCAACCTTGCAGTAATGGAAAAAAGCACCGTAATTCCTGTAAACAACGATCAATCTCTGTATCAACAAATATTTACTAAAGATGGAGTCTTTGCCTTTTTAATGTTGGAAATAAACTTGATTTTTAGAAAACGTTGATTACATTGACAATTATAATCTTTGTATTTATGGAAATATAAAATTAAGCATAGAGAAAAATCTAGACTTACCAGATATGTAATTTGAAGATTAAAGAAAAGTCTAGAAATTGTATCACACTATAAATAAGAAAGTTTTCTCTTCTTTTGTAAGCAAGCAAAAAAAAGTGTGAAGAAAATAAATCTATTTCCTCCTTTATAAAATATTCTCTCAATCACCATTAGCAAATTAGGAGTTACTTCTCACTCCTTCTTCCTATAGAAATTTTCCAACAGTGGTATTAGAGCTCGGTTGCTAATCAAGGAAGATGACAAATGGAACGACTCTTTTTCAAGTTCCTTTATTAAAGAAGGAAAATTATGAAAATTGGAGCATTCGCATGAATGTGCTACTTGGATCGCAAAATGCGTGGGATATCGTAGAAAATGGGTATGAAGAACCCGTTGATATTTCCACTTTATCCCAAATTGAAAGTGATAATTTGAAGAATTTGAAGAAGGATCGAAAGGCTCCTACCAAAGTTTGGATGATGCTGTGTTCGAGAAGATAGCAAATGCACAAACTAGCAAGGAAGCATGGGAGATTTTGGAGAACGCTTTTAAGGGAATCGACAAAGTGAAGAAAATTAGACTACAAACTATGCGATGTGAGTTTGAATCTTTATATATGAAATCATCAGAATCAACTAATGATTATTTTTCTCAAGTTTTATCTATTGTAAATCAAATGAAAAGATATGAAGAAAAAATAGAAGACTGTAGAGTTGTTGAGAAAATTCTACAATCTTTAGATTCAAAATTTGATTATATAGTTATAGCAATTGAAGAATCTAAAAATCTAGGATCCATGACTATTGATCAACTCATGGGTTCACTTCAAGACCATGAAGAAAAATTGTAGAGAAAGGTTAAAGAAGAGCCATCAGAGCAAGCTCTTCAAACAAAACCCACCTTGCGGGAAAATGAAACATTTAAAAATGGAAGAAGTCGAAGCCAAAACGAAAGAGGTCATGGTCAAAGCTACGAATGAAATGACTATCATAGAGAGGAGAAAAGACAAAATACATATACTTCAAGAGGTCGAGGGAGAGGAGGAAATATAAAGGAAAATGAAAGACCAAGGTATGATAAATTACAAATAAAATGTTACGATTGTAATAAATTAGGGCATTTTGCATCCGATTGTAGATCCACTTTTTATAAAGTCCAAGGAAGAACAAATTTTGCTAAAGAAGATGAAGAAAATTCCGCACTACAGTTGGCACATAAAGGAGATGAAATTAGAAATAATAACACATGGTATTTGGACACTAGGACAAGCAATCATATGTGGAAGCAAGAGCATGTTTACGGTGCTTGATGAATCAGTAAGTGGAAACATTCATTTTGGAGATGAATCTAAAATTCCACTTAAAGGAAAAGGAAACATACAAATTAAGTTGAAGAATGGAAAGAATGACTTTATTTCTAATGTTTATTATGTGCTTAAAATGAAAGCAAATATATTAAGGTAGGGGCAACTTTTGGAAAAAGGATATGATATACACATGAAAGATAAAAGTCTTTTAATGAGATATGTTAAAGGAAATTTAATTGCTAAAGTAGAGATGTCAAAAAATAGAATGTTTCCATTAAATATCTCGAATAATGTTGCTAAATGCCTAAAATCATGCTATAAAGATTCATTATGGCTTTTGCAATTAAGGTTTGGACACCTTAATTTTGGGGGCTTAAAATTATTAAAAAACAAAAACATGGTGAAAGGTTTACCATCAATAAATCAGGAGAACCAATTATGTGAATGATGCTTATTTGAAAAACAACCAAGAAAATGTTTTTCATAACAATCAACCACAAGAGCCAAAGAACCATTAGAATTAAGTCACATGGGTATTTATGGCCCTATAAAACCATGCTCACTTGGAAAAAATAACTATTTTGCACTTTTTATTGATGATTTTAATAGAAAAACATGGGCTTATTATCTCAAACAAAAATCTGATGTATTTGATCGATGCTTTTAAGAAATTTAAGGCCTTTGTAGAAAATGAAAGTGGTTATAAGATTAAAGCCATAAGATCTTACCGAGGTGGAGAGTTTACATCAAAAGAGTTTGAGAATTTTTGTGAAGAAAATGGAATTCATCGTCCATTAACAGTCTCATACACTCCATAACAAAATGGAGTTGTAGAAAGAAAGAACAGATCTCTTCTTAACTTAGCACGAAGCATGTTAAAAAACAAAAATGTTCCAAAAGAGTTTTGGGCTGAAGCCATCGAACGTGCAGTGTATTTATCAAATCATTCTCCAACTCTAAGTTTGTGGAACAAAATCCCCGAAGAAGCATGGAGTGGTAGAAAGCCATGTATATCTCACTTGAAAGTATTTGGAAGCATCGCATATGCCCATGTGCCAAAGACGCTCCAAATTAGATGACAAAAGTGAAAAATACATTTTCGTTGGCTATGACTCACGGTCAAAAGGATATAAGTTATATAATCCTATTAATGAAAAAGTTATTGTTAGTCGAGATGTGGAGTTCGATGAAGAAAGTGCTTGAAATTGGAACAAACAAGAAGATGATTATAGTTTCTTTCTGTTTTATGAAGAGGAACGCAACGACGATGTGGAAGAAGAACCCATTAGTTCAACACCATTCTCCTTCAACTATCCATAAAAAATATCCATTTGAAGAAAACTCAAATGAAAGACCACCACGCATGAGATCTTTGCAAGAATTATATGAGGTAACTCCAATTTTCGATGATACTACCTTATTCTGTCTTTTTACCAATTGTGAACCAATAGATTTTGAAGAAGAAACACAAGACAAAAGATGGAGGGAAGCTATGGATGAAAAATCAAAGCAATTGTAAAGAAAAATACATGGGAGTTGGTTATTTTACCTAAAGGACATAAAGCTATTGGTGCAAAATGGGTACATAAAGTGAAAAAGAATCCTAAAGGAGAAGTTGAATGATACAAACCAACATTGATAGCTAAAGGATACAAGCAAAGAGCAGGTATAGACTATGATGAAGTATTTGCTCCTGTTGCTCACTTAGAAACTATAAGATTATTAATTTCTTTAGCAGCTCAAAACAAATGAAAAATACATCAAATGGATGTGAAATCTGCTTTCTTAAATGGTAAATTAGAAGAGGAAGTTTATTTGGAGCAACCACTAGGTTATAAAGTTAAAGGACATGAAGACAAAGTTTTAAAATTGAAAAAAGCGCTTTACGGTTTAAAACAAGCCCCAAGAGCATGGAATATAAGAATTGATAAGTATTTTTTAGAAAATAATTTTGTAAAATGCCCCCATGAACATGCACTTTACATAAAGAGAAATCAAAATGGAGATATTTTTATTGTATGTTTATATGTGGATGACTTAATCTTTACTGGAAATAATCCAAAGCTTTTGATGATTTCAAGAAGGAGATGAGTTTAGAATTTGAGATGACGGACAATGGATTCATGTCATACTATCTTGGAATCCAAGTGATTCAAAGTGAGCATGGTATATTTATTTCTCAAGAATCATATGCAAATGAAATATTGAAGAAATACAAAATGGATGGATGAAAACCCGTAAGCACTCCAGTAGAAAGTGGTACAAAGCTCTCAAAACATATGCAAGAAGAGAACATGGATCCTACTCTATTTAAAAGCATGGTTGGTTGCTTGAGATACTTAATATGCACAAGGCCAGATATACTTTATGGATTAGGTCTTATTAGCCGCTACATGGAAGCTTCTACCACATCGCATTTGAAGACAGCAAAAAGAATCCTTCGATATATTAAAGGTACTACTAATTTTGAATTATTGTATTCACGCTCTAATAATTTCAAGTCGATTGGCTATAGTGATAGCGATTGATCTGGAGATATTGATGACCATAAAAGTACAATTGGATTTTTTTTCTTCATGGGAGATACAACATTCACTTGGAGCTTAAAAAAGCAACCAATCGTGACACTATCAACCTGTGAAGCTGAGTATGTTACTGCTTCAACTTGTGTAGGCCATGCAATTTAGCTTCAAGATTTATTAAAGGAGTTGCATATGTCACAACACAATGCAACGGAAATATTTATGGATAACAAGTTGGCCATAGCACTAGCTAAAAATCCCGTCTTTCATAATCGAAGTTCGCATATCGATATGCGCTACCGCTTTATTCGAGAAAAGATTGCAGAAAAGGAGGTACAAGCAAAGTTTATCAACTCAAAAGACCAAGTTGTAGATATCTTTACAAAAGTATTGAAGCATGATGACTTTGAAAGATTACGAGACATTCTCGGAGTAAAAAAACCAAGTTTACGAGGGGATGTTGAAAATAAACTTGGTTTCTAGGAAACGTTGATTACGTTGACAATTATAATCTTTGTATTTATGGAAATATAAAATTAAGCATAGAGAAAAATTTAGACTTACCATATATGTAATTTGAAGAATTACAGAATATGCTTTGTCAAGAAAAATCTAGAAAATGGAAGATTAAAGAAAAGTCTAGAAATTGTATCACACTATAAATAAGGATGTTTTCTCTTCTTTTGTAAGCAAGCAAAAAAGAAAAGTGCGGAGAAAATAAAGCTATTTCCTCCTTTATACAATATTCTCTCAATCTTCATTAGAAAATTATGAGTTACTTCTCCCTCCTTCTTCTTTCTATAGAAATTTCCCAACATTTAGATCCTAGATTTGTTGGATTTAGTCACAGCAAACAACGTACTCATTTGAATTCATGTTCAAGCATGAGATTTTATGGATCATCGTCCCTTATCTATGTAGAAAGGTAGACCAAATTGACATAATAACTCTAACAGTCGGAGGTGATATTTCAAAGTGGTAAATTAAATTCGAGAAGTTTCATCCTCCGTTGCCACTGAAAGTGGAAGATTTAGAAAGAAGCCAGTTTAAAAATGAATGGTCTGCTTTCTTTGATCTTGCAGTAATAAGTACTACATAAAGAAACATTTTTGTGCTATTTTTTCCAAACCATTTTCTATTGTTTATTTTATAGTTCTGGAATATTTCCGCTTCTCTTCCGTTCCATTGTAAATATTGTACATTTGTAATAAAGGGAATGTTTAACCTAGTTCGGGAAAAAACGAACTTTTTGTTTTAAAAGATTGAAAAGGTTCAAATTTAAAATGTATGAACTTTTCAAATGCACAAGAAATACTTGAGAAAACTTCTTTTTATAGTAAAACGGTATGAAAAATACACAAAAAACTCATTAATATATGTTCGATTATCAATTTGGTTTTTGTGTAAATATTGAATGAGAAAAATATACTATGTAGATTTACACTCAAAAACTTGAACTAGAAGCATAAAAAACATTTATCTCACTTATTTTAAAAACAAAAGTTATATATGGAAGTACAACCAAGTTATTTCATATAATAAAATTCATATAATCCAATAACAGTTAGGGTGCATAGCAAGACCAATTGTGTTACCCGAAGAAGAGAAAAGAATGATGTGAAAATATTGAAAATAATGGTTAGGGTCCTTCGCGTTAAATGTTTCAGGCGGGAATAGACCAAAATTTTAGCTGGAAATGCACCCTTGACAACAATGGTGGATACCTCTAATATTCTTCAGGATAATAGAAATGGCCTTCATAAAAATTGTATCAATAAATACCTACCTATTACTATATATTACAAGAATTTAAGAGTAAGAGTATGCACCTATACTTAAGTGAAAGTAGCATCACTTTGTACATATGTTCCTGTATGTACAAAACTATAATTTAATTATCTCTCAAATTTTACTATTATATTTATGATCAATATAATATAGTATACTAAATCTTCTTATGTACTACTTAGTTTCTTATCCTGCTTATAGTATGTAAAACGAAAAAAAGTAATAATCAAATTAATAATTGAAAATATCAAGTAAGATATTTTATATTTATTATAGTATCTTGGGTTAACGTTAACATATAAAGTGGATAAATAACATTGATTTCTATATGCATAAGACCATACTTGCAGCCGTAAATAATTATTGTTGTAAATTTAGTGAATTCACTTACAAAAAGATTAATCCATTGCATATTAAACTTTTGGACAATGTTGAATTAACAATTATAAGCCAACTAAGGTCCAACTATTGGACAATCATGCTTGTAGCAATGACTTGGTAAAACATACGGTAGTATTAGACAAAATGTAATATAGTCAAAGGTGCCTACATATGTATGTCTAAAGAATCAATATCTGACATTAATGAACATTCTATGATTCATATACCAACTGTGGTCGCCAGATAAAACAAAACCAAATGGTTACTAGAAAGCAATTCTTTCATTATAGATCATGTTATTCCTTACCTTTAATAATTTTGGAAAGTAGAATTAATTGAACCTCCTATATTGGAACCTGAAGAGAACAAAAATCGATCAACTTCGACTATAAGACATAGCATATTCCTAAATGATTCCTGGACAAATTACTTGGCTATTTTAAATATATTGCTATTTTGATTACAAATAAAAGTAGAGGTCAACTGTAACGACCCGCATTTTACGTATCGGAGAATCGTAAAATATTATTTTTAATTCATATGTGGTCGTATGACTATATGACTTTAGGAAATGCCTATTAGAAACATTTATTGTCTTTATAATTTTTCTGAACGATTTTTCCCCTAGGAGGCTTGTATCTTCTATAACTTTGGATCGAAGCTGAATTTGTGTTCGAGACAACTACCATTGGAAAGATATGATGGTTTCTCTTTCTGTAGATTGATAATAGCGATTTGGAGCTTCTGACTAGGAGATATAACTATTTAAAGATTTGGCTCTGGTCGGTGCTAGGCGTGTTTGGAGTTTGGAGAGGAGCTGCCTTGGTTCAGCATGCTCTGTTCCACGTACCTCTAGGGAGGGGGGTGCTTGGGGTTTGCCTATAAATAGGAGTGCCACCCTATCACAAATCACTTTTTTTTACAACCTCTTGTTCCAACCCAACCTTCATTGTTTCTCTCTTCACTCAACTTCTTCAATTTCTCATCCAAACCATAGATAAGCAATGGGATTCATCAGGGAGCTTCAAATCTACATCTTTGGGAAGGAAATTGGATCTTTTTTGGGATTTTCGGATTTTCCTCGGTTTGCATGCAAATCTCCATCTTTGGGTGTTTGGTGAGTAATTTATCATCTCTTACTACCCTATATATGTACATATAGGTTTTGATATGTTTTAAACTCAATTTTTGAAGTCAAATTAATGTTTTAAAGCTGTTTTCTAAGTCGAACCTATAATAAAACAAATTTTGGGGTATCTAAAGTACTTTAATCATATCGCTTGGAGTATAGTTCTCTTTGTATGTGATAGGCTATCTTGTGGGTGTATTATATGATGTATTGCTATGGTTTGATGTGTGTTTGGATGTTGATTAGTGTTCTTATGCATGTTGTGTTTGTGTGAATGCCTGTATGGTTGAAACGCTCGTTGGAGCGACTTAGAGTTAAGCACCGTGAACTGGGTTTCGACGGATCAACTCGAGTTTTTCGAGAGTTGTATCATTGCATATGGGAAGCACATGGGTCAAAGAACGGGGGTATAGTGGTGAAATCAATATAAAGTTTGGACTCGGCAGAGCTACCTGAAATCGGTTCGGTGTAAGTTGGTTCAGCGTAGACTTGGTCAGGAGGGATGGATGGAGCGGTGGCCGATCATGGAGTTATGTTCGGTGGCCGGGCAGGGGAATCTGTTCAGTGGAAGGGTGGTTTAGTGGACGGTCGAGGTTGTCTGTTTGGTGGCAAGGCGAAGTGGCGACCGAACACAAAACTCGATTCAGTGGTGGAAGCCGGACTGTGGAGGGTGGCTTGGCTAAGCATGTCTTGGCTTTCATCTAGCTTGGATCAGTTGTTGGATGGATCGGCAGGGTGGAGCACACAGTTTGGCTATGAACTTCGGACATGGTGGCAAATTTTGGGGTCTTTGATGAGTTGATGAGGGGTAAGGGTGGACGACTCCGGGACTACTAGGGATGACCTTTGACTTCGTGTAGCGACTAGTGAAGCAATGGCATAGTGCTTCGAGGTCGATGACGTGATGACTTCGGTGCTTAGTATGATGAGTCTATGACTTGCGATGGATGTATAGAGGCATTCCGAAGATGACGATTTAATGATGGGAGTCGTGACGGTGATCCACAAGGGCAAGTCTAACGATAGAGACTTGCAAGTGGGATTTGCGATGGTGTCCTACTATAGAGATAGCCAGGATGGAATAGAAATTGAGTTCCATTTTGGGGATGTGTGCAAAGTGGTCATTGATAACTTGGAGGCTTCTAATGTGCTCATAAAGAAGGGGTATGTGGGGACGCCTACGTGGATAACGATTGCATTCGGATCTTGTGATAGTAGATTACCCTGGGCTTTGCGCTTGTGAGCCTGGTTCCTAGCCTTTTGGAGTAGCATGGATTCGAGCACCAATGAAGCCGAGATTACGATTGGGTCTCTAGTTTGCGATTGTGCTATACGAGTTATCATGTATCTAACGCACACGAGTGGTGGTGATGATTGTTTGATGGATGCTATGTTTGCCATGGTTGTTGTTACACTAGGGTGTCACCCGATGTAGGTATTTTCAATTGTATAACTAGACACTAGACATTGTTCTTCGATTGTAGTACATTTATATGACTTTGATAGTAGATTAGCATATATCTTGTTATGTGCTAACTCTTTGGATGCAGGGACATGCCATGTATGGTTCTACATACATTATGTCCATATCTACTATATACGATTTTTTTATAGTATTTTTGAGATGATATGTCTCTCATACTAGACTATTGTCCGACTCGAGGTTTTATATTTTGCTTCTTTTTACCTTGGGTACTCTTAAATGAATAGAATAGGGATAACAGGTCTGGATAGAGCATGGAGCTGTACAGAGTACGAGTAGGAGGCTACGCTTTCATATATCTATACTTGGAGCTTATTATCACTTATCTTCCGTTGAGTAGTATTGTGGAGCTATGTCAGTACTTGTATTATTAGAGGAAGTTTTAGAGTTTATTTTGGTGTTATGAGATGTATAGACTCTTTATTTCAGTTTTTGTATAGTCTATGAACCTGATGCACTGTGTTGTTCTTATTATGGGTTAGATTGTATCACTTTCTCGCCTATTTTACATCTATGTTGTTATATTTTATTGTATTCATGCACTGTAAGATGTTCTACAACTTCTATGTTGGATTTTTCTTTATTTCTACCCTTGGTTACCGTTCTGCATCAGCTAGGTACCCCTGCAGCACTCTTTTCTTATATATAGCGCACCGAAGGTGGAGGGTAGTCGTCACATTTGGTATTAGAGCTTAGGTTGCATAGACGACCTAAGTTGATACCTGGATCCATTAGAGATAAGGAAGGACCTATCGCCTTAGAATAGATCTAGCGATATATGAGAGAGTGTGAAATTTTAGTGGATTGTTTATAATATGGCTTGTGTATAAGACAAGTGTGTGTGTATAATAATATAAACAAATGTATATAGCAAAGTTTAAAAGTAAAGAATTAAAACGAGCACACCAGAGTTTTTATACTGGTTTCGGACCTCCCGTCCTACGTCCAGTCCCAAAGCCCCCCTCCTGTATTTTACTAACCAACAATCCTCGCTTCACCCAGAGGAATAGGCTTATACAAAAATATTTCTTTGACAAGCTTGTGCTTTATACAACACGAATATTGACTGCTAGTATAATTCTTACTATAATCTCCATTGAGTGTTTGTGAGTGTTAGTTTTTAGATTTGTAGGAAGTAAGTTTACCAAAATACAAATTTTGGTTGTAATTGATTGAGAGTGTGAAATCAATAATAGCACAAGATAATTTAAGTACTTATAGAAAATAGAGAGTGATAGTAGTTGTAAGTAAGTTCAATCTCAATCGTTTGATATATTTATAGGTAACAAAGAGTTGTATTTCAAAGAGTATGCGTTCTCGAAGAACTTTCTTTTGATTAGAAGTTACAACTATGGAAGAAGACATGAACGTTTAAAATGAAGAGAAGTGACTGTTCAAAATATGATAGTTAGAACAGTGTCAGATGTCTGGCATATATTGTCAAACGTCTAAGATAATTCAAGGTTTTAATTTTAAATTTCTGTTAGACGTCTGGCATTATATCCCAAGATGTTTGAGACAATACTATTTGTAAAATCTGAGTTTGTTTTCAAAAAATCGCCAAGTATTTTGATGATATGCTTTCATGTGTGCTTATGATAACTCAAGGAGATTATACAAGATATTCTAAGACCATGGTACAATTATATGACCTTACTTTCAATAGTATGATCAATTATTCTTCAAGATTGTCTTTATGCCATGATATTGAGGAGTGGAGTGATTGTATATATGATTATATAGGTATTGCCAATAAAATCCCAAAAGAGGAGTCCTAACATTCTCCCCTATTTTGACAATGACAACTATACAATCTTTATAATGATATTAGAAATAATAATCTCACCCTGAATATGTTATCTCCCCCTATCTATGTGCACACAAATATTCTAATATTCTCTCCCTCTTTGTCATTATCAAAAAAATATAATGTAAATGTGTAATTTGTAGAAAGAGAGCACATAATAGTAATAGAAAATACATAGATTATAACAAATCACAGAAACAGTTATGAACAATATATAGTTCAACCACATTAACGGTAGTTTTACTAACATCACAGTCATAAACAAATGGAACTCAGTACTAGTCAACATAATCATAATGCAAGAAGATAAACAAAAAATTACTGTGAATAAAAAGAAATTACTGATACCCGTGGTTATTGAAAGAGAGCCCGCCATAATTTTCATAGTACTCCCAGTAGGCCGATGGATCAGTTTGATAGTCCACGGCCATCGATGTGTTGAGGTGATGTACTTAGCATCTTCATGAATAGATAGACCCTAAAAAGAGGCATACTACATGTGTTCAAGTGATGGTGGATCAGACCAAGATTCCTCTTCTTCTTCTTCCACCAATTGTTCTTGTAGAATTTTTTTCCTCTACCATGAGCAGAAGCTCCAGCACTATGAGATGACTGATGAGGCTTAGGGATAGGAGTATGTTATAGAGGGGTGTAGGAGAAGAGGATGAGATGATCTAGAAGAAGATCTACCATGGACTTTCCTCATAACCTTACCCAAAGTGGAAACAACTTTTTTGATAGTTTTCTCAAGCTTGGTCATGTGTGTTGAGAAAGACCTCTCCAAACCAATCATTCCTTTTCTAATGTTTTTTGATTCATTGTGATCATCCATTGATTTTGATGCTTTGATTCTCGTACGAACTCATTTTGATCAATTTTAGTGCGGGCTTCGTAAATCTCCGATTCGGAGTGATATCCTACAGCATGGTGAGAAGAAGCAGATGGTTGTCGAGGAGGAACTTGAGATTGTTGTGGTGGTACTGGGTGTAGTTATTATTTGTGTTGTTGTAGAGCAATCCACTGAGCAAGAGAAATGTGAGGAGGTGGTGTTACAGGAAGATGCATTAACTTCCAAAATCTTATTCCACTTTCTTTAACGGGAATTTCTTCAAAGTGAGATGTGTAAGTTGGAACATTCAGTGTTTTTTGTATCCTCATAATGTAAGGAGCATATATGATAGTTTGGCAATAATGGCTCCAATAGTTTTTTACTTCATCATGTATAAACTGTGCCCAATTTACATGAATTACACCAAAAATTGCATACTATGCCTTATGATTATCTTCATATATATTTTTTCATGGCTTCCTAAACGAGGTAGCACAGTGTTGATTAGCATTCTATTTAACAATCTGGCATATGGTCGAAGATTAGCTGATTTCCATTCTGGCATTCTATCTTCCAATAGTTCACGTGTGACTTGGTTACGCGGTAAGTTTCAATAATCAGCTATTTCTTGTATTGTAGTGCCATTAGAAGAACAACCTAGTATTCTCCCAATCGTGTTTACACTTATCTTTAAAACTTTACTATAAACACTTGTCCATAACCATCCGTCTTCATTCTCAGGTTCCCAAATATTTTTGCTACGTAAATTTGCAGAGAAGAGGAAAACAACAAGTTGATCGATAATTACCTCATTTTCATCAACATTGATTAGGGGTCGAATGCTAGCTGCCAGGATTAAAGTTTGTATTCTTTAAATTTAGACAACTGAAGCATGAA
The DNA here is from genome assembly GCA_030737815.1 of Allium fistulosum. NCBI lineage: Eukaryota > Viridiplantae > Streptophyta > Magnoliopsida > Asparagales > Amaryllidaceae > Allium > Allium fistulosum. The sequence continues at coordinate 847,422,624 of CM060907.1, forward strand.
TTTTTTTAATTTTTAGATCCACAAATTACTTTATAGCGCTTGGGCCATTGTGAAGCCATTGTTGGATGTGAGAATCAGAGACAGTAGTTGGTTGGGACGAGGAAGATTTGTCTTTCTTAGATCTTTTATTAACTGGTTTTTAGTTTTGGGTGCCATGAGTGAAAAATTGGAATGTTGAGGAACCCAGGGTTTTTGATTTGGATAAAAAACCAAAATGAATTGGGTAAAAAAATTTGAGATAGAAAATATATACGGTTGTGTAGAGTGGCAGCCGAAAATTCTCTCAGACGTCTGAGGGTATTTGCCAGATGTTCGGGAGTATTTAAATTTTCAACCCAAGTATTTTTCCAAATGTCTTGCATTTTTCCTCAGACGTCATGGAGCTGTTAAATTCTTTATTTTGAATTTTGAGTATATTCTTTGAATTTGTATTTCATACATTTATTTTACAATCACGATAAATGATATTTATAATTATTATCAAAGAAATACATATATATAGTCATATTCGTTTAATTATTGAAAAGAGATTATTTCCCCTACGATGACTCTGAGTTCTTGTGCTCAGTTTGATTTCAAGAATTTGTGTTATTGTTAGTTTTCGCAGTTGAGGGCTTAAATGGAGACCAATTTGGACGAACCGGAGTGTGATTCCAGTGTTGATCTGATGGCCCTACCTCCTATAAGTTTCTTGGAGTAATGTTGTGAGTTTTTACAGGAGTCTCTATTAAACAAGGAGATTTTTTATGTAGGCAATCCTTCGTTGGTGAATGTCCACAAATTGCTTGAATACACCATGCGATAAAGTTAAGATGATTTCCTTGTCTTTTTTGCTCGTAATACATTTCTCTTTGAACTTCCATCATTTCTTGTTGGTAGTGAAAAATTTCATCAACTTTAGTATTAATAGATGATGATTCAAGAGTAAATGCTCGTTTGACTTTTTTTCCTTTTGAAGAGTAGCCGGTGTGATGTGTGGGTGATGCTATAATATTTAGTGAGGATGATTTATTCGAAGGAGGAGTGGTTTTTATTGGTGATATGTATGTACTGTTAGATGAAGGTGAGCTAAAATCAATTGTTGAGTATGCAGAGTCGTGGCCGGAAGACATTTCTAGATCTTCTATTGTTATATTAAAAATATTTCTGTGTATTTTCTAAAAGAATTGCCAAGTAAATATTGCATATTGTTTATCTATAGTACATAATTTGTAAGGACAAAATTTATCTGGCCATAAACTTGTTAACAGTTCTTAGTCATGGTAGTTCTAAAACTTTGCTAAAAATAACCATACTGAAAATTTTGTGATAGGAATAAAATTAGAGTTTAAAATTCATGACAATTATCTATTAATGTTTTTGAAATTAATTCACTGAACATATAATAAGATCTCGTCTTAGTTTTATAAAAGTCGATTCACATAACGATTTAGTGAAGATATCGACAGTTTGATTTTGTGTGTTAACAAATTCTAGAGTGATAATACCCTTTTCAACACTACCTCTTAGAAAATGGTGACGAATATCAATATGTTTAGTTCGAGAATGCTTAATTGGATTTTTAGGCAAAATTATAGCACTCGAATTATCACAATATATAGGAGATTTAGTTAATTTTTCCAAAATCTTGAAGTGTTTGTTGCATTTAAATTACTTGAGCACACGCTAAGGCAGAGGAGATATACTCGGCTTCACATGTCGAGAGAGAAACACAATTTTGCTTTTTACTAAACCTCGAAACTAGAGATTGACCAATAAAATGACATGTGCTACTTGCACTTTTTCTATCTGTTTTACAACCATCAAAATCTGCATCACTATATAATACGAGTTCGAAGGAGCTGCCTTTCGAGTAAAAACGGCCGTAATATTTGGTGTTGGTTAAATATCATAGAATTCTCTTAACCGCTCGATGATGTGATTCCTTAAGTTGTGCTTGAAATCGTGCACATAAACTGATCATTATATTTGGTCTACTAGCTGTTAAGTATAATAGAGATCCTATCATACTTTGGTATAATTTTTGATCAAAATCTTTTCCATTTTCATATTTATCCAAATGAAAACCAGTTCTCATTGGAGTTGGTTTACTAAATGTATTATCCGTTCCAAACCGTTTTAACAATTCTCTACGATATTTTTCTTCATTTATAAAAATCTCATTTTCTAATTGTTTTATTTTTAAACCTAAGAAGAAATTTAATTCTCCCATATGAGACATCTTGAATTCGTTTTTGATTGTGGTAGAAAAATCATTACATAGTTTCTCAATAGTTGATCCAAATATGATATCGTCAACGTATATTTGTACAATTAGTATATCATCAATTTCTCTTATTATAAGTAATGTTGTACCAATTTTACTAGTTTGAAAACCAGAATTTATTAAATGTGCTTTTAGTCTCTCATACCAAGCACGGGGTGCTTGTTTTAGTCCGTATAATGCCTTTTTAAGTTTGAAAACGTGATCCGGATATTTTTTGTGAACAAACAGGGGTGGTTGTTCAGTATAAACTTTTTCATTTATAAAATCATTTAAAAATGCACTTTTAACATCCATTTGAAATTATAATGACATGCAAAAGCAAGTAACGTTCTGATAGCCTCATGACGTGATACATGGGCAAACATTTCTTCATAATCAATTCCTTCTTCTTGGTTGTATCCCTGAGCAACTAATCTTGCTTTATTACAAACTATGTTCCCATTTTCATCTGCTTTATTTTTAAAACCCCATTTTGCTCCTATTACGGATTGATCATTTGGTCTTGGTACGAGTTCTCATACATCTTTTCGTTCAAATTAATTAAGTTCCTCTTACATTGCTATAATCTAAAAATCATCTTTTGTTGCTTCTTTATGATTTTTAGGTTCTAAGTTAGATATGAAAGCTACATGACTCATTTGATTTTGTTGATTTCTAGTTTAAACTCTTGTGTTTAAGTTGCCAGTTATATTATTAATTGGATGATCCTTTAAGATTCGAGGTAGAGATCTTAAAGGATTATCATTATCGTTATCATTGTTTATGATATTATTATTTTCAGTTATAATAGTATTATTATTATCACTGTTATATTGAAAACTTCTTCATCATCATCATTTTTGTTATTTTTAAAATCTTCGTCAAAAGAAACATGAAGGCTTTCTTCTATAATGTTAGTTTGTTTATTAAAAATTCTACGAGCTTTACTCCGATTTGAATAACCAATAATAATTCCTGCATCGACATTTGGATCAAATTTTCCAAGATTATCTTTAGTGTTCTAGATAAAACGTTTAGAACCAAAAAAAACATAAATACGATACTTTAGTTTCTTACCGAAAATATTTCATAGCATATATTCTTAACCATTGGTCTAAGTGTTATACGATTTAACACATAACATTTGGTAGCAACGACTTCGGCCCAAAAATTCTTTAGTAAACCACTTCTACTTAACAATGTTCGTGCACATTCTTGTAATGCTCGATTTTTCCTTCCTACTACACCATTTTGTTGTGTTGTTCGTGGAAATGAAAATTATGACTAATCCCCTTTTTATTGCAAAAATTTCATTTTCAAATTATCTACCATGATCACTTCGTAGACTTTTAATCTTATAATTCATTAAATTTTTTATTCTTTTAGCAAATTTTTAAATATTTCAAACGTGTTCCTTTTATGTTTCAAACATAGTGTCCAAGTGTATCTTGAAAATTCATCGACAATTATAAAAACATATTTGTTATGATTTATTGATCATGCTTGAGTTGGGCCAAATAAATCAAGATAGAGGAGTTCAAGTGGTTGTTTTGTAGAAATTTCCTTTTTAGATTTAAATGAACTTTTCTTTAATTTTCCAAGTTGACATGCATCACATAAATTTTTAACTTTATAATTTATTTTAGGTAATCCTCTTACTAAATCAATTTTTGCTTATTTATTTATATATTTAAAATTTATATGATAAAAGCGTTTGTGCCAAAGCCATGAGTCATTATGATTTGCGGTTAAACATAAATCATTATTGTTTTTAACATTCATATTTAAAACATAAATATTTCGATTTCTCAATCCTTCAAATATTAAATTTTTATTTTGATTGAATATACTACACTTATCATTTTCGAAAACGATTCTAAATCCTTTATCACATAATTAACTTACATTTAATAAGTTGTGTTTTAAATTTTTTTACTAATAAAACATTAGTAATAAGGGGAGTGTAACAACCCCCATTTGGATGCCTAAAAGTAACTACTACGGATGCTGCAGTCATCCATAGTTATTAATTCTCGGTGACCAAATGCAGTAATGTTAGATACATTGATATATCAGAAACACATGGATACGAAATTTTTTAAAATCAATTCTTAAAACAAATTTCTCATTTCACTTCAAATCACATTTCAATTCATTACATAATCCCAATTCGTAAACCACATTAAGAGAAATAAAATTATTACAAAATACGTCAAGAGCGACATATGAAGATGCCCCCATAGTAGATCAGAGTCTAAATATAGGAAATTAAACTAATTTGCCATTACATTCAATTACACAGTGGAATTAAATAGAAAGAACTCCTAATAGCAAGCTTGCCTCCTGCACGTCTCCAGAAGCTTATTCGTCTAAAGGAGAACTTGAAAACCTTAACTCCCAAACTACTGAAAATCAATTGAGCACCCTAGAGTTTAAGGAAAAAACTTAAACTTCGAGTCAAACAAAAAGTTTGGTATGAATAATAACCGACCATCTCGAACCATACATATATCTGTTGAGACCACACCGCTTAGCGAAACGGGTTGTCCCCTCACTAGTACCTTAACCCAATTTATAATAACAATATATTATGCACTAGCATCCATAATGGTTAAGACATAACATAATAAAATGTATCATGATGATATGCAAACATGCAATATGCTATGGATTTCTCATCCCCCTTTACTCGACTATCCATCTCAAGTTATAGTTTCTAGGGTCACTATTAACCTATTAGTTTTCGTGGGCTCACTAATAACCTGATCCAAGCTTACGGACTATCTGTCCGATATCATAGTTTTCATGGGATCACAAAGAACCTATTGGTATCTACCAACAACTTTCTCCAATCACAGTTTTCATGGGCTTACTATGAACCTATTGGATTCACCAATAACATCTCTCATGTCATAGTATTCAAGGACTATGAACCTGTTGATCTCTTTCAATAACTTATTATGGACATAGTTTTCATGGGATCACTAAGAACCTGTATAAACCAATAATTCTTTGTTCAGTCTTTGGGAATCCTATATTATGGTCTATTTGACCTCCTGGATGCAATTCTACACACACAGGAGTTAACTCAATGTATATTCACTACTTGGTCAACCTAGCTGGTTATTTTGCCCTTAACGCCCTAAAATGCAGTTATGGGTTGATTATGAAGTGAATATGTTTACAAAAGCATACATGATAACTGATCAAAACATAACAATATAAACATCCATGATTTGATTCCTTGTAATCATTTTTCTAATGAAACATGGTTAATACCCTTAACCCACTATCTTTAGCAAGGAAAGCTTCCTCAAAAAATCTAAAGATAAATGCCATTTCAAAACTCTTTCATATTGCCATGGGTTTATCAAAAAAAGAGATTTGGTTTCTTATTTGAAAACTAAGGCTTTCGACTAGATCCTTCGAATCATTGTGACATCATGAGTTACCCTCTATCACTATCCCTTTCGAAAGCATTACTTAAAATCTTATACCTTCTCTTTCGAAACCGTTAAAAACATACCTTTCGAAGGCATTGAAACCTTCTTTTCGAAACTTAAAGAGATACCTTTCGAAAGCATTGAAACATAATTTCGAAACATTTAAAACTTATCTTTTGAAGGCATTTAGTTCAAATACAATTTATGGAAGCATAGCTTCGAAACCATTTGAAAGTATCTCTTTCAAAATCACTAGGTTTAATATTAAATATAAACGCTAAGCGAAAGTAACCCTTTCAAAAGTGTTGATTTCAAGTAAAATAGTTGGGGAAAAGGATAGCTTCGAAACTAACCTTTCGAAACCACTACCTTTGAAACCATTGATAAAAGCGACTAAAACAACCCTTTAGAAAGCATTAAGGAAGCGACTTTATATTTTATCAAGGACGAAAGCTTCCCTTTTGAATACTATAAAGAAATGTGGCTTCTAACTGATCCGAAAGGTATGAATGCGGTAGCTAGGTATCGAATAGGTTCAAAATGAGGCAACTCTTTCGAAAGCTTCTTTAAAAACTAAGTAAGTTGTAACTCTTTCGAAAGCTCCTTTCTAAAAACAAAGGCAAGAGGCAACTTGTTCGAAAGCCTCTTTTTAAACAAAGGTAAGTTGATTGATTCGAAAGCTTATAAGAATAACTTCAACCCCTTTGAAAGCATGCTTTCGACGTAGTCACTTTCGCCTTTCTCCAATACACTACGTATCAATAGCTTGATACCATGTGCATTGGTTTCGAATGGGTGCGAAAGGTCATTAGCGGAGGTATAGTGACGGAAGCTAGCAAATAGAAGTGGCAAAGTTGTAATTCGAAACAAAACTTATTTTTATGCCTTTCAAAGTGATTTCTTTTTACCTAACTTGCTTAGTTTGTCAAAATATTTGCCAATTTTTTTATCAAAATTCTTTTCTAAAAGGCTGCCGAATCCATCAATTAACAAATGAAATTATTTTAACAAATAAGCCCTTCCCCTTAACAAAACATTTAAAACATTTAAGCCCTCTAACTTAAATAATTTAATAACCATAGAAAAACCTTTAGGAAAAATCCTTAAAAATCACAATTATTCACTTTTAATATGTTTTCTAACATATATAAATTTCTGATCCAAAAACATTACTTAATTGCCTTCAATAATTTAAACACAAAATTATCTATTTCTTTTATTCAAAATTCATAATATATTATCCATAGCTTGGAATATTATGAAAATTTAAACTCATCTCCAAAATAATGTTTCACATAACATATTCAAACATCATGGCATTCGAAATTCAATTTACACAATTTTAACTTTAAAATCGAATTATATCATCCCACAAAAATCCTTGTTTAAATTATAACATGGCATATAAATCAAAGCATATCATCATCCATCCATCCAAACAGTTTTAAACCTTAAACCCAAATTAAAATATTCAATAAGACTTATATGAGATGGTTTAGATCATTATTCACCTTGTTTGGATAAGGAACTTGAGATTTGTTCTTTACTTTAAATCTTCCTAGCTTAAATCTTAGCTGCTAATTGATTTTGAGCTCCTCTTTTCCAAGGGTTATGGTCGGCCTTATTTTCTTTTGTTTATGTTTTTGATTTATGAAAATGTGAATGAGAATGAGGTAAGGGTTTAGGGGTAATGGGTTTATGGTATATGACTATTCCCATATTACCCTTGCCTTATTATCTTAGGTATTTAACTAATAAACCATTTTTATAAATCCATTTAGTTAAGGCAGGACCCTAATTAGATCTCAAATCTCAATTCCCTTATCACTCTAATCTCTACATTATTCTATTTAATTTATCTAATTAAATCTCTTGAATAATGTTATTTAAAATTAGGGGCGTTACAAGCTCCCCTCCTTAAAGAATTTCATCCTCGAAATTCAACAAGGGCTGAATACTAAGCATAGCAATCATCTGTAACATCTCCTAACTTCCATACTATCCTACTCGACTAGGAAACAGTCTATATAAAGCAAATATAGAACATACCCTTAAAGCAGATCAGGATAAGTATCTTTAATCCTGTATTCCATCTCCTAAGTACTGTCTTTCTCGTTGTCGTTCCACTGAACTTTCACCAACTTGACTGTCTTGTTTCTTAACTTCTTCTTAACTCTCGCTACAACCTGAACTGGTTGCCTAACAAAGGTCAGATCCGGTTCTACTATTAAGTCTTCCAATGCAGTCAGAGGAATAGTAGCCTTTGGATCATGCACAAACTTACGAAGATGAGACACACAAAATACATTATGGACACCTGCCAAACTGATCGGCAACTCTACTATGTATGCGAGCTTTCTAATCCTCTCTATAACTGTGAATGGTTCAACATATCTTAGTGCTAGTTTCCTTGACTTTCTGAATTGTACCACACCCTTCATCAATGATACTTTAATGAAAATCCTATCTCCAACTGAGAACTCTAGATTCTTACGCCTCTTATCTGCTAACTTTTTTGTCTAGACTGAGCTTCCTTCATCCTACCCACTACACCAAAAGCTGAATTTTACAACAAGCCTTCCGCCTAATTAGCAACGGTTATTTCCCGTTGTTAAAATACAACGGGTTTTAACCGTTGTTTTGTATTTAGCAACTTGGAGGGAAATTTCACCTTTGGCGCCATACGTTTTGCCCGTTTCTTTTCTTTTAGCGACGGGATTTAACCGTCGTTTATATTGTGCGAATTTCTGGCGGTATAATTTAGTACCTTTGCGCCATAATGTTTACAACAAACCACGAAACATTTCTCGTCCCAAATTATTTTCCCATTCGACCTAAATTAAAGCTAATCGATTTCGCCCCAAAATATCTCCACCACCTCCGCCTCTTCCGAAAGAGCCAGAGCTAAGACCACTTCGAGGAGCAGGTTGCTGCCGAGCGTGCCAATCAAGGAAGGAGCGTGCCAATCAATCGCGGCGTGCCAATCAAGGAAGGAGCGTGCCACCAATCGCGGCAAGTAAGTCGTTTCGCTTACTGAAATTGTGAAATTGCAGTGGGACTGATTAGGGCTTGAGTATTAGGACGAGTTGAATGGCTAGGTCAAAATTTAGGTTACTTAAATTGTTAGGATTGAATGATTTTATTAGCAGTTTTAATTTGCTTATAGAATTTGTATGCATGAATTATTTAATTATCATTAATTAGTACCCAAATTTGATTTTCTGCTTTTTTATTTATTAAGTTTGCTACTCAAATCAATTACTAAATTATGTGTATTTTATATTTTGATGATGCATTAAACGTCTACACATATTCAGATGTACTTAATATCATTCTAAACTATTGCACTTAAATTGATTTCAGCTTCTAAAGTTATCAAAGTGAATTCTATTAGTTAATTTGGTACATCTGAATACGTATTGGTATCAGGTATTAGTTAATTAGGTACATCTAACTGGATTGATCACGTACATTGAATACGTATTGGTACCAATTGTAAACTGCTTCTAAATTATTAATTATGCAATTTGGTGATAAATTTTCGTATCTGAATACGTCTCATTTGGTGATTAATTGCCACTGTCAATCCAAAGGATTACAAGTATTCAGATGTACAAAAAAAAAAGAAATTCATAATCGCCATAATTAATTTGTAAGTACAAATTAGTAACCCAGAATCTGTTTTCAGAATCATGATGTAAAAGCAAACCTAACATGACTTAATCCTATACATGATACATTCAAGAATTCACCAAGTCAAAGATTTTAATATGACAAAATCTGTTTTCATCATTAGTTTCTCCACCCTCAGTTTCTGTTCTTCCCGTGGTTCTGTTGTTTTTGTTTATTTTAGTGGTTTCTTAGATAAAAGTTTAGTTTACCATTTAATTCCCTTAAATAAAAGTTTTATATCATTTGTCTAATTTATTTATATGTTGTACATGCATGCATGATTACTATTTATTTATATGTTGTACATGCATGCTAGATTATGTGTTACATGTTTTATTTATTTACAGTATTCGATTTTGGTTTTATTTGGCTTCATTTGGTTTTATATCAGAAGAAGCAAAAGATTGATTTGTAGTATGTGGATTCCTTAATTATCAGTCCTTTTATTTTGATATATATGTTGGGTTGAATCATTCACTAGTTGTCACATTCACTAGTTTAGTGCTAGTGTTAAAAATAAGATTGATTGTGAAAAATAATAACCAGCAGGGATATTATTTGATTGGTAGTTGATTGAGTTGATTGTTGTAGGATAATATCAACTAGTGATATTATTCGATTGGTAGTTGATTATTAATCGATGATAAATAATTGTTTAGTAGTAATTGTAGATAACTATTATTGGGTAAATTAAATTTTGTAAATGACGCGAGCCATGTGTTGCGTAAAAGAGGAGTAGCGCATAGACGTTATGCCGGTGCTAAAATTCATGTCGTTGTAATGTCAAATTTTTTTGGAAACAGTTTGGTGCTAATGTTAAAAATAAGAATAACTTTTTTGTTAACTTAGTTAATTTTTATAAAACATAGTTAATTTAGTTAATTATGATATAATTTTGTTAACTTAGTTAATTTTTATAAAACATAGTAAAATAATAAACTTAGTTAATCGTTGTAATGTCAAATTTTATAAAACTGTTGAAGGTGGATAGCATGGATGATAAACTGGAGCGTATTCTCAAGCTAGCCGAAGGTGGTCAAGTAGGCAGTAGCACCGGTACTTCTCAGAATCTCATTCCGACCAATCCGTCAATCGACCAAAGATGTGAAATCCTGAACTTCGAGGATGAAGTAATTGCAACAGGTACTATTTTATATATCAGTGTATATAATTCGACATATATTTACTCCTGGAATGCTTATTAAATCTGTATGATATTATTAAATCCATATTATACATATACCAATGATATAACAGGTACTATATGCCGAGATTCCACACAATCAATATGTCATGGAAAACTAGTACCACTCGCATATGAAAAAGTTTTGTTAGACAAAATTTTGTTGGAGGATGAGCGAACTGCCAAAATGAATCGACATATGGCCGAGACCTTTAGGGACATTGGAGTCGGAGGTTATGTGTGCCATCAAAAGGGTTTGATACGATATCTTTAGTCGGAGGTATGTCTTTTGTTTTATATTTGTTTAGCAATATACAGCTTGCTTTCCATGGTAATTTGTATTTTTACGTTATTATAACAATACATTAGCATCGGATCTTCAATGTTAGCGATCGCTCTTTGGTTTATAGTGAATTCGTGATAACTATGCAGATGAACATTCACGTTATATTCTGTTGTTTTGAAATGAAGTGCACACATTTTGTTGTGAATTTCAGTCAATTTGAATTAGCCTACTTTGTACCTTTTAAATCAGAAATTATGACTAATTTGATCAAAATGAGTAGTATGCTTATGTTGATTAAACTATTTAGGTTCACTTCGATTGCCTGTACATTGACCAAAATTTGTGGATGTAGCCAATCTTGGTTCATTTCATATATGTAAACATGAAATAATTTATATGTAAACCTGATTTGGATTCAAACCACGTAATGGCTTCGTTGCGTCATTTTTGTTCTATGTCTGCTTTCTCGAATGCAAGTAGTAACAGATATTTAGATTAGTTATTTATATTCGTTTTATGTAAAGCAAATGATATCTTAATTAGAATTACTTGGCTTAAAATTACCCATGTAACAAGAACGTTATGATTAAATTGTTTACTGGTACAATCTAGGTTCCATATTTCCATGTGTACAGGATTTTAAATAGTATACCATACTGAAAATTGTAGCTAAAACAACAATGAACAAACGTCATGTAGGAGTGATTTCTGATGAAAGCACACATCTTAGTTGCTGAAACACATGACTGGTCAGTAGTAAATTGATAGAATCAGGAGTTGTGGCAATAGGGTTGATCAGGTGAGTTGGACTATTAAGACTAGATAGACTGCACGAGCAATGTTCTGTTGTAGTTGTACCAATGAGTTGAAGTGTTTGAAGCACCTAAAACCATTGTCTGATATGTAGCATGCTGATGTATGGCCAGTTATTACAAACTGAAATATTTTTGGAGCATGAGTATCAGACTTTTAAGAATTCAGTCTTAATTTGAAAGTGGACTGGAAGTTTGGGGCTTTGTTGTTTCAATTTTAGTATGCACTTTGTTGTTTCATATCAGTCTTAATTTAATCATAACCTGAAACTGATTGATCCTTGGACATCATAGGAAACATGTCTTCTTATGTGCAGTCTAGTAAAATCTCTTAATTTATAACCTTTAAACTATTAATACCATTTTATGTTCTCTTGTATTTCATGTTATATATGATTCAGTAACCAGAATGCATTGGGTTTTAACATTTATATGTATAGGTTAGTTTAATGCTAACTCATGTTTATTCATTTTGCAGCTGCATGGAAGGCCTGGTTACGAGGAAAGCTGTTTGAGCATGTAAATGAACGCTGTATTAAGAACGTATGCTTGTGTGAATTATCTTAGACTGCTCAAGTTAAGTGTTGTTATCATATGTATGGTGAAAATACTGTTATCTTCAAACTTAGGACGATGGATGCTATTATTATATGTTATGTAATAACACTATGATAATACTGTGTCATGACTTATGTAGCTGTTTGTAATTGTATGTCTGGTAGCACTGTATTTGTATGTCGGGTAGCTGTTTGTAATTGTATGTCTGGTAGCTGTTTGTAAATGTATGATAATACTGTGTCATGACTAATGCTTTTAATGCCTATATTTTTTTTTTCAAACGGACAGAATTACAACGGGTAAGAACCGTTGTAATTTAGTACATAACAACGGTTTCTGCCCGTTTCGTTATGAGTAAAGGCCATGGAATTATGGCTCAAATGGAACGGCTAAAACCCGTTGCTATTTACGATAACACAACGGGCAATACCCGTTGCTTTATAGACACTAAGAAACGGTTTAAAACCGTTGCTTATGATCTAAAAGAAACGGTTAATTACCGTTGCTATTTGTAAATAAACAACGGGCAATAACCGTTGCTTTATGGCCATTAAGCAACGGTTTAAAACCGTTGCTTATGATCAAAAAACAACGGTTAATTACCGTTGCTAAAGTTTACCACTCCGTTATTAGAAACGGTTTTTAATCGTTGGTAATAGTGTAAGCAACGGTTATAAACCGTTTCTAATAGATGATTATGGCGTAGTGACCTCGGATCAACTCAATCTTCTCTATTGCCTCTCTTAATAGATCTGGACCTAAGACTAACCTATCTCCAGTTTCCGACCAACATGCTGGTGATTTGCATGGCCTTCCATACAAAGCTTCGAAATGCGCCATTCCTATACTAGTCTGATACCTGTTATTATAGGAAAAATCAACTAAGTGTAGGTGATCTTCCCATGATACAACAAAATCTAGCACACTAGCTCTTAACAAATCCTCGAGTACCTTATTGACTCTCTCTATCTACCCATCTGTCTGAGGGTGATAAGCAGTACTCATCTTGAGCTTGGTACCTAATACATCCTCTAGACTCTTCCAGAATTCACTAGTAAACAAAGTATCTCTATCACTTACTATACTACTAGGAATCTCATGTAGTCTAACTATGTTCTTCATAAATAATTTAGCCAAAACAGGTGCCGTCCTGGTTGACTTAACATGAATGAAATGAGCACTCTTAGTCAAACTGTCCAATATGACCCTTATACTTTCATTTCCTCAATTCGACCTTGGCAACCCGTCATTAAAATCCATGGATATCGAACCCCATTTCCATACTAGAATCTCCAAAGGTTGAAGCAACTCACTTAGCTTCTGATGTCCGGCTTTCACTTGTTGACAGTTCACACAATGCTTTACCTACAAGCCAACATCCATCTTCATACCTTCCCAGTAGAAACTCTTCTTCATGTCTTGATACATCTTGGTTCCCCCAGGATGAATCATAAATTTTGATCGATGACATTCCTTAAGAACTTCTCTCCTTAAGTCCCCAACATTCGGAAAATACAACTGTCCCTTCTTTCTCAACCATCCACTTTGGTCAAGATTAAAATCTTTTAGATCATCAATCTACGATCCAACCTCAAGCCTTTTAATCTCTCGGCCCACAACGGATCCTCATTCTGCTAGAAGCAATCCTTTTGATCAGTACCAGTCGAACTTCCAAGCAGGATAACATGGCAGTGCTCTAACTAGAACTAGCAGTCGATCTTAACTGCACACTACAAGTAGTCAAAGCCTCTAGGTTCTTCCACTCTGTTAACATAGCTAACACCACATTTTGATGTTTTTTGCCAAGTGCATCTAAGCTGCTAAAAACTCCAGCCACCGCTCCTGTCTCATATTCAACTCCTTCTGAGAGAACAAATACCTTAAGGACTTATGATATGTGTATAACTCAAATCTCTCCCGTAAGAGATAATGTCTCCATACTTTCAATGTGAAGTTCACCGCAGGCAACTCTAGATCATGAGTAGGATATCTCACTTCATGCGTTCTAAGCTGTCGTGAAGCATCAACAATAACTTTACCTTTCTGCATCAATACAGCCCCTAATCTAGTTCCACATGCATCGGTATACACTACTAATCCTTGATTCTCGTCTGGAACTACTAACACAGGTGCGTTGGTCAATAAATGATTTAACTTAAGGAATGCTTCCTCATATTTTTCAGACCAAATAAACTTCACGTCCTTCCTGGTTAGCTTAGTCAAAGATGCTGCTATCCACGAGAAATACTTAATGAATCTCCGGTAATAGACAGCAAGTCCAAGGAAACTTCTGATCTCAGTCACCATCTCTAGTTTCTTCCAGTTTTTAACAGCCTCGATCTTATCCGAATCAACTGACAAACCCTTCTTTGGAACCACGTGACCAAGAAACTTAACTTTTTTCTTCCAGAAATGACATTTTGAAAACCTCGCTTACAGTTGATGTTGCCTCATCATCTCAAGCACTACTCTAAGATGAACTTCATGCTCTCTTTCATCCTTAGAGTATATTAAAATATCATCCATGAATACCAATACGAACCTATCCAAGTGCTCTCGGAAAACTTGGTTCATCAAATCCACGAAGAAAGCTGGTGCATTCATTAATCCGAATGGCATTACTAACCATTCATACAGACCATACCTAGTCCGAAACACCGTCAATAGAATACTATCCTCTGCCACTCTTAGCTGATGGAAAATTGTCGCCAAATCTAATTAGGAAAATACTCTGGCTCCACTCAACTGATCAAATAAATCATCGATTCTCAACAAAGGATACCTATTCTTGATCATTTTCTCGTTCAAATTACAATAGTAGATACACATCCTTAACGACCCATATGGTTTCTTCACGAACACCGCTGCCGCTCCCTAAGGCGAACTTCTTGGTCCAATGAAATTCGCTCTTCCTAAATCCACTAGCTGCACCCTCAATTCGTTCATCTCGGTAGGTGTCATCCGGCTAGGTGGTCTACTTACAGGTTCTGCTCTTGGCACAAGATCTATCCGAAACTCGATGGCTCGCTTCGATGGTAGTCTTGTGACTGGCTCAAAAACATCCGCGAACTCTCTTGCTACCAAAACCTGATTCAAGTCTTTTTCAACTTCCATTGAATTTAGCAAAGCGCAAGCACTTGAGTCTGACTTCTCCACCGAGTATATAATTTGGTCATGACTATTGGGGTGTCTTAGTGATATTTTCCTTTCTTGGAAAAATATCCTAGCATCATATCTGTTTAACCAATCCATACCCAAAACGATCCCGAAGCCTATGAAATCAAAAACATACAAACTGCATGCAAACTTATGACCCAACAATTCAAGTTCTAACCGGTCACATCTCATCCCCGGAGTTGCATACCCTCCTATCAGATTCGCAACCCTTAAGGAAGTAACAAGATATGAGGGTTCTAAACATAACTTATCTACCAAACACTGAGATATAAATAAATGTGATACACTAGTATCAAATAGTACCCTAACTGGTATACTATGAATCAAAAGCGTACCTTCGATCACAATCTTTCCTTTCTCAGCAGCAGTTGGTCTAGAAGAAGATGGTTCCAAAGAAAAAACCTTTCCCTTGTCCGCTCTGATTGGTTCTGGACATTGATTCTTGTAGTGTCCAATCTGGTCATAGATGAAGCACTTCACTGCTTTCTTATCTGCAACTATTTTCCCTTCTCTAGTTCGACATTCGAGAGCATAATGTCCTTTCTTGTCACACTTGAAACAAACCAGATCAACTTTTGCCTTCTTGGCAGCTCCTCCTTTCTGAGCTCCTTTCTACTTAAAGAATTTCCTCTTCTTGCCCTGAAAATACTGGTTCCAACCTGCTTCTCCTTCCCATAAATAGAAAGCATCTCTTTATTACTGATTACCATCTCCACTACAACTGTACTTGGATCATGGAGTTGTAGCATAGTCGCCATAGCAATCTCGGGTCATAACTCTCGAATTAACTTCTTGTTCCTTTTAACGACGATGTCAATGGTAGCATATCCATATCTGGATAACTAATCAAAATTTATAGCATACTCAATCACCGACATCTCGCCTTGCACTAAGTCCATGAACTTTCTCAACAATACTGACTTGGCAACTTTAGACAAGAACCTCTCTTCGACTCTGCGTCGAAACTCTGCCCAAGTCAACTCTTCCTCAGGAACTCCCATAGTAACATTATTCCACCAATAAAGTGTTGCTCCCTGCAACTATCTAGAAGAAAGTATCCACTTCTGCTCATCATCTAATCCCAAGTCAGCAAAAATTCTTTCATAGTTTAATAACCAGTTTTCTACTTCGACATCATCCTCTGTTCCAAAAAAGGCTTCCCACTAAGACTGGTGTAATCCCTGCTCAGCTTAGCATAATTATTGCCAATTGGGGCCACGAGATTAGCTCCTCCAACATTTACAGTATTTTCCCCAGCTACTCCTGTAACTGCTCAAGTTTGCATCAGATTGACAATGAACTGATACACCATCCCCATATCTACTAGTGGGGTTCTAACACCTATGTTGGCATTTGCATTTGGATTAGCATTTGCCCGTCGACCCGGATTCCTTCTAGTATTTAATCGAGCATTTCCATTAGTTGTGATGCTTCCTCCACCTAGATTTTCTCTTACGTTTCCTGCCTCCATATCTCCCTTTCTCATAAATCTGCATACGAGCCTTAGTAAGATACAGAAGAACAGTCTAAGAGAGAAGGGAGTACGTACTTATAGATACATATATAACAAATGCAAGTACGCTACTATAGCGTTAACCCAAACCCCGACCTCATTTTCTGATTCATTGGATTATGTTTTCAAAATATTTTAGGTTCAAATTTCTTTTACGTTTACATAAACTGATGCTCCGATACCAACTTGTAGCATCCCCTATTTGGACGCCGAAAACTAACTACTACGGATGCTGCAGTCATCCATAGTTATTAATTCTCGGTGACCAAATGCGGTAATGTTAGATGCATTGATATACCAAAAACACATGGATATGAAAAAATTTAAAATCAATTCTTAAAACAAATTTCTCGTTCCACTTCAAATCAGGTTTCAAATTCATTACATAATCCTAATTGGTAAACTATGTTCGAAGAAATATTATTATTACACAATACACCAAGATGACATATGAAGATGCCCCTTGGTACATCTTGAGTCTAAATATAGGCAATTAAAAAACTTTTCCATTACATCCAATTATACAGCGGAATCAAACAAAAAGAACTCCTAATAGCTAGCTTACCTCCTGCAAGTCTTCGAAAGCTTATTCGTCTAAAGGAGAACCTGAAAACCTTAACTCTCAAACTACTCAAAATCAATTGAACACCCGAGAGTTAAGATGAAAACATAAGCTTCGAGTCAGACAAAAAGTCTGGTATGAATAATAACCTACCATCTCGAACCTTATAGATAGCTAGTGAGACCACGCCGCTTAGTGGAACGGGTTTTTCCCTCACTAGTATCTTAACCCAATTTATGATAACCATATATTGTGCATCTTCATCCACAATTGTTAACACTAGTACAAAACAGGTCATTTGCGTCGGTTGTTTTACCCCTGTTGTGAAGGTTCAACAACCGTAGCAAATGTAGACGTCGCAATAGGCATAAACCTATTACTGTAGTTGTTTAACCGTTGCATGACACTCTTTTTTGTTATGGTTTTCCTAAATAACCGACACAATAGGTTGGTTTTTTGCAATGGTTCTTTACAACAACAGTAGAAAAAAATCGCCATTTGAGTTCAAAAGTGTTGCCTTTTGCGACGGTTGTCGTAAACAACCGACGCAATAACTTTATTTTATGCTACGGTTCTTCGTAATAACGTTAGCAATAGACCTTTGGGTTGTTTCAAAAATGTGGCTTTTTGCTACGGCTTTTTCTTGCAACCGTCTCTAAAAGAGGCAAAAAAATTTTTGCTCCAGTGTTTATATAAACTAGCTCGGTCGCATTTACAAAATTTCAGTGATAGAAAAATATATAAACTGTTATCTAATATAAGGCAATGAATACGAGAAATATATAAGCAGTTTACATAATTTAATAACATATATTAACTTATAATACACTTCAATATTAATATCTTCTAGTGCTTGTCTTTACAGCCTTCCATAATTGTGTCAGCACATCAAAAAAAATTGATAAATGTAACATACATGTCATCAAGTGTCGTAATGTACGACAAAAAAGAAATTGGACATGTACATGCAAAAAAATGTCATTTTATTTATTAAAAAAGCAACATGCAAAAAGGATCCGGTAAATAAACTTCAATGCCACTTCCATGTTCCAAGTTCCAATAGCAATTAATCCTGTTACCTAAGTGTTTAGAAAAGAAAAAAAAACACATACTTAGGCATATAAAATAAACTGTTACAGGCTTATTATAAAACAGAATTTATCCCTTAAACAAACCATTACATATTGTGTTTTTCTTTCATTTTCCTTGCTATTTTAATTTGCTTTATATGGCATGAATCTTTTGGTAAACATTGATAAATTAAAGTCCTTGATAACACTGTATGTTACAATGACAATGTACATATTATGATCAGTTTACTGTATATGTAAACATGCAGAAAAGGAGGAACTGTGCCTTTATGGATATTCTAGTGGAAAATGGGAGGTGACTGCACCTCCTAAACAAGTTCTAGACCCTATTCCGCAGGCTGTTTCTAGTATCAATAAAACTGAATTTGTCTATGAAATGGATGACCAGTACAAGATGGATGATGAGAGATTGCTGAACTGATTAGTTATGTGATGAGAGATTGCTGAACCGAATAGTTATGCTTTGTTGCTACAAATGGATGATGCTGTAAGTGATGGCATTTTAATACAGGAGCCTCATTTCTTGTTTGATCAGATATCTTTGTATTTAAATTAAAGATAAGCTTTTTGATGCATAAAAGAATTTTGGATCTGATATTGTTTTGGTTGATCGTGAGATGTGTAGGTTTGCTTGCTGTCCAAAATTTTGTTCTAGTTGGTGATACATGAAGTGCTTGAGCAGTGAAGATGATAATGGTCTTTAGTTGCTAAAGTAATGTACTTTCTCTACTTTTTTTCTGTATCGAATACAATGAAGGTGATTATGTGCTTAAAGATATCAAATTTGGGATTGGAGTACAGTGATGAAGTTAAGGCTCTTGCATCCTTTTTGTGGACAAATCCAGTTTTATCGAGATAGGTACTTTTAAATATATAATAGGCTTGTACTGGGAAAAAAATCTTGCTTCGGAATCTCATGGTTCCTAAACAAGAGGTTAACCAAAACTGACAGCAATTCCAAAATCGCCAATGAAGATCAACGACAACAGGTGAAGGAGAATGGGACAGGCGACCAGGAGACATCAAACAACTCAAGCATCAATCATCAAGAAGAAAGGAAAGAGTCTTGTTCTTTTCAAAATTTATTATTACTGTTATTATTATTGTATAAATTTAGTTAATTTTTATAAACCTCATTTAACTTGCTTAATATTTTACAATTTATAATTATTATTATACATATACATAATTGTTCTTTTTCAAAGTAAAAAACATTAAACATGTTGTGCGGAAATTTCAATTAATTTGCACTAACTCCAAAACTGAAGCAGAATACTAAAGTGCAGAAATAATCAAAACAAGGATCTAGCTTGTCGATTAATTATCAACCGCCAATTCAAATGAAAAATAATCACCAAAGAAAGAGAAACATAAAAGTAGAGAACACAGAGATTTAACGTGGTTCGGCTAGATTGCCTACGTCCACGGACCCAACAACTATTCTTTATTTCACTGAAGAAAGAGAGTACAAAAAGAGAGAGAGATTACAAAATTATAGGTAGTAGTGGAGAGACTAACCTATAATTACAAATTGAATAATCAATTTATCCAAAGACTTGTTTACGCTCAAAACCCCTAATTGATTGACTGCAGAAATTAGGGTTTACTGAAGAAGAGGATAATGGTGGATGCTCTCACACATTTATGAAGATGGACTTCCATCATTTAAATAGGCTCAATGAAGGAGTTGCTTAGGGATTAAGAAAAATAATTTACAGATTATGTTTTGAAACCTTTCCAAATATCCATGATTTAATTTCTACGTAAATGGATAATGGTGATTGGTTTCCATAATTTTCCTTGATTGAATCTCCATCAGCAATTTCTTTCTTCATATAACAAATTGACTAATTAATTGATTTCCTTCAAAATATCCTTCCATATACCAACTAAATTAATTGATTTGATTGAATCAATTAATCAATTTCTTTCCTCTTTAACAGATATTTGAATCATCCAAATTCAACACTCCACCTTGATTCAAATATAACAATCTCTCCGCATCACCATATCTCGACAAACTGTTGGGTCTACGTCAATAAGCTCAATGTGAACTATTTTGGGCAATATTGCCCAAACAGAGCTTCCAAATCTTTCCCAAGCACAAGAAAGATAGTATGCACATCAACAAACAAAATGCATACGAGCAAATACCAAAATTCTTCAACAAATCCAACGTTGGAGATGAACATGTAGATACTAAGCTTCGAGAGACCAATGGAGATTTAACAGCGCGCTTCACCTTCTCCATTCCAAATTGAGTGAGGACATACTCAATATTATCTACTCCAATCTCCTGCATAAGAATTTTGCTAGACTTTCCTAAGTCAACATCAGCAGACTCACCAACAAGCTCCACAACATTTAAAGCATAAGATGAAGAATCATCACTACAAATATGCTTACAAATAGGGCCAACTGAACCAAAAGGCCTTTCCAGCAAGTGAGCTCCACCTAGAGTCTGAACCTCTATATTCTTCTCATCAACCATGGTATCATCGGAAATACCAATATCTCTCCGAATATGGAAACAATCTGATGACTCCAAATGTGTTTGGCAATTTTCTGTCCTCCCAATGTCATCACTTGATAGAGGCTCCACCTTCAACAAAGACCTCTCATCAAATATCGCATGCCTGCTAGTCACAATTCTCCTAGTTGTTTTACACCACAACCTATACCTCTTCACTCCTTCTCTATAGCCTAACAAAATGTGCTTGCTTTCTCTAGGCTTCAACTTATCGTGTCTCTCGTCTTCTAAATAAGCTGAACAACCAAACACTTTAAGGAATGAATAATCAACAGGCTCTCCTTTCCATATCTCTTCTGGAATCTTCATATCTATGACAATAGAAGGTGTGCGGTTGATGAGAAATACTGCCATAGATATCGCTTCTGCCCAAAATCCCTCTTCAAGACCAGCAGTCGTTCTCAAGCTTATAACTCTCTCCCACAATATCCGACACATGCTCTCCGCCACTCCATAACAATGTGACTCAACAGAAATAGAAAAATCTATAATTACATGGTCGGACGCACAATAGTTAGTAAATTCTTGTGACATAAATTCACTACTATTTCCAACGTTGAGAACCTTCAAATGCTTCCTCGACTGCTTCTCTACGAAGGTCTTCCACTTACAAAATTGGGAAAATATTCCGTCTTTGGTCTTTAAGAAATAGACCCAGACCTTACGTGAGAAATCATCCACAAATATGACGAAGTAACGGGCTCCACCAAAAGATGCAACTGGGGTGGGTCCCCACACATAAGAATAAACATACTCTAGAAACTCTGTACCTCTAGGTCTTCCAACATCAAATGTGACATGCTTCTTATTTCCAAAAGAACAATCTCCACAAGAGCTAGGCTTCAACTGACAAACATCATCAATCAACCCACGCTTCTTTAATACTTCAAGACTCTCCTCATCAACATGACCTAAACGAAGATGCCATAACTGAGTAGAATCTGAAATACTAGAATCAGTAGAAACTACCGACTCTTCTAAGACCGTCTCTCCATGAAGCACATAAATATCATTAACTCGCACCCCTTTCATCACCACCAAGGAACCCTTCGCCACTCTCAAATTCTCTCCATCTATTATTATCCTCATACCAAGTCTACTCAAAGCTCCAACTGATAACAAACTTCTACGCAGCATCGGAACATGTCTAACATCTGTGATAGTCCTAACAACACCATCATGCATCCTAAACCTCACACTTCCAACGCCCACAACATGACAAGATGTGTCATTCCCCATATGAACTGCTTCACCATCAATCTTCTTGTAACTGACAAAACAGCTCCTATCTGGCGTCATATGACAAGAGGCTCCAGAATCAATCACCCAACTTGTATGCTCTAAAGGTGAAAAACTGGCTGAAAATAATGATGTATTACTATCATTTCTATCTGCATCCGATCTAACTGCTGCCGCAACTGAAGCTTTCTCCTTCTTCTCTCTCTTCTTTCTAAGAGCTGGACAATCCCGTAAGAAATGTCCATTCTTCTTACAATAATAGCAAGCACCTCTTCTAGGACCCTTGAAATGGGACCTATGCATATCTCTACCTCCAAGGTGCTTTTGGCTTTTATCTCCTCCTTTAGATGAATGAAGTTGTTGCTGAAGAACACCGTCATTAGTCTTCACTTTCCATGTCCCTAAAACTCCTTTTCTAACATATTTGGTGATGCCATAATTTTTCATACCACCACTAAAAGAATTTGCCATTGACAACTAATCTAGAACAAGACAGCTAGCTCTGATACCAAACTGTTGTGCGGAAATTTC
Organism: Allium fistulosum; assembly: GCA_030737815.1. NCBI lineage: Eukaryota > Viridiplantae > Streptophyta > Magnoliopsida > Asparagales > Amaryllidaceae > Allium > Allium fistulosum. The sequence goes on from CM060907.1 coordinate 847,445,466, forward strand.
AATTAATTTGCACTAACTCCAAAACTGAAGCAGAATACTAAAGTGCAGAAATAATCAAAACAAGGATCTAGCTTGTCGATTAATTATCAACCGCCAATTCAAATGAAAAATAATCACCAAAGAAAGAGAAACATAAAAGTAGAGAACACACAGAGATTTAACGTGGTTCGGCTAGATTGCCTACGTCCACGGACCCAACAACTATTCTTTATTTCACTGAAGAAAGAGAGTACAAAAAGAGAGAGAGATTACAAAATTATAGGTAGTAGTGGAGAGACTAACCTATAATTACAAATTGAATAATCAATTTATCCAAAGACTTGTTTACGCTCAAAACCCCTAATTGATTGACTGCAGAAATTAGGGTTTACTGAAGAAGAGGATAATGGTGGATGCTCTCACACATTTATGAAGATGGACTTCCATCATTTAAATAGGCTCAATGAAGGAGTTGCTTAGGGATTAAGAAAAATAATTTACAGATTATGTTTTGAAACCTTTCCAAATATCCATGATTTAATTTCTACGTAAATGGATAATGGTGATTGGTTTCCATAATTTTCCTTGATTGAATCTCCATCAGCAATTTCTTTCTTCATATAACAAATTGACTAATTAATTGATTTCCTTCAAAATATCCTTCCATATACCAACTAAATTAATTGATTTGATTGAATCAATTAATCAATTTCTTTCCTCTTTAACAGATATTTGAATCATCCAAATTCAACAAAACAAAGTAAAACTTAGTTAACTTAGTTAATATTTTATAAAACTTAGTTAAGTTGGTTAATATTTTATGGTTTATAATAATTATTATTAGCATATTATTATACACACTTACTCATTCTTTTTCAAAGTAAAAAACATTGAACAAAGTCTTCGTCTTGAAGCTATAAACGTACTTATTTGTTATTGCAAATTTCTCGTAACATTTTATCGCATTCTCTTTGAAAGAACATATTATTATTACTTAAAAAATGTACTAAATTAACTTTTTTCAAATGTAGTGTCCATATTTGGTATTGTATCCTACATTCCAAGAATAAGAGAAAATTTCAAAAGTAAATTATAGTACGAATGTAGATAGCAAATTTTGGATGAATAGAAAATTATGGAGATAACAATTAACAATTGATCTAGTTAGTTTGGACTCGGACAATTATACATGAATCCTCTTTCTAATCCATGTGTTGTACTTGTACCTCTCAATAATTAATATTCGGAAAAAACAGTGCGCTAACATGATTAGGAATCAAGTTTCAAATGCAATTTCCTGAGCATTTAATCTTTGGTTGACCAATTGTTAACATCAATCATCATATTGATCTCTAGCTATCCATTGTTAATTATTTTTTATACGAATTGTAGAGACTTGGGAAAAATACTATTGGTCGATCTAAGTGTGATATAATTATTTTTGCATCAACGATTATGATTATGTTAATCCATAATTTATCATAAAATTTATAAAATAACAAAAGTTAATATGATTATGTTAATCCATATTAGTTGTCCTGGCATGTCTCCAAAAGTCTCTGTAAATGGCATATAGGGCATTTCATCAGAAGGACAAACTTTGCAGTCTAATTAGTTTCTAGGACACACATTCAAAGAAATTACTTTCAAGGCCAAATCGGCAGAATAATTACTTTCAAGGACAAAGTCAGCAGTCCAATTACTTTTAAGGACATAATTCCATAGGTTTTTAGGCCCTAGAAACTAATTATTTTACATTTTGTCCTTGAAAGTAATTATTTCAGTCGTGTGTCCTAGAAACTAATTCCACTTGCTAAAGAGGCCCTTGTGGCTAATTTCCACTTTTTAATTCTTCTATCCAATAATTTTTATTCTATATATGTAATTTTTCTATAGTTATTAATTAATTAGTTAATCAATGTTTCTTCTTTGTGTGCATTCAACTCTTTGTTACAGGCTTACAGGTTCTTATCAGTACCGTCAATAAACAATATTCATTATGTAATACTCTTATGCACATAAATTACCAATTTTTCAGGAAAGTAAAAAAGTAGGAGGGAAGATGAAAATTATAAAGAGTAATATTGTAGTATATTTTAACTTTGTGGGATAAGTCTTAATGAAAGCACCGAATTCCACTAAGATTAAGCACAAAAAATAGAGAAAGCAAAATTATAAGATGTTGCTCTTTATGAAAACTTGGATCATATATGAATACTTAAACAAAACAACACATCCTCATCATGTCTTAATGGCTTTATGCGGTATATTAGTAGAAGCAACATGCTATGTTGGAGATTGAGAGTGATCGTTGGAACATGCCATATTTATGCAGGATATAATCAACTATATTTGTGCCATTTATCATACATCAATAGGAAAGAAATAAACTCATCATAGTATAGCATATAGGAAGACTACATCCAGTTATGTATGATATAATCAGCTAAATTATCCCGAACCTCGTCCATCTCTTTTTGGCTATATGAACCAACTTATACAAAGTACTGCAATTAAGAGATTATTTCAAAACATTAATCATATAATTACTTAACATAATATATGAAGGAAAAAAATTAAAGTGGTACCTCGGCTAGATCGTTGTTTTGATGGTGGTTTTTTACTATTTCATGCATATACCTCATCACATAATATACACAATCCATTGATCCAGATTTTTGATGGTGGTTTTTTACTATAGCAATATTACAAGATATTTCATTAGTCAGTTTAAAATGAATTTATATCTCAAATGAAATACAAGTTTTTATTTATTTGTTAGAAAATAAATCACCTTAACATTTATCCATTTCAAGTAAGTTCCTCGAGACTTACCACCGTATGCCTTATAAGCTTTGAAGGCCTTGCACATATGCAAGAAAATGTAATAGACATGAATAAGAAGTATAATTAACATAAAGTCATATCCATTAGTTTTTTAGGTAGAATTATAATTTTCCTTCACCAAGCTTCTGTAGTTGGAGCATGGATAGCTAAATGGTTATTTTTCAGGTTTTTAGAAAATCATTTGAAGAATTTTAAAAAATATGTTAATTACACTAAACTAATCGATTTCCATTTTTGCAACCATGTCATGTACTTTGAGGCAAGAAAAGAATTATAAGTATATATTCAATTATTTCTAAGTATAGATTCAATTATGTACTTTGAGGCAACCATGTCAGGTACTTTAAGGCAACCATGTCAATTTTGGAACCATTTTGCAACCATGTCATGTACTTTGAGGCAACAAAACTGTGGACCTTGATATTCTAAGTATAGATTCAGTTATTTCTCTATGTTAATTAATTACATTGACTTGGGTTAACTCTTTGATTCATTTGTTACATTTTCTTGCAAATATATGTTTCCAAAGTAACTTTCTAATATAAACTACTTGTTTTAAAACTACTTGCTTGAAATATAATTGGAATACAAAATTGAGTTAAGTATTGAATATGACTCGGTAATATTTTTCAAAGGAAATTATACAAAAATCTAAAAGTGGATAAAATTAACCTTTGAAAAACAAACAATTTTTTTTTAAAGCTATTCACCAAAAATCATCCACCAATATTTAAAAATGAATCAACAGTAAATCAGCTCAGAACAGGAAAGACCCATATATGTACATGCATATAATTTAGTTGATGTGTAACTTGTTGCTATACTTTAAATCTAAATAGGGAAACAGGCTGTAGTTTGAGTTTAAGCAAGAGAATCATGCTAACATGCTGATGTGACCATACATGTTTTCCTATCACCGTACTATGGTAACTATGCTAACAGGCTGTAGTTTGAGTTTAAAGGCGTCTGGGAAGATGAGCAAGCTATTTACATATGATTTCTGTATTCATACATGTCTATCACCATACATGTACACCTGTACATGTACAAGCACATAAATAAATTTGTGACAAACATTCATAAATGAGGTCTTTTATCAAGAGAATTCCTATCAAATTATGCGCAAGAAGACCAGGTGATGCTACAGCCGTTTATGCTTCTACTGATAAAGCACTAAAAGAAATGGTTGAAAGTAAGTTTCTTTACCGAATTTATAGACTAATTGACTCAAATATCCTCCAGAGTTATGAATTGCTAAATATTACTTGCAGAGCAAAGAATGGCATAGAAGAGATGTGCAGGGATCAATGGAAGTGGGCAAGTAAAAATCCATATGGATACAGCTAAAAAAATTGAAATTTATTACAGTTGTTTTAGTGAACAAATGGAGTAATTCAAATAACTTTTTTTTCTTCTTTTCATTCTTTTAGTTTTTGTTATGAATATGAAAATCTGTTGATTCATATCATTTCAAATAACGTCCTCCTCACTGTCCACTGCATCCTTATTTGGTCGTTGAACCCTTGTTCTCTTCCTTCCCTATACTAAACAGTTTATGTTCACCAACAATTCCAAGCCTTGTATGACAGAAAATGCACTCTTTCATGTACCACTGTATCACTGCACAAATATTTGTAGAGTGCACAATTGAAGCGATATGTGTGTTTTGAGATACTCTAATCACAGTAGCAACTAGATAGTGTGATTCTTCATCAACTCCATCATAAATAACACCATTCCAACTATCATCTTTCACTGCTGCATGCCCCACTTGATGGATAGAACCCTTACCCAGATTATTACAAACACTATAATTAAAGTCAGTCCCCTGTACTATGCTATTACATAAATCCATATCACCATCAATAGTACCTCCATACTACTCGGATTAGTATCCAAAGAGATTAGGCTGTGACATAAATGCTTCAGCGACAATTTTAAATTTGAAAAAAACAATAATTTGTTTATCAAAAGTGTCATCAACCAGTTACATTTCCATAACTTAAAATCTGAAAACAAAAACCAATATAACTAAAAATCTGAACACCCTACATATATTTTCATAACTCAAAATCTTGCGTCCATATGCAAATTTCCACAAAACCAACAAAAAAGAAACTCAAAGTTGCATACATATCAGTAATCTCATATCGGCGGCAACAGAAACGCGGAGATGGAGGTAGGCAGTGAGATGTTAATACGCGATTTGAGATGCTGAAACGGAGGTACGCAGGTGAAGAAGGAGGTAGGCTTGGGAAATACAGTAGTTCGATTTGAGATGTTAATACGCGATATTTGATCTTCGATGCTTTGAAATGGCAGTTCGATTTGAGATGAAGGAGCGGATAATTTTTTTTTTGAAGAGGGAAATGAAATTAGGTTATAGGCGATTTCAATTCGGGTGGGATTGGGAAAGTATATGTTCGTTTGCTACGGTTGAAGCGTAACGGTCGCAATTTGCTTATGTATTTGCTACTGCTGTGTTATACAACCGTCGTAAATTATTTTTTAATTTTTTAGTCGTATTTGCAATAGGTATTTGCTACAGTTATGAAAATAACAGTCGCAAATAACAATGTATTTGCTACGGTTATAGACAAAAACCGTCGCAAATTGCTTTTATTAAATTTTCTTCTACTTCTCATAGACCAACTACTACAGTTTTTAAGAAGAACCGTTGCATATTATACTATTTGCTACTGTTTTTATCTAAATCGCCGCAAATAAGGCGATGCAACAGACAGATTATGTATGGTTAACGACGCAATTTTTATCGAATTAGAAAACCGTCGAAAAATTTATAATATACCACAAGCGCATGGCGTACAAATGTTAGTACATGGCGAGTATGGGTCGATCCGTAGGGAATTGTTAGACACTAAATTTCTATTCAATCAAATTAACCCAAAGTTGAAGGGAGTGTTAAGCTAGAAAATGAGAAAACTAACAAACTACAAGGTGAATGAAAACTATGAGAATAAATGACAATTTAGAGATAATTTCACTCTCTAGATTATATATTTCAACAAAACATGAAATTATGATCTCTCTTTTTTAGTCATAAGTGAATTTAAATGATGTGTTTATTATAAGTTTGGCATATTTGTGCTATTAGTTAGCTCAACATAAGCCATCAAACTATAACACAACCTTTAAACCACTTTTAATTCTCATGAAACTTACAACAAAGTTGAAAGCAAAATCTATTTTAAGTATGGTCTATTAACTATTAATTAGAAATATAGACCATCAAATTTTAATATCAACATTCACTTCATTACCATCATCATATGTAAATGAAGAGGTAATTATTGTTTGTGATTGTTTAAGCATAGCCTATTTGTTATGAACAACATAGACTATCAAATTCAACATATGAAACAATAAATCACATCAACATTCATTTAAGCACAAAAGAGAGCAATAATTATCAAAATGTTGAAGCTACATGCTTAGAGGCTTCATTACCCCTAAATTGAAGGGATTAGCCTCTCATTTGTGTTATCATATCAACACAAGTAGCATGCAACATGAAACAAAAAGAAGAGGAAAAAGAGTTAAATGAACAAGAAATAAAACTAATATACTTGCATTAAATCCAAACTATACTACTTGCATGAAAGGAAGTAAACAAGAAAAGAAAAGAGCAATGTATTAAAGTTGCATAAAAAATAAATTACATGAAAGAAATGGCTAAGTAGTCATGAAAAGAAAATATGGGGTATTTATACAAGTTAGAAACCCTAATTCACTATTTTGAGGAATGCCCAAAATACCCTCTTAGGAAGTGTGGAGGCTAAGTAATCATTAGCACGTGTTAATCCTCATTTAGATGTGCATGAAGCTTTAAACACTATTAACATGTGCATTAGCCTCTAATTTGTATATTAAGGTAGGTGCGTAGGTGGGGTCCTCCATGATCCATGACTGTGAATTATTTCCATCTTTATTCCTTTGTATCTTCTTTGTGCATGCATATATCTTTATGAAACCACTTGTATTTGAGTTCAAATTCCTACAAAATAATATAGAAATTTCCAATTAAATTTTAGAAAATTAATACATGCACAAAAATGACCATTTTGCCCCTGGATGAAGATGAATATGTGACGATTTGAAATAATCTGAATTTTGGTTTAAACAAGTTAAAATACCCAATATGATCATTTATTTAATTTAAATAAATTAAATATGGTGGTAAAAATATGCACATTTACGTGCATATCAAATACCCCCACACTTATCTTTTTATTCGTCCTCGAATAAAGAAAAACTAAGATAAATCCGTTTTCGTAGGAAGCACGATTGCATTGAGCATATGCAATAAGCCGTTAAACCTCTAAGTGTCCCCAGTAGGACGAGTGTTGTCCCGTGAAGGTTTTTAGCAGATATTACCGACAAAATCCAAATCCAGGATGAAAATATTTACAATATGCAAAAATTATTTACAAAGAGATAAATGCGAGTTTCTGAAAATATTTACAAAATGAAGGATTTATTTTTAAATTAACACGAATAAGTTAAATATAGGTTTTGGTCATTATCTTAAAAATTTAAGTCACTTACTCATCAAAATTTCTAATAAAAACGAAGTTATTAAAGCAAATATACTATAGTTTAACTCGTTGTTTCGGTTGATAACACAGTGTAACTATGATATAGATCCTTAGTCAATTATCAAAGTTTATCAAAGTGGTATTTTCATTTCTTTTCAATAACAAGTCAAATCAAATAAGTTAAAATAGTGCTTGTATTTCATTTACTTATTCTCTCCATTTTTTTCTTTTAAATTTTTTATTGATATTAACAATATTTACATATGCCTAACTCAGATAAACTGAGGCCAGATATATTACTCGTGCACTGCCTTGCGGACTTATGTGAGGGGAATACAGAGCATGGCGAGTGAACACACAAGTGTGAACACTTATCGACTGTAGGCGATATTAATAAAAGAATTGTTTTTCTATATACACACACCTAACTCAGATAAACTGAGGCTAGATATACCGATCGTGCACTGCCTTTCGGGCTTACGTGAGAAGGGTATAGAGCATGGCAAGTGAACACACAAGTGTGAACCATGACTCTAGGAGTTAATAAAAATTACATACATATATACAAATATATATATATATATATATATATATATTTGTTTTTTCTGTTTTTTGTTTTTTTTGAAGAGAGAGTTCTGCAAAATCATCTTAGCACCATTTAACCTAGAAGACAAAAAATGTTATATCCTTTTATTTAAATTCACCACATTTTAAAACAAAGATCTTCAATTAGGATATTACATAATTAACACGTATGAACCTTCCTATATACTAGTTAAACCATCGTTATTTGTAATCAAACTTTATTTTTATTATTGTTGGGACAAATAAATTTTCAAAAATTTAAATTTAATAACCAAAATCTTATACTTATCCTAAAGTGTTTCTTTAAAAATAAATCAAAATGCTTTAAAAAAAAAAATTTGTGTGTTTTTTTTCTTTAGATTTGGAAAGAGAATGCAAAAATAAACCATGAAAAATTGAAAATGAAAATGATGAGACTCCCCCACACTTGATTTTGACTGTGTCCCCACAGTCAACCCAAGTGAAAAGAATAAAAAAAGATAACCTATATTTACATGAAAACGAAAAGATTATTATTTACAAGAGTTCAAAAAGTATATCGTCAAAAAGTAAATGAAATTTCTTCCAAAGACCGATTCATTTGTCTCGTCAAGTATGCAAGACACAGCTTAAGCTCGAAAAACCAAACCATAAATGATTTCAAAGTTGAATGTTGATTTGGGAAAATGAATGTCGTTTTATTAAAAATCTTACGAGTTGTTTCCTTTTCGATGATTTTCGGGGTTGATAAAACGATTGATTGAATTTCAAGTTTATTCTCACCAGATTGAAATTCAAATTTATCATTGAAAACTTCTTCAAAATTGTTGATTTCAAAATCAAAATAGTGATTTAAATCTTCCCCTTCAGAATTCGACAACTCATTTTCGAAAAGTCCAAAGAAATCGTGTTCATTGAATTCGCCTTCCTTATTTGGATTATCAACAACTTCATTGCATATATTAAGTTCAAAATCTAAAGTTGTTGTATTCCAATTTTTGAAATCGAGAAAAGGAAGATCGAGTTTTAAATCAAGTTTCTCACCCTCAAAAGAATTGAAATCCATTTCAATTACCGTCTTTTCAACAACTTCATTAAGATTGTCTTTTTCAATTTCGAAAGTTATTATTTGAAAATCATCGATTTGGGTAAAAGGTGGATTATTACTCAACTCATTATACGTTGGGATTTGGTTTTGTTTTTCACATTGTTTCATATATATTTCGAACAACAAATCCATGTGATCGTGGTAGATTTCCTCCATTTTTTCAACAAAATACAATTTATAGTTATTGACTTGAGAATTTTTGGTTTGGATTTGTTGAGAACAAAAATTATCGATCGCACCATAATCGAGATTATTTCCATTGCCAAAATTGTTTGAAAAGTTGTTTCCACTTTCATTTTGATTTTGAAATTCATTTTGAAGTTCGAAATTGAGTGGGCACGGGTTATAATCGAAATCGTTTGAATTTTGAATTGAATTCAAGTTTTGATCACTTTGAAAACTTGGCCTTGAATCATTACACAAATATGAATTACACAAATCATTTATCTCTTGATTTTGTTGTGTAGAGAGTTCGAGTAAAGATGAAATTATTTCAATGCTATTTTCGAGATTCGAGGGTTGTTCGTCATTTTGAAAATTTTGTGGTTCAAAACTCGAATTGTTTAAACAATAGTTGTTGTTGAAATATCCATAAGAATTTGAAGTGAAATTATATGGATTATATTGATTTTCACAACTATCGTAAAATTCATGTGAATATAGAAATTCGGACATTTTCAAGAATGTTTTTTGTTTTTTATAAAGGAAAAATATTTACAAATATAATTTATTTTTCAAAAGGGAAATTGATATTTTTTTTTTGAGTTTCAATTTTTTTGGTTTTTGAAAAGGTTTTAATTTTTTTAGTTTTTTTTTGATTAAAAACAATTCAAAGGAAAGGATTTAAAAACAAAATCAAGGAATATTTAAAAAAAAATTTGGATTTTGAATTTTTTTTATATATATGCATGAACTAATGCAACTAAATGAATGAAATGATTTAATTACGAATTATTTATCCTAACCCAAAATTGTATAATTACACATTGTCTTAAATCAACAAGATATTTCTCGGCCAGGTAACGGACATGATTTATCGATGCAGCACGAATCACCGTAGCGATACAGCCGAAGGTTTAAGTACCTTCAGAGAAATAATTCAGTATAATATTTACGAATCACCGTAATATTTATAACTGATTATTGCTCTGCCGTAGCCTAGACACCAAGAAATTAAATTGTCGAAAAAGGACAAATTGTCAATATACAATTAAGTGTTATCGATTTCTAACTGTTATTATCAATCAAAATTCTAGGATAAAATGCATTGGAGAAATTAAACGTGTATTAACAATGCAGCTACGAATGGATTTTTGTATTTTTTTTTGTTTTGAATTTTTTTTTTGATTTTAAATTTTTTTGTTTAAAATGCAAGCAACCAACAATGCAAATAGAAACAAAGGATAAGGGTGCAAAATATTTTTATATGCAAGCAATTTATTAGGCAAGCATAGCGGTAGTTTTCAGCAAGCTATTCTTCTCTTTGCAATTTTCTGCTCTGGCAACCTGAAATTAAAAACAATATATATATATATATATACAGTTTTTTTATATGTATAAAAGAAGAAACTAAAATAAATGGAAAACAAAACAATTGAAACCTAGTAAAATAAATGATAGAAACAAATGAAGCCACAAACTTGTATATTAATTTTTTTAGGAATTTTATTAAACAAGCCAAACAAAATACTTATCAATCAAACAAACTTAAAACAAAAGACTTTACTCAAAACAAAACATGGGATTACACCAAAAAAAACTAAAAAAAAACTAAACTAAAGCAAAACTAATAATTAAAATCAAAAGAACATATTTAACCCGACCCTGTCTCTTTTCTTTAAGAGCTTACACAACAAAATTTCACACTTGCCTCACATAATTAACAAACCCGGCCCAACACTTATCACAAATTCCTTTTCTTCTCAGTAAAAAAATGAAAATTTTATATGCACGCACTCCTCTTCTTCACGAAATAACAGGAGGCAGTTCTCGAAAATCCTCAAACTTGAAATTGAACTTAACCGTGCAAATTCTCGAAGGTGATAACTTTTTATTACAATTAGCTTTGTGTTTCGAGGTAGATGAAATTTGGGTTTTTGTGAATTGGTGGAGGGTGGGTCGCGGTGGAGTCAAGGGGGAGATGTGAACTGGTTCGTTGTCAAAAATGAGGCAGAGGATGAGCAGAATTTCGATGACCGAGGCAGAGTTGTTGGCGATTGGTGGTAGAAGCAGCAAGAAATTGGCGCGGATGGTTTGAACAGTGTTGAATTGAGGCAGTAGCAGCAGTAGTTGTGGCTGATAATGATATGTGGTGGGTTGAATTCGATGGCGAATTAGCTGTTTGTGGTTGTAGAAGTGAATTTGAGTGGTAGAGTTCTGGTTCATGATATGATCAGCGATGGAATTACGGTGGAAGCAGGTCGATGAGTTTTAGTCATTCGATTGGTGAGTTGTAGGAGGTGGCGCTGGTGGCGGAAGTGGTTGGAAATCGATTTTCTTTGCAGTAACTATGTGGTTGGTATGAATGACAGTATTGACTTGAGATGTTGTTGTTTGTTGTAATGTTGAATGGAGATGTTTTTGATGTCTGGACAGTAGAAGTTGCTATGTTGCAAGCAGTGATGAATGTGTGAAGTTGATCTGTTGCAAGCAGTTGATAAGGGGATATGTGCAGTAGAGATGGGTGGCTGATTGTGTCAATTGTCATATTAATATGGATGGATGATTGTTAGTAGAGATGGATCTTGGTAGTAGCAAGTGGGATGGTGGCTGTAGTTCGTATGGTCAGTGGGAAGAGAAGATGGCTGTCTATTACGGAAGGAGTTGTGGGTTCTATGCCAGTTATATGTAAATGACAGTGTGGTGGAGCTTGTGGAATGAAGTATGGCAGTGGAGTATGTAAATGTTATGGCAGCAGAAAGTTGGGAGGGTTTGTGGATGATGGCTGCTTGTCTGGTGAATGACTGTGAATGTCGAAGATTTAGAAATGGTTTAGTATAGTCTAAGGTGAAGAACAGTGAATGATAGGGAAGAAATGGTAGAACTAGTTTAGTAGTGACAGTGAATGTCGAAGGTGGAGGCTATGCTGTGGTGATGGTTTAGTACTGTGATGAAGTGTGGTGATGAAGAGGCAAAGGAACATTGTTGATGATGCAAGTTTGCAGCGTTGAGATGTTAAAGCAGGGGAGATTGTGGTGGCAAGGCAGTGAGAGGATGGATGAAGCAATAGTATTGACTGTTGTTGTAGTGGTCTGGAGTTGTATGAGAGTGGAAGTGGCCGGGATGTTATAGGCAGATGTGTGGGGGTATTATGGCAGTGGTGGATGATATGTGGAAGTGCACTATTATAGCAGTGGGTGGTTAGGAGAGTAAGCAGTTTGGCTTGTGGTGTACCACTGTTTGTCTAAAGTAGAGAGTATGGTGGAGATCAGTGATGAAGTGGTTGTGGCCACTGTTGAATATGGTCCAAGAAGATATTTGACGTTGAAGTTATCACAGTGATGTAAATGGCTGGGTGAGTTTGGACTGATAGAGAAGTGAAGTAACTGTTGTGGGTGATGTAGCTGAGCACAGTGGTCAGTAGTTAATGTGATGGTGATATGCACAATTATGTGCACATGTAAGGGGTTGAACGTGGCTAATGGTGGTAATGAATGGTGAAGTGAAGTGTGTTGTAGTGGAATGTTGGAGGTAGATATGGTGAATGCTGTCAGGAACAGTGGTGAACTATATGAAGTTGAGGCAGGAAGGAAGCTAGGTAGAATTGCAGAGTTTCAGGTGGATTTGAAGTATACTGTGGATGTGTGGTAGCGGAAGTTGATAGGGTGATGTTTTGGGGTTGGAAGTGGCAGTTTTGTGATGCCAGAGGAGGGTTGAAGTGGATATGCACAGTTTTGACAATATGCAATGTAAAACAGAGAAGTGAATTGAAATCAATAAATTGTAAACAGAGATGGCAATCAGAATGTAAATAGTGAAATGAAAATTGTAAAACAATGAATAGTGAATGTAATGAAATTTTTTTAATGCAAACAAACACAAAAAAACAATAAAAATCAAACAAAAATAATTCGAAGAATAGAAAATAAAATTAAAGAAAATTCCCCGGCAACGGCGCCAAAAACTTGTTTAACGATGCAATTTCTATCGAATTAAAAAACCATCAAAAAATTTATAATAAAATTTATACCGCAAGCGCACGGCGTACAAATGTTAGTACGTGGCGAGTACGGATTGATCCGCAGGGAATTGTTAGACTTTAAATTTTTATTTAACCAAATTAACCCAAAGTTGAAATAATCTAGAAAATGAGAAAACTAACAAACTACAAGGTGAATTAAAACTATGAGAATAAATGACAATTTAGAGATAATTCCACTCTCTAGATCATATAGTTCAACAAAACATGAAATTATGATCTCTCTTTTTTAGTCATAAGTGAATTTAAATGATGTGTTTATTATAAGTTTGGCATATTTGTGCTATTAGTTAGCTCAACATAAGCCATCAAACTATAACACAACCTTTAAACCACTTTTAATTCTCATGAAACTTACAACAAAGTTGAAAGCAAAATCTATTTTAAGTATTAACTATTAATTAGAAATATAGACCATCAAATTTTAATGTCAACATTCACTTCATTACCATCATCATATGTAAATGAAGAGGTAATTATTGTTTGTGATTGTTTAAGCATAGCCTATTTGTTATGAACAACATAGACTATTAAATTCAACATATGAAACAATAAATCACATCAACATTCATTTAAGCACAAAAGAGAGCAATAATTATCAAAATGTTGAAGCTACATGCTTAAAGGCTTCATTACCCCTAAATTGAAGGGATTAGCCTCTCATTTGTGTTATCATATCAACACAAGCAGCATGCAACATGAAACAAAAAGAAGAGGAAAAAGAGTTAAATGAACAAGAAATAAAACTAATATACTTGCATTAAATCCAAACTATACTACTTGCATGAAAGGAAGTAAACAAGAAAAGAAAAGAGCAATGTATTAAAGTTGCATAAAAAATAAATTACATGAAAGAAATGGCTAAGTAGCCATGAAAATAAAAGAGAAGCTTTCTTTTATTTCTAAGCTAAAAACTAGCTAAGAGGAAGGAGAGGGTTACATGAAGATATGGGGTATTTATACAAGTTAGAAACCCTAATTCACTTTTTTGGGGAATGCCCAAAATACCCTCTTTGGAAGTGTGGAGGCCAAGTAATCATTAGCATGTGTTAATCCTCATTTAGATGTGCATGAATCTTTAAACACTATTAGCATGTGCATTAGCCTCTAATTTGTATATTAAGGTTGGTGGGTAGGTGGGGTCTTCCATGATCCATGACTTTGAATTATTTCCATCTTCATTCCTTTGTATCTTTTTTGTGCATGCATATATCTTCATGAAACCACTTGTATTTGAGTTTAAATTCCTACAAAATAATATAGAAATTTCCAATTAAATTTTAGAAAATTAATACATGCATAAAATGACCATTTTCCCCCTGGATGAAGATGAATATGTGACGATTTGAAATAATTTGAATTTTGGTTTAAACAAGTTAAAATACCCATTATGATCATTTATTTAATTTGAATAAATTAAATATCACTACAAGAAAAATACCTTTTTATAGCATTTAAAAAACGCTGTAAAAGGATACGTTGGCGTTTTTATAAACGCTGTATATCAACAAGTTGTAATATGTCAGGGATCTATAATAGCAACCTCAGAATCGCTATAAAAAACATGCTATAAATGACGTTACTTATAGCGTTTCTGAATTGCTATTAAATGGACGATTCATGACATACAAGTACCTTTCTATAGCGTTTTGGTGCTTGCTATAGAACATTTACGCAGAGTTATGGTTTATGATGCTAATATTTATGACATCATTTATTTGCTATTTATAGCAATTGTAAACGCTGTAGATATATCATTACCTGATTATTATAGCAATTATAAATGCTATAGAAATATCATTGCCTGATTATTATAGCAACTATAAATGCTGTAAAAACGCTATAGAATGTTTACTTTAGTCTTTCATAGCATTATTTACTTGCCATGAAAACTGTTTAATCGTTGCAGAATATTTTTATTGCACTAGCATAATGCTATAATATGTATAGCCATGACAATTTTTTTTCCTAGCATTAATATGAAAAGGATGTAATATACGGTATTTCACACAGTATTAACAATTAAGCATAAAAAAAATATATGAATAAAAGCATTTCATGCACAATATTAAGCATATAAATATTAGTAACAATTCATACAATCGTAGCTAACCAAAACAATACATAATAAAAGTAACAATCCATACAACCATAGATAACCAAAACGATACATAGTAAAAGTAAAGATGTAAGAACATCGACACAAAATACATTTGAAGGAGAATGAGTGCGGCAACATATTTTTTCATGCCTTCCACCATACCGTAAACGCAGAGCATCATACACCACCTGTCAAAAAGAACATACGTCTATTAGTCATAAAAACTAGAGTTGTTTAATAGTTACTTATATTACTAAATACGCATTTGACAAATCAACTAACCTTTTAGTAAAGTATTTATGGTGCTTTAATGCGGTCAATTCCTTGAATTTTTTCAAAGTTTATATTCTGTACAATTCCCAAATCAATACATTCAAAAGGTGAATCAAAACCCCAGGATTTTAATATCTGGTTTTGAAACTGAACCTGTTGTGCTAGAGGATAATGTATCATACTTAACTCGTTGTGCCATGACCTTTAGTTTCATAAACTGCAGAAGATCAAAATGTAGTTCATTATCTTGTATTATTTTAAAGCAGAAAGAAAATAAGTGTGCAATTTATTAGCAAATATTGTTCGGAATGACAGTAAAATAAATTGTACCATGCACACACAAAGCAAGTATATATAGTCAGTGAAGTATAACTTTATCTTATGTAAATTTGACCAAGATGTGACACTCGTGTGTTGATATGGATGCCAATCACTATGCAAATTTTTTCAGTGACACTACTATGCTTTCATATCTTGGAACAATGTATATTTCATATCATGTATACTGTAAGCAAGTATAAACAGCAACTGCAAACGTGATCCATGATTTGGGACTTAAAAATAGGCAAGTATAAGCAGCTCACTCACGCATAAAGAAATGGGAAACGACAATTTATATGGATATTCAACACACACACTTAGCTTATATACACACGCTGTCAGAGAAACACACACCAACCCACATGAATTCACACACTAAACAGTTCAAAAGATGGACCACTCTAAGTGGGTTTTGGCCTAATAGATCACCAAATTCTGGTGATATTTCACTTGCCTCAAACATTTCAGTTTCTAACTTTGAAAACTTATGAGAAAATCACACAACACAACTCAAGCAACACAATTAAATACATACATTAGGACATAGATGTGAGTGGGAGATACTTACTGTAAGTTGCGATTCATACTCAACTTCTTCTCTTATTATTCACTTTCGCACTCAGCACTCATGCATTGATACAGTCCACTCCCTAAACCGCCCTGTTTAGGTGGTTATCTATTATACGAATTGTGTAACGACCCGTATTTTTAACACTTTAAAAAATACGAATTAAAATAAAAAATTTGGATAAAATCCGAAGGAAATAAAATTTTGTGTTGTTAAATGTGAATTACAAGTTAAAATGCAAAACTGAATTCTGAAAAAACTTATTTGTAAATTAAATATGGATGTTAACTTGTATTGAATGTAAATAATGAATTGAATTTGAGTGTAAACCAAAAAGGTTATGATTGTAAGCAAAGAATAAATAAAATGGTAGATTTAAAAGTGGAAGTTATGTTATTGAAACTAATATAAATAAATGTAACTTAATATTACAGTTGATTAAAATCAAATAATAACTGAAACTGTAATTTGATAAAGATGTTAACTGGTAATTGAACGCAAGTAAAGATTTAAATTTGAGTGTAACAAGTAATTGAAACAAATTGAATTTGATTGTAAACAACGAAATAAATAAAATGTTACATTTAATATTGAGGTTATAATATTGAAATCAACGTAAATGAATGTAATTTAATATTACTGTGAATTTAAATAAGATGATAGCTGAAGAAAATGAAAGTAAATGAATTATAAACTATTGATAATAGTGTTTAAGTAAATGGTTGATTCAATAATGAAAGTGTAAATCGAAATAAAAGAATTCAATTGGAATTAAATAACTTGAATTTGAATTACAATATAATTGAACGCTGAATCTAATGTAATCTTTTATACTAGATTTATAATGGAAAACTGCATTGTAAAAGATTGTTAATCACTATGGAATTAAAAATGAAATTTGTGAACAATTGAAATTTGATTTAAAAGTTAATAATTTAAAATTGGGAATTTTATATTGTAGTTAAACAGTAGAAATAGCCATTTTTACAACTGTCTCGGATTTCGACGAAACCAGTTTCATCGGATCCGTAAAAGTAAATTACTATAAGGTTTCAATTTTCGTAGCAATCGGACTTGTTGTTTGGCCGTGCGAGCTTGAAACGCGTAGAAATTTAACGTCGAATTTAATTAAAATAATCGACTTCAAAAGCTATCTTCCACATACGATTGAATTAGGCCTTGGGACTAGTTCCATTGCGTTCGGAATATGGGTAAAACCTTATAAACGCCTGGCGGCACGTCTCGATTGGAGTTCGGATGATTTTGGACCTACCTTTATAAATACACGCAAACCCGAGACAGTTTTATCATTATTTCATTTCAGAAATCCTAATTTCAAACCATGGCCGCCACCTATTCCATGGCTGAAATTGCTCGAACTTCTTTCCTCTTTATCTCTCAATCCGTTCAACGAAATCGAAAAATTCCAAAAGCAAAGTTGTAGATCTCGACGAGCTCTTCAAATCCATATGGTTGATTCGTGCTAATTCATCACGGATTGGTCCAGATCTGGCTTTGAATGTCGTGCGTATTTTTTTGGTTTGCGTGCAAACGGTGGCGAATGGGGTGGCGAAACTTGGCGCAGAGGTGGAGCAAGGAGAGGCGCACGCGATGGCATCCCCTGATCAACGTTCGGTCGCTCCTAGTTGCATGCGTATGGAAGAAAGGGACGCGGGTGATGGGTTTTGTGCTCCTGGTGGTTGCGTACGAGAGATGGAAGAAGGGTATACGTTTTTTTATTAATCATTTAAAATTTTAAATTTTCAATCGTTCTAACGTATATAACTTTTGTATACGAGCTCAGATTCATGCGCGGTTTTCTCCATTGCGTTTGTATCGAAATTCCGGACAACATGGAGCTGGTTTGGTTGGATTCCGAGACTGTTCAAATGTGGGCCTTTATTTGGATTTTAAATCGTCGATAAATCAAAGGTGAGTGTTTATACGCTCACAATTGACTAAAATAACTTTTGTTAGTTAAATTTATATTCTGAAGTGATATGAAATTTATTGGCTGTTGTTTGGTAGGTTTAATTATCATCTGTATTGATATATGAATTAATTGATGGAATTTAAATTGACCGTTAAAATAAATTTAAATTTAAATTGGCAGTATATTACTCGATATTGATCATTATAAAATTGTTGTGAATGTTATTGGCTTTATGGTTGATTGGTTGTGATGGATGCTATTGGTCGATATTGGTTGTTTATTTATTTTGATATATCATGCTATCATCATGTATATTGTCTATTGCATATAAAACTGTAAACTGAATCATTTCGAATAAATTAAGGAATAGGTTGAAATGATATACCTATGACATCTATTTGGATTGAAATGATATATCCATCCTTGAAATTAAAATTGAAATAATTATCAACTTGGCCATAGGTTAGAAAATTATATACGGACACCGGGTTGGTTAAATTAAATGATTTTAAAAGTTGTTTTGAAATTATTTAAATGAATTGATTTTAAGAAAAAAAACCAATTTATGGAAATTGAATTATTTTGAATTGAAGCTCGAGATGTTGGAATTTAAACTTGGTAAATGAAATTGTTTAATTATTTGAAGTTTAGATTTTAAGTAAAAATTTTGAAATACGACGTAAATTTTTGAAAGTTGATTTGTTTTAAAAGATTGGACTTTTAATCGAACTTTGAATATTTCTAAGAAAATTTATATGAAATGATATTTCAAGTTTGAGTTTGGAATCGAAATTTTATTTGAAATTGAGATTTAATTAATTTGGAATTGAATTGAAATTAAATTGAGATATAAATGGAATTATCAAATTTAGTTTTGAAATGTGAATATTTAAAGCTTTGAGATATATGGAAATTGAAATGGCTTATTTTGTGGTTCAAATATTTATTTGAAATTGATAATTTGAAATGGTTTATTGAGAAGCTGAATCGAGTTGAAATTGATGATTTGAGATTTGATTAAATTTTAATTTTGGAATTCGAGTTTATGTGAATCGATTTGTGAAATTTGAGGCGAAAATGATTTTTGAAATGAAATCGTATATTTTGAGTAGATATGACGATTTTGAAATTGAATTGAGATATTGAGGCGAAAATGATTTTGAAATGAAATCGTATATTTTGAGTAGATATGACGATTTTGAAATTGAAATGAGATATTGAGGTGAAAATGATTTTGAAATGAAATCGTATATTTTGAGTAGATATGACGATTTTGAAATTGAAATGAGATATTGAGGTGAAAATGATTTTTGAAATGAAATCGTATATTTTGAGTAGATATGACGATTTTGAAATTGAAATGAGATATTGAGGCGAAAATGATTTTTGAAATGAAATCGTATATTTTGAGTAGATATGATGATTTTGAAATTTAAATGAGATATTGAGGCGAAAATGATTTTTGAAATGAAATCGTATATTTTGAGTAGATATGACGATTTTGAAATTGAAATGAGATATTGAGGCGAAAATGATTTTTGAAATGAAATCGTATATTTTGAGTAGATATGACGATTTTGAAATTGAAATGAGATATTGAGGCGAAAATGATTTTGAAATGAAATCGTATATTTTGAGTAGATATGATGATTTTGAAATGGCTTTGATTTTTGAAGCGAATATGATATTTTGATAATAAATTATGAATTGATTTTGAAAATGTAAAGGAGCCATTGGTGTAATAAATACGTAGTTATTAAAGAGACCGGGATCAGATATGGACATACTCTGTCGATACCGAAAACCACTTTAATAACTAGTATACGCGGAGTGTTGATCCAGAACGAAGTGGATGGTTTGGTGAACGCGTTGACTGAAGAAAGAGAACGATATTGGATGACCCCTGACAAGACTAAAACAGGAGCCGCGCCGGGCCATTGATGTTCGCCACCTCTAGCGGACACACTTCTTCGTTACCATGTCTATTGCTTTTGTGATTCGATTTGGGTGCACCCCTCGATTTTGGGAGTGTTGTTTCGCGGTGTTGGGGTAGTAGCTGCTATGCCCAACATCAGTCCGGATCACGCAACTACTAGTATCCTAGTTGGTATTGCCTCATGTACCTTGTCATACTGATTATCCTATTCGCGACCACTACGATTTTGGTTTGTACCTTTAGTATATGGATTGCCCTCTGGTGACTTACGGTTTTGGGGAAACTACGGTCTTGTATATGCTATTGGGAATAAAACTGTGTTAAGGGTGGAATGGGCCATGACTTAACGCTAGTTTGATATTTTACTTTATGATAGACATTATTGTATATAGCGTATTCTATTATATAGTAGATAGTTTAACGGATCCTTAGGAGATGAAATCCCGAACATCTCTTAAGTTAATGCACGCACGTTAAATACTGGATAGGAGGTGTCTAAAACCCGTAAACATCTCCGACGCCGTCACACTCATATTTACTTATTCGATTTAACTTACATGAGATATTTTAGTCCTGACTCGAGTGTTTTGTCTTTTCATTACGCTCGGGTCAGCCTGAGCATTTCAGATAAGGTTGAAGATCTATTCTGGAGAACGAAGACGGAGTTTGGTATTACATCATTTGTATTCTACTACTGTATTATTTTTCCGCTGTATTGTTGTATTATCTCTGATATGTATGTAACTCTGATTTATGATGTATAATAATAATCAAATTTATTTATTTAACAGCTTCATGAACTGTTATTTTATTATTATATCTTGTTCCTTCCGCTACGAGATTCTGAGTTTGTTTCTGTTCTTTCTTTTCTTTTCTTATTTAACCCCAATAACTATCTGTATTTTGGATTGTTTGAGTCGGCATGTGTGTATGTTTTGTCGACTTGAACGGCCGAAAATGCGGGTCGTTACAAATTGCTAGGCAACTGGAATATCTGTCAACTCCTCGCCTCTACAGGTGATTATTTTTCCTATATTAATTACATTTTTTTTCAATTACATAAATAACATTATAGGATATTAAATTATACCTAAATCTAAAGCGATAAAGCATGTAAGTAGTTCCAGTAGGCAACTACTACCTTGTTAACAAAATTCATTGTAAGATCTATATAATAGTCAACTTTGTCATGACAAATCGAAACAAAATAAAGGAAAGCACATATCTATAACGGGTATACAAAGCTAAGAGGTTCTAAGGGTCACCATGTCACTAGTTTAAGGTTTTCTCGACGTAATAGCTTCGAATCTAGTGAGAGTTGAGATAATCTCACTGATCCAACCCAACTCAGAGCATATGTCCATTCTAGAAGGAGATGCAAGCTTCTTTGTTGAGTTTTAGGAGTAGACTTGGAGTTACAGAAGATAGGAGAAGCGATTTTAACGTTCAAAGATAGGAAAACTAAGTTTTTTAGGAAAATTGTGAATACCAATTGTAACACAACAGGAATGTTTTCCCTCTCATACAAAATAGAGAATGGAGAGTACTCAATTCCTATTTTCCTACCCACACATGTCAGCATATTAGTAATGCTCTAATTAATAACAATGCAAAAAAAGACTATTGGTATTGGAATCCAAGTGCAAATGAAACTTTTCTTTCAAATCAGCATGGGAAACCATCAGATTAAAGCATAGTGAGTATGAATAGTGTAAGCATGTGTGGAATAACAACTGTGCCACCAAAGATGTCATTATGTGCTTTGTTAGCCAGGTTAAATAAATTAAATACAGAAGACAAGGTGATGTAGTGGTCACACAATAGACCCGAAGTGTAGTCCATACCTTTATGAAAATGAAGACATAAACCACATTTTCTTTATCTGTCTATACTCAAACAAGTTGTGGCAATCCATCATAAGTAAACTACAGTTAAGTTACGGGACATTTCAAGCAACAACTTGACTGAAATTTTTGATCAGTTATTCACAAATATTACAAGGCTTAAACCACTAAATCACCTAACTAATATTGCTATTACAATTTTAATATGGCATGTATGGTGAGAATGCAACTCCAAAACATAGGAAAAGCACTAAATTGTGGGTAGGCAAAAAAAGTAATGATGTTTTCTAAATGAACACTTAACTCACATCAAATATTGTAACGTTTTTTTATGTGTGTATGATTCTATAGTCATTGAAAATTCCTTAAAAAAGGTTAAGAATTCTTTCGATTTATGCATATATTTTTTCTTTATCAAAGAGTTGAACTGAACATAAATGTGGATGTATAGATATTGTATACATACGCATATGCATTTACTGCTAAATAACACTAAAAAATTGACATAATTGTGGAACATGAGAATCAAACATAAGAAGCAAACAAAAATATGCAAAAAAAACTTGCATAGTAAGAGTTAAGCAATAGACCTGGTTAACCAATAAGTGGAATCATCCCAATGCCTCAAGCATATAAAACTACACGGATGTTGAAAAGTTAATCATAACTATAAACCATTTTCACCTACCTACTGCAAACCTTTTTCAGATGTGAGCTTGGTATATGCTCCTCTTTCCAAAGGGTCCGGGAAGAGAGGTGCTAAATCTTTATCAGTTTAATACTACATTACAAACCAAAAACATGGGTATCATTGATTCCTATGCAACAAAAATAGAGACATTCTCAACCCCATTGTCTACATAATTCCACATCTTCGTCTGTCACAATTCATACAAGTATGTTTGTAATATAAACAACTAAATCATTCAGCCGAGCTGATACGGTTTGAGATATAAGAATATTTCCTTAAAGACTTGATATAAGTCTCATAATTATGTATCTCATATCCCAATCTAATGTGAGATTAAATATTGATCTTAAGCTCACTTCAACTAATATGACATAAATTTAAACTGAAAAATATATGACATTTTAACATGTGCATTTTCATGAAAACCTCTCTAAGTTGTCCTCGTTCGATAGATAACAGTGGATCAATCGCCCAATAATCATTGATGAACACCGACCACTTCATGGTTGATGTATGAAAACCCCAAACGTAACATACTTATACCAATGACTAACACACTAATGTCTCCATATATATGGCTAAGCTTTTGATATAAGGTTTTTCCAAAAGGATAGAGATGACAATTTCTACTAGAACAAAATGTATATTGTGAAGGATTTATGAAACATGCAGGTGATTTGGGTACCTTTTAACTTGAAGATAACTGATATAGTCAACACTTGAAATCTTTATACATTTCACACAGAAAGTAAATTACTCAAACATCTTATGCACAGATAGAGCAATACAAATATCTTCTTGCCAAATTTGTGTCCAGCAACCTATTTAACTGTAATCATACCATGAAATATATATATCTACTCTTATAGCTCACAATTTAACTTTAGTTATAGTATGGAAAATCAAAATAACTGTTAAAATACTATTGTCATCTTCAAAACTTAAAAGGAAAAGAATAATACCAGTGGCTAGAAGTAGGAGTTATCACGTGAGTTTTATCTTAAGCTATCGTCTTTATATTCCTATATAATTAATGGGACAGAGAAATGAAGATATATGCTATTCAAAACTGCCAAAACATCAAAAATACTGAAAATAATGAAAAAAAAACATCAGTTTAATACTACATTACAAACCCAAAACATAGGTATCATTGATTCCTATGCAACAAAAAATAGAAACATTTTACCAGTGGCTGCCAGAGATCTGATAATAAGCAATGATTGAAATCGAACTAAAAACTAGGGCAAAAAAATGCTCGCCAAATTTTCTGTTCTCCGCCGATGCAGGGCAACCGCAGGTAGGGAAATCAAAGTGGAAAGGGAATCCATCAAAGTGGAAATGCAATGATTATTGAGTTGATTATCTTGTAGTGAGTTTTTAGTCTTCACTGCATGTTAAAAAAAATGATTCAATTTTTTAAGGCACTTAAAATTTCATTGAAGATGATATGTCGATGATTCCATTGAAGTGATCTTGTTTCATGTACTTAACTTCTAGTACATACAAAAAATTAAACCGATGTGATAACATAATTGCATGAGCAATACATAATTTTTTTATCTTACGGAAAGGAAATTCTGCAACTATAATATAGAAGACGTGTAGAACGAGAAGGCAGTGATAACTTTTAAGACTTCTAGCATATGTAGTTGTGGAATAAAATTAACTACTCATGAATCCCTTTATACCTATTTTCTGAAAATGCAACACTAGCATTCAAAACAAAATTATCAACAAAACATCGTATAAATGTAAAACATATGATGACTAGATAATCATATACCTTCATTTCATTAAAATTATTGGGTAAAATAAAGAGTGACAATACAATGTATGAACTTAGCGGCAAATCAAATAACCTGTTTTAGCATGCAATCTAGCCAAAACTTGAAGTTACATCTCATGACATGTGATTGTACATGAAATCCGATGAAAGGGAAACCTATATGCATTAAAATTATTATTTGCTGTCCAAAACATTCGATTGGGTTAATGTTTGAACAAAATGTTCTTAGAACAAAATGTTTCAAAAAGATGTATCAAAATTTGGATACATCTCCCTTTAAATTCCTTTATGCGTATTAAATGGCAAATATTTGAATTACTTACATCTATAAATCCTTCTTCTTCCTCACCAGAGTGTTCTTTCCCTTTTTGTGGAATGGAATCAATCATAGTAGACTTCTTCTTGTTGACAACACTTAGTATAAAACTAGTTCGAAACATTTAGCTTACGCTGTTCTTGCACTTTGCCCCAGCCCTGCATCTGTGCCCGAGTTCTACCCGACCACTCCATTAGCACTGCGGAAAGCAACTTCTGATGCTTTCAACTGGTTTGATATACTTCCTGATTCAACTAACAATTTAGCAACTTCTCGCCTACTCAGTTATGGTTTCTCCATCCCCAGTCTGGTTTAAGCAGACGTCCCTATTCCAGTCCAGCTACTTCAAGTCTTCATCTTGCACATCAACTCTTCACTCTACACAACATACAACAGCAACAAATGCAGTACTAATGTATCTGTTTCAATATGGCATACCTCAATCTCATCGGCTCTGTTTGAAGGATGCTCATTTACATCGGTTCCGACTCATTTTAGCCAGCAGACTCCATATGGACTGGACAACCAAAACCAGAGAAATCAATTCCAAAAATCAATTCCAAAAATCATAAGCTGTTCAAAGATGGCATACCTCATCGATTCAATTCCAGTTCAAGCTTTTACCGATGAAGAACCATGTCACTTATGTATCTGACTAGCCAACTCAGTTCTAATTCAAATATCATCTGACAGAGCATTAATAAAAGCTCAGAAATCCATTAACATGAAATAAGCAACATTAACCTATTATCATGAAACTAACTATCAATTTTGCTTACAAGAATCAAATTGAATTGATAAAATCGAGAAAAATAAATAGCGAAGAATATTTTACCTGCAATAACTTCTTCGATGCTGAAGATAATATGGATGGGAGATTCGGAGTTACAAATTATCGATTAGATTGGATTGACATAGAAATTGGTTCTAGAAAGTGGAATTTAGGGTATTTTTGGAATTGAAATGTTTTTGGTGATAACCAAAAAGAACGGGAAATGAAATATGAGAGGGAAATGAAAAATCATATCATTCTTTTCTGCTTTATGTTTAAGATACATGGGATAGCGTGTATGACGAGTCATCTTCAACTCCAGGTGACTAGAAATGAACCAAAGACAGCAACCTGTATTTAAACGCTCTCCTCAATCGCCATTAATATACAATTTTCTTGTAGTGAGTGTCACTATTAACCTATGAGTTTTCATGGGCTATATAATAACATGTTCCAAGCTTACGGACTATCTGTCCGGTTTCATAGTTTTCATGGGATCACTAAGAACCTATTGGTATCTACAAACAATTTTCTCCAATCATAGTTTTCACTGGCTTACTATGAACCTATTGGATTCTCTAATAACATCCCTCATGTCATAGTTTTCATGGGCTGACTATGAACCTATTGATCTCTTTCAATAACTTATTCCGGACATAGTTTTCATGGGATCACTTAGAACCTGTCTAAACCAATAATCCTTTGATCAGTCTTTGGGCATCCTATATTCTGGTCTATCTGACCTCTTGGATATAATTCTACTCATAACCAAAAATGCAGTTATGGGTTGATTATGCAGTTAATATGTTTACAAAAGCATACATGATAACCGATTAAAACATAACAATAAACATCTATGATTTAATTCCTTGTAATAATTTTCCTAATAAAACACGGTTAATATCCTTAACCCACTATCTTTAGCAAGGAAAGCTTCTTCAAAAATTCCAAAGTTAAATGCCATTTCAAAACTCTTTCATATTGCCATGGGTTTACCAAAAAAATGAGATTTGATTTCTTGTTTGAAAACTAAGGCTTTCGACTAGATCCTTCGGATCATTGTGACGTCATGAGTTACCCTCTGTCACTATCCCTTTCCAAAGCATTACTTAAAATCTTAGGCCCTTCTTTTTCAAAACCATTAAAAACATACCTTTTGAGGGCATTGAAACCTTGCTTTCGAAACACTTAAAGATATTCCATTCGAAAGCATTGAAACCTTCCTTTTGAAACACTTAAAACTTATCTTTCGAAGGCATTTATTTCAAGTAGAATTTATGGAAGCATCACTTCGAAACCATTTGAAAGTATCTCTTTCGAAATCATTGGGTTTAATATTAAATATAACTGTTGGGTTAAAGCAAAAGTAACCCTTTAGAAAACATTGACTTCAAGTAAAACAGTTGGGGAAAAGGATGACTTCGAAACCATTGCCTTTGAAACCATTGATAAAAGCGGCTAAAACAACCCTTTCTAAAGCATTGAGGAAGCAGCTTTAAAATTTTAAAAAGGACAAAAGCTTCCCTTTCGAATACTATAAAGAAATATGGCTTCTAAATGATTCGAAAGGTATAGATGCGATAGCTAGGTATCGAATAGGTTCAAAATGCGGCAACTCTTTCAAAAGCTTCTTTAAAAACAAAGTAAGTTGCAACTCTTTCGGAAGCTCCTTTCTAAAAACAAAGGTAAGCAACAACTTGTTCGAAAGCCTCTTTTTAAACAAAGGTAAATTGATTGATTCGAAAGCTTATAAGAATAACTTCAACCCCTTCGAAAGCATGCTTTCGACAGAGTCCCATCCGCCTTTCTCCAATACACTACATATCAATAGCTAGATACTATGTGCATTTGTTTCGAATGGGTGTAAAAGGTCATTAGCGGAGGTATGGTGATGGAAGATAGCAAATGGAAGTGGCGAAGTTGTAATTCAAAACAAAACTAATTTTTTGGCCTTTCAAAGTATTTCCTTTTTTCGTAATTTTCCTAATTTGTCAAAATATGATTGGTTTTTAATTCTTTATCAAAATTCTTTTCTAAAAGGCTACCGAATCCATCACTTAACAAATGAAATTATTTTAACAAATAAGCCCTTCCCCTTAACAAAACATTTAAAACATTTAAGCCCTCTAACTTAATTAATTTAATAACCATAGAAAAATCTTTAGGAAAAATCCCTAAAAATCATAATTATATCTCTTTTAATATGTTTTCTAACATATATAAATTTATGACCCAAAAACATTACTTAATTGCCTTCAATAATTTAAACCCAAAATTATATATTTCTTCCATTCAAAATTCATAATAAATTATCCATAGCTTAGAATATTTTGAAACTTTAAACCCATCTCCAAAATAATGTTTTACATAACATATTCAAACATCTTGGCATTCGAAATTCAATTTACACGATTTTAACCTTAAAATTGAATTATAACATCCCACAAAAATCCTTGTTTAAATTATAATATGGCATATAAATCAAAGCATATTGTTATCCCGCCTTTTGGCAAGGCCGTAATACCAAAGAATTGACTAGTAACTAGTAAACGGTCCGTCCCAGAGATCAGTTATACATGGGCTCACCACGGATATCGATGAATTTTGTTCGAGTCCGGATCGAGCCAAAATTGGTAGGACATGGCAAGCTAAGCCAAGAGAACCAATGTTTCAAATCTCAAGTCAATCCGGGTTCATATGCTCAAGTTATGAACGATGCATGGTTGGATGGAGATCAACTACCAATCGACTCACTCCTTCGACTCGTTTCCCAACGTTCAGTTTGAAGCCAACTTCGACTAGCTACACAGTGCCCAGGAGTGACGTCTTCGACTCACTTCGCTTAGAGGCCAATCTCGAGTCGATCAGGTTCGACTCGCTCCACATCCTTCAGAGCTGCTCTTTTCGTCTCGCTCTGTTTTAAAGCCATCAAGAGTGCACACTTCGACTCGCTCCACTCAGACAACTGGTTCGACTCCATCAACTTCGACTCCACTACTCGAACCTCCCAGAACGTCCCATTTCGACTCGCTCGACCAGTTCTGGCTTCGACTCGCTCGACCAAGTACTCACTTCGACTCGCTCGAAGCAACATCCAGGACAGAGTAAGAATCAAGTGCCACGTCATTGAGTCGAACGGAAGCGAGTCGAAATGGAAGCGAGTCGAAGGAAACAGCCCACCGAAAACTCTATTTTGTATCGATCATATCTCCCAATCTACAAGTCCAAATGCTATGAAATTTTCATAGAAGACTACGTGCATGCTAGGGAGTGTCCACGCCAAATTTCGACTCCATTGGATGAGGTCTTGAGCGAGTCGAAATCAGCTCGTGTCAATCACAGATCGGACCGAAACTTCGTGGGCTTGGGCGTACGGGCCTGGTCACGTGCCAGAGAGGGTCTCCCGAGATCTGAGCGAAATATCAGCCTCCTACACCTATAAATAGACCCCCAAAGCCAACAAAAAAGGGGTTCTTCTTCCTCCTTGAGATCTCGAACGCCCGGACTCCGCCAGATCCAGATCTGAACGCTGTCGCTGCTACTATCAACAAGATTCACTGCTGCAAATAATAGCCAACTCTTGTAATTCATTGCATTCACTTGTAAACATCAAAGGAAGATCAATAAAGCAAACTACTTCATAGTGGACGTGGGCTATACGCCGAACCACTCTAAATCCTTGTGTCTCCTTGCACTTTAATTATTCTTATTTCTGAAATTTGGAGTTTTTGTTTGATAAATCCTCTTTTTACATTTATTTTCTTCACTTTATCTCTTCAAAGACTTCCGAAGAGTGTTGTGCCCAATTTTGGTACAAACACTTTGGTGCTTTCACTGAGAGAACCCAATTTTTCTCCCACTCTTTGGATCTCCTATCTATATTGGATTGCATAAATCTAAGAAGATCCAGATCTAGGATTTCGAAGCCCTTTCATTCTACTTAGATTTGTAATCAGGTCTAGGAAAGGACTTCATCAATTCATTATGATGAGCACACGTACCACCTCTGCAGCCGTTGATCAAGGAGCACGGGACCGACAAAACCCCGTGCAATCACCTCCATCCAACCTAAATGCTGCAGGACCCTCAGATCCGTCAGGTCCAATCACTAGACAAGAATTCCAGACATTGCTTCAGGAGTTGACCCAAAGTCGACAGCAGCTAGCGGAGCAACTACGCGCCAACGTGGAGTTGACTAACCTAAATCGCCAAAGGCGAAGGAGATCTAGAAGAGACCAAGGTTCCCATTCCTCCATAGAGAGCTCAGCCTCCTCCGATGGCCAAACTAGATCCACACGTCCACGGTTGGGTGGAAGCTACACCCAGGCCATGGGACAACAACCTGCTTCGAACCTTGGGCAACCGAGAGCTGGACCATCCGTTAGCCTCCGCACAGAACCTTCAACTCGGGGAGGAGCTGTTCCTTATCATGTTACCGGCAACATTGCTACTACCACCACTGCTGAGTGAGGAGGTGACGCTAGGAACCAAGCTGATCCTCAACATAACCGACGGGAGCAGACTCCTGAACCTTATGTCCCAGAGGATGTCGAACCAAGGAGGCGAGGCACGAACCGTCGACCGCGTCCGGTCCAGACTCGCGCTATGGAACCGGACCACACCTTGGCACAACATGCTCCAAGTGTCCAAACGACAGATATACCAGCGATGATTCGCCAAATGATCCGTTAAAGTCAGGGTTTATCTAATGACGACTGGGGAATCTCCTGAAGTCATACCTCTTTCACCGATGATGTTTTATATGTTGAACCACCTCGGCACTTCAGGATGCCAACTTTGCCGGTTAATGAAGGGAGTTCTGACCCCAATCAACCCGTCCTAAAATACGAATGGCTAATGAATGCTGCTAGAGCGGATGACGCAGTAAAGTGCCGTAGTTTCCCCATTTCCCTGGGAGGCATCGCTACCATGTGGTTCACTCGTTTGCCACCACGATCCATCTCCAACTTTGACCAGATGGCCACTAAATTTGTCGAAAAATTCTGTATGCATGTGGCGAGGCCAAAGGACGTTAACACCCTGTCTAGTGTTACGCAAGCTCCCGGAGAAATGCTTAGACGTTACTTGGAGCGATTCCATGCTGCGTGTGCGGAAATAAGCAATCCCAACAATAACTCTATCCTGATGGCTCTGACTAAGGGGATTGATGCTGATTCCGAGTTCGGAAGTTGGTTGGCTGGGAAACCACCTGCGTCATTGGACCGTTTCTATTCCAAGGCAGCCCAATTCCTGAGAAGGGAGGATGCGAGACAGTCTAGGAAATAGAATGACACAAGACCTAACATCGAAGGCATCCAGAGTAACGTCGCTGTTAAACACACCGGAGATAGTTCTGGAAAAGTTTAGTTGAACGTCCAAAATAAGCAGAATCAACAGAGGGACAATAGGAATCAGAACAAAAAATGCTATCAGGATCGTGGACCACGGCGTAGAGCTTCCATGTACGAAAACTACACTCCATTGAACACGTCGTTGGAAAATGTGTACTTACAGATCTGCAATACCATGCAGTATAAGAAGCCTGCCCCGAAACCACCAACCGAAAGACAAATTCAAACAGGAAAGTTCTGTAGATTCCATGAAAGTTATGGCCATAATACCAATGAGTGTCATCACCTACAAGACCTCATTGAAAAGCTGATACATGAGCAGAAGCTGGATCAGTATGTACGGGCGCCGCAATCCGGTAGTGCGGGCCCATCAAATCAGAACCGTGCGCCGAATCAGGAAAGATAGGAAGAACCCGCTCGTGCGGACGGGAGGTTGGTCATTAACATAATAAGCGGCGGTCCTCACCCGGTAGATCGAAGCTGGAAGGAAATGGAGTCGTATGCCAGTTCTATCAGGCATGCGGACTTCGAGTGTTGCAGTAGTTTTGATGAGGGGCCTCCGGCCAAGCAACAAAAAACGATGATGGATGACATCGTGTCCAGAAGCAGAGACGCAGATAAAATCGAGGCTCCCACTATCGACCCACTGGTCATCTCTGCACAAGTAGGTCCCGCTTGGATAAAGAGGATCTTAGTTGACAGTGGAAGCTCTGTGAATATTTTATTCAAACGAGCTTATGATCAAATGAAGATGGAAGCCGTAGACTTGAAGCCTTGTCAGTCTCGAGTCCATGGTTTCAACGGAAGTGCCACAATTCCCACTGCGATGGTGAAACTGCCTGTGGAGTTGGGAGTAGGAGAACGTCAGAGAGTACGAATGTTGCAATTCATCGTTCTGGAAATAGACTCCCCTTACAATGCTTTCTTGGGCCGACCGGCCCTCGCTGAATTCAGAATAGCCATTGCCCCATGGTGTTTGACCTTGAAATTTCCCACTGATCATGGAATAGGAATCGTTCATGGAGATCAGGCCACTGCTAGAGCCTGCTATGTTGCTGAGCTAAGGGTAGCACAGCGGAAGGAGAAGGGAAAGGACGTAGAGGAGTCTCTCTGCGTCTGTTTCGCCGACAATTGACAATTAACGCCCGGGCCCAGGCCCGGGCACCCCAGCCAATTCCTTAGGGATCTTGACCTGAGAGAAACTGAAGACGAAGGAGAATCTAAAGAAAGTCAAGCATCCCCAGCTGAACTGACAATTGATGTCCCAATTGACAATAACGATGATTCAAAAATAATAAAGATTGGATCTCAGCTAAGCCAGCAAACTCAAGAGGAATTGGTTGAATTTTTGCGGGCAAATCTTGACGTTTTTGCCTAGACACATTCTGATATGTGTGGGATCTCGCCGGACATCGCGAGCCACACTCTGAACATTGACCCGCGGCATGTCCCGGTCAAACAAAAAAGGCGCGGTATGGATCCAGAGAGATCTGCCGCCCTTAAAGAGGAAGTAGAAAAGCTTGAAACGAACGGATTCATTCGAGATTCGCTATACCTCGAATGGGTGTCAAATCCCGTACTCGTCCGAAAGTCAAATGGGAAGTGGAGAACATGTGTCGACTATTCCGATCTGAATAAAGCATGCCCCAAAGACAGTTTCTCGCTCCCTAGGATTGATCAGCTAGTGGATTCGACGGCTGGACATGAACTCTTATCCTTCATGGACGCGTATTCAGGCTACAATCAGATACCAATCCATTTACCCGACCAAGAACACACCAGCTTCGTGACCAATCTGAGACTTTACTATTACAAGGTTATGCCGTTCGGACTCAAGAACGCCGGAGCCACTTACCAACGGTTGGTCAATCGGATGTTCGCTAATCAAATCGGGAAGTAAATGGAAGTATATGTGGACGACATGCTCGTGAAGTCACGACTCTCCACCGACCATGTAAAAGACCTAGAGACTATGTTCAACATACTTCGGGAATACAAGATGAAGCTCAACCCACTGAAATGTCACTTTGGAGTTGCATCCGGAAAGTTCCTTGGGTTCATCGTTAATGCCCGGGGAATCGAAGCCAATCCCGAGAAGATTTAGGCAATCAGAAACCTTGAAACTCCCAAAACTATAAAGCAAGTCCAGAGTCTCAATGGGAAAGTAGCAGCATTGAGCAGGTTCATTTCAAAGTCCACTGACAAATGCATTCCCTTCTTCGATCTGATTCGAAAAGGGAAACGAAACTTTGAATGGACCACAGAGTGCGAGGGCACTTTCCAAATACTAGTCCAACATCTGTCTACAACACCGATACTGTCAAAGCCTATTGATTATGAGAAGCTGTTCATATATCTGGCGATATCAGAAAATGCTATCAGCGCTGCGCTAATCCGAGAGGAAGACAAGATACAGAGGCTCGTATACTATGTCAGCAAACGATTGACTGGGGCTGAGAGAAATTATCCGAAGCTGGAAAAGTTGGCTTACTGCCTTGTCATTGCATCAAGAAAACTCCGCCCATACTTCCAGGCACATTCCATTATTGTTTACACCGACCAGCCGTTACGACAGGTCCTCTCGCGGCCTGAGACGTCTGGAAGGTTACTCAAGTGGAACATCGAACTGAGCCAGTTTGACCTTACTTACGCTCCGAGACAGACCATACAAGGACAAGTCCTAGCCGATTTCATAGCTGAATTTACCATCCCAGAGGACTTGCCCGAAGCCAGTGAATCCCCCGAGTACGTCTGGAAACTTTTTACTGACGGAGCATCAAACGACCAGTGTTCAGGCACCGGTATTGTGCTTGAAACTCTCGAAGGTCGATCCATATGTTATGCCTTAAAGTTCGATTTCCATGCGACTAATAATGAAGCCGAATATGAAGCCCTCCTAGCCGGCTTGAAACTTGCTAGAGATTTGAGGATTATCGCAGTGGAAATTTATTGTGATTCACAATTGGTTGTGTGCCAAGTACGAGGAGAGTATCAAGCAAGGGATCGAAGGTTGGCTGCTTATTTAGCGCGAGTTAAGGAAGTACTAGACCATTTCGATTACTACGCCATATTCAGTATACCTCGAGAATGCAACCAAAAGGCCGATTCGTTGGCGAAGTTAGCCAGCATAGGCAAAGCTCAACAAATGGGACTCGTACCCATGGAAACGCTATCTTCCCCAAGTATCGACCGAGCAGAAATAAACCGGGTATGCGAATCCGTCCCCGAAAGGGATTCCTGGATGAATCCACTCAGAAATTACATTGAGCACGGAACCCTGCCGGAGCGCAGGAGTGAAAAAAGACAAGTCCTTCGAAAGGCGTCAAGGTTTACCATCTAGAATGGACTCATGTACAGAAGGGGGTACTCAGTCCCCCTACTCCGATGTATCGCTCACGATGAGATCAAACAAGTGCTACGTGATGTACATGAAGGAGAATGTGGCGATCACACCGGGGGGCAGACACTTGCCAAGAAAATACTTCGCTACGGATATTACTGGCCTACCGTGAATCGTGATGCGTTGGAATATGCGAAGAAATGTGATAGGTGCCAGAAATATGCCCGAATTCCTAGAGCTCCTCCTACTGAGATAATGCAAATGGTCAGCCCATGGCCGTTCGCAATGTGGGGCATCGACATCATCCGTGCTCTACCTCTGGCAAAAGGTGGAGTGAAGTACGCCATTGTCGTAGTTGATTACTTTACAAAGTGGGTGAAGCCGAAGCTCTCGCTACCATTACAACGAAGAAAGTAATCAACTTTGTGGTTCGTAACATCATCTGTCGATTCGGTCTCCCACATACCATAATTACAGACAACGGAACCCAATTCGATAGCATTGAATTCAAAGATTTCTGCAAACGATTTCACATCCAAAAGAAATTCTCCGCAGTTGCACACCCTCAAGCAAACAGACAGGTCGAAGCAGTTAATAAGGTTATAAAATCAATCCTGAAGAAACGACTGGAAAAGGTCGGAGGCAAATGGGTCGATGAACTTCCTATGGCTCTATGGGCTTACCGAACTACCCACAAGACCGCAACCGGCCACACTCCGTTCTCTCTTTCCTACGGTTCAGAGGCCGTTATTCCGGTCGAGCTAGAAGTACCTTCTCATCGTGTGACATACTATGATCCAAAAACGAATGTTATATTACTTGCTGAATCTCTCGATCTACTAGATGAGAAGTGTGAGGAAGCTAACTTGAGGGCAGCTGCGCATCGAAGTCAAGTCGCCCGATTGTACAACGCCAAGGTCCATCCGCGAACCTTCGAGTTAGGCGATCTCGTCTTAAAAAGAGTCTATCCGGTTCCTTCACATATGAAACCAACATAGGAAGGACCGTATGTTATTGAACGAAGGCTCGGAGATGGCACATTCAAGTTATCAACCATCGACGGTCTTACCATGCCGAGAGCTTGGAACAGTGAGAGCCTCCGCCGCTATTACACCTGACAGGCTATCTTTATCCATTTAATCTACTTTCTTTTTCTGCAATTTGTTTATGCATTTTGAAGTTAGAACTTGTAATAAGGCAACTGACTTTGCCACACTTTCTTATTTCAGCAATAAAATGCAACCTCTTCGAGCCAGAGCTGTGATTTACTTGAAATACTTCATATGACCATCACTATGCACGGAGAGCTAAGTATCATCATACGGTGGGATTTATTCAAATAGAGAGTGGCTGCGGTGCAACCAACCACTCCCTAAGTGAAACCCGAGCTCGGGGGCAAGCCATCACATCAAAGTCAAAAAAGGGATTGGTACACGATAATCCTTCCTCAACTCGAACTCCCAGAGCGCGAGTCGGAGTATAAACGTCCAACTCCATATTCCCGAAGTGCGAAGTGGAGTATAAAAATCCAACTCCGAATTCCCAAAGCACGAACCGGAGTATAAACATTCAACTCCATATTCCCGGAGTGCGAAGTGGAGTATAAACATCCAACTCTGAATTCGCAAAGCGCGAACCGGAGTATAAACATTCAACTCCATATTCCCGGAGTGCGAAGTGGAGTATAAACATCCAACTCCGAATTCCCAAAGCGCAAACCGAAGTATAAACATTCAACTCCATATTCTCGGAGTGCGAAGTGGAGTATAAACATCCAACTCCGAATTCCCAAAGCACGAACCGGAGTATAAACATTCAACTCCATATTCCCGGAGTGCGAAGTGGAGTATAAACATCCAACTCCGAATTCCCAAAGCGCGAACCGGAGTATAAACATTCAACACCATATTCCTGGAGTGCGAAGTGGAGTATAAACATCCAACTCCGAATTCCCAAAGCGCGAACCGGAGTATAATAATTCAGCTCCATATTCCCGGAGTGCGAAGTGGAGTATAAACATCCAACTCCGAACTCCCAGAGCGCGAGTCAGAGTATAAACATCAGTCCCGAATTTCCCGAGAGCAAGTCGAAGCATATATGTCAACTTCGGATTCCCCGAATGCAGGACGAAGCCTGAACACCAACTTCAAAGTTCCCACAGCATGGATCGAAGTATAAGTGTCGACTCCAAACTCTCGGAGCGCGAGTCGGAGTACAAAAACCAATCCCAAGTCCCCAGGCAGCGGGCGTGTGATCGAAACTCAAGTCGGCATAACCATTCGCCGATAAACAAATGAGGATCCCTGGAATGCGGAAATGATTATCGGCAATCAAACAAGTATGGATGTGTTACTCAATCTCCACTTGACTCAGACGTCCGTTCGGTGGCACAAGGTTCAGCATGGTATAAATAAGAAGCGATCGTCGAGTGACAGTCTACTGCTCATCCCCAAGACTGGGGGGGCAGAACTTAAGCATCAACCATTGATTGAAGCGATGCGACGTCAGAATTCAACTCGCTTCTCAGTCACAAGCCATGACCACAATACCCAAACTTGGCAAGCAGGAACAAACTTCATTCGGAAACTGAAACTTCACAAGTGAAGTCCAAACACTGAAACACTTAGTCAAATACACATTGACAAAAAAGGAAGTCAAAGAGAAAAAATTTCATTTCTATTGATTATAGAAGACGTTCGTGTACAAGTTTCCAAAAAATTCATACTAGCAGGGGCCGAACCCGCATCTATACACGGCTAACAAAATGCAAAAAGAAATCAAATTACGTCAGGCAATCATGCTTAGTCTCTCTTCTTCCTTGGCTTCCTCTTCAGTGTGGACCCGCTTGAGCCGTCGCCAATCTTCCTCTTCAAGCCTGTGCCTTTCGGCGGTTGGTGTTCTGGCAATGGCATTATGTCGACGTCTTCCTCCGAACTCGTGTGAATGAGAATGCTTCATACGGGCAGAGTCGGAGGGACGGAATCAATTACAGACGGTGGAATGGGCAGGCTGGTGAGAAAGACAGAACCACCAGGAGACATCATTCTAAGCGGGGCAGGTCCCGATGCTGGCATCACACTTCCAAAGCTGCCGTCATAACCAGCTGCTGCCAGTTCAACGTCGATCTGGGCAAATATCTCCTCTTTGGTAACAGCTC
Organism: Allium fistulosum; assembly: GCA_030737815.1. Taxonomy (NCBI): domain Eukaryota; kingdom Viridiplantae; phylum Streptophyta; class Magnoliopsida; order Asparagales; family Amaryllidaceae; genus Allium; species Allium fistulosum. The sequence goes on from CM060907.1 coordinate 847,483,110, forward strand.
GAGCCCCACTGGGGGCATCAGCAGTCGGCATTGAAGAGCTTGCAGCAGGATCGGTTCCACTCACGATAGATGGCAAATCAGCGGGGGGATCACCATGACAATGAAAGAGTTCATCCATCAAGTGCTCGTCGAACGCCAATGTATTCCCCTGCATATCACCAATCGGGGCAGCTGCGCTCACAGTGGTTGCTTCGGTCACGATAGCCTCCTGCATCTGATATAATCCTTGAGTAGCAGGAGGCATGTGCGGCGCAACGTCAGCCATTGGAAAAGAAATGAAAAAATTGTTAGAACTTAAACTCGATCGAAGACTTCGACTCATGAAAGACATATAGAATGTTCGGAGTACCTTCCTCAGTTTGGCTTGTAAGCGACGGGGCGGCTTCAGTCGCTGGCACTACAGTCGGAGACATCCGCGGCTGATCCGGATTATAGGCAGGAACAGCTTGAGGGTCAGCCGCAGGCAGAGGTTCAGGCTGGGTTAACACCGGAATGTCAAGATTTGCATCATGATGTCCAACCCCGGAGCCTTCTCCTACTTCCAGGTGCTGAGTGCCGAGCCTCTCCTTCTCATAAGAAATCATTGAATCGTGGAGAGTCTTCTTCTCATCATAAGTTAACAAGCGATTCTCAAGCTCGAATTCATCCACAGATTCACCCGGGTGCGCCTCTTTCTCCTCCTCGACCAATCGGCCCCAAGCACTGCGGAGATGCACCGAATAGTCATCGAGCCAGGCTAAGCCCCTATGCCTCAGCACATTAGCATTGTAGACAACAAGGAGGTCCTCGATGTCGGCCTCTAGTATGGACTCGACCAATTTCACCCTTTCCTCGACCTCAGTCTCCGCTTTCTGGACTTTGGCCACCGCCGCATCTCGTTCTCCCCTGAGCAGAACAGCCTGATCGCACGCCTCCTGGGCTGCGGTGTTCGTGTCATCTTTTTCTTTGACCAAGCCAGAAAATTTGGCTTTTAGTTCATTAAGCTCCTTGACCGCCGCGTCCCGCTCGGCAATGACTTTGGTATTCCGGTGGCCCATTTCCTCAACCAGGGCAACGTGTGCCTGACTCAACCTCTCCATTTCTGCCTTCGCTTCGTCAGCCTTCTTAATGGCCTCAATCTCAGATTTCCGAGAAGACTCGAACTCAGCAGAAAGTACTTGGATAATGCGATCCCTTTTTGCAAGCTCAGTCTCCATCTTCTCGATCTCTTTTGCCCGCTCGAAGGCCAATTTAGAAGATTTTTCGGCAGCCTTCGCCCACTCTCGATATTGGGTATAGATGTCGTGGACAAAGTCATGCATCGTGCCTTCTACCAACGATGGAATTCTCTTCAAGTGAGGAGGGAAAACATAACCGTCGAAGCAAATATTAGGAAAATCCTTCTTCATTTGGGCCAACTTAAGGGCCCCTTCTCCAGTAGGATCAACAGGGACATGCTCTGTAACCATGGAAGATGTAGTCTCGACTCTCTGGAGATGAGTCTCGGATCTGGAAGTGTGAGAAGAAGGCCTGTGACGAGGAGGCTCCGGTGGATGTGAAGTTTGATCTGGAGGAGGAGATGGAAGCCTAGGAGGAGGAGAGCGTGACCTAGACCGGCGCCGGTATTCTCTATCCCTATCGCGCCCATGCCTATCCTGACTAGAATGCTCGCGATCCCTATCAGAATCCCTCCTGCGGGAATCATAGTAACCAGAAGCCTTTCGGGTTGAACGAAGACTGTTCAGCATTGACCCTCTTCCAGACATAGTACCTGAAAATGAGAAGCGAAGAAAGAGTTAGCAACTTCCTGAGTTGGACGAAGTACAGTTGTGGATCATGTAGTGTATTGGAGTGTATGCATGTGCAATCCCCTGACCAACCAGAAATGTCAGCCGCACTCATAGCAAGCAACCCGCTCGGTTCACAAGCACTGTCGAGCCCTTCCATCCCGGCATCGTGAGGAGACGACACGAAATCCGGGATCGGAATATCATCAAGCCCAGAAAAAGGACTCTCCACTTGCGGGGGAGGAGCCTCTGAAATTCTAATCCCATGGGAAGGTAAAGACACGACCACGGATTTAAATCTCTTCGATTTAGGGCATTTGTAAGCAGCGGCCTTGCCTTTTCTTTTTCCTCCGGAATCCTGAACATCGGAAGGAGGCACGGCCATGAGCTCAGTATCGGTGGCAGTTCTTTCTGGATCAACTTCTTCGGTGATCACAACTGTGGGCGCTTTGCGTTTCACACGTTTCTTTGGGGCCACCCTATGTGTCACATCCAGGTGTATGCTCTGTCTTCGTTCTATTAGCCCGACGGCCCTCAAATTCCTGTCGGTCAGGACTATGTCTATGTGCCTCTCTTCGCCCGAAAACGCTTGAAGAATTCAAACAAGCTCTCTGAAGTATGCGCCATCGGGGCAAGAGATTGCGGCTATAAGAAAAGAAAAGTATGTCAGTTTTTGGAAGTTGATCACTAACATCTCGGTAGTTCAAGAGAGGATGGCGATACTTACGTCTATCTACCAACGCCTAGCAAACCCAGTAGGGGACCGAATGTAGAACCATTCAGACTTGTAATAACTTAGCCTCCCCCAGGAACCCAGCACAATATGGCAGCTTCTGACTGCCTCCAGGAAGGTGAAGGAAGGGCTATCTCCGCAGTTCTTAACATTGAATAAATATCTAATCTCGATCGGCTTCGGCGGTCGAAAGAGGATCTCCATAAACAGGATGAAGGTGCTGTTTAGCAAGGCATACCCGTTAGGGTGTAGCTCAGACGGGGCTATACCAAGAAACGATAACATCTCCCTTATATAGTCGTTAAAGGGAGGAAGCGTCCCCACCGTGCAGGCATGACGGTTAAAAGCAGTAAACCCCTCTGGGGGATTGTGTGGCCTGTCGGTTGGTTCGGGAAGTATCACGTCGTCAAGAGACAAACCGTGCCTTAAGCAGATCCGACCTAGCATGTCTTCAGAAATACCCGAAGGCACGGAGTCTGATGGGTTAAGGATGAACCGAGCCCCATGACATTCATCCGGCGCTATTTCAATAACTTCGGCTTCTATAACCGGTATCTCTTTGGTTGGAGGAATAGAACTTTGATTTTCCGGCTGCTGGGAACTTGAAGGATCCATAACCAGCTAGCTTATAAAAAATCATTGTTAAACTGAAAAATAACACTCATACATCCCCCAGTGTAAAGTGTGTGAGCGTGTTGTGCAGTGCAGTACTGTATATTGTTTGGAAAGACCAACCGGATTAAGGGAAACGTGTAAACGACGAGACTTCGGAATTCAGTCGAAAGGACCGTCATCGCTGACCGTCACAACCATACCATCCAGTTGATTAATCATCATTTCAAGTTAAAGTTTGATGTCAATGTGATATATAGTTCCGTCGACGAGCTTCGATAGGAAATCAGATATGCGGTGAAGCGGTTAAGTCCAGTAATACAATTTTGAAGCACGTCGGAATCAACTATTCTAATGAGTAAGGAGTTTTAAATTTTTGTGATGTTCAAATCGTGTCGCTTACAGAAGCCATGTTCACATCAATAAACTAAGGACGTGTGCATATAAGCCAGACTCGTTCAACTCGCTCCTGAGACCATCGAGTTTGAATCGGTGCCAAGACACGCATTTTGACTCGCTCCTGAGACTGCACAGTCCGATTCGCTCCCTTCGACTCGGTCCCAAGATCACAAGTTTGACTCGCTCTCAGGCTCTCCACTACAACTCGATCCAGAAGCCATCCACTCGACTCACTCCGAAGCTACTCACTTCGGTTCGGTCGAAGGCCATCGATTCAATTTGATCAAGCACAGCCTTTTCGCATCGATCCATAGATTCGGGGCGTTCGACTCGATGCGAAGCCCCACCATCGATCAACACCAAAACCTCTGCCTCATCCTCTCGAAACTTCCCACTCCAGATCGATTCGAAGCCAAGGTCCTGAAACTTTCGATCAATCACAACTCAGGCTGATTTAATGTTTGAAAACCAAGTCTCATCGTTCACGCGTTGGATTCGTTTAATGGATTACCTAGATCTGTCAGATTAGTTCGATTAAGTGATGGTGGGAGTTGATTTGAAGTCAAGAATTTTCGTTCTTTCCTCTCGAGTCTCAGAGCGATACGAAGGCAGGGAAGGTAAAGGTGAAAGGTAAAAAGTGAAAAAACGGCTAAGTGCTAGATATTTATATGGAATGAAAAGCAAGGGGAATAAACGATTCAGGTTCCAGTGGAGTCGAACACGTGCTTCGACTCCCTCTTCAGTGCATAGATACGGAACTCCCATTCGTATCGCTTCCCTTCGACTCCATCCCCGATGCATCATTACACACCATCACTTCGACTCGCTCCTTCGAGTCGCTCCCCTTCGACTCCGTCTCCTGTGCATTTCGACTACAACTCCTATGAAGCTCGAATCCAAGACCGAGTCGAATGAAGCAGTTCGATCCAAGACCGAGTCGAACATCCTATTCGAATCCATAGAATCATGACTTCAAGAGATCAACTCCATCAACTCGACATGCTTACTTCACGTCCACAAATCCAATGAAAATTATCACTACGCCATAAATGGCCTACTGCAACACAAAAAAAATGTTGGCTCAGGCCCGAAAAATGTTGCCATAGGTCTATGGCAACACTTTTAGGGTGATGCAATTTTTGCCGTTGCCTTAGACCTCAAAGGCAACATTTTGACTATCTAAGGCAACATAAGTAATATTGTTGTAATAGAACCCTATTTGGGTCTATGGCAACACCCATAGGTGCCTGTAGCAACATTCAAAAATGTTGCTATAGATATTAACTTTCTGAATTTGTGGGGCCCACAATGTAGAGCACATCTGATTTTTTAATAGAAATAAATATTTATTTAATAAAATGCTATTTGCATAGAATTTGATATTCAAACAGTAATTTATTTAAATAAATATTTTATTTCAACATTTGAAATAGTACAAATTCCTGACTCCGCTATTTTACAATTCAATGATATATAACACTGATATTCACATATACAGATATTCCTCACTACATCACTCGGTTCACTCATTACATATGCAGTTTCAATTTATACAGACGCCGACACTGACAAATATATGATGAGCCGAATGCCGAGCCGAAGGCGAGCCGAGTGCCGAGCCGAAGGCGAGGCGAGAAGCGGGTCCGGGCGCAGCGCCGACGGGGGTCCGGGGCACCGCAGTCCCGACGGTTAGGTCGAACAAGTGGGCACCGCCCGATTCATCCGATTTCGGAAGATCGAGCCTTCTTTGAAACGACGTAAAATGATGCACAAATGAACACCTCCTGCGAATTTGAACACCTCCTCGATGATTGACTTTTGCAACTCTTTCATGGCTTCTTCTGAATCATCCGACCTTTTTCCAGCCATCATTCTTAGCTCTGCCTTGGTAAAAGACCTGAAACCATGATAAATAAAATTGACATTTCATCGAACATGTTGCGTGTTAATAAGTAATACATTACCCTTCATCGAACATGTTGCCTAATCACCTAATCACAATCGCTGGCATAACCACCCATTCCTTCCTTCCACAAAACAATAACAGCAACCTACCATTCCACCACCAACTTCCTTTCACCAATCCAAACTGCCTTAACCCAAACTCCTCCCTGCTACATTTCAAGCAACAACAACCTTCTCAAGCAACCACTGCATACTTCATTATCGAAACCCCTACCAGCAAACTGCATTTTCTTCCAAACTACCATCTCACAACCAAAACATCCCAAACGCGCAACAACAAACAAAGCTCTAACCTATCACTTCATATACTTCAACCTCCATCACACCTTCATATCCAACTTCTGCAAACTGCGACAACCAGATTCACCATCCAGCTACAATCAGCCACAAACTCCTGCCCCTATCACCTAACGAACTCGAACCATTTCTGCACATAGCACAACAAATCCCTTCCTCTACAATCTGTCACAACCAATTCGCATCTCCTCACTAACCCTATGCCTTCACCATCACAACAAACACCTACCTGCCTTCTCTGACAACCCGAACTACCCCTACACCCTAACTTCCTCACCAATCAAACTGAAAACCAACTGTTAAAAACTCCTCCAAATCGCGAACCCACCAGCACCTCCCATATCAAATTCACCAACCGCAATTTCAGCAACCCATCGACCAGAACTACCTTAAATCACCATTGGCCTCACCTCCATCGCTTGAAATTTCAATCGCAATCACCCACTACCGTAACCCAGTCCAATCATGACCTAACTCCAACAACAATCGCCGATTCACAAGCCAAACAGACATTTCCAGATCTCGACAACAAAGCAAACGGGGCTCGACATGTAGGCAAACAGCAGCGAAATTGGAGGTGAGAACGAAATGGGGAACGAAGCTTGTCTGAGATCACTACCAACCTTTGAAAAAAGGACAAGATTTTGTTTTTGGAAGAAAAAAAAGAAACAAAAATATGATTTGGAAATTAGGGATTTGGAAATTGGGGGTGAGAACGAAAATGATATGAAAAGTAAAGCGGGAGAACGAAAATTTGGAGCAAATTATAGCGGTGATCCAGTTTAACAATCGGATTAAATGTAGACCGTTGGATCGTATTCACACGGATTGCTAATTTTATTAATTTTTTAATCTGAATACATCTATAGCAACACTATATAAAAATGTTGCATCGTGTTACACTTTTTTAGCTAGAGCAACACATTTTTATGGCTAAGGTAACACCATAAATACAACGTTGCAGTAGGACCAAAATTTTATATCTATCGCAACATTTTAGCTGGCAACACCTTGAAAAAATGTTGCAGAAGGTCATTTATGGCGTAGTGTATCTTCGACGTTTCAATCCTTTACAACGACTCAGGAGGGGATCGTTACGAAGGGACATTCAAAAACAATAAACGGACAACGACTCGAGAACGTGCAAACGTCAGCGGGAGTCAGGTTAACGTACATGCATGAATGACGAACTAATATTCAGCAGTCAAAATTTTTAAGAATCAGAAATTCATCCGGCAACAACTACAACAGCAAATGGTTAACCGCTGGCATACAGCGATCAGTTGCAACGATACAGGGCACAACAGTCGACGGTCAACAGATTACATTATTAAGAAGGACGGTCAAAGATTACAACTCTTATCGAAAGGACGATAACTATTCAAAGTAAAGACTGCAGCACTTCAAAGCACATCATGTTTTCACAAGACGTACTTTAGGGGGCAAATGTTATCCCGCCTTTTGGCAAGGCCGTAATACCATAGAATTGACTAGTAACCAGTAAACGGTCCATCCCAGAGATCAGTTATACATGGGCTCACCACGAATATCGATGAATTTTGTCCGAGTCTGGATCGAGCCAAAATTGGTAGGACATGGCAAGCTAAGCCAAGAGAACCAACGTTTCAAATCTCAAGTCAATCCGGGTTCATATGCTCAAGTTATGAACGATGCAAGGTTGGATGGAGATCAACTACCAATCGACTCACTCCTTCGACTCGCTCCTTCGACTCGCTTCCCAACGTTCAGTTTGAAGCCAACTTCGACTCGCTACACAGTTTGAAGCCAACTTCGATGCAAAGTTGAACGGACGTCTTCGACTCGCTTCGCTCAGAGGCCAATCTCGAGTCGATCAGGTTTGACTCGCTCCACATCCTTTAGAGCTGCTCTTTTCGTCTCGCTCTGTTTTAAAGCCATCAAGAGTGCACACTTCGACTCGCTCCGCTCAGACAACTGGTTCGACTCCATCAACTTCGACTCCACTACTCGAACCTCCCAGAACGTCCCATTTCAACTCGCTCGACCAGTTCTGGCTTCGACTCGCTCGACCAAGTACTCACTTCGACTCGCTCGAAGCAACATCCAGGACAGAGTAAGAATCAAGTGCCACGTCATTGAGTCGAATGGAAGCGAGTCGAAATGGAAGCGAGTCGAAGGAAACAGCCCAACGAAAACTCTATTTCGTATCGATCATATCTCCCAATCTACAAGTCCAAATGCTATGAAATTTTCACAGAAGACTACGTGCATGCTAGGGAGTGTCCACGCCAAATTTTGACTCCATTGGATGAGGTCTTGAGCGAGTCGAAATCAGCTCGTGTCAATCACGGATCGGACCGAAACTTCGTGGGCTTGGGCGTACGGGCCTGGTTACGTGCCAGAGAGGGTCTCCCGAGATCTGAGCGAAATATCAGCCTCCTACACCTATAAATAGACCCCCAAAGCCAACAAAAAAGGGGTTCTTCTTCCTCCTTGAGATCTCGAACGCCCGGACTCCGCCAGATCTAGATCTGAACTCTGTCGCTGCTGCTATCAACAAGATTCACTGCTGCAAATAATAGCCAACTCTTGTAATTCATTGCATTCACTTGTAAACATCAAAGGAAGATCAATAAAGCAAACTACTTCATAGTGGACGTAGGCTATACGCCGAACCACTCTAAATCCTTATGTCTCCTTGCACTTTAATTATTCTTATTTCTGAAATTTGGAGTTTTTGTTAGTTAAATCCTATTTTTACATTTATTTTCTTCACTTTATCTCTTCAAAGACTTCCGAAGAGTGTTGTGCCCAATTTTGGTACAAACACGTATCATATTCATCCATCCAAACGGTTTTAAACCTTACACCTGAATTAAAATATTCGATAAGACTTATATGAGATGGTTTAGATCATTATTCACCTTTTTTGGATAAGGAACTTGAGATTTGTTCTTTACTTTAAATCTTCCTAGCTTGAATCTTAGCTTCTAATTGATTTTGAGCTCCTCTTCTCCTAGGGTTATGGCCGACCTTATTTTCTTTCGTTTATGTTTTTGATTTATGAAAATGTGAATGAGAATGAGGTAAGGATTTTGGGGTTACGGGGTTATGGTATATGGCTATTCCCATATTACTCTGGCCTTATTCTCTTAGGTATTTAACTTATAAACCATTTTTATAAATCCATTTAGTTAAGGCACGACCCTAATTTGATCTCAAATCTCAATTCCCTTATCACTCTAATCTCTACATTATTCTATTTAATTTATTTAATTAAATCTCCTGAATAATGTTGTTTAAAATTAGGGGTGTTACAGGGAGATGTAGATATACCAATGTTAATGACAACTCCAACGTCGATGACAAATTCTTTTGAATTATCTCGAAATGTCACAGTGTCGCCATCGATATATGTTATATTTGATAACAAGTGTGTATTTCCTGTCATATGCTTGGAGCATCCGCTATCGAGTATCCATTTCTCCTTGCTTTTAATTTTTTTTAGGCACCTGCAAAATAATAAGAGTTTAAATGGTACCCACTTCCTCCGTTAGAGTCCTATTTGTTAGTGGGGGAAGTTAACCATACCCAAGAGGATCTAGGACATTTAAAAACATAATTATTATTATAAACAATATTTCTCAAGTATTCATTTATGTGTTTTTTCCTAATCAACTTGTTATTCGATTTAGGAATCCATATTTTAACAATATTCGTGTTAGAAGTATTAATCTTAATTTTAGATATAGGTTTCTTGAACTTAGTATAAATTGTACTATAGTTCCTATGCTTTTTCTTAGCTTTAAATCCTAATCCATTTTGATTTCCTGATGGTCTTGATATCTTAATCAAGTTTTCTAATTTTTGTTTTTCTTCATTAAACTTTAATATGTTATTGGTAATTTGATCTACTTAGTCTTAAGATCAGAGATTTCAATATTAGTAGAATCTAAATTTTTTTAGTTCATGCTTTTCTTTTTCAAGATTATTATTATTTACTAATTTGCTATTTTCTAAATCATTTGATAAAGCATTATTTTGAGAAGATGATCTTTTACATTCTTTTTGTGCTATTCCTAATTCCTCTTCTAAAATTGTTTTCTCATCTTTTAATAACCCAATTTCTAGCTCTGCTCTATTCAATTTTCCTATATATTCCTTATTTAGTTTCTTAGATTCTCTATACTTATCGTCTAATTCTATGCTAATTTTCAAAATTTCATGATATGTTAGTTCAGGTCGTACCTCATCAGTGCTAGCCATAAAACAAACATTAGCGCTTTCACTATCACTATCAGAAGAAGAGGATGAATCAGAGTCATCCCAAGTAACTTGAAAGGCTCTTCGCTTTTTCTTGAATTTCTTGAATTTTCTTTTCTTTTTGCCATTATTGAGTTGTGGACATTCTTTCTTTATATGGCCGAATTTGTCACATCTATAACATTTGATTGACATTTGATTTGATGAATTCGAATTGCCACCATTCTGAAATTTTGTCATCTTTTTGAATTTTCCTAAATTTGTTGTAGTTTTTGGCGATAAACACAATTTCTTCCTCGTCCAAATTAGAACCATCGTTATTTTCTTGAAAATTAATATTCTTCTTTTCTTGATTTTGCTTATTTCTCACCTGCAAATTAGCTTCATACGACATCAAATTTCTTATTAATTCTTCGACTTTGAGTTGAGAAAGATCATTAGCTTCTTCGATAGCTAAAACTTTTCTATCCCATTCGACATTCGGTGAATTTAAGATTCGTGTAACTAGATCAAAATCAGTGAATTTGACTCCAAGTGTCATGAGATCGTGTTGTATAGTTTGGAATCTAGCATACATGTCAATAATAGATTCATTTGCTTTCATTTTAAAAGATGAGAATTGGTTTTGCAAAATAGAAATTTTTGTTTGCTTTACTTTAGTGTGCCTTCGTGAGTTGCTTGTAAAGTGCGCCATATATCATATGCAGTTATGCAAAGCATAACTCGTGAAAATTCATTTTTATCAATTGAACAAAATAATAGATTCATGGCTTTGGCATTATTAGTTGCCATGTTCTTTTGTGCATCGGTCCAAGTGCTTATGTCAGTGGTAGGTGCTTCATATCCAGATTGAGTAGTTTGCTAAATTTTTAAACCATTATCTTCCATAAAAACTCGCATACATGTTGACCAGTAAGCATAATTAAACTCGATAAATAGTGGGGGACGAGCAGTTGATTAACCTTCTTCAAATGCACTTTCCATATTAAAAAAAATCTGTTGCATGTTACAGTAAATTGAAATATCCTTGCTCTGATACCAAATGAAATTCTAGTGGATCATATATAATATGGCTTGTGCATAAGAGAACCATGTGTATAGTAATATAAACAAATGTATATAGTAGAGTATAAAAGTAAAGAATAAAAACAAGCACACCTGAGTTTTTATACTAGTTCGGACCTCCCATCCTATGTCCAGTCCCGAAGCTCCCTTTTGGTACTTTACTAACCAACAATCCTCGCTTCGCCCAGAGGAATAGGCTTATAAAAATGTGTTTCTTTGACAAGCTTGTGTTCTATACAACACAAATATTGACTGCTAGTACAATTCTTTCTATAATCTCCCTTGAGTGTTTTTGAGTGTAAGTTCTTGGATTTGTAGGAAGTAAGTTTACCAAAGATATAGATTTTGGTTGTAATTGATTGAGAGTATGAAATCAGTAATAGCACAAGAGAGTTTAAGTACTCGTAAAAAATAGAGGGTGATAATAGTTGTAAGTAAGTTCAATCTCAATTGTTTGATATATTTATAGGTAACAAAGAGTTGTATTTAAAAGCGTATGTCTTCTCGAAGAACATTCTTTTGATCAGGAGTTGCAACTATGGGAGAAGACATGAACATTTAAAATAAAGAGATGTAACTATTCAAAACATGACAGTTAGAACAGTGTCAGAGGTCTGGCATATATTGTCAAACGTCTGAGATATTTCATGGTTTTAATCCCAAATTTCTGTCAAACTCTTGGCATTATATCCAGACGTCTAAGACAATACTGTTTGTAAAATCTGAGTTTTTTTTCAAAAATTCGCTAATTGTTTTGATGATATTCTTTCATATGTGCTTATGATAACTCAAGGAGATTGTACAAGATATCTTAAGATCGTGGTAAAATTATATGACCCTACATCCAATAGTATGATCTATTATTCTTCAGGATTGTCTTTACACCATAATATCGTTGAGTGGGGTGATTGTATATATGATTGTATAGTTGTTGTCATTAAAATCCCAGAAGAGGAGTTCTAACAAAGCGTACTTGTTATATTTTGGTTTACAAAACTATATAGTAGTATATATTTAGTATATAAATCGCTTTGCATTCTTAGACACCACTTATTCCTTTTAGAGAGACTAATCATTCTTATTTCATTTTATAAGAAAGAGCCGGCTAACGAGGAATGTTGGTAGTTATTCTAGCTCTAGATATGAGGAGGGGATAGGATCGAGAGCTGTTAATGCCGACTTGTAGAACATGTTTGCTGAGATGGTGCGCAACATGGTTCAGAATGCCCAAGTTGCTCTTGCGGCAGTTGTAGGCAGTGATGTTCCAATGCAGGCGCTGAGGGCTGACTTTGCCAAACTGAGCAAAGATTTCTCTACTCTGGGTGGCAGACCATTTCTTGGAATGGAATCAGCCATCGTGGTGCAGGATTAATTGGACACCTGCGAACGTATCTTTGAGAATATAGAGTTAGAGGATGCGATGAAGAGTAAGCTATCCTTTTGACAGCTTCAGGGAAGAGCTATGAGATAGTGGAATGCCATCAAGGTTACTACTTCTGAGGATCAGATTACTTGGGAGCAGTTTAAGGTGAGATTTGAAGAGAAGTATAAACCGACCGCTTAGAAATCGATGCTCTTTCAGAAGTTTGCTGACTTGAGTTAAGGAGATATGTCTGTGCCGAAGTATGTGGCTGAGTTCGATATGCCGTTGAAGTATGGCTTATCTTTTATTGATACTCCACTCAAGAAGAATGAGAAGTTTATCATGGGCTTGGATGATTATCTTGGAGAGAAGCTTCTAAGTCATATCGATGAGACCTTCGAGAGGCTGGTGGAGAAGGCTCTTTGACATGAGAGTCTGTATCCTAAGCTTAAGTCGGTCGTTGCTCCTAAGGATGAGCCAAAGCTGCAAGCTGGCGGGGGAGGTAAGAGAAAGTGGGACAACAAGAAGAAGTGCGGTTTCTGAAGAGAGGATAGAAGGGCAAGTGAGAGCCTACTTGCTATAACTACGGAGAGAAGGACCATCCTGTTAGAGACTACAAAGCAGAGGGCAAGAAGTGCTACAACTGCAACAAGCCTGGGCATATTAAGAAGGACTATCCAGAAACACCGATAAATAAGCAGGTTGTGTGTGCTTATGCTTCGAATGCTATTCTAGCTTCGTCGAGGACTCCATCGACGAAGGAGAAAGGGACGAGTGTTGTCACACAGGGTAAGCTTTCTATTTTTGATACTCCTATACATGTTTTATTTGATACCGGGGCTTCACATTGCTTAATATCAAGCGAGGTGGTAGATAGTTTGGGATTGAAACCTGAGATAGTTGACCGACCTTTAATTGCCACGAACCCTATTGGAAGATTGACTAGCCTTTTCATGGTTTGTCTAACCTTGACATTATCGAATCATGGATGTTTGTTTGCTTGTAATTTCTTTGTTTTGAGTTTTTTGGGGTTTGGAATTATTTTGGGGATGGACTGGCTACAGAGATATGAAGTAGTGGTGGATTATGAGAGGCCGTCGACGATAATAGGTATTGAAGATGGCGTAGGTTGGAGATAGTCTGCCCGCCTAACGATTAGGTGATGATCATCTTTCTATATTCGCTCAAGATCTGACACGATGAGTTGTCATCTTTACCTATAGTGAGAGAGTATCTGGACATATTTAAGGAGGTGATCGATTACTACCACACAGGGAGATAGAATTCTGTATAGATTTGGTAAATAATGCCATGCTATTAGTTATGCCTTTGAGGCATATGGCACCCAGAGAGTAGAATGAGCTGGAGGTGAAAGTAAATGACTTGTTAAGACGAGGGTTCATTCATAGAAGCATATCTAAGTGGGGCGCACCTTAACTAAGCCGGATGGCTCTCTAAGGTTGTGTGTAGATTATCATGAGCTGAATTAGGTAACGAAGAAGAACAAGTATCCACTCCCACATATAGATGACTTGTTCGATCAGCTCCACTGTACAAGGGTGTTCTCTCAGTTGGACCTTGCGATGGGGTTTCATCAATTGAGAGTGGCAAACGAGAATGTACCGATTACAGCGTTTTGTATGCCTTCCGGATTCTATGAGTGGTTAATTATGTCGTTCAGACTAACCAATACACCGACATACTTTATTGATCTTATGAATTGCATTTTTAAGGATCAACTGAATAAGTTGGTACTTATGTTTGTAGATAATATCCTTATTTATTCGAGGATGGGGGAAGAACATAGGGAGCACTTGTGGATTATGCTCAAGGTGTTGAGAAGACACCGATTGAACACGAAGTTTTTGAAGTGTCACTTTTGGAGGAGGGAAGTGCAATATTTAGGCATGTAGTTTATGAGCAGGGCATTGCTGTAGATCCTGCGAAGGTGGCAGCATCGTAAGATTGGGATGGACCTAAGACCGTTACGGACGTGAGAAGTTTCCATGGGCTGGCGGGATACTATAGACGTTTTATCCAAGACTTCTCTAAGGTAGCAGCGTCGTTAACAAACTTGACGAAGAAGAATCTTACTTTTAATTGGGACATGAGATGTGAGCATGCGTTTGTGAGTTTGAAGGAGAGGTTATCAAACGCACCGATGTTAGTCATTCTAAGCGGGGATGAGGAGCTGACATTATATGCCGACGCCTGTGGTATTGGACTTGGTGTGGTGCTGATGCAGAGGGGAAAGGTTGTCGCTTATGCTAGTCAACAGCTGAAACCACACGAGAGGAAGTATCCGAGTCATGATTTGGAGTTGGCGACGATAGTATTTGCTTAGAAGGTATGTAGGCACTATTTTCTTGGGGTAGAGGTTTGAGTTGTATACGGACCACAAGTCATTGAAGTATCTATTCTTCCAGAAGGATCAGTAGCAATGGTTAGTGTTCTTGGTCTCCTATGACTTTGGCATTTCCTAGAGTGGAAGCAGTTAGAGTTTGTCGCTGGCTATGATTTTAGGCCTCGATGTGAGCTAGAGCCGGAAGTATTGGCTAGTCTGATGATCAGACCTACCTTGATTGATCGGACTAGCACTAGTCAGAGGAGAGACGCTAGACTAGCGGAGATCATGGTGAAGATAGAGGAAGGAGTAGAGTCTGAGGAGATGAAGTGGTACGGGCTCAACCGTGATGGCTGGCTCCGTAAGGATGGGAGATTGTTTGCTCCCGATGTCAATGGTTTGAGGGATGAGGTACTCCGAGAGTGCCATCATTTGAGACTGACTATACATCCAGGTGGCAATAAAATGTACCGCAATATAAAGAATACATTTTATTAGGAAGGGATGAAGAAGGATATTGAGATGTTCATCTCGAAGTGCATGAACTATCAGTTGATAAAGGCAGAGCAGAAGAAGCGGAGTGGTTTGTTGCAACCACTAAAGATTCCCGAGTGGAAGTGGGAGTAGATTTAGATGGATTTCATTGCTAGATTGCCGAGGACTAGAGAAGGGTACAATAGTATTTGGGTCATAGTCGATGGATTGACAAAGAGTGCCTGATTCATACATGTCAAGTCAAATAGAATGGCATACAAATTGGCCAAGTTGTATGTGAAGTGGGTAATATGATTCTATGGAGTATTCCCTTTTTTATGTAATCGCTCGATTCTAGTCAATCAACTTGGTTGAATTTTTGAGTCGTCTCTAACCTCTTTTGTTTGTTTCATCTCGAATCTTTTTTTAGCATTGTGAGCGACCAAGACCCTTTGTTCACTAGCGGGTTTTATAAGAGCTTACAAAAGGATTTAGGGATAGAGCTGCATCTTAGTACAGCTTATCACCCACAATCAGATATGCAGACAAAGAGGGTGAATCTTATTTTGGAGGATCTCTTGCGAGCTTGGATTCTCAGTTTTGGTGGCTCATAGGACATTCATTTGCATTTAGTAGAGTTCGCATACAACAACAGTTATCAGTCCAACATCGGTATGGCAGTTTTTGAGGTGTTATATGGCCGATTGTGCAATGCCCTTTCTTTTTGGTGGGAAGGGGGTGAAAAACTAATACTTGTGCCGAGATGATTAGGGAGACTTCGGAGAAGATCAAGATTGTTCGGCAACGGCTGAAGGCTGCTCAGGACAGGCAAAAGAGCTACGCTGATTGGACGAGACGTGATTTAGAGTTCTCCGTCGGTGATATAGTGTTCGTTAATATCTCTCTATTGAGGAGTGTTGTTTGATTCGGTACTAAGAGGAAGGTTACACTAAGATTCATTAGTTATTTTCCAAAACTTGAGAGGATAGGGAATCTAGCATATAGAGTCGACTTGCCCTAGAAGATAGTGCGCATGCACAATGTGTTCCACGTATCTCACTTGCGGAAGTTTGTGCACGACCCAGGCATGATAATTCAATCAGATCTGTTTGATGATATTGATATTGAACCAGAGGCTTCGAGACCTTGTAGGCCTATTCGTATCGTTGGATGGGATACGAAATAGATTAGGAGGAAGACAGTAGAGCTGGTGAAGGTTAAGTAGGGTGAAAGTGAAGACGATTGTATTTAGAAGACTAAGGAGAGCATGAGGACCACTTATCTGGAGCTTTTTAATTGGTGAGACTTTTTTTTATCGTATTTACATTCACTTTCGATATCATATAGGATAGATTAGTATCCTGCAAGTTAGGGTAGGCAAAGATGTCATTTGTTGCTTTTTTGTGCATGTTTGATGTTTGACATGTTTGTTCATGGATGATAGGCATGCGGGGTAGCTATGTTGCATTTTTCCTTGTTTATATTGGGATTTTGGAGACGAAATTCCTAAAGGGGGGAGAGTGTAACGATTTGTATTTTATCTATCGGAGGATAGTAAAATATTATTTTTAATTCATATGTGGTCATATGACTCTATGACTTTTGGAAATGCCTATTAGAGAAATTTCCTGTCTTTATAATTTTTCTGAATGATTTTACCCCTAGGAGGCATGTATCATCTATAATTTTTGATCGGAGCCGAATTAGTGTTCGAGACCACTTCTATTGGAAATATATGATGGTTTCCCTTTCCATAGATTGGTCATAATATCGATTTGGAGCTTCTGCCTATCAGATATAGTTGTTTGAAGATTTAGCTTTGGTCGTTGCTAGACGTGTTTGGAGCTTGAAGAGGAGCAGCCTTGGTTCGGCATGCTATGTTTGGTGTATCTCTAGGGAGCGAGGGTGTTTGGGGTTTTGCCTATAAATAGGAATACCACCCTCTTACAAATCACTTTTTCTACCACCTCTTATTCCAACCCAACCTCCATTATTTCTATCTTCATCCATCGTTTTCCATTTCTCATCCAAACCATAGATAAGCAAAGCTGCATGTTTGGGAAGGAAATCAGATCTTAGCTGGGATTTTCGAATTTGCTCGGTTTGCGTGCAAATCTCCATCTTTGGGTGTTTGGTGAATGATTTATCATCTCTCACCTTCCTATATATGTGTGCCTATAGGCTTTGATATATTTTAAACTCATTATTATAGTCTAAGTTAACATTTTAAAGCTATTTTCTAAGTCGAACCTAAAATAAGATGAACTTTGGGATATCTAAAGTACTTTAATCATATCGCTTAGAGTATAGTTGCTTTATGTGATAGGATATCTTGTGGGTGTATCATATGATGAATTGCTGTGGTTTGATATGTGTTTGTCTGTTTGGATGACGATTTGCATTTTTATGTGTGTTGTGTTTATATGAATGCTTGTATGGTTGAAATGCTCATCGGAGCGACTTAGAGTTAGGGACCGCGAAACCGAGTTTCGATGGATCAACTCAAGGTTTTCGAGAGTTTTATCATTGCATATAGGGTGCAAAAGGGTCAAAGAATGGGACAAAGCAGTGAAATTGATACAAAGTTTGGACTCGGCAAAGCTATAGGAAATCAGTTCGGTGTAAGTTGGTTCGCCTTGGCTTGGTCCGGTGGGGTGGATGGAACGTTAGCCGATCATAGATATCTATTCGGTGGTGTGGCACTGGAATTTATTAGGTGGAAAGGTAGTTCGGTGATCAGACCGATATGGTGGTTCGGTTGCAATGGGTGTTCAGTGGCCGAGCAGGGGAATCTGTTCGGTGGAAGGGCGGTTCGGTGGTCGGTCGAGGTGGTCTGTTTGGTGGCAAGGCAAAGTGGCTACCGAACACAAAACTCGATTCAATGGTGGAAGCCAGACCGTGGAAGGTTGCTTGGCTAGGCATGTCTTGGCTTTCAACTAGCTTGGATCGGTCGTAGGATGGATTGGCAGGGTTGGAGCACGGGATGTGGCTATGAACTTCGGGCATGGCACCGAATTTTGGAGTTTTTGATGAGTTAATGAGGGGTAAGGGTGGATGACTCCGTAACGACTCGGGATGACCTTGGACTTCGTGCAACGACAAGTGAAGCAATGGCATGGTGCTTCGATGTTGATAACATGATGACTTCGAGACTTAGTACGACGACTCTGCTACTTGCGATGGGTTTCTAGAGGCATTCCAAAGATGATAACTTAACGATGGGAGTCGTGGCGGCGATCCACAAGGGCAAGTCTAACGATATGGACTTGCGAGTGGAATTTTCTTTGGTGTCCTATAGTGGAGATAGCCGGGATGGAATAGTGATTAAGTTCCATTTTGAGGATGCGTGCAAAGAGGTCAGTGGTAACTCAGAGGCTTATAGTGTGCTCGTAAAGAAAGGGTATGTGGGGATGCCCATTTGGATCACGATTGCGTCCAGACCTTGCGATAGTAGATTACCTTGGCCATTGCGATTGAGGGCCAGGTTCCTAGCCTTTCGGAGTGGCATGGATTCGAGCAACAATGAAGCCGGGATTACGATTGGATCCTAGGTTTGTGATTGCGCCATATGAGTTATCATGTGTCTAACACACATGAGTTGGGATGAGGACGGTTTAATGGATGCAATGTTTGCCATGGTTGTTGTTACACTAGAGTGTCATCCGATGTAGGTATTTTTCGATTGTATACCTAGACACTGGACATTGTATATCGATTGTAGTACATTTATATGACTTTATAGTAGATTAGCATATATATGCTATTATATGCTAACTCTTTGGATGCAGGGATAGGTTAGGTATGGTTCTACATACCTTATATCCATATCTACTATATACGATTTTTTTATATAGTATTTTTGAAATGATATGTCGCTTACACCAGACTGTTGTCTGACTCAAGGTTTTATGTTTTGCTTCTTATTATATTGGGTACTCTCAAATGAGTAGATTAGGGATAACAACTCTGGATAGCACATGGAGCTGTATAAAGTACGAGCAGGAGGCTACGCTTTCACATATCTACACTTGGAGTTTACTATCACTTATATTATGTTGTGCAGTATTGTGGAGCTATGTCAGTACTTGTATTATTAGAGACAATTTTAGAGTTTATTTTGGTGTTATGGGATGTATAAACTCTTTACTTCATTTTTTATATAGTCTGTGAACCTAATGCGCTCTGTTGTTTTTGTCTATGGTTCATTTGATTGTATCACTGTCTCGCTTGCTTTTCATCTATATTGTTATAATATATTTTACCTATGCGCCGTGAGATGTTCTACAGGTTCTGTGTTGGATTTTTATTTCTTTTTAACCTTGGCTACCATTCTGTATTGGCCGGGTGCCCCCACGATGCTCTTTTCTGGTATATAGGGTACCAAAGGTGGAGAGCTGTAAAGGCCCGTTTCTTTGACCCTCGGAAATCAACACTAATACATTCTCGGTATTCACATGCTGCAAAACCAAGTGCCGGAGAGACGGTTCTTTAAGGGTAAGAAAGAAATAAAGGCATAACAGAATCTTACACGATGGAATAGCATACATTATTTCTACATATAATCTTTACGGTGGAAAATTTTATAATACATTTATCAAAGTTTAACTTGACATTAACATGGACTATTATAAATATCCGTCTTTACAAATGCAGAATACAATAGTACATGAGTGTGGTGGAAATGGATAACAATCTTCAGAAGAATCTTCTAACTCCATGCTCCGAGCTCTCTTCCAAAATGCTCTAAACAAAACCTGACTACTAGCTGCCTAGAAAAATAGGGCAACCAGATTTTATGGGAAAAGGAAAATAAATTTTGGGTCAGTCATGGGATCGGTGTAAGGAACTCAAAATATGGATATTTGAAAAAAAATGGTATCTCATAGGACAACGCCGCACATAAACATGGAATGAGTTTTTACCTTATAATTACCAAAACATTTGCTATGAAAAATTTGGAAATATTAATTTTAATGACATTATTTTGAAAATACATTTCAAATAAACTTATGAGTCTTAGCCGAAATTGTTACATTGATTAAATTCCATCATACTAGCTAAAATTAGGTTCTACAATCAAATCCGAAGGCACTTATTGGAGAATGGATTTCCATACAATGACAAGGTAAGGGACTACCTTCTGACAGTACATCTCTAGAAAATTGCACCTGAGGCTCCAACCTCTACCAACATAGAACCGGCCTACCTTTACCATAGATAGTATCGAATATGACATCACCCCAGTCGTTCGCGTCCTATCCGAGAGCTCCTATAGCATACACAATATATCTGATATATAGAGGGAGATCTAGAAAGGTGATGACCATATTCTAATGGGAGCGACCCACTTAGCACTGCCGCATCTACCCTGTTTTTTTCATTTTCGGGTGATGAGGCTCGAGGTAACGACTACCTTTCTCATAGCACATTCACTTTGAATGCCACATTGCCAATTCCATCACACACCATTGATTTTCACAAATGTACAACCTCTGAGTTCATACGTCTCCGAGAAGGGTGTTAAGTTTAGGAGAGTTACTTCCTACACCACCAAAAAGATGTACGTTCGTAAGAATCAATGTACATGTATGTTAGGAATGCAATGTCAGACATTTGTCCATACAAGTTGTCTAGGAACAGGACAAACCGAAGGAACTTTCTTACTACATCCTGTTGGGAATTACCTTTAGGATTAGTAGCGAGCAGCCCTTGCATCGAAGATCAAATGAAGATACTACTATCATATATATATGATATGGGAAATTTTCTCCGAGGGTCAGTGACAAGCAGCCCTTCATTCCATTTATTATTATTCAATGTCTTCACTTTCGAATGTACATTGGTTCGAAGTGATTTTTAGATAGGGATCACCCAAATCTGACCCCGGTTCCTTCGAACCAATCATCGATAAAAGATGTTAAGTAATTAGGTGCTTATCATTTGATTAATTACTTTATTTTTATCAAAAATATCTTCTAGAGATATATATCTTTAAAACAATTCATTTCGGCATATACAGAATCATTAAACCTCTCTTTAACTTTGGAAATACCAAATCAAAATCATTTCTCATAAATCATATTGCAGAAACCTTTCGGGTAAAAAGATTTAAAAGAAATTATACTAATTCTACTCAACATCAATTTTATATTACCTTTACTATCCATCGAATAACGGTGAAATCATCTTTTAAATTCACATGGATAGTACAGTTTTCCTCTTCAGCATTTAATACCAAGTGTAAGAAGATTATCTCTATACAATTCAATTTGTATGAAATTAAATTTGTAAATTTGAATCTTTTATACTTGTCTCGTTTTCGACATTTCAACCTTTTATCTATTCCTCACCCAGGAAAGAGGCCAGATGAGCAAGGGCACTAATTGCTCCTAAACATCTTCTAATTTTAAGCACCTCACATCTAAAGCTCATGAATAGAAAAATCCAGTCTACTCATCGGCTTTTAGAGTCAAGATTAAATCACTTGATTATAACAGCTTTCTTTAAATCATTTATTTAAACTTTTTAAAAAATTTTATAAAACCTCCAAATCATCTTTAAAATAATTAATTATTTATTTAAAAACATTTATAAAAGATTTGGTAAAAAATACTTAAGTTTAATGCCATATTTCAAAGTTATTAAAAGTGCTGAAAATAGTGCTTTAAAAGCTTATTTGATAAAAATAACTTTTCTATCATTTAGAAATTCATTTTTTATAACTCAAATCTCTTTCAAAACATTTTAAAATATTTATAGAATTTATTCCATATTTTAAAGAATTTAAAAATATCTTTTACAAAGAATTTGTCGCTTTGGATTCCGAACTGCGAAAGCGCGACTATTTTGAAAACTTGTTTTTCTCATATTTCAAAATTTACTAAATGAAATCTCAGTCCTTTTCTTTTTTTGAAAAATATGATTATAAGAGTTTGGAATAAAGAATTCCGACTCCGAGTCCATCGTATAAATGGATTTAACTGTTATGGCGCGAAATCGCGTACTACCATTACGCGACACGCCTATTTTTGACTCAATTTTCATAACTTGTCAAAATTTCACCAAACTGGATTTTAGTGTTTATAAAACATTTATAAAACATTTTAAACCATTTTTAAAGAGGTTTAACAATCTCATATATACCATTTCATTTGTTAAAGGAAAGTGATTTCCTTTGTGATATTCGACGTGTATTTAAACGTGACTTGTTTCAATACAATCATACCATCATCATCCAAACATGATAAATGACCATAATAAAAAAGCATAGCAAACCATATTATATCATCCAATATATCATAATATAAATAGAGTTTCTCACCTTTGATTTGAATCGAACTAATTTCAAAATAACTATAGCTTCGCTATGATCGCTTTGAAGCTTATGGATCCTAGCCTAGGACCTTAGGGAAGGCACGACCTATGATTAAAAGAGGTGGAGGCTCAACCTTGAGCTTGAGAGGGAAGGTGACCAAAAGTATGGAAGAGAAGTGGTGGAGCTTCGACCTTGAATTCATAAAACAAGACCCGAAAATATGTCATCTTCTCTCAGCTTTTTGACTGTTGCACTCAAAATTTGGAAGTGTTGTCAACTGTAAAGTTTTTGAAATTCTATCCTCTTCGATTTAAAAAAAGTATTTACTTAATTCCGAGTTATTTTGAAGGAGATATGGTAAAAAGTAGAAGAAGTAGTCTCAGATTCACAAAAATCAAACCAAAAAAAGGTCATCTTCTAACTAATTTTTGGACATGTTTCTCAAGGAATCTTGAAAATTTGTCAAAGGGAAAATTCTTATAAATTCTTTTCTCTACAATTTGAACAAAATAAACACTTGATTTCTATTTTTTTGAGGGAGATATGATCAAAAGAATAGGAGGTATTCTCGGACCTAAACTCTGGGCCCGAAAATGCGCTACAAAGAAGTGAGAATTTGACATGTTTAAGCTTAAAATTGGAAGAAGTGGTACACATAAAAGTTTTAGCCACTATAATTTTACATGGTTTGAAAAATACTTTCTCCATTTGGTTTGGTTTTGATGAAGTTATGATAGAATGAAGAAGAGGCAAAATGAGTGGGTATTTATAGCCAAAGTCCTCCAAAATATCATGATATTTTGGCCACTCTACATCACCACTCCATCACCACCCTTATGTCACCTTACATGAGTAAAATGACCACCCCCCCTCCATAATTGTACTCAAGTGTGTGTCCTGGTTGACTATAAGAAAGCTTAAGTGGTAAGGAAGTGAGAAAATATCTTAGATATTTCCACTTTTTACCTTAAGTAAATTTTTAAATGTAAATGGAATTTATATATATGTATTTTTATATGTTTTTGTACATGTGCCATATATATGTTTATGTTAGTTTATGTATGTGTATGTCACATAGGTGCACAAGTCATTTGAACAATGTTGTACCACTTATATGCATTAAACCGTTACAAATTTCGATTCCCGGTCATAGTTTCACTTATTAGTTAGTACACATATATTTGTAAACAAAGTTTGATAATAATATTTCTATCATTATATAATAATTAAATTGATCTCATTTGATATAGAAAACCATATAAATCAATATTAAAAAATTGTTTACAAAAAGTGCTATTATATCGATAAAGCAATACAAATTTTTCTTATATTTTTCAATTCAAATATATATCTTTATAAAACTATTATATTATCACTTCATAACTAATTGAAATGAATTATTATCATTTAAAAACAATTATTTGAATAATAATTATTATTATTAAATCATTAAATCTCAATTAAATTTATAAATCAATTACTAAATATGATGTCATTATTGCTGATGTCATAAATACATTTTATTTTTAAAAATAAAATAAATATTTTATTTCATATTCTTGTTTAAATATAAAAATAAGTATATGTATCCAGCTCTGTGCGCGATTTCTGATAATTATAGAGCCGTTTATTGATAAAACGGTTTTCGACCATTTTATCTATATTTTCCAAAGTATATATTTTTGTAAATACTTATTCAAAAAAAGTTTACCATCATTATTTATTGTTCAAAACATCATAGTTTATGTTTTTTAAAAGCTTATATTTGAATATTTAAAAATAAATATAATTTGTCAAATTGATACATTTGCGGGGCGTTACAAGGGCGATCATTACATCAACAAACAATAGCAATATGAATATCATCAAACTGAAAAATTAGTAGAAATTCACATAGCAAAAGCTTGTTTAGATCGAATGTGAAAAATCCTCATGGCCTCCACAATCTTGGTAACCACATTTAGGAATCTAAATTTATCATTTCCCTTATGGCCATCTTAACATTATTTGATTTTTGTTTTCAAGACCTGGGTCTTTTTTCCAGTTAAATGGAAATAGAACATATAATCCAATTTACAAAATGGAAACCTCAATTACTTCACAGGCAATTGATAATGTTTGTTTGTTTGAAGATTGGGATGCTCCGCTACATTGTTGGTGAACATTTATAGCGTCCCACCGTATAATTTTTAATTGGACCTCGACCTTTAAAAGAAGCATTGATTTTCACAAAGTTCAAATGAAATGCGGTAGGAAGCTAAGGAGAGGAATTACGTATATTATAGTTGGATTTGAGGCTGTGCGTAAGAACTTGAGATATAAAATGAACAAAACATCCTTACTATATATTATAAGTTCTGCTGAACATTGTGGTAATTTGAAAAGTCTCAAAATGTGATGTTCCTACTGTATATAGATATTCGAAATGTTTTAAAAACATTTGTATGCCGCTGCATTATTTGATTAATAAAAAAATTAGTATTAATAAAGATATTTTGGATATTTTGAACTAGTTAAAAATTATTTAAATTTATAACTTTTAAACATATATTTGAAATAAATATGATCCATACACACACACGTACACACAATAAATTAGGGCTGTTATGGTAATGGTTACCTTATGCAAATACCGTTATCGTACCGTTTTTACTAGTAAGCTAAAATTGCTTACCTTTACAATTACCGATTAGTTGGTATATCGAAGACTAGTATACTGATAAACTAGTAACCGTTATACTAATGATAAATTACCACTTTTTTTTAAAAAAGTCAGTAACTTGACATGTTTTTGCACTATAATAATGCATCATTATACAATTTATAGCGTTACTTAATAAAAGACATCAATAAGAAATAAAATTAAGTATAGTTAGCATTATTTGATCCAAATCACTAAACTAAATTTAATCATTTGCTTGGTTCTAAATGTTTAAAAAAAGCATACTACATAAATATCCATGTGTTATAAATTGACTCGTAAATCTACCGTTACCACTGGTTTGGAAAAAATATTACCGATGATTTACCGTAGAAAATGGTAAATTTATTATTACATACCGATTAAACTGGCATACCGATTTCACTCAAAAATGGTAACCAATTGGCTGGTAATGGTAAATTTACTGTTACCATAACAGTCCTACAATAAATAATTTAAATTTAAACTCTCTCTATATACATATATATTTAAATATTTATTTATGATAACAAATTTTATTTTAAAATAAAACTTCATTCATATATATATATATATAGACGCACATATACACACGTATATATACATTAGTAAATATTAATTAAGTGATGTAGCCAGATAAACAATATATAATTAGTTAATATTAGTGTAGATATAAACTTGACTACGTGAAGTATATTATCACCTTATTTGACATTAGTTTGACATTAATTCATCACATTGACTTTTATTAGCAGTAGGACACAACGATTAGATTTTCCATTATACCTCTAGGTTGGTACTACTGAAATGTTCATATTCTGAATATGAACATCTCAAAACATTAATTATAAATTCAAAATTAAATTTAAATTAATTTTAAATTACATTAATAATGAAATATAATTTTATGTATTAACAAATAATAAATATTTTAAACACCAAAATGAGTGCTCTTCTCAAATTAATATCACTCTTATAATAATAATAATAAATATTTTAAACAAATTAAAACAGTACTCGAATTAATTATAATAATAAATACTAATTTGAATTAGTATAAATAAATCTTATTCGCATAAACACAAAAATAAGGTCATGCGCGATTGAATAATAGATTTTTTTGCATTTTACCCTTTTTACATTATTGTCAATGCAACTGAATCGACAATGATATAAGAGCCCATTGTGTTTATGTTAATAACTAATCAACACATTTTCCATTATTTTGGAAAAAGCCAAAGCACATGGATATCTATGGAAAATGTGCTTAAACTAAGGTGAATGTTACCATAATTAAGGAATTTTCTATGAATGGAAAACCTCCCGATCTCATTACCTTTACTGGCTCATTGAAGTGGTTTATTCTGTGGTATGCCCTTGTAGATGACTCAGAAGTGTTTTAAGTCGTAAGTTGATTCAAATAAGCATATTTGAACTAAACTTAATTTAAGTAGTTTTTATTTCAGATAAATAATTACATAATTTTATAAATAGTTATTACATGCAAAATTTAAAATTGTTTTAAATTTAAATAAATTTTCTATTTATAATTCATTAAATTGTTTAATTAAAATATAATACATAGGAATATATATATATATATATATAACTTAATAAATTTTAAATGTTATAATTATATATGCACACACATTATGTGTATAAAAAAGGGAGGTTAAAATAAATGAAACCCATAAGAGTTAAGGGAGTATACATTGAATGTATAAAAAAGATGTATGGTATTATCAGTTATATTCATTTCCCTTAAATAGTCAACAATGCTCTACAAAATTAATTAATTATGAATTCAAAATAATAATGCTTTCCATCATTTATAATGTAAATACAGTACCTTACATATTTATGGTTGTTGATCACCCCCAATCCATAGAATATTTTAAGTAATATTTATATTATATGTAATAATGTTTATGAAACTTTATTGAGTACCCTCAAGGAATACATCACTCCCCTTAAGACATTACAAAATAGTGGGTTTAGTGTATCTAATGTACATCATGATTTGTTGAGCACCCTCAAGGTCATGAAGAGGATTAGGAGCATAGTCCAAAGTATGTTAGGAGTTATATACAAGAAATGATTAGTAAAGTTTTACTTGCCATTTATGGGGACTACAATTTATTGAGCATCCTCAACATTGTAATAGAATGATAAACGAGTCCCAACACCCATTTAAGAAATTTATGAAAATTCTATATCTCTTGTAGGGTTTTTGAAAGGTGCATAATTCAGTGGGAGCCTTATTAGATAAATTAAACAAACCATTCTAATAAGTATAAGAATATATGAATGTAATCCAGTTTACTTTAATGAATTTGCATAAATCAAATGGCAAACATGAAGCTATTTAAAAAAAACACATTAACATGTGCAAGTTATATAGACGGGCTAAGAAATGTTAAGATAACATGCATCTATGAAAAGCTCTAGTTTGTTTAGCCAAACCTGATAAAAATTCCATGCCCAAAATTACAAAGATTGGTCAGTGGACCGTGAACTTACATACAACTACATACAATTGACTATGAACATCGAGCTCAAAGACAACACAAGAACATGGATATTCATGAAATATTCAATCGCTTGAAAAAGTTATATGGAGAACAGTCTTATACCACAAGGTATGAGATCTCATGGAAGATGTTCCTTACGAAAAGCAAGGGCACGTCGGTTCAGGATCATGTACTCAATATGACTGGTACATTTAAAGGTTGGTCGAACATATTTGATTTGATTCTTGGATCATTAACTCCACATTTCGATCCACTTATATTGAACTTTAATATGAACTCATTAAAGTGTATTGTCGTAGACCTCCTTAATATGTTAAAGATGAATAAGAGTACGTTCACGAAGAAACTGAATGTAGTGCTAACTACTAAGGGTATGGCTTTTTCGAATAGTTCAAAGAAGAGAAAATTTAAGTATAAAGATGGCAAGGGTAAAGTGAAGGACTGAGAGAAAATTAATGTCTTTTTAGCTCAAAAAAGGAACACAAGAAGTGGAACCGTCCATACTACTTAAAGACACTCAAGGGGGCAACAACCCGCCCTTCGTAACACTCAAAAATCAGTGCCTGATTTTCAAACGCTACAAAAGTTGGCTTGTCGGAAAAAGGAAGAAAAAGGAAGAATTAAATACTATACCCATCCTTAAAGGTGGGTGAGTTCAACGATGAATATCAATCGCAATTCAATTATTCCCTTCAGAATGTTTAGGAATAGAGTCAGTACACCAACGTACCCAGATATCTATCGCGATCCAAAAGAGAAGTAGAGGCAGTACACTTACGTACACAGACATCTATCAATATCCAATGATTAATAGAGTCAGTACACTAAATTTCCCAGACATCAATCACGGTCTAATGATTAATAGAGTCGGTACACTAACGTACCCAGACACCTATTGCGGTCAAATGATTAATAGAGTCGTTACACTAACATACCCAAACATCTATCGCGATCCAAGGATTTCTTAAGTAACTTGCATACGCGTCTTTAGAAACGTGAACGATTCTCGTGTCTTGCATAATACGCTATTGGGAACACAAAGGAACACCGATGTCGTATATATACACATGTCAAACTATAACATTGTGTAATCAAATACGCCTATCACCAAAGAAGACCGATATCTCATCATCATCTATCTATACCGGTGGTCTCTACAGAAAGACCAATAATACGTATGGCCGCTACTATAAGGTCAATACGTTGTCCGATCACTAATATAAGATCACAAAGGGTACTGTCACGATCATAAGACTGATACCATTCATCGAACATATCTACCCCTAGGCCAAATATAAGTGGCACAGACTAACTCCACTCAATCGTACACACTCGCCACACATGGCCATGTAATTAATTACTACTTTAATATCGTATCTAGTCATCATTGACCGCACACGTATCACTATACATTGCGTTGCATTGCACCTACATCTGGATTTCGTGCTTTGCCTTGCATCCTACTTTCTTGAGTAGCCCAAATCCTCTCCGAAGTTGTACCAAAACACCATGAAGAACCACAATCGAACGGGGAAAGAAATCCCCGAAATCATTTGCTGCCTAGAGGTTTAGTCGACTGGGGAACACATTCAATCGACTGATCTCACTCGACTGAATCACCTTCCCAAATGACTGAGCTAGTCGACTAAGTTAGGTATCCCTGGCCTTCTGTTTAAGGCTCCCCCTTAGTATTTATTTGCACTCTCAATTAGTCGACTAAATTTAATCCTCGGTCGACTGAAATTGACAGGTTCCAGGCAATAAGCCTGAGGCAGGGAGGAATCTCCCAAACGATTGTTCATTTGTATGTTGTTTCCTTCGACGCTTCGCTCGATGAGCCGCCTTACCCCCCAAGCATAAACCTACTTCATTGGAACCTTTTTGGAGTTCATTGGTTGATGTTTTGGAAGTGGTCTCTTGAATATTTGAAAATCGATTTCGATACGAAAAACCACTCTTTTATGCGTAAAGTTCCACAGGGCGATTCTTTCGACCCGGCCTCCTCTAACATGCCAAGATGGACTCAACCAACCATTGTTGAGTCAAGATTTTTATATAGTTTTGATTTCTGACAAAGGGATAAACCGTGATCGTCAAAAAGAAGTCATTCATTGAGACACAACGAGCTTCATACTTTAGAGGTGGATTATTTGGTATGTTGGTAATATTAGTTATGTTAAAATCTATCCTCAAAATAATCATGCATCTCAAAAAGAATTGATGTATAAACGTTTTGGATGACAGCGCACATTCACTGTGCAATTTAACAGCGACCGGTCGACCGGTCCAAAACCAGGCGGTCGACCGTTCCTGTATAAATTGCACAATGAACGTGCACACATGCACATAACGTCTATATATTTGAAATTTTCGTCTACTGGTCATTTTTGACCTGTCGACCGTTTTTAAACAGAAAGCAACCTTTCGTATAGACACTTCCTTTTCTTCAACGGTTGCTTCTCTTTCTCTTCACCAATGATCATGACCTTTGTGTGTACCTCTTCACAAAGAGTTACAACCATTTATTCTCTATATAAACACGTCTAAATCATTGATTCAGTAGAGATTCTTGCTCTAATTTCTGATCTTACTTTCTAAATACTCTTGCATTCTAAAAGCTCTCTCTACTTCAATTGCTTATTGAATCATTGAAATTATTTCATATCTTTTGATTCAATAAGTAATATACTTCCTTCAATCTTCACAAACATCATTCACATACTTTGAGGATAAGATTATAGGAAGGGTGTACTACAAGTGACAAATCCGTGTTATCAAGAGCACAAGTTGTCAACGACAATTGTATTTATTTTTGTTGAAGTCCTCGGTGTTGTAAGAGGCACGAAATCCCGTTCGGCTGTTCGGGTGTTGTAAACCTGTTCCTCCGGGTGAAGCGAGGTAGTTGGTTGTGAAAATCCAGATAGGAGTCTGGGACTGGACGTAGGACGGGAGGTCCGAACCAGTATAAAAATCCCTGGTGTGATTTTTACAGTTTACTGCATTTACTATTCTATATCTGTGAATTGCTATAGTTAGTTTATTGAATATTTACTTGTATAGCAATTGTAAATAACATTCCGCATATATTAGTCCATATTACACGATCCGTAATTAGTGTGCACAAGCGTACAAACTTTCATTTGGTATCAGAGCATACAAACTTTCATTTGGTATCAGAGCACGGTCATCATATAACCGTAAAACCGTTATTTGATATATTCTTGTAATATGGCAAATAACGCAAGTACTAGCTCTAGCACTTACACGGAAGGTCAATCAACACAAAGACCTCCATTCTTTAATGGTCTCAACTATAGCTATTGGGCTACACGTATGTCATTTTTCATGCAATCAAATAGCTATGATGCTTGGAATGCTACTCAAAAAGAAATAGTAAATCCAACAACTGAATATTCAGAATGGACAACGGCTGAGAAAACAGCAGCAGCTGTAAATGCAAAGGCAATAAATATGTTGTTTTGTGCATTAGACCAAAATGAATATAACCGTGTTAGTATCTGCACTACTGCATATCAAATTTGGCAAACGCTGAAAACCACTCATGAAGGTACTAACAAGGTTAAACAAGCCAAAATAGCCATGCTGAAGAGTCAGTTTCAAAATTTCAAAATGAAACCGAATGAGACAATCAATGATATGTATTCAAGATTTCAAACTATTCATCATGCACTTATCGGATTAGGGCAAAAATATTCAGATTTTGATGTTGTTTCAACAGTCCTACATTCGCTGACTAGTGAATGGGAAGGAAAAGTATTAGCAATTGAAGAAGCTAATGACCTTTCCATCATGAAGCCAGATGAATTGATAGGAAATTTAATGTCCTATGAAGCAAATTTGCAGGCTAGAAAAGAACAGAAAGAAGAGAAGAAAAATGTAGCATTTCATGCTGAGAAAGATGAAAATGAATCAGATTCTGAAGATGAAGATTTGGCATTCATTGCAAAAGGATTCAAAAAATTCCTAAAATATCGAAAAGCCAGTCGCTACAACAAAAGGAAACCTGGATCAAGCAAACCATCTTCATCAACTATAGAATGTTTCAACTGTCACAAAAAGGGGCACATGCAGAAGGATTGTCCAGAACAGAAGAAGAAGTCAGAAAATGATAAATTCAAACATAAGAAGGACAAGTCAAAGAAACGAGCCTTCTCAGTAACATGGGATGATTCAGACTCATCCTCATCTGAAAGTGAAAGTGATCAGGAAAATGAACAAGCTAATGTTTGTTTTATGGCAACAGAAGATGAGGTACAAATTCCTACATTTGATGAATTACTTGATATAAATTCTGAGTTGATAGTCAAATATAAAGACATAAAACGTCAATTAAAAGTAGCCAAAGCAGATTTGAGTAGAGTAGAGTTTGAACGAGATATGTTAAAAGACGAGAAGAAAATATTAGAAGAAGAACTTGAAAAACTTCAAGAATCATCATCTAATGTTGACTCTCAATTATCTCTTTTGAGTCAAGAAATTGAAACTCAAAAAGAGAAAAATGATGCTCTCGCTACTGAAAATCATGAGCTTAAGGCAAAAGTCAAAAATCTGGACCTAGAAAAGGCGAGCTTACAAACTAAGTTAGATGATATAACTCAAAATGTTTCTAACTTTAACAAAGGTCGAGAAAATTTGACAAAAATCATTGAAAGTTCACAATCTGTTTCAAATAAACAAGGTTTGGGATATAGGAAACCAGAAACCAAGAAACATCTTGGTAATGGAAGGAAAAAGAAAGTACAAAAGACTGAAACTAAGAAAAATCTTAGTGTATTATATTCCAAACCAAAACCAGTTGTGAAATTTCAGAAGAAAAATGTCAAGACTATCAAAATATGGGTTCCTAAAACAAATAACAATTTGATTAGGAATAAATATATTCAGAATTTCATGAATACTGTACATCTTAATACTAATTATATATATAAAGGGGATACCGGACCCGTATGGGTTTGGACTCCTAAGACCTAACTCTTAGGACCCCATAAAAAGTGGGTACCATGGACTTAATTTTATTTTTATATTGTACCGTTGTTTATTTTCTTTTGTAATCACTCATTTAATAACAATTAAATATTATAATAAGAGTGATATACAATTTATAGGACACAACTATATTGAAAACAGGCTGAACTGAGCTTCCAGAACAGCACCGGTCGACAGCTCAAAATGGACCGGTCGACCGTTTTGCTCTCTGGATAAAAACGGTCGACCGCCCCATTTTCACCGGTCGACCGGTTACGAGTATTCTGTTTTTTTTAATATATCCGTCCGTTCATTTTTATGTGACTCTTAACTCTTGATCTATGGTAGTAGTCTTATTTTGCTTATACTCTGAATTATATATTTTATATCCTATATTTTAATAAACTCCTTTTTGTCGATGACAAAGGGGGAGAAAATTGTGCTAACAGTATATATGCAGGAAAATATAGAGTTACAGGCACAATCTCAGGGGGAGATCAAATACAGGGGGAGATTCATAACTATGTTGTCATCAATCAAAAAGGGGGAGAATGTTGAGTCAAGATTTTTATATAGTTTTGATTTCTGACAAAGGGATAAACCGTGATCGTCAAAAAGAAGTCATTCATTGAGACACAACGAGCTTCATACTTTAGAGGTGGATTATTTGGTATGTTGGTAATATTAGTTATGTTAAAATCTATCCTCAAAATAATCATGCATCTCAAAAAGAATTGATGTATAAACGTTTTGGATGACAGCGCACATTCACTGTGCAATTTAACAGCGACCGGTCGACCGGTCCAAAACCAGGCGGTCGACCGTTCCTGTATAAATTGCACAATGAACGTGCACACATGCACATAACGTCTATATATTTGAAATTTTCGTCTACTGGTCATTTTTGACCTGTCGACCGTTTTTAAACAGAAAGCAACCTTTCGTATAGACACTTCCTTTTCTTCAACGGTTGCTTCTCTTTCTCTTCACCAATGATCATGACCTTTGTGTGTACCTCTTCACAAAGAGTTACAACCATTTATTCTCTATATAAACACGTCTAAATCATTGATTCAGTAGAGATTCTTGCTCTAATTTCTGATCTTACTTTCTAAATACTCTTGCATTCTAAAAGCTCTCTCTACTTCAATTGCTTATTGAATCATTGAAATTATTTCATATCTTTTGATTCAATAAGTAATATACTTCCTTCAATCTTCACAAACATCATTCACATACTTTGAGGATAAGATTATAGGAAGGGTGTACTACAAGTGACAAATCCGTGTTATCAAGAGCACAAGTTGTCAACGACAATTGTATTTATTTTTGTTGAAGTCCTCGGTGTTGTAAGAGGCACGAAATCCCGTTCGG
Organism: Allium fistulosum; assembly: GCA_030737815.1. NCBI lineage: Eukaryota > Viridiplantae > Streptophyta > Magnoliopsida > Asparagales > Amaryllidaceae > Allium > Allium fistulosum. The sequence continues at coordinate 847,517,256 of CM060907.1, forward strand.
CTGTTCGGGTGTTGTAAACCTGTTCCTCCGGGTGAAGCGAGGTAGTTGGTTGTGAAAATCCAGATAGGAGTCTGGGACTGGACGTAGGACGGGAGGTCCGAACCAGTATAAAAATCCCTGGTGTGATTTTTACAGTTTACTGCATTTACTATTCTATATCTGTGAATTGCTATAGTTAGTTTATTGAATATTTACTTGTATAGCAATTGTAAATAACATTCCGCATATATTAGTCCATATTACACGATCCGTAATTAGTGTGCACAAGCGTACAAACTTTCATTTGGTATCGGAGCATACACACTTTCATTTGGTATCAGAGCATACAAACTTTCAACCATCTCATCTCATGTGATACTCATGTATGTATCGATACACCCATTCGTACATGCATATGCCCACATGTATAAGCAAACAAGTAAAGCTTCACAAATCAAATTTCGAGCTTCAACGGGACGATTACTCGACCCAGTACTCTCTCACACAACTAAGCGCACCCAATGGTCGTTATGGGTACACGAGATTGCTCATTGTTAACAAGAAAACTTGTCAACACCCCAAAGAAAAATTTAAAATGTGAGTAATCCCTTTGAAATCACCTTTCGATCAAATATAGATAGATAAATCCTTTCGATTCTCTTAAGTCTGCCTTTCGAAAAGGTTGCAACAATTGAAACTCCTTTTTATATAACCTTTCGACACGATTGACACACCTGAATCCCTTTTTATAATTCCTTTTGAACTAGTTGAATTGGTTAAGTATCCTATCGGAACCTCCTTTTGACGTGGTTGAGGTGACTTGAGGTTTCATCCTAGTGATCTAAGGATATTAGTTGGATTATAAGGTTTCGACTTCCTCGAAAGTTAGCCTTTCGATCGTGTTGAATTCAAGCAGATCATAATCAAGATCGCATGGGAGCATTAGATTAACCAATATATCCAAAAATCTCATAAATTGGCTTTCATTTTCTTTTCCTTTATTACTAGTAGTTTAAGTGATACAAAGAAGTTAAATCTCCAATCTAATTTTAGAATTAGGGTTTACAAATTCAAGAAAGTACGAGTATCGAGTGAAAGAAATTAGATCCCCAAAACCAGACACCTGGAGTCTTATTTATAGGCGCGGGTTGGCACCTTTCGAATCGGTCCTCTCAACTTGGTCGAAACGCGGCCTTGGATACCGTTTTTCGGTGTTAACATCAAAGAGTCCTTCTACTTTGCTTTTAAAGTAAACGTAAGTGCTTTTGAGTTGGTCGAAAGGTGTAAATGTGCTCTCCACTTTATTTTTGATGTGCTATTGTAAGCAGGAATGGGCATGGGCTTTCGATTCTGTCGATAGGCGAATCTTTGAGGCTTTGAAGGAGTTGAGACATAGAAGGTTTAAAGGCAAAAGGTAGCTTTTGAAGGCATACTTGTTGATTGATGCGAAACCCCATCCATTGGTGTATGAGAACGCCATATTGATCTTAAGTAAGCTTCCTTTTATTATTGTGAATGGTCTCAACCGGTTTGAAAGGCTACTTTATGCTTTCAAATGGGTCGCTCTGGCCAAATGTTCTCCTGTAGACTGTGAATGAAGGCGAAATCGTTTCGAAAGGTTTGGCGCACATGTGAAGGCTTGTAATCTGCTACCTTCAAAAGGTGTTCCTCAACCCATTTGAAACATGCTCATGCATGCGGAAGCAACTGTATCATAAGGAAAAAATTGAAGCGAAAGGGCGCTCTTGTCTCCTTTTGACCTCTTCGAAAGCTCATAGTTAATTTAACTTTTGCAGATGCATCCCTTCGATTCCTTCGAAAGGTCTTGCTTTCACTATAATTCATCATGGATCCTTCTTTTATATTCTTCATGGTTTCGACAAGGTCGAGTGAAGACTGATGGTAACATTCATAATGTGCTTGTATACACCTACGGGCATTCCCATACGTGTATACAATCTTCGCACAATCGAAAAATTATTATTAACAATCTAAACCGTTCAACAATTATAACTACAATACATGAGTTATATTGATTTCTATATAACTTCAAATACACGTATACGTATACTTACACATATACATATACATACATGTATATTCAAATAACAATTCGATTATTTAATAGTCGAATCTTACTTTTATTTCTTAAATCCTTTCCATTAAAGTTCAATATCATTTTCTAGTATTTTATAAAATTCATTCCATTATATTGTAAATTACAAAACTAGCTTATAAATCATTTTAAGCTCGTATAATGCTTAATTCCTTCATCAAGAATTAAGTATTCATCTTATAATTATTTTATAAAACCTTATAACCACTTTATAAAATAATCCCTTCTTACTATTTTATAAAATCTCATACTTTATAAAATATCACACTTATACTATTTAATAAAATCTCATTCTATTTTATTAAATTTACCATTATTATAATTTTATAAAACCTAATTCTATTTTAGAAAATATATCATTATGACTATTTTACAAAATCTCATTCTATTTTATAAAGTATATCATTATGACTATTTTATAAAATCTCATTCTATTTTACGAAATATATCTTTTACTTATAAAATTATTTCTTTATTTAAATAATATTTATAAATACTAAGCTCGTTAAGCCTTTAATCACTTTGATAATGAGTGTGGAGCTCATAACTCGCTTATTTAACTTACTAACATCATTTTATAAAATATTCCATTATTTTATAAAATACATTTCTTCTCTTAAATAACATTTATAAATACCAAATAAGTGTCAATAGACCTTTAATCACTTTAATAACAAGCGTAGAGCTCCTAACTCACTTAATTAGCTTACTAATTAATGTTTTTTTTGGGCAAAGCCGGCGGGGTTAAAAGGGTCCTACCTTATATTTATACCATGCAAAAATTATACAAGTATAAATAAGAAGTATAGAGAGATACAAGAAAGAAGAGACAAAAAATAGCAAATAAACATAGCAACAAACAATAACCACAAGCAACTCAAGAAAGCCACCAAGGAAACTGCAGAAAGCACGAAGTAGGACCCGAAGTAGCCAACCACAACCATCAACACTACAGAATAAAAGGACCCGAAGCCTTCCACCTCAGACACCAAGCAAGACTCGAAGCAGCATCACAATGACCCCAAGCAAAGCACCAAAAATTAGCAGCACAGCAAGTACATCAAGAGGCACTAAAATTTTTAGCAATTGAGAGGAACAAAATGTGTTTAGAGGTAGAAGTGCCATAAAACAACCTATTGTTCCTTTCCATCCAAACAAAATACACAAATTTCTTAAGAAGCCTTAATACTAAATCACTTTTACTAGACTTCTATCTAGTAGCTTTAAAAATATTATACCATTCAATAGATGAGTTCGCACTAGGATTGTGCAGGTTAAGAGACCTTAAAACTCTTTTCCAGATGAAGAATGTGTAATGACAGTTAAAAAATAGGTGACAAATACTCTCATCCTCATTGCAACACAAAAGACAGGTAGCAGACATAACCAGGTTTCTAGCCCTAAGCTTATCGAGAGTATGAATACCATTCCTTATCACCTTCCACAACATGATATTTTATTTAGGGATTGAACTGCACTTCCAAATCCTAGAGTGCCAAGGGAAGCAGGACAGAGGAAAAGCCTTGGTAATGTACTTATAAACCATAGCAATCGAATGATTCTTCCCAGCCCATAAATCATGAACATTATCCTTTAAGTAAACATTGTTCTGAATATTAGCCCACACTTGTCTGATAGCATAAGAGCTAGAGTAAGGAAGGTTAATATAGCATCAGACTAGAATGAGCAAACCTTAGCATTATCATTGATCCTAGACTGGACCCTCAAATTAAAATTAATCACATTAGCAAGTATGCAGCCATGAGCAGACCAAGGATCAAACTAGAAGGATGTATCATCATCCTTAATACATTCTTGAAAAATGGGGAGAAAAACAGGCCTGCATCTTAAAATATTTCTCCAAACCTAACTACAATCCATAGGGATATCCATAGTCCAAAAATGCATATTCTTGATTAAATTAATCCTAGTCCAAGATCCAAGAGATTATTTACATTATTCATCAATTTATCAATTCTCGGAGAAAGGGTTGCCTTATTCCATTCATTGATGTCCATAATGCCAAGACCGCCAGTATTGAAAGGACAACAAACAAAATTGAAGGCAACGGGGATCAGTTTCTTAGAAAAAGGATTGTCGTGCCAAAGAAAATGATTTAAAGCAGAATTAATCATGGATAAGAGCTTGGCAGGCAAAATATAAATTCTGGCATAGTATAAGCACATGGATAAAGCAATGGATTTAACAATAACTAACCTACCAGCCATAGATAAGAAGGAGTCTGACAATGAAGATAATCTAGCAGTGATTCTTTCAAACAACTGCAGACATTGATTAGTTCTGATTTTAGACGAGCAAATAGGCATACCAAGAGAAGTCTCATTATCATCAAAGGGAGATAATCCAGATAAAGCAGTAATAATACTCTTTTGATTATCATCCAATCCTGCAATTTTAATCTTGGATTTGCATATATTAATATCCAAACCAGTTAACAATTTAAATATAGTCAGAACATTCATAACTCCATTTATTGACTTATCATTAGGTTTAGTGAACAACGTTAAATCATCAACAAAGAGAAGAGAAGAGATTTTCAGGCTCTTACAAAGAGGATGAAAGTCAATAAGCTTAAAAGTCATAACATTGTTGATAAGGCCAGTGAATAATTCCATGACACACACAAAAAGGTACGGAGAAATGGGGTCTCCTTGCCTAATGCCATGTGTAGCATTGAAATAACCAAAGGTATCACCATTTTATCTAATAGAAAATTGAACGGTAGAGATACATGTGAAAATCCAACCCAAAAAAGAGGTAGGGAAGTTCATTCTATAAAGAATATATATGATCGATTTCCAACTAACAGTGTCATATGCCTTTTGAACATCTAATTTCATCACATACCTAGGAGAGATATTAATCCTGTTATAGCCTCTTAATAGATCATTGGACAGAAGAATATTATCAGTAATGTCTCTATGAGGAAGGAAAGCACTTTGGTTATGAGAAATGGTGGTAGCTAACACATGCTTCATCCTAGTAGCCATAATTTTAGAGATGATTTTGTATATAACATTGCAACATGCAATGGGTCTAAATTGGGTAACAAAAGAAGGTTGCTGAGTCTTAGGAACCAAAGTAAGTCTGGTGGCATTAATTCCAGCTAATAGCTTGTTGTGTTTGAAGAAATTAAGGATGGCCGTAGTCACATCATGCCCAATAATTTCCCAGGTGATTTGAAAAAATGTGCATTATAACCATCAGGCCCAGGGCTGCTAGATCCCTTCATACTGAAAATTGTATCTTTAATTTCATCAGGAGAAATTTCCCTAATCAGAAGTTCCTTGTTACTGTTAGAAATGACAGGTAGAGAAACATGAGAGAATAATTGCATGGATATATCAAGAATGTCATGGTTGGCAAGCAGGATCTTATAGTAAGCCAGAAAAGCATCCTGAATAGATTAATTAGTATTACAAGAATTGCCATTTATATCATTAATATTACTGATAGTAGACGAAGCTTGTTTTATCTTTAGGGAATTATGAAAGATTGCCGAATTCTTATCCCCATGGATTTGCTAATTTAATTTAGCCTTCTGCTTTGCCATTTTGATCTCCTCTCCAAGAGCAAAAGATAAGCTGAGTCTGAGATTAATTTCATGTTCATTAAACAAAGCATTATTAGGGTCAGAAAGGATATTCCTCTACACCTGCAACAAATTTTCTCTAATTGATGAAGAGATGCTATTTCCATTCCCATATTTTGCCTTAGCCCAACTCCTCAAAGTGTTCTTTAAATGCCTAAGCTTAGTCTGCAAAATGAATATAGGATTACCAAAAACATGCATATTCCAGCAGTTAGCAACAATACTTAAAAATTCAGGATTATCAGTCCAATTATTAATGAATGAAAATGAGGAGTGTCTTCTCTCAATGGCCATGCCCCAGTCCATAATCAAAGGAGAATGATCAGATAAAGATGGAGGGAGGATTAAGGTATTTAGATTAGGCTATTTCAACATAGAGGCAAAATTTTGATATGATCTATCCAGTTTGCAAAGAGTTTTGTTACCAGACCTGCTAGAGTTATTCCAAGTATAGAAACATCCAGAGAATGCATTAGGGAGAAGATGGGCATTATAAATGGAATTATTTAGTGGCCTAGTATGTTGATAAGTAAGTGGAGAACCACCACTTTTATCAGTAGACAGTTGCATGCAATTCTAGTCACCAAAACAAAGCCAATGGGAGTTAGAGGTGTGAATACAAGGAAGTTTATCAAGAACCAATTGTCTATGAGAAACACAATTTTCAACATAGACCACTGTTAAGAAGAATTCAGTAGCAGAAGAGATATGAATGATTTGATAATGAATGTACTGCCTATGGACACATATAGGGTTAATGGAAAAAATGGAGGGATTCCACATAATCAGGATCTGACCAAAAGGAGCTTGAGCCAGATTATGGATATAACTCCAGTTATGATTAATTAGAGACGCTGGTTTACTAGTAGTTGAATGATTCAGCTTTGTCTCAGCAACTGCCATCAGATGAATATTATAGGTAATTATAAAGTTGCTAATTTCCATTTGTTTGGCTTGGGAGTTTGCACTCCTTATATTCCAAAACCCTATCTTGTTAATCATCATTAAGATTTAGATAAGGAAGCTCTGGTTCTGACACCAAAGAGTGAACCAGTAATATCATCAGATTTGGACATTTAGATTGCAGATTGAGTTATGGTATATTGGATTCCATTGTCATTGTAATTTGAGGAAGGAACTATTTTCTTGGGCCTGCCTCTTTTTGATTTTGGCGAGGATTCAAAGATAGAAGAATTAAGAGTTGAAAGATTTGGGCCTGATTCCAGATGAGCGGAGGGACTAATATTAGATGGGATAATAACATTGAATAAGGGGGAAGGCAATGAAATTGAAGAATAAGGAGATTTCAAACGTGAACCTAAGGTAGGGAGACAAAGAGGTTGAAGAGGAAGGGTGGATGGAGATACGTGCATGTCATTGTGCAAGTCATCAGGAGAGGCACTTGGAGTATTGTTGAGAATCCCTTTAGAGTCATCAATTTGGGGAGTATTGGAAGAGAGTAAGTTTTCTGTTGGAAGTGAATCGTTTTTCAATAGTTGAAGAATAGAAAAAGGGTTTGAAGTTGAAATAGTAACATTTTCCAAACTCAAATCAGATGTAACCTTATTATATGATCCATGCAAAGAAGAAGGCTGCATGTCTTGCATGGAATCATTATTAGAAAAATTAGGAGCATTCATATTGGCATTTAATACTATTTCATTATTCAATTCAGTCTGCTTTCCTTTATCTTTTTCAATTTCACTTGCAACTTCCACACTGTCTACAACAACTCCCTGAATTTCATTCTCCTTATCACTTGCTATTTCATTAATAATTTCAACCGTACTAACAGCAATAGCATCAGAAACAGGTTTAATCTTCCTCCATACCTTCTGAATAGATTTCGCTTTCCTTCTTGTCCTAACAGAGAACAACACTTTCCCATTACTTTGTTTGTTTTTATCTTTGCATGAATCACCAACTCCATCCACTGTAGCATTAATTTTCTCCTTATTAACAACTTTATTCTTTTCTGTTACTTGACTGAATTCACACTGACTAGAGGCATGACCAAACACATTACAGTGAGTACAAATTAGAGGTTTCCAAGCATATTCAATCAATACATTAGGGCAGGAATCATCACCCATAGCAATAAATTCAAGCAATTCTTTATTAGGAGATATTTCAATTAAGCACTTGGCATACTCAAATCGTTTCATTCTTTCAGTATTTTCATCATAACATACTAATCTCCCAAGATGACACGCTAGCCAGTTAATGCCCAACATTGACCATGTAAGAATTGGAATCCTATAAAAATGTACCCATATTGGAACATACTTAACCGTTGCTTGAGCTGATGCAAAGGAGGGGTTCCATTTCGATACAATGAACATCTGCCCTTTGATAAAGATTGGATCTTTCATAAGAATATTAACCTTATCTTCCTCATTTGAGAACTTGAAATAATAGTTCTGCTTATCAAAAAATATCTCATATGACCCTTTTAGTTTCCATACTTTTTCTAAATGAGCTTTAACTGCCATGTAGTTGACAGTTCCTGTTAGAAAAATCCAACCAAGCACTCTGACCATGCTTTGATACCTTCGTTAACTACTTTCATTGGTGGTTCAAGGGGGACACCGAGTACTATAAGTCAAAGTGTACAGGAGTGTAAACATCAGCATTCCTGGGTTTTACAAGTAAAAAGAGAGGACCATTTACACAAAGGAACATGGGCAGGAACTGGTTCAGGAAAAAGAGACGTGGGATCAGAATCAATGGAGGAAAGTGGAGGGAAAGAAATGCTGGACAGAGGATGGGGAGGAACTGAAGAAGATGGAAGAGATAGATTAGGGGGTTGAGGGGGTAACGGCGGCCTGACAGGGTTAAGGACGGATGAAGGAGAAGAAGACGAGACAGGAGAAGGAGGGATGTGTGAGGAAGATAAGGCTAGGACAGACGGTAAGGAGATAGGGATGGGAATGGAGGAGGAAGCATGGACACCATAAGAGGACACCATGAGAGGACACCTATTATTATTGGTCTATTTAATTTTTTCTAATGACATGCAATTCATTATACAACTTAATAAATCACAAATCCAAGCATAGCATCACAATAATCATCCAGTTAGCTCCAAATCAATTATAGGGCTTACTAACTTTTTAGAACTTGGTCTTTAAGGTTTATAATAAAGTATTTGATAATCTAAATATGTTTAAGGCATAAACATAAGTCTAATTACATAACTAACATTATCCAAATCACTTCATAATCACAAATAAACAAATATATGAAGCATAACATGTAAATTAAGTAAGAGAATCATCCTACTAACTTTCTTCTTTGCCAAATCCAACTCTAAATCACCAAAACCCAATTTTTCTCTCTCTTAAAAGCATGGAAGAAGATCCAAACTTTGATTCAATGTAATTCCTTTGTGGATTTTGCAGAGAATGAGAAAAGAGGAATTGCGTTTATTTTATCGAGATTTATAGAATTTTATTTGAGCAATAATTAGTGGTGTATGGAAAGAGGATTAAGGAGGTAATTAGGAGAAGTTTAGAGAAGGAAGAAGAATGGACGTGAAATGAAAATTGAATTAAAAACATGGAGGGTTTAGCCACTTATAGGCTATTTCATGGACCCTATCCCAATTCATTTTTACCCACTCAAAATCACTATTTACTCCAAAAACTCACCTTTTTCAAACATAGTCAAGTTTATACTCATTTTTCTCACATTGGAAAAGCATCTTGAGACCCAATTCCTCCGTTTCATAAAAATTTAGTATAACGAGTGTTCCGTCAATTAACAATTAAATATTTAAATAAATCATTTAAATATCTAGTCGTTCAAATTACGGGATATCACATTCTCTCCTCCTTAAAAAAATTTCATCTCGAAATTCTTATGAGTATGAGAAAGTAACCGGATAACCAAAAATTCTAGAGTATAAACCTCAAAAAATCTCTACAGTACTTCCCTTTCACAACAAACATTATAGAAATTCCTGATAGCTCAATTCATTTTTACCTACTCAAAATCAATATTTACTCCAAAAACTCACCTTTTTCAAGCATAGTCAAGTTTATACTCATTTTTCTCACATTGGAAAAGCATCTTGAGACTCAATTCCTCCATTTCAAAAAAAATTAATATAACGAGTGTTCCATCAATTAACAATTAAATATTTAAATAAATCATTTAAATATCTAGTCATTAAAATTACGGGATGTCACATTCTCTCCTCCTTAAATAAAATTTCATCTCGAAATTCTTATGAGTATGAAAAAGTAACCGGATAACCAAAAATTCACGAGTATAAACCTCAAAAAATCTCTACAGTATTCCCCTTTCACAACAAACATTATAGAAATTCCTGAATTAAAACACATGTCACATCTAGGGAATACGCGATAACCTACATTATCCCACACTTCCCAATGATACATACCACTTTTTGAGAGAACTTCTCAACATTTAAATACAAATTTCAAAAAATAAGCATTTAAATAATTATATTTTAGCTCTTAAGTACCTAATTGTACTATAAAAAGAGGATTTCAAACGTATTTTACAACAACACAATCAAAATATGTATAACTTTACCATAGTAACCAATACTACCATGATCGTACATGAAAATCAATTGGAGAGTAAGCTCAAATAAGTCAATAGCTAATTATACCATTGACTCTAAGTCACATCAAAAAGGCAATAGAATTTTATAGATCCCATCTCAACCCTTACAATGGCCATAGATGACATGATCTATTTTAGATAGCTATCGCTATCTTCATCTCTGAAATACTTTAATAGAAAATTTAAATTAAGGTACAAGCAAACAAACACACAACGAGTAACAATAAGCAAAAAATCAAATAATGGAAAACATTGATAAGCAATAATAATTAGCATAAAAACTACCAAACATGCAGACAAGCAACAAATCAACAAGGATCAATTGATCAAGCAACAGTAAGAAACGATAAACAATCAATAATAAAAAATAAAAAATCAGCATGCACTCAACATACAAACAATCAATTATAAAAAACAAGCAACAACAATAAATCAACAAAATCCAAAATCAATCAACAACAAACAATAGCAAACAATAGCAAGAAAAACACAAACAATAATCAAATAATAGCAAGCAACAATAAACAAGTATTCATAAGAATGTAATATACCAAAGAGTCCATACCTACATGCACGGGAACCAATCAACAGTTAAAACGTGCATGGCGAACTATAAGCTCCAATGAGACTGTTCGACATTCAAGATGAACAAAATGCTTAAGTGGTGTAAATCCATTCGTGAACAAAATACTTGAAAGATTATTACCTTCTACTATGAAAAGGAAATCTTCTTCGATATGCTAGATCATCAAGTCTCAAAGCTCTCGAATAAATTCCGCAACCTAAGTCTCAATTTTACTTTCCTTCCGAATAGAATTCATTCTCAAAAGGAGAAAACTTTGTTAATTAGAACATTATTAAATAATAATTTACAGATGCTTAGGTTCACTCGGTTTCAAACTCACCATAACCGCACTATGTTAATAAGGATAATATACCAAGTGTATCACGACTGTTTGCACAAAAAATGGACAAACACCTCAAAGTTGTATGATTTAGTAGATCTTATGTTGTTCTTAGTGATTTGGGTGATTTATGCAAATATATGAAAAGCAGGGGGCTAAACTGTAAAAAGACACGCAGATTTATAGTGGTTCTGCCAGAATGTGCCTACGTCCACTTTATATGTTATTTCTCTTCTCTTGTTTTGATTACAAGTACAAAGCTTTGATACAAGTAAAAGAAAGTTGTTTGAAAGTTCTATCCGTGCTTGAGCTCTCAAACTTGTCCCCCATTGTTGTACCCCTGCCCCTCTATTTATAGAGTGAGGCTGGGGACAGGGGTCTTGGATGTATATAGCTGCTGGCGGGCCTGGGCTGATGTGATCTGTTCTGACAGAGCTGGCCCGGTATCACTCTGGGTCGGTATTGCTTGGAAGTGCAGTTTGGACCGGTGGTGGGATGGTGAGGTTGGTCCGGTGGTTGGTTCGGTGAGGTGTGTTGGGTTCGATCCGGTAGTACTTGGACCGGTGTTGAGTTGGTGCTTGGTTCGGCAGGAGATGGAGGTAGGTTGATTCGGTAGAGCTTCGTTTGGTGGTGAATGGATGGGACTTGGTTCGGTGGTGTTGGACCCGCAGGGCTTTGGAGGGTGTGTTGGTCCGGCATTGTTTTGGAGAGGTGTGTTGGTCCGGTTGTGCCTTCCTTTCTTTTGGCTCGGTAGGGGCGAAAACGCACGCAACATTTGCCCCCCAAAGTAAGGTATATGCTGGCATATAGCTTACTTTGTTTAAGCCTGGTCGTCCTTGTTCGGTCCTGCGTGCCGAATGGATTGGTTCGGTGGCCTCTTCCTTGCCTATAAATATCGGAGCTATGCCACCGTTGTTTCCTTACCGTTTGAGATAGCTGAACCGACTGATTACCGAATCAAAATTTCTACCCTTTGCCGAATCAGCTGTGTTAGCCGAACCAGGTGAGACCCTTTTACTGCCGGATGAACTTTTATACTGCACTACCGAATGAGCTTTGGGTTTCTAAGCACCGAATGAATGGTGGAGTACGATTGCCGAATGTGTTCGCGAGTTGGAATGCCGAACGAACGTGTACTCTGGGTGCCGAATGAACTTGCACTCTGGGTTTTTTCATTTTTTTTATATCACGATCGAAATTACGGACTACATGTACTTGCTTGTTTATATTCTCTGTTTTAACAACATGTTTTTCCGATGTTGTAGATAATGTCTCGCAAAGCAGAAACTCGATCAGATAAAAAGAAGTCCCAGGGCGAAGGAGAATCTTCCGCAGTGCCCCCTGCTCAGCCAGTACCGGAACGTCACGGATCTACCCCGAGATCATTAGTGGACGGGTACGGCCCTCAGGAGCTTCTGAACTCCCCGCCCGATTGTTTTCCCAGCTCCCTTAAGGAAGAGCAGCTTGATGTCATCTCCCGTTCCTTTGGAATTGATAGGGCGCACATGCTGTTGCCAGGGAGAGAAGTTATGCCATATGACCCTCCCGAAGGGTACTTTGCCTACAGCAGATACCACTGTATGTGTGGTGCCATCCCGCCTCTTAATGCTTGGGTACTCAGCTTTCTTACATATCTAAAGGTGGCCCCATTCCAGCTTCAACTCAACTCTTATACTATAATGGTGAGCCTCTTCGTCATCTTTCAGAGGAAGCATGGGCGTGCTCCTTCTAACCGGGAGATCCAATATTTATATAATCTGAGGGGCTATAAGAAGGGGTCCCCATACATCAGCTTGGAGTCAGCTGTAACCTTCAAGCCGGTCTTGGACCTGTATTCTAAGTACAGCATGTTCAAGAAGGAGTGGTTCTTCGTCAGGGACGACTCTGTTTCTATTCGGCGTTTCACCTCTGGATGTAAGTCGATGCTTTATTTATAATTTCCATTCTGGTTGCGATGCTTCTTCTCATACGTTTTCAATTTTTGCTAGTGACAGGTGGCTTTGCGGTTGTGGAGACTGATCGCTTGGTTCAGATGGCGGCTGAGATAGAAGCTATCCCCAGGAGAGATAGATCGGCTGCTTACCTGAGCAGAAATGCGACCCTTCCGGAGTATGATTTGATCCTTCCACAGCAGTCAGTAGTCAAGCAGAGGGAAACGGCGGAGGAGACGGCGGCTGCTCAAGCTAAGGGAGGTGTCACAGTAGAGAGTGGCAAGAGGAAACCTTTCTCAAAATCTCCAGTGGTCGGAGGTAAGAAGCTTAAGAAGTCGTATGGCCCTTCCCCCAGCACTTGTCCACTTACTCCGGGGAAGGAAGATGTGGAGGAGGAGAGAGGTGAGGGTGGAGATGACCGGGAAGGTGGCGACGGTGGCGATGGCATCGGGGCCTTGCTTCCTGGGCAAGCAGGCGAGATTCAGGAGTGGACGGATGATGCATTCCTCCAAGCTTTCGAGGGGCTTGACGGAGAACCGGCTTTGGTAGAGAAATCCGGGAAAGCTGACAAGGCCGGGACCGGTGCAAGCGAGCCTTCTCAGACTATTCCAGCCAAGGTGGCTCCGACGACTCAAGGTGAACTTTTGACTCCTGCAGGCTCCATTTATGATAGGGACTTAGGAATATTTTATGATCCGCTCCCGTCCTGGAATGAAATCCAGGACTTATTGCAGTATCCTACTCCTCCCCATGGTTTGTATAACAAATGTGTTTCCTTTCTTCTTTTAACTTTTAATTTACCGCGTTTCTCGAATTATGGATCAATGTAAGCTTGTGACACTTGTTCTTCATATCAGGAGCAGGTAAAACGACCAAGGCCTCAGATCTTCGGCACAGGCTCGAACAATACAAGCTCTCCAAAGCTTCCGCCAAGCCGAAGCCTTCGACCCACCGTTCCGGGGATGTAGTCGGCTACCGTCCTCTTCTCAGGGTTATTGAAGAGGGTATTCAAAAGAGAAAGAGGAGTCATCCCTTATCTGAATCCTCACTTGGTCCTCAGCCCCCAGTTCAGCCTCTTCATGATATTACGGAGGAGGATACTGAGTTCGCACTCTCTCCGCACCCGTCTGAAAATCCTACCGTTACTCAGATTGATCGTCCTGGCTTGGCTCGTAATCCATTTGCGGGTCATCCTGATCTGGATCCAAGTTCCCATGATATTACCTTTGACGAGGTTACCAGTAAGCACCTTCTTCCCCGCAATCCCATGGTACGGGTGCTTGATGAGGCTAAGTCCTTAGACCTCGATTTACTTACTACTCGGATAGTTACCATGGGAGACGAGGCCAAGGCTAATATTGATCGGGTGGCGGAAGAGACTAGGAAGCTGATGGGGCATCATGTCGGGCTGGTTAAGGCTGGAGAGGAGATTGGGAGTGCCAACATCCGACTACGATTGATGGTTTCGGATCAGGCCAAACAGCTGGCTGATCAGGCCATTCAGATTTCTCAGCATGAGGCTGCCTCCGGGCGGTTGAGGAAGACTATGGAGGAGGCTAGTAAGGCGGAATTGTGGAAGATGGAGGCTGCCTGCAAGGAGCAGATAAATATGGCCATCTCGACAGTGGACGAGGTTCGAATGGCGGATCTTGAGCAGGTAGAGGAGCTGTCGGGGAAGCTTGAAGCCGCAGAGCTTGCTCAGGTCAGGCTAAAGGAGGAGATGGAGGCGATGAGGAGGTCCCTTCAGGCTAACTGCTCGCGATACCGACTGGAGAGGGATGCTGCCATTGCAAGGCTATCGGTCTCTAAGGCTCGTATGAGGGAGTTTGAGGAGAATGAGGGGATGATGGATGATATGCTGCAGGATATGTACTTTCGCACTTGGAAGCAGGGCAGCTTATCTTGGATGGACGACTACCCCCGGGTTATGGCTAGGATTTACCTCAGGGCTCTAGAGGAGGCCAAGGCTGAGGCGGATAAGGAGGGTGGAGCGGCCTTTAGGATGGATGTGGTCACCGCTCAGTTTACCAAGGAGGAGAAGACAGCGGTGAAAGAGGGGATGCGCTTATTCGCGGTTGAGGAGGCAGGTGTGGAAGTAGGGGATGACGACCAAGACGATCAAGGGGAAGTTGCTGGTAACCTCTTCTTCATTAGTTTCTTATTTTGTTAACTCTGTTGCTTATCACTAATGATTTCCTTTTCTGACCGGACAGGTGGGCAACAGGACAAGGACAAGACTCTAACGCAGTCGGCTCCCTGATTAGACCTGGAAAATTCTTTTTGTGGACTTGACATGGCTGTATATGTTAGTCTTAAAACAGTAAAGTAACTTTTAGGTTGTAATTCTTGCCACTTGTAATAAATAGCTCTATTCTTGATTTGTAATTCTTTAACTTAAGCTGATTTTGTCATCTTTTGAATGTTTTCGCTATTTTGACATGTTGCATAAGAAATATAGCTATGCATATTCTTAAATTGTGTTTGATGTCAGGTTCTTGTTTAAAACATAATTTCATGACTTGCAGTGTTAGCGTGAGGTGTGAACAAATTATAGGCATATATGAAAGAAGGAAATACCGCTCTTTATATTTTGCTTGTAGATGGCAGCTTTGAATATCCTGTGTGACCGAGTAAGGGATGCGGTCCAGTGTCCTGCTGTGAGTATCCGCTTCTATTAGTGAGTGTCTCCTGTTTTGTGTCCTGCACTTCAGGGATTGTTACAGAGGATAGGAGAAAAGTTTCTCAAGTAAAATTGAAATATGTGAAATAGTAAAACTTCCAATCACGGAAGGCCTTCGATGTGCTTAAGTTCGTGGCAAACGGGCTTTGTAGTCACTTTCCCTAGCTGTGGGTCTTGGAGACATTTGTCACCCATCTTACGCCTCCGCGGGGAGTTAATTCTTTTTTACCACAGCCGCACTTAAGACACATCGGAGCCGAGATCGCGCACAGTAACTACTCGGGCCATTATGGCCCGTAATCGTGGGTATTATTCGATTTACTGTGGCCGGCTAGCGTGGGTGCCGATCGTCAACCGTGAACTGCCCCTGGCTGGCCACACCTTATGTTGGGGCTTATAATCGGTTCACAGTTGTCGGCGAGCCGAACGCCGTAATGAGCTGCCTCGGCTATAGTCGGCCTTCTCGGTGGCTTATAATCGGCTCATTACAGTTGGCTTTAAGGGCCGTCGCGAGCAATGAGTTAACCCGTAGCAGAGGGATGCCGGGGCAAAAGTGTCTCATTGGCGAGGGCATAGATTCGCATAGTACCTGTTAGGTCTTATCCAGGTGAAGTTGCGCTGTGGATTGCTTCGGGTGGAAATGCTATACGCATAGGATTTTGTTCAACAGAAAAGGATAAAGTTAACAAGCAGCCAAAATATAAAGGAACAAGTTAAAAAAGAGACAAGGTTTTTTAAAGTGGTTCGGCACGAAAAGGCCTACGTCCACTGATTCTCTTTGTTAATTCACTTCATATGGGCAGTACAAGTTAAGAAAAGTATCGACAGAGGTGTTGGATGTTCCATGCCCTCTGGAACACCTCTCCGTCCACTGTTGACAAAATATAAGCTCCGTTGCGGAGATCTTTATGAATTACATATGGTCCATCCCAGATTGGATCTAGTGCTCCGGGACGAGGGAAGATTCGCTTGAGGACAAGATCTCCTTCTTGTAAGGTACGATGCTTGACTTTGGAGTTGTATTGTGCTGCCACTTTTTGTTTGTGGGCTGCTGCTTTAAGGACTGCATCATTTCTTCTCTCCTCAACTAGATCCAAAGACATGTGAAGGAGTTCTTCGTTCTCTTCTGGGTTATAGTGGATC
Source organism: Allium fistulosum (assembly GCA_030737815.1). NCBI lineage: Eukaryota > Viridiplantae > Streptophyta > Magnoliopsida > Asparagales > Amaryllidaceae > Allium > Allium fistulosum. The sequence continues at coordinate 847,534,216 of CM060907.1, forward strand.
CTACGATGGGAAGGCACAATGGTTTCAACTGGGAGCATAGCCTCCGATCCATATGCCAAAGAGAAAGGAGTGTGCCCTGTTGATGTTCTGAAAGATGTGCGATAGGCCCATAGTGCCGTAGGAAGTTCATCCACCCAAGCGCCCTTTGACTTTTCGAACTTCTTTTTTATTAGAGTTTTCAGAATTTTGTTGACGGCTTCGACTTGTCCGTTTGCCTGGGGATACGCTACGGATGAGAAGCTTTTGTGAATTCCGTGCTCTTGGCACCAGTTGGCGAATTCCTCGCTGTCAAACTGAAGTCCATTGTCTGATATGATTTTGAGTGGGACTCCGTACCTGCACAGAACATTTTTGATCAAGAAGTTAATAATTTTTGCTGAAGATACTTTATTCAGAGGTTCCGCTTCCACCCATTTGGTGAAATAGTCGACTGCCACTATAGCATATTTGGCCCCGCCTCGGTCTATTGGTAGCTCGCCGATTAAGTCAATTCCCCATATTGTGAAGGGCCAAGGGCTGGTCATTTGAGTAATCTCAGTCGTTGGTAGCCGCGGAATCTTAGCGAACTTCTGACATCTGTCACACTTTTTGACGAAATCCAAGGCGTCCTTGCTTACGGTGGGCCAGAATTATCCATATTGGAGTATCTTTTTTGCTAATGTTTGCCCTCCAGTGTGATCTCCGCAGCTTCCCTGATGGATGTTAAATAAGATTTCCTTGGCTTCCCTTCCAGCGACACACCTTAATAACGGGTTAGAGAATCCGCGTCGATAGAGGATGTCTTCTTGTATTGTGTAGCGGGATGCATTCCTCAAGATTTTCTTGACTTCGTTACGCCCGTTGGGTAGCGTGCCGCTTTGTAGGTAGTCTCGGATGGGAGTCATCCAAGTTTCTTCCTCGGTTGCAGCTATCAGATTCACTTGCTCAAAACTTGGGGCCAGTTGCTTTGAGATGGTTACTGCCCCGAAGATGGCGATGTCTCTTACACTTGCTTGCTTCGCCAATTCGTCGGCCTCTTGGTTTTCTTCCCGAGGGATGTGTTTGACTAAGTAGTGGTCCAATCGACTGAGAAGTAACTTGGTCTTCTTTAAATATGCTATGAGTCGTTCTTCTCGAGCTTGGAATTCTCCTAGTATTTGATTAACAATAAGTTAAGAATTGCTGTGAAGACACAAAGAATTGGCTCCGATTTCTATGGCAAGTTCTAGTCCGGCTGTTACTGCTTCATATTCTGCATCGTTGTTGGCGGCAGCGAACTCCAACCTTATAGCATAGTGCAGTTTGTTTCCCCTGGGAGTGATTATTACCACACCTGCCCCCGAGCCTTGTTCGTTCGATGCACCATCAACAAAGAGATTCCAGTTGATATCTTCTGCTATTTCCAATTGCTCCTTATCTTCGTTGGTAGTGAATTCTGCAATGAAATCAGCCATAGCTTGTCCTTTGATGGCGGTGAGAGGGTGATAGGTGATATCATACTGACTTAGTTCAATGCACCATTTAAGTAGTCGCCCAGAAGTGTCGGGACGATGGAGTACCTGCCACAGTGGTTGATCGGTCAGAACTTTGATGGAATGGGACTGGAAGTAGTGATGCAGTTTCCGTGATGTGATTAGTAAACAGTATGCTAGCTTCTCAAGTTTAGGATATCTGACTTCTGCCCCCGTAAATCTCTTGCTGACGAAGTAAACTGGCCGCTACGTGCGGTTGTCTTCCCATACCATGGCAGCGCTTAGGGCGTGAGATGACACAGCAAGGTATAGGTATAATTCTTCCCCTTCGCTTGGAGTCGAGAGTACCGGTGGTTTCTGGAGGTGTTCGATTAAGTTAAGGAAAGAGGTTAAGCATTCGTCAGTCCATTCGAACTTTCCTTTGTCTTTCTTTAGAGCTTCGAAAAAGGGGACGCACTTGTCCGTTGCCCTGGAGATGAATCGGCTTAGGGCGGCCACTTTTCCATTCAGGCTTTGCATTTCCTTTCGAGTGGAAGGTATCTTGATATCCCTTAGCGCTCGGAATTGTTCAGGGTTTGCTTCAATTCCCCTGGCATGGACGATGAATCCTAAGAACTTTCCTGATGATACTCTGAAAGAGCATTTTAGAGGATTCAACTTCATTCCATACTGGCGAAGTACTTGAAACATCTCGCCTAGGTGGCTTACATGATCGTCGGCTTTCCTTGATTTTACCAGCATGTCATCCAAGTATACTTCCATAGTTTTCCCTATTAGCCCTGCAAACATCTTGTTGACGAGGCGCTGGTAGGTGGCTCCTGCATTTTTAAGTCCAAAAGGCATTACCTTATAGCAGTATAAACCCCGGTCGGTGATGAAACTAGTGTGGTCTTGGTCGGGAGCATGCATGGGAATTTGGTTATATCCTGAGTACGCGTCCATAAAAGATAAGAGCTCGTGCCCGGCTGTGCTGTCTACCAGTTGGTCGATTCGGGGAAGTGGGAAGCAATCCTTTGGGCAGGCGTCGTTTAGGTTGGAAAAGTCAATGCATGTTCGCCACTTCCCATTAGCCTTCTTTACCAGCACCGGGTTAGCGATCCATTCCGGGTAGATGGCTTCCCTTATGAAGTCGTTGGCGAGTAGATTCTTTACTTCTTCATCGAGGGCTGCCGATCGCTCTGCCCCCATACTTCTCTTTCTTTGTTTTACGGGCGCCTTGGTAGGATCAATGTTTAGTACGTGACATGCTACATCGGGGGAGATTCCGGTCATGTCAGCGTGTGACCATGCGAATACATCCAAGTTGTGGCGGAGAAAATCGATGAGTTGTTCCTTCAATTTTGCTTTTAGTTGGGACCCAATTTTCAATAGTCTACTTGAGTCGTGCTTGTCTACAGATATAAACTCCATAGCCTCTGCAGGCTCGGCGGTGGCCTCCTCCTCTCTGTCCCTGGGGTCTAATTCATTGAAAGGTTCGCTGGTATATCGAAGAGGAGGGGCTTTCTTTAGTTGCTATGCTTCTAGACTTTTCGTGCAGAGGGCAACCTCTACACCCTTCCCTTTATCCTTCCTGTGGTTGTTGTGAAGTTCAGTCACATAGCAGTCTCGAGCAACGTCTTGGTCTCCTTCTACTTCCCCTACTCCATTGTCCGTTGGGAATTTCATCTTTAGGCACCATGGGGCTAGGACAATTTGGAAGTCAGATAGGGATGGCCTTCCTAAGAAGGCGTTGTAGGCCAAATGGTTCTCTATAAGCATAAACGTTTGTTTTCGTACAGCAGAGCGGGGATGGCTTCCAATCTCAACAAAGAGGTCTAGTTGCCCGAGGGGCATCTTTGCATCTCCAGTGAAACCGTGTAGTGGTTTATCGCAGGGAGATACATCCTTCATTGATAATTTCATTTTGTCGAATGCATGTTTGAACAGGATGTTCACTGAGCTTCCAGTGTCTACTAAGATTCGGTAAACTTCGGCGGGACCGAGCCGGGCAGAGATAACCATGGGATCCATGTGAGGGTACTGCCTTCCTTCCAGGTCACGCTTACCGAATGTGATGTCATCACTTTCTTTCCGTTTCGGGTGGCGTTCTTCTATAACCGAATTGACACAGTCTTTATTGTCTCTAAGCGACTTTCCATATCTTTCCAGCTCTTGTCTGCGATGTGCGGTCCTCCTGAGATGGTATGGACCACTATCTTCTCTTGACTAGAGCCGCTAGCGTTGCGGTTTCCTCTGTCGGTCTCCGGTGAGGGTAGCCTTGGGTTTTCATTGGTAGGAGCTGGAGTCCTGTCCTGACTTTTTACATAGCGTTCCAGCTTCTTCCTCCTGATGTGTTCCTCAATCAGATCCCGGAGATGATGGCATTCATTGGTATCATGCCCATGAGACTCGTGGAAGCGGCAGAATTTTCCAGACTTCTGCACGTTATTAGATTCCTTCTTGTATGGTGGGCGTTTGTATCTAACTTCGCCTTGGGTGGCAAGGAAGATATTTTCGACAGTCTCGTTTAAAGGAGTGTAAGTGTCGAATCTCGGTCCAGGCCGATATAGGCGTTTTTCTCCCTTCTTGCCCCCAGCATTGTCTTTGGAATCATTTCTTCGAACGTCCCTTGCCACAGCAGGGGCGTTGCTGTGAGTTGCCTTATTTTGCTGTCCTGACTGCCCCTCAACGGCAGCATCCTCAAGCCTCATGTATTTCCCAGCCTCATGGAAGAAATCGGGTAAAGTAGCTGGTTTTTCTTTTGTCAACCTTCTAGCAAATTTAGTGTTCGGATGTACACCACTACAGAGGGCCATTAGGATAAGCTTCTCATCGGCATCTTGTACTGCGGCTGCTGCGGCATTGAACCGGGTTAGGTATTGCTGCAGTTTCTCTCCAGGTTTCTGTTTGACGTTGGATAAGGAATAAGCGTCCTTAGGTTGTTCCACATGGATGCGGAACTGACTGATAAACTTTTCTTTCAACATTTCCCATGAGCTGATGGATCCCTGGGGTAGATGACAGAACCAGGAGGTAGCGAGATCTGCTAAGAAGAGCGGAAAGCATTTGCACAGTACTCCCTCTGTCGCTCCACTCATGAGCATATGTTGTGTGTACCTCTGTAAGTGTACAACGGGGTCGGAGGTTCCTTTGTAAGGTTCCATTGTTGGCATCTTCCATTCTCGGGGGGTGATAGCAATTTCGATGTTGCGGGCGAAGGAGCTGGTTACCCTAGCGCCTATCCCTCGATCTATTTGCTCCCCTTGGACGCACTCTCTGAATAAGAGTGCCATCCTTTCATCAGAATTTGGAGCAGATAGAAATGAATTTGGCTCTGTTCTGTGGGATTGATCCCGTCCAGATGATCTGTAGGGATGGTATCGTCTATCATTCCTCATATTTTCCAGTGGCTGCCATTGGTCTTCTGGGAGCATGCTAGGGTCAGCCATAGTTGGCCCTTGCCTTGATCTTCCCCTGCTGGGTTCTGATCTAAGCATTTCCTCGGGTCCAACTTCGGGCTGGACTCTAGCTCGGCCCCGGTCACTGGCGTTTCCGTGGTTAGGCAGTATGACAGGCTCAGCTACAGTTGACCTCCGCCCTGTACCTCCCTCGTGGGGTTCGGTTCCAAGCGTTTCTTCAGGCCTAACTTCGGGCTGTGCTTGATCTCGACTCCTACCATGGCTGCTTCTGCCGTTAGCTCCTTCGAAGAAGGAAGATCTTTGTTGTCTCCGAGACCCTCCAGACTGGGACTCGCCCCATGATTCAGTGTTGCGGTTGGACTCTTCAGCATCCCTTAAGCGTGACATGAGATGGTCCACCAAGGCTTCCTGCTGGGACGTGAAGCGATTAGTTACTTCAACCACAACCCTGTCTAGATCTGCCCTAGTAATTGCTGCGGGCTGTTCTACGGTAGGAGTGGTCGGATTAGCCTGTCCTTCATTCGGTACTGCCGCTAGAGGAGGACGATTTACTTGATCCGTGACTGCTGGATCTGGAAGACTGCTGGAAGCGATGTTTTTTCCTTTGTTAACATCTTTTTTCTGCTTGGGAGGCATGTTTTTCGAACGGTGGATGATGCTGTTAGGAAAAATGTTTAAGTGGATGAAGCTGAAGCTTCGAGTCTTCAAGTTCTCAGTGAAAGCACCAAAAATGTTTGCACAAAAAATGGACAAACACCTCAAAGTTGTATGATTTAGTAGATCTTATGTTGTTCTTAGTGATTTGGGTGATTTATGCAAATATATGAAAAGCAGGGGGCTAAACTGTAAAAAGACACGTAGATTTATAGTGGTTCAGCCAGAATGTGCCTACGTCCACTTTATATGTTATTTCTCTTCTCTTGTTTTGATTACAAGTACAAAGCTTTGTTACAAGTAAAAGAAAGTTGTTTGAAAGTTCTCTCCGTGCTTGAGCTCTCAAACTTGTCCCCCATTGTTGTACCTCTGCCCCTCTATTTATAGAGTGAGGCTGGGGACAGGGGTCTTGGATGTATATAGCTGCTGGCGGGCCTGGGCTGATGTGATCTATTCTGACAGAGCTGGCCCGGTATCACTCTGGGTCGGTATTGCTTGGAAGTGCAGTTTGGACCGGTGGTGGGATGGTGAGGTTGGTCCGGTGGTTGGTTCGGTGAGGTGTGTTGGGTTCCATCCAGTAGTACTTGGACCGGTGTTGAGTTGGTGCTTGGTTCGGCAGGGGATGGAGGTAGGTTGATTCGGTAGAGCTTCGTTCGGTGGTGAATGGATGGGACTTGGTTCGGTGGTGAATGGATGGGACTTGGTTCGGTGGTGTTGGACCGGCAGGGCTTTGGAGGGTGTGTTGGTCCGGCATTGTTTTGGAGAGGTGTGTTGGTCCGGTTGTGCCTTCCTTTCTTTTGGCTCAGTAGGGGCGAAAATGCACCCAACAACGACGCTCGCCTAGGCAAGTATCATATCGCAACTTATGGGATAATTCGAATATTCAAAAAACTAGTCTAGAAGTCCTTTTCCAAACTACCCCAAGCTATCCTAAATAACTGTGCTATAAATAAATTTTACTATAGCTACGAATCACCCCAAAATTACACGATGCCTATTCCAACCCTTTGTTTGCTCGCAAGATTCCTTTGTTAAATGAGGGTCGGCCACTACCGCTTCTCATGCGAACTCCGATTCGGTTCCTTGGTTCGACCACTGAAATTTCCTCGCATGACTAAAGTCATGTTTTAGGAACTTCCCAGTCATTTCAAGAATATGACTCGAGTGCTCGCCTTTAAGAATCGAGTGAAATACCTTGCCCAACTGATGTAAATCACCTAGAAACCTTGCGCTCGAACTAGAGATTAGAAACTGGTACGTAAAAGGATCGATCCTTAGAAAATATCCTTTCTGCACGTGGGATTACTCCTATTGCCTAAGGTTTACAAACACAAGTAAAAACAATTCAAACATGAATGACTCCATGCAAAGTGGTGATATATCACCCGCTCGGTCTTTGCTCATTATTAGGAAACCACCGAATTCTACTTGGACACCAATCTAAGTCACACATCATCGACCAACTCCACTCGACTTTAAAGCTCGTACATCGAATCAAAATGACAGTGCTCTCAGTCATGAAACCACTCTCAACATCTATCTCCACCGAACATGTACTCCTTCTGCTCATCCTGATAGCCTGAACGAAGATACCCTAGCAACCAGTGATAGAAATAAATCAGAGTTCTGAAAATAAGTTGTGCAAGTAATATTATATAGTATAAAAATACAAGTATGCTTTCACAACGTATCTCCTTCTACCAGATTATTTAACTCAAACTGGTCTACTTGGTCCTAAGTGTTGAACCTGGTTTTGATAACAAATGCAACAACCCCCTTTGTAATAAAAATCAACGCTTGATTTTTGAACGCTACAAAAGATGGGTGTACCGACCCGTAAATTTTATTGATTTTTTGAATGTAATTAACTGAAATTTTGTGGAAATTTAAACAACTGGATTGAGTAAAAAAAAATTGATATTTGGTAAGAGCCTATTTAAACATAGCAAATGGTAAACTTTTATTGAAAAATATGAAAGTTATTTCAGCTGTGTAACTTTCAATTTCAATATTAAATCAGTTCAAATTAGATGAAAATAAAATATGTTTGAAACCTTAATATTTTTATATATTAAATTTGTAAATCATTTTCTAAGTGAGGCGTCATAATTCGTTTCGTCAAATTTGGACTTCTCTAGCCCCGTTTATCTTATTTTCTACGAATTAGCAGAATTTTGACAGCGAATATCAACTTTTGATAGGATGATCGTATCACCGATATCTGTGTACCATTCTGATCGTCTTGTCGTGCTGATCTCCGTAGTATATTCATTTGTGCATTTCGGAGTTCGGAACATGACGAAATCGGTAAACCGATCAGTTGTATAGGTTTCGGATTTGGACCTTTTAGCTCCTCATACCGTTTCATTTCCCACCGTAAAATCAATAAGCAGCAGCTTTTAATATTACTCTGAATTCGTGCTTTACCTTTTCTATTCCCACATGGGTTTGTCCTTTCATTTTCATATTAGTTCACTGTTCATATCAAAAGCTTTCAAAAATAAATGAATATATATTATACCATTTATATTTGCATTGAGAATTAACTAACAGCCATTAGAGTTTATTTTCTAAAATTCAAATCGTGTTTGACGTTTGTAATCCCACCATCTCTATTTAAATATTGGTTCGTCCATTTTATTGGGACACTTCCTTTCTTTGTTTTGTTTTAGTCATACGTTACAAACATATAATATATTACATAAATTATTCATATCATCTTCCTCTTTTTTCTAAACTACCTCTCTTTCTTCCTCCCGTTTCATAATAGTATATTATATAAAGTATTAATTACTGCTTCATTTTTTCAACCTGTTCGTATTTTCTGCACTTGTGGCTGACCAAGACCGAGCCTCTCAAGCTCTACGACCAACCCACTCCACCGTACACCCTCCAGACCACGCAAGCAGCTGCAACCGACCCAGTCACTGATCCACGTCTCTCTCCTCTTCGGCAAACGCCGCCAGCACTTCCCACATCCACCAACTAACATGCACTGTGTGGCAGCCATCGGCCTCACCAGCTGCCACCTTCAAATGCGGACTTCGACCCAGCCCAGCCGAACTTCCTCCCTGTTGTGTCCATCAACCCACGCACTGCCCCTCTTCCCCACGCCCTGACCAACATCCCCACTTCGGCCTCCATTGCACCTTCCTCCATGGCCAGTGCGCCTCCAACCCCTTGCCTCGCTCAGCATCTACTCCTGCATCCGGCCTCTCTTTCTCTTTTTATATATATAAGGGTATAATATTACTTTTGTATATTACTATGTTTTGTTTTTTATATAAAGTTATATGTATATAGCAGTGTATATACGAATATATAGTGGTCTGCATATAAAACTTGAGGCACGCATGTATTGTTGATAGTATGCATTTGTAGACTATCTGCATATACTATATGAAACTTTTAAAAGATAACATGCTTGTTTATTAAACTTTAGTTTTTAAGTGTGTATATATATAATTATATATATAGTTGTTTATAAGGTATAGGCTATGTTTGTCTACATATAGTTGATTTGGAAGTAGTATAGTACATTTGATTTTAAAAGAAGTACGTTATGGGTTCACTGTATAGGTATATCACAGTATATTATATTTTAAAAGTAGTATTGTATATATATTATAATAAAGTTTATTTTGAATTTATGTTTAAATTTCATAATGTGTATATATAGCTTGTATATGATTTGGGAAACTAATATATATATATATATATATTTTGTTGATGTTCTGTATATATTATAACATATGTACGTTTTTACATATACTATTTTATATACAGTTTCATTTTGTACCGATTTGCGGAAAATGCATATATATGAATAGTATGTCTAAGCTGTTCTCCTCTTTTATCTTTCTCCCAGTGCCTAGCTTTCTATTTTACTAATGTATTTTAAAGCATATATGAGTTCTTGACTTTTGGATTTATATGTGTATATATCTTTCTGTTAGTGTTATGTTAGTATTTTATTTATAATATGTTAAGTATTGCTTTAAAGATATAATGGGTGTGCATATATATAAAGGATATATTGAGTTGGTTTCCATGTTACCTGAAGCATACATATTTAGTTTGTTCGCATATATATTGTGTCTGCATATTTGTTTCATCCGCATAGTACATTTAGTTGAAATTATATATTGTGTCTACATATATATATTAGTCTGCAAATCAATATAATTTTCAATATATGTTTTGATTTTTTTATTAAAATATTATATATATAGTTACGTTATTTTAAATATGTATTTTAAATTGAATATTGAAAATTTTATAAATTAATATAATATGCATTCGTTTCAGTTATCAAGCTGATTCTGACTTGTTTCATCGATTCCTTATTATCAGCCTTGTTCGTCAAAAATACGTGTTCATCGTACGTTGCTTTGGAAATCGTCGTTTGGATTGGTCAATTTCGCCATTCAAATCGTAGCTTGTTGTGTTGTCTATTTTCTCTAGCCTCGGAAGGTGAGTAATCTCTCACGATTAACATTTTTATATTTACTAAATTTGATTTCACTTGAAACGACAATTGAAATATGTTGTTAAATCTGAATTGTTTGTTATTTAATTGTTAAAGATGATATGCCATTATTTGTAATTGTTGACCTATAATATATGACACCATATCCTGTTGTATATATTTTATTTTATTTATCACTAATAATATATGTCGGTAATTGATATGTTATATTAATATCATATTTGTTCTCACTCTACAAGTTCCCTGTTAGTTTAGAATTCCCTATGGGTTGAAATGATACATACCCGAACGATATTATAGATTAGGGGAAAATCGTTATGGGTTGAAATGATAAATGTAACGACCCAATTTTTCGACGCCCGAAAATCGACATCAATACGTCCACTGTATCAACTGCCGAATAATCGAATGCCGAAAAACCGAACCGTTAGGGTTAAAGAAGAAGAAAATAGAAGAAGAAAGTTGAAGAATAAATAGAAACAATATCATAATCTCACAATCGCAGCGGAACAATATATAATAGATAAATGAAAAATCTTTAAAATAAAAGAACTATATCTGTTTATACATTACATCATTAGAGTACAACAGTTTCATAGCACACAATAGGACAGTTATATGAACTTGTCCTCATAACTGAATACACAGTGGAATAATAATCAAGTACGGAAGTACGTCTCGCAATCCAGCTCGTCTCCTGAACGCCACAGCAATCCATCCAGATTCTACTGATAACCTGACCATAGGTTGGCCGTGTGGAAAATTATGGGCACCCAGAGTTTAGAAAAGGGAACAATAAACTCCGAGTCAGTCATGGGACTGGTGTGAGAACTTAAAACAGTTATTTGTATAAAAAGAAATTCGTTTATGATTTTTGGAAAATGAAACTACCATAAGGCCTCCCGGCACACACACAATGCAATCGCACACTTGGGGGAGATTTCTCCTTATAGCAGTCAAACATGCTTGATACGCGAAAATCCTTTTGATATTATTATTAGTGCATAGTGTGAAAAACATTTCGAAAGTATAATATTAATCTTAGCCAGCATAGGTACCATTATATTATGCCTACTATAGCTACCACCTGAGGTGGCGCAATTGTAAAGGGCTTGTATTGTTTTGTTTGGATTTCAAACAAATGGTCAAGGCTAAGGAACTTCCTTTCTGAATGGGTACGCCTCTGGAGGGATGCCCCGAGAACCTAACCGGATCTCTGCCAACACAAGGCCGGGTTACCTCTGTAACTAGGTAACTAACTGTCACGAGTATGCCATCCCCCGGTCGTAACCAACGTTTACCGAGGTGCCTCGAATTCCAACAACCACATAAGTAAAATATTTGGGCTCCATACCAGAATACCACTTTTTTATCCAGAAGGAAATGTACATAACCTAAGGGGCGCGACCCCCATAACCTTGCTGCATCCTTCCTGTTTCGACCATTTCCGGGGTGTGAGGTTCGATGAAGTCTGGTCCCACAAAGCTACGCTTTTCACAAAAGCCATGCTTCAATCAACCAATGATCAGCACTTAGCATGCCACATTACCAAATTAGGAATATATCACTAGTAACAATCAACTACATAACCTCTGAGCTCGTACGTCTCAGAGAAGGGTGTTAAGCTAATAGAATAAATTCTCCGCCACCAACAGAAATATATTTGATAGAAACCAGCTTTATATCTCAAAGTGTAATGTCAGACATACATCCAAGTCCATCCTGGGTCTGAATGGAACCGAAGGCACTTCATCCGATTGAGGAAAGAAGTCCTTGCAAATCCGGATATCCCCTAATCACGTCCGAACTCCCCATCACATAGGGTAATCAAAATCTCTATACCGGAGCAACTCGTTGTAGAGACATTCAACAGGCAATCCTTTCGTTTTCGAAAATACCAGGTCTTCAATCACCGTCTTCAAATGAAATCCCATTTCGTCGTATCATTATTCGGAATGGGTTTTATGACTTAATGTCCTCTCCCGGCTTAACCGAATAATGAGCGCTTATTTTAAAAACAAGTGGATACATTCAATTCTAAATTAAGTCATAACAAATTTCCACTTTTGATCATTTAAACAAAAGCTCAACCTTTTAAAATTCGATGTGGTTTTCGGATAACCATTTGGAATCCGACCCCCGGTCGCATCGAAATTCAAATGCCGTCTTAAAGGCCAATATTGATAGTCAGTTATTTAACTATCATACAACATCCACACACAACCATCAGATTTAAATAATTTCCCAAATTATTTATTTTAAAAATATATTCGCAAGATATAAATTTTTCTACACTTCAACCCTTTCGAAAGACAGTTTTCAAATCACTTTCCTCTCATGGAATAAATTCCAAATATTGTTTATTTCCATTGAAAATTACCAAGACTAAATGCTTTAGATTTTTAAAGTAATTCAAATCACTTTCTAAAAATATATATGCTTTGAAATACTTAGAATAAAAACTATTTAAAACACTTTATTTAAAATACCAGTTATGAAATTTAATAATAATTTTTCATGTAAAACTTAAGCCAAAATAACTTTAAAACTTTCAACTTATACTTAAAAATCTGCTTTGGAAACGTACTTGGCTTTTCAGGGAAATACGCTTTTCTCTCACACCTTTAAAAATAAACCACTATTTATTTTTAAACAAATTACCCGTTCCATTATAAATTCCCACCGTGAATTTATATTTTCAAATATCCACTGATATATATTATTTCTCTTTATAAACCCAGTTTATAAATTCCATAGTCTCATCTTCCTTTTAAAACATAGTTTCAAACATTTAATTAGTTTTCAAACGATTTCCCAAAACTAACTCCATTTTTAAAATAAATTCCTTTATTTCACCCAAACCATTTAAAATCTGAATTTTAAATAAATTCTTCAACTTTTAAACAATACTACTTAAGTTCTCAAAATCCATTTATTTTCATTTATTAAAAAATCTTTTTTCCCATACTTGAATTTATTCAATAGGATTTCAAAAATCAACTTTTATCCTTTTCCAAATTCCTTTTTTTATTTATACAATTTTCTAAAAATTATTTTACTTCCAACAATCCAATTCTTATATTTCTGGTATTTTAAAATACCAGAATATATTCGGCTAAACCATAGCCTTTAATAACTTCAATTACCAATATAATCAGTCATAGATTATCAATAAATCATATCACAGCATATGAGATAAATTCAAACATTTGAGGAATCTAGTTGGATCCCTCCAACCTGTTTCCTTGCATCCATAGATGTTAGCACAATATAAAATACCAATTCCACTTCGAGGTGGAATATTGCGGTATATGGGTTCCTATCATATCATATGCTATTATGCGGCTCATAGGGTCTCATCCGCTACATAATGCAGGAAATCAATCACTCCAATATATATATACACACTACTATATATAACATACCAATTCAACTGATAACAATTATCAATCCAAGCAAACAACCAATAATTTAAAAATAACTATTTAAATTAAACTGGGTAATCCATTTGAGTGAGAAGTTCTCACCATTGCTTTTGTTTTGCAATCCATTTCCATTCTAGCTTGTTTCCTTTCATATTTTGACCTTATATAAACATTTATTCGGTTTGTTAATACTTTTGACTTGATCGAACAATTTATTACTTTAAACTAAAAATTTTATTTTAAACATATAATTTAAATTTAAACTAACCTTCTTTTTATAAATTACTTTAAGTAACTAAAATAATTGAATTAATTAATTAAACGTATTAATCACCAATACACTATTTTAAAATAGTAAGTTTAAACATGTTTATTTGTATACTTATTATTATTATTTTTATTATTTTGAAATCACATATATTATAATTAAAATTTAAAATACAAGAACTATATACCTCACTGCCCTAATCGACATTGCGAAGCCCCAGCTTCGCCACGAACTCGTGCCCCTCTTCGAATTCACATGCGAACACCAGCTGTCTCTCCATGACTGTTCGACGACCACGCGAAGGCAAACTCCACCTCCCTGTACCCACGAGATCGCGACTCCTAATAAATCGCGAGCGTCCCTCTCTTCCATGCATGCGAAACCAGGCCACGGCCACTTCGATAATTGCACGCGAATTGATTCGCAATTGAAGTCGATTTCGCTTTAACTTGTTGAAGAGGAAAGAAGAAGCTGCGAGCCATGGCTTGATATGGGAACGAGATTGGGTTGAGTTCGAATTTGGGAATGAAAGAGAGATGGCTCCCAAATTTGAATGTTGAACGAGATTTCCCTGGCTCGGCCATTATTTCGAATGAACTGTTTTATTTTGATTTCGAATAGCAAGCGGCCATTTTTTCTTAGAATTTGATTTTCTTCTTTTGTTTTTTGATTTGTATATATATTTTATAAGAATGCTCAGCTAAGTTTATTAAAGGAGGAAGGAGACGTGTGCTAACATAAAGGGCACGAAGACGAACACGTGCTCATAATTTCTCTACGTGTCTACAAAGGCTACAGTGCTTTTATTATATTTAAATTTTAAATTCAAATTCAAATCATCTTGATTATTGCACTCACAATCTTGATCTCCTATCGAGGCGTGCCGCTAGGCGTTTATAATGTTAAACGCCTATTCCGAAGACAATGGAAAAAGTTCTGAGTCCAAATCCGATCGTATGGAGAAGATAGCTTTTTGGACCGGCTATTATATTGAATTTCGATTTAATTTCAGCGCGTTTACCTACCGTATGGTCAAACGATCATTCCAAACACTACGAAAATTGAAATCTGATAATAATACACTATTACAGATACAATGGAACTGGTTTATTCAAATTCCGAGACTGTGCCTCGGAAGGCTATTTTTAAATATCAATTTAAACGATATAAATTCAAAAATGAACAATTCACTTTCAAATTCAATTTTAAAAGTTCTATTACCTTCAGTATTATCAATATAAATTTCTAAGCCTTTAAAATATTTTTAACAAGCATAAAACTGAAGATTCAATATTTTACCCAACTTCAATAATTTAATTTAATAATTTAATTGCCAAATTAATCGTGATATTTGAAATTCAAGTTAAGCTATCTTCCAAATATTTAAAATCAATTAAATATCCAATTCAAATGTTCAGAAATTCCGGGTCGTCACAATAAACCCAAGCGATTTTCATTGATTTTGAATTTTGGGATTGCGAGTTGAAATGATATATACCCATAAATATTTAATTTGTGGATTGAAATGAGAAATATCCGTATCACTTGACCATAGAATAGAAAATTATATACGAACACCGTTGGTCTATATTTTGAAAATGATTTCCAAAGTTTTGAAAGGAAATATATGGTTTTAATAAATATTGATTTTAAAATATAATATATATAGGCTATCTTTATATATGTATAAAATCTTGATTTTAAAATAATATGTTTTGGAAATTTTAAATTTTAAATTAGTTTTGAAAATACAAATTTTAGGATTTTTCTTATAATTTTATTTTTTAAAAATATATAAAAATAGAGTTAATACAAAATACATTTATAATAAGATTTAATTTAATAAATATTTAACTTAATTGGTTTATAGAATGTTTAAGTATTTATTTAAATTTGTATTAATATTTTAAAAATGGATTTTTATAACTTTAATAAAAAAGGTTGGGAAGATAAATTAATGTGGACCTGGAATTTAAATTGGTTAATAATTGAATTTAAATAAGAATTTATTTGAACTTATTGATTTTGAGATTTTGAAAATTATGATTTATAACTTAATTCGATAAAAAGGTGATTTAATGAATATTCTCAATTTTAAATAAAAATTGAGATTGAATATTTAATATTGATTTAAATTTATAAATTGAGATTTTAAGTAATTGTTATTAAAATGATTAAGTGAATACTTTCCTATTTGAATAAAATTAATGTTAAATGTTGAAATATAAATTTATATTGTAAATGTTGAATATTTAAACTTGAATCTTATTGGAATTGAAGTGGTAGTTCAAAACCTGGATTTTGAAATCGATAAAATTTGAAATAGTTTATTGAGAATTTGAATTGGATCTTTGACCTTTAAATTGAAATGGTTAAACTGGAATTGATTTAAATTGAATTTTGGAATTTAAGATGATTTGAATTCACTTGCGAAATTGGAGGAAACTAAATTTTATTATATAAAGTATTTTTATTATATAAACTATTTTAATTTATAACTATTTTAAAATATATATATATATATACACACCGTTCTCAATATCTAAACAGTTAAAGTTGGGACTGTTATGAATTTCAAAAGGTGTTATGATTTCAAAAGTGCTATGATTTCAAAAGTGTTATGATTTCAAAAGTGCTATAATTTTGAAAGTTTTACAATTCTAGAAATGAATATTTTTTTTAAGTGAATAATGATATCGAATTGATATGGTTTTGAAAAGAATATGATATTTTGATATGAAGTATGAACTATTTGAAATGAAATGACCACGGTGTGAAATAAGCGGTTGGTTGTTAAAGAGACCAAGATCGGATATTGTCATACTCTCTGCCAATACCGAAAACCAATTTAACAACTGTGTACGTGGTGGAGGTTCGAGAATGAAGTAGGATGGTTTGGTGACGGTTCTATATGGTATTTACGTAGCCCTGACTCCCGTGAGTCAGCTTGATGTAGCTAAAACAGGAGCCACGCTGGGCTAAGTGAGGTCATTCCTCTGATCGGACACATTTCTTCGATACCATTCTATTGCTTTTGTGATTTGATTGGGTGCACATTTGATTTGGGAGTGTGTCACGAGGTTGGTGGTAGTAGCTGCTATGCATTACCAACAGTCTAGATACGCAAACAGCATATCTACCCTGGCATTGCCTCGTGTGCCTTGTCACATGCTCTATCGTGCCTTCTACGAGTTTGTTTTGTGTCGTACCTAAGGAGTGCTCCTTGATAGCCCACTTGCGAGTGAAGTTTACAGTATCTGTATAGACTACGACATTATATAAAATGTGTTAATGGGGATATGGGTAATTCCTTAACGCTATTTTAATAGTTTACTTTACTACAGACATATCATAATAGCGTATATTACTACATAGTAGATAATTCCACGGATCCTTAGAGGATGTGAATCCCAAACATCCTTTAAGTTACTTGTATTTCAGTTGACATTTCACTTGAGTTGAATTTACTATATAAGAATGTAAATCCTAACTCGAGTGTTTTGTGTTTTTCTTTATGCTCGAGTCAGACTGAGTGTCACAGCATTTGAGACTCACCTTTGGAGTTGGAGCTTCACTTGGAGATCTATCTATTATCTATTCAGCTTTCAGCTATCCAGTGTTTTGTTCAGACTTGTGATCTGTTTGTATTCGAGACTACATTGTATTTGAGATATTCTGTTGTATTTTATTTCAAACTCTGTTGTTTATATAGTGACTTCATGAACTACTATTTTCTTTCCCGCTGCTTATTGTTATATTACTCTGTGATTCTGTGATTGATTTATTTACTGTATATGCTGAGTTTTGCCGAATATAAAATTAACAATCTGTTGTTTTGAACAATTCAAGTCCGACATGTGTGGATGCAAATGGTTCGAAATATCGGGTCGTTACAAGTGGTATCAGAGCTCTGGTTTAGGCAAAACTTAGCATATGGAGTAAAAAAATTGATCATAGAATCATATTCATTTGAGCTTGAATTTCTTCGTTAGGATCCTCTTTGCTTAGGATTTCTTTTGGATTTTGGAACTCTCCCTATGGTTTTTAAATCCATCCTTGTCTTCTCCTGTTAATGTCCTCTTGATATTGGATCATCCTATAGCTCTATTTCTGTTGATCTCTATAATCAATTTGAGCTCATCTTGCCACTTCTATTGGCAGCTTTATCCTTGAGTGTGACTGATCCCATTGGCGACCCCGCCAACCTTTGTGTGATCTGTAAAGGGATGAAACTCTTTTACAACATACGTCGATTCACCGGAGACTTCTATATCCTCGTTTTCGATGCTGGTATTTCTTGCAAAGACCGAATCGTTTCTTAATGGATGATCCGGGTAATTCTCTTCTTATTGAATGTCGAATGCCTCAAAATTTTGTAGGTAGTTTTATCCTTTGTTTGATTCTCAGCCTAGTAATTTCGACTCCACCCAGATAGTCAGGGATTATCCTGATGTTGTGGTAAAGTAACTTCTCTTCCCTTCAAGCGGGAAATTGAATTTCTACATCGATCTTATTCCTGAAATCTCGGTTGACCCGGTTAAGGTCACCCACGATTAATATTAGTCTATCCATTCTTTCCTCTTTGTAATTTAATTATCTTATCTTCCATTCGAGCCTATCTTCTTAATTAGAATTCTCTTAAATAGGGTCTCTCTAAATTGAACCTCTAGCCTTGCTCTAGATCTATTCTTGAATCAGCGTGTGAGGGAGTGTATTTGTAATTGATAATAAAATATTTTATACTGTGTTGCTTGAATTGTTAAGTTGGAATTTTGGCTTTCGATCAATTCGTCTGGCCCACGCTATCGATAGAAATTCCAAGAACTTGAACAGAGAAAACTGACACAATATTGTTTTCAAAATTTGTAAATAATATAATTTTATGTATGATTATATTTTTTATATAAAAGTATAAGTTTCAGAAATTAGATAGTTAGATGAATTTGTAATTAGAAATGATAATACTAGATTATCATTAATTTTTTTGTTAACAATCCTAAACCATTAACTATTGTTGTGTGTTATAAGTTGTTGAAATTTTATAAATATGGTTTATAAATATAATTTGGAAATGAAATGAATTTAAATTTAAGATTTGAGAATTAAATTTATGGTGCTTTTCTAAATTTGATTTTCAAAGTTGAAAATATATTATTTGAAAGTATTTTTGAATGGAAATTGTTTTCAAAGAATTTTAAAAGAAGTAAATCAGTACTCTCCTCTTTTGTCGTTGGGAAATAATTTCAATGACGACTGCAGCATCATCGACATTCATTTTCAAGTTTCAAAAGAGGAGAGACCACTCAGTAGCTTTGCTACATTTTGTTTTGGAAATGGATTTGATTTGAAATTCTTTGGGTATGATTTGATGTATAAAATATATACATGTATATTTATTTCAAAATGGTGGGAAGTGAAACCAGAAATTTAGTTCATAAATTCTATGTTAAGGTAAGGTTTCCAATTATTGAATTTTTTTTTGAAATATTTGAAGTGCTTAAAATTAAATTTGGAATTTAAACAACTTGAAACAGTTGAACTAGGATAAAATTTATTTGTATAATAATCAATTGCATTCTAAAATATATAACTACCTAAAATATTCAAAAAGTTAAATGTTTGGGTGAATATTAAATTGAAGGTTATACAAGAGGAAACTTAAAGTAATAAATTGTTCAAGCTAAAATCTTGCTTAATAAAAGTGTTGTAAATTAGAGGTAAATTTGTATAGTGTTCAATTATATTCAAAAAAATTAATAAAACTTACCTGGAAGGGTTTGAATGTAATTGAATAATATACAATATGATGCAAGTAATAATATGTCCAAAAATGATATTATGTTTTGGGAAGTTTTAAATAAAAAATTAGATAAAAAATTGAATAATAAAAAAGAGAATTAATTGGTTGAATAATATAGGGATAATAAATGCTTATACACGTAATATATGTTGCAAAATATATACTAAGTGAAATAAATTAAATAAATAAAGGAGAATGCTAGTTAAGCAAATAAATATGAACTAAATAATAGTTATAATTGAATTTTAAGTGGATTCAACTTAACTAATGGTAAATAGACTAAATAAATAAGTTAAATATAATAAATTCCGTTTTGGAAGAAAATTTTGTAGCAAATGTTAATAAATTCAAAATTTAATCAATTGAATGAATATTATTGATTAAATAAAATGGATTAAACCAAATTGTTGAGTATTAATTAATTTAAATTGAAATTTATATGGTTTTGAATTTATTGTTGTATTTTGCATTTCAATCTATTTTTCTTTCTGTTACTTCTATTCTCCTATCTCTTTCCTATTCGGGGACGAAAAGTTTTGAGTGGGGGAGAGTGTAACGACCCGTAAATTTTATTGATTTTTATAACGTAATTAACTGAAATTTTGTGGAAATTTAAACAATTTTATTGAGTAATAAAATTTTGATATTTGGTGTGCGTCTATTTAAACATAGCAAAGGTAAATTTTTATTGAAAAATATGAAAGTTATTTCAGCTGCGTAACTTTCAATTCCAATATTAAATCAGTTGAAATTAGATGAAAATAAAATATGTTTGAAACCTGAATATTTTTATATAGTAAATTTGTAAATCATTTTCTAAGTGAGACGTCATATTTCGTTTCGTCAAATTTGGACTTCTCTAGCTCCGTTAATCTTATTTTCGACGAATTAGCAGCATTTTGATAGCGAATATCGACTTTTGATAGGATGATCGTATCACTGATATCTATGCACCATTCTGATCGTCTCATCGTGCTGATCTCCGCAGTATATTCATTTGTGCATTTTGAAGTTTGGAACATGACGAAATCAGTAAACCGATCAGTCGTATCGGTTCCGCATTTGGACCTTTTAGCTCCTCATACCCTTTCATTTCCCACCGTAAAATCAATAGACAATAGCTTTTAATATTACTCTGAATTAGTGCTTAACCTTTTCTATTCCCACTTGGGTTTGTCCTTTCATTTTCATATTCGTTCACTGTTCATATCAAAAGCTTTCAAAAATAAATGAATATATATATATATTATACCGTTTATATTTGCATTGAGAATTAACCAATAGTCATTAGAGTTTATTTTCTGAAATTTGAATCGTGTCTGACATTTGTAATCCCACCATCTCTAGTTAAATATTGGTTCGTCCATTTTATTGGGACTCTTCCTTTCTTTGTTTTGTTTTAGGCATACGTTACAAACATATAATATATTGCATAAATTATTCATATCATCTTCCATTTTTTTCCAAACCACCTCTGTTTTTTCCTCCCGTTTCATAATAGTATATTATATAAAGTATTTGCTGCTTCATTTTTTTCAACCTGTTCGTATTTTCTGCACTTGTGCCTGACCAAGGCCGAGCCTCTCAAGCTCCACGACCAACCCACTCCACCGTACACCCTCCAGACCACGCAAGCAGCTACAACCGACCCAGTCACTGATCCACGTCCCTCTCCTCTTCGGCAAATGGCGCCAGCACTTCCCATGTCCACCACCTAACACGCACTGCCTGGCAGCCATCGGCCTCACCAACTGCCACCTTCAAATGCCGACTTCGACCCAGCCCAGTCGAACTTCCTCCCTGCCGTGTCCATCAACCCGCGCACTGCCCCTCTTCCCCACGCCCTGACCAACATCCCCACTTCGGCCTCCGTTGCACCTTCCTCCACGGCCAGTGCGCCTCCAACCCCTTGCCTCGCTCAGCAACTACTCCTGCATCCGGCCTCTCTTTCTCTTTTTATATATATAAGGGTACAATATTACTTTTGTGTATTACGGTGTTCTGTTTTTTTATATAAAGTTATACGTATATAGCAGTGTATATACGAATATATAGTGGTTTTAATATAAAACTTGAGGCACGCATGTATTGTTGATAGTATGCATTTGTAGACTGTCTGCATATACTGTATGAAACTTTTGAAAGATAACATGCTTGTTTATTAAACTGGTTTTTTAGTGTATATATATATAATTATATATATAGTTGTTTATAAGGTACATGCTATGTTTGTCTACATATAGTTGATTTGGAAGTAGTACACTACATTTGATTTTAAAAGAAGTATGTTATGGGTTCACTGTATATGTATATCACAGTATATTATATTATAAAAGTAGTATTGTATATATATTATAATAAAGTATGTTTTGAATTTATGTTTAAATTTCGTAATGTGTATATATAGCTTGTATATGATTTGGGTAACTAATATATATATATATACACGAGTATGGTGGCACGTCCGTTGGAGGTGTGTTTAGAAGGAAGTGGGAATATTGTGTATGCACTAAAGTTATGGTAGTGATATGTATACACACTCACACAGATATAGACATATATACACACATATATTCGTGTGTGTATATATATGTGTGTGTGCGCGCGCGCGTGTGTATTTGTGTGCGTCTACGTTGTACACTTTTTCTTCTTTTCTGTACGGTTGGAGATGTACACCTATATATTAAGTTTGATCTAATTATAGAGAGTGGACAGAAGTGAATGAAAATTTGGAAGCAGCTAGAAAGAAGACGATTGGTAGTGAAATGCAATAAAATGAACATTCATTTGTTGATGCAATCACAATTACTGATTATTTCTATGATTTCTTTTCGTAAGTGCAAATGTTTTGTGGAATAAATTAATGTCAAATTTATGGCATCATGATAGTAACGGAGAGTGAATGTGCAGTTGGGATTAGTTACTAATTTACTGGGTGTAAGCAGCATTGTTGTAAAAAATTGTACTGCAAATATTATAGTTCATGAGTTAAGTAGGTAAAGACGACGGTCGATTGCGAAATTGAGTAGAGAAACATAGCTGATGTAAAGTAACGATGTTCAAATAAGCAACATACATACTGTAGAGCAGAGAAATATTAAAGGTACTCGCAGTTACTATAACGGAAGAATTGTTGGTACGAATTCGTAAAGAGAATAAAATCTAGTGAAGCAGGAAAATGAACATATGTTTTATTAACGTAGAGTATGATTAGTTGTGAGAGCGCTCTGCAAGAAAAAGGTCAATAGCTTTATTGCATTCTTCAATCTGCAGAGGAAAAAAGTGAAAGTATAGAATGCATATATGTATCTATTTATATATGTAGTAAACCATGTATGTTTGTACGTATTGCATACCACTTCGGGGGTGAAAAAAATCATCCCAGTTGATGTCAGCTGGACAGGGCGAAAAATATTGATTAAATGCTGAGGAGGTGGAAGAATTTATAGATGCATGGTGATGTCAGTTGGAAAACGTGGGGTAATAGCAGTTTGATAAGGAAGTGCGGTAGTTGAAGCTGTGATGGTAGAATGAGTCATGTACATGATTAATATTTTTTGTAGTAAGAAGAGTTGTTAACCTTGTATGTAGGTAAATTTTTAGGAGCCGCAGTAGGGAACGTGGTAGAGCAGTGATGGGAGAGATAGACATACATTTACGTAGTACAGTTGTGTACATCGCGTGGACCTATATTTATATTTATGTTATAAAATGCTGGCATCAGTGTGTAACTCAGTTTCGTACTTGCACTTATTAGGATCATCAGTTGATTAACTTATGTGGGAATTGTATATTGCAGTTGTAGTGCTTCTGCTGGCAGTTGGCACTTGGCAGCGTAAATATTGTTGTAGTATTTGTTTATTTATTCCCCACCCATAGTTATACAATGGTACAGGTAATTAATGCAGCAGTTCATGGTCCAGTATGTTCTGTACGGCGGGGATAGGATAGTACATTTTAACAGGACGTACATGTTTGTGAGCACAATTTTGTTCACACTTTTTACAAAGGGTGAACAAAACACTTTCCTCCTATTGGAGGAATTTGGAGGGTCACACATGGGACCCCCTGAATTCCACCAATAGGAACCGAGTGTTTTGTTCACACTTTGAAAAAAAGTGTGAACAAAATCACTCTCCATGTTTGTAGGGATATGAAAAAGTCTTAGTGCTTGATGTCTGCTGTATATTATTCAGTTGGACTTGTATAGCGAAATATATGTTATATGCATTATGATTCATGTTGAATATTAAACCGTTCTGTGAGTATTAGTAACATAGAGGTTGAATTTTTTTGTTTGGCGTTTGGTGTAGTGAAGGATTTTCGGAAATTATTCTTAGCAGTAAGGAGGGGAGGACAGCGTGCGGCCTGGTCACCTCCTGTACTTGATGAGCAGTGCAGTTTATATTAAGTAATACTATTATTGGGAGGAAGTATTGCAAGGGTATAATCTTTTGTTTGCCAAAGTTATACGTGTAGTAGACGGTTGTATGGGTCAGTAACCGAACGTACATAGGTTTAGCGGATGAGAGAGGTGTAAAATTTGATTGTGGTACCGTTTATATCTAGTTGCATGGGAAAATTTTGTGGGGAAACATCCTCATTTAAGTTCAACTGTACTGATAGCAGAGTTTGAATAAGATAAATATGATGGCAAAATTATGTTTAAATTCAGATAATACTAAACTTGAAAAAGGTCCAACTCTAGTCTTGATTGCAAGTAGGTTTAGGCTGAATAGTACATGGAGATTGCAGTGAGCGAAACAACATGTTGAAAGCGCTCCAGTACCATTGTCGAAAAAAAAGCATCGACACTAAGTAACATAGTAATACGACAAATGTAAATGAGCGAAAGCAGAGGAGGTTCAGTTTATGAATGTGTATTTAATTCAGCCCCAAGTATCGACTATTTAAACTTGTCAGCCTCAATTATATCAGCAGCAAACCTGGGTATTAAATAAATAGAGTATGATTAATATACGTGTTTAATATATATGTAATATAAAGTGTGGATAAAAGTCAACATGCCTGAAGATGAAGAAAAGGGTATATGGTTGAAAAGAGGACAGTGCACAGCAAAAGAGGATTTGATTGGTGGTACAGTTGTAGCATGGTGTGGTGTATGGTGAGGGGACACCACATGGCAGTTGTATTTATGGAGGAGTGAATTAAGTGCAAAGGCAATAGGCATAGCTGTCATATGTGGTAAACAAGACGTGCTTGTTGTAAACCTGCGTAAGAAAATATTAGAAGATGATAAAGTAATTATGGACGGTAATAGGTGTATGAGAACGGTCCGCAGTGGGTAATTAGTGGTAGTAGTGGAAACAAAGGTGAGCCGTACGATACCCAAATTCTTATTAACTTGCTATTGGCTGTATTGAGTGAGAAAGTGTAAGCAGAAGTAAATTGAGAAGGGATTGACATGCAGGATAATTAGATTTAAATTATCTATACTATATTACTCAATTCTTCATACTTTCTCAAATTTCAGTAATTATGAACACACTGAAATAAGAAGCTGATTGTCACTTACTTGTGGCCATTTAAAAATAAATAGCTACTAAAGTTTTATGCAATACAATTGCATAGTTTTCTAATCGACCAACCCTAACACCTCTTGTATATTGTTCTCTTTGGGGCTTTACAAATTGTTTTAACAGAGCCTGTCTTCATTTTTTCCGATGTAGTTATGTAACCGGTCAAAGATGCATTTTATGATGGTATTCTTTCGTATTTATGTATTTCATCAAACTAAACTCCCACTATTAGATTATCAACCTATAGCAAGATGCCACAGCTTTTGTGTAATTTTTCCAAGTATAATCAATCAGACATGCAATACAAATTTTCACCCTACTAAAACGTTAGGTTACCAAATATCATCATACTACCATTCAGATTGTCTTCAACTACACCTTAAATGGTTCTAAAATTTAGCAAACAAAAGGAACTAAAAATATAAATAAGATATAAATAAATGGACCTCTTGTAACAAAAAGAGCTTATAGCAACAGTCATATCTTTCCCTCCACCAATTAATTCTCTCCCATCTAGAGTTGATAATTGTTAATGAATAATTGTGATGTAGTTTGTCAAACGAAGACAGGAAAACTGGGATAAAGGATATTCATTCCAAATGGTCAACATTATCTTCAATATTGAATAACCCAACTGCACTTTTTGAGAGGAGTAGTTTGGTGACAGTAAACACTATAAAAAAATCAACTGAAAAGATAAATAGTAATAATCAAGAAGGGATTGACATGAATGATAGAATTAAGTAAATCTAATGAAACATTATGTAATATAGTATAGATAATTTAAAATACTTACATATAACAAAAGGGAGAGAGATAGATAGAAACAAAAATTGATGACCAAATGGTAAAATAATAACACCATTTAGTGCATTCATTATTTATTTATTTAAAACAAACTTATTATATTTTATCTTACTAATCTGTTTTTCTTTTTTATATCTGGAGGAAATCTAATACACTTATGGAAATTCGATTTTAAGAAATAACGTACTTAATGAAGTCTGATGCAAAATATATAATATAATACTGGTGATGTACTAATCAATTTCATAGAGGTAGGAGGCGAAACAAATTGATAACAAAGTTAATAAAATTTACAATTATTTGTTACAGTTATTTTTCAAAATGGCAAGTTAATATATGGTACTAAATACATTCTGCTACGTGAATATTGGGAGGAATAATTAGGAGTAATAGGTGATACAATGTAAGATTAAGTGAAATTCATATCTTACTATAATCATGCAAAAATATTCAACTATAACAATATTAAAATTGTAACATTAATTATGCCAAAGAATGAGTTGTCATGTAAAAAATCAGTTTTTTAAAAATGCATATGTTATAGATGTAATCCCTAAAACAGAAAAAGAATCAGCGGGAGATTACCTAAAATGAAGAGAACACAATGAAACTTGCTGCACTCATTTAGTCGTTAATACTTATTTCATTTTTGCTGCCTCCTAATCTACATACTTGATCAAATCCTGCATTTATGAAAAAAATATTGTTAGTAAGATCATTGACAAATAAGAATGAATGAAAGAAGGAATCTGATATCAATACCATAAACATGAATGATATAACCATTACCATTATAACCCAAACATACAGAATAATAATTGTACAATGGATGGTTGATATGCCTAGGCAAAAACCACTTAGCTAGCCATTATGTTATCATTCAAAGTAATGTCCACCAATTTTGAACCCGAAGTCTTTAATCCAAAGCTGTGACAAACTTCTCCATTTGTTTCAAATGAGTATCAAACCTTCACATATGAACAAAAAACAACCATAATTACTGCATGAAATTAAAGAAATAATTCCAACATCTACAATTTTGAACATGATTTCATACAACAGTATGCCAAATATACCGTTCTGAAGGACCGGAATCCGCGCGTCAGTGCTCGTATCTGGAGCCGGCTGGTTGACAGCAGTGGAAGAAAAGAATTTGAGAAATTCAGCTCCAGCGGGGTGAAGAAGTGGAAAATGCGATGGGGAATTTTTTGAACGGGGAAGAAAAGTGAGGAGGGGGACTAAGAAATGCGCAGAGGAATAAGGAAAGAGAAGGGGGAGAGGAAGTTAGGGAGACGTGGGATAATGTCGGTTGTGGGACGGGGATGAGTCGGTGGTCAAAAGACAGGTGTGCCCTCGCAGCAGTTTGTACTTGGACTGGGGAGTATGGGCAAGATGGGAAGTTGATAAAAGGCTTCACTTTGACCACTTTGACCAAGGTTTTGCATTATAGTATAAGATATATATATATATATATTTATATATATATATGACCAGTTAGCAGCTAGAGCTGTCAAGGAAATTTTTAGCAAGCTAGAGAGTTTTTCTGGACTCAGACTGAATGAACAAAAAACCAAATGTTACTTCAATAAAACTTGTACTAGAAGAAATGAAATTTTGGAGTGTTTAAATGTTAAAGAAGGAATGCTTCCTGTCAAGTACCTAGGGGTACCTTTATCATCCAACAAAATTACTGACAGGGAATGTGCAGTTTTAATTTCTTCCATCAGAGAAAGACTTCAGGGGTGGAGTTCAAGACTCCTATCGCTAGCAGGCAGAATTGAATTGGTACACACTGTCATTCAATCTAAAGTCAATTTCTGGCTTCAAACATTCCAATTACCTGATGCCTCTTTATAAAAGATTGAAAAAGTCTGTGCAGATTTTATTTGGAAAGGGGGTTTACACAAGATTAGTTATGAGAACTTATGTAGACCTAAGGAGGAAGGAGGAGTTGGTCTCAGAAAATTAACTGATATGAGATTGGCCTATACTTTGAAGCAAGCTTGGAGAATTATCAAAGGCAAAGGTTTGTGGGGAAATTGGATGAGGAATAGATATATCAGAGGTAATTTCTGGTGTATGCAATTGGACACCAATGCTTCATCGACATGGAAAGCTATTATGAGAGTTAGGGGAGTTCTTGCCTCCTGCTGCACGAGGGAAATAGCCTCTGGGAAAGATACAGACTTATGGAGGGATCCCTGGGTCCAAGGAAATTCATTAATAGATATTCTGGGGCTTAACACATTTTCAGATTATGGTTGCCCAAATAAAAAAGTCACAGAAATTATTAATAACAATGAGTGGAACTGCTCAATGTTACCAGTAAATCAAGAAACAAAAAGGAATATTCAATACATGCCAATATACAGTGGACGTGAAAATGATATTTGGGCTTGGAAACACACAGGTAATGAGTTTAGTACGAAAACTGCTTGGAATGCAGTCAGACACACAGATAATAAGGTCGATTGGAGCAAGATTATATGGAATCATGAGAACTGCCCTAAGATGGCTTTCACAGCTTACAAAGCGATACTCAAGAGACTACCTACGAAGGATAGACTCTTAAAATGGGGTATAATAATTGAAAATAAGTGTGCTCTATGCAATCAAGCTGAGGAAACGCATGAGCATTTATTTTTTTCCTGCAATTTTTCGGAAAGAGTATGGAATGCATGTACTAAAGCGATCAATTCAACTATACAGACTCACCTGCTAACTGATGCGGTTAATTACCTGGTTCATAATAGGAGTGGCGAAAACCTGGAAGCCAAATTGGGAGGAATTGCTATCACTGTCACGATTTGGAGTTTGTGGAAGGAGAGGAACCGCAGAGTTTTTCAAAACAAACAAAGGAAACAGGAAGAGGTCAGTAAACTTGCGATTATTGACATGCGAATGGTTCAGAGAAGAGGTAAAAGTTGGAGCCTTACCTCACAGGGAAGAGACGTAATGCAAACTGGAGCAGGGGATCTGAGCTACTCATCGGCAGAAAACCCAAGTACGAGCTATCTTGGTCATGCTCAGCAGCCGCCATGATTTGAGGAAGAAGACGAGTTTCGCCTTTTTTTTATCTTTTCAGTTTCTTTTTGGAAAGTGAAAGAGTTATGTCGGTCTGTCGATTAACTCGTGTTTTGTAGTTTTTTCTGGGCCTGCTTTCGGGTCTGGACTTGGGCTTTCATGCCTTAATAAAATTCTTACACATTTTCAAAAAAAATATATATATATATATTGTTGATGTTCTGTATATATTATAACATATGTACGTTTTTATATATATTGTTTTATATACAGTTTTATTTTGTACCGATTTGTGGAAAATGCATATATATGAATAGTATGTCTAAGCTGTTCTCCTCTTTTATCTTTCTCCCAATGCCTAGCTTTCTATTTTACTAATGTATTTTAAAGCATATATGAGTTCTTGACTTTCGGATTTATATATGTATATATCTTTCTGTTAGTGTTATGTTAGTATTTTATTTATAATATGTTAAGTATTGTTTTAAAGATATAGTGGGTATATATATATATATAAAAGGATATATTGAGTTGGTTTCCATGTTACCTTTAGCATACATATTTAGTTTGTTCGCATATATATTGTGTCTGCATATTTATTTGGTCCACATAGTACATTTAGTTGAAATTATATATTGTGTCTACATATATATATTAGTCTGCAAATCAATATAATTTTCAATATATGTTTTGATTTTTTATATTAAAATATTATATATATATATATACGTTATTTTGAATATGTATTTTAAATTGAATATTGAAAATTTTATAAATTAATATAATATGCATTCGTTTCAGTTATCAAGCTGATTCTGACTTGTTTCATCGATTCCTTATTATCAAACTTGTTCGTCAAAAATTCGTGTTTATCGTACGTTGATTTGGAAATTGTCATTTGGATTGGTCGATTTTGCCATTCAAATCGTAGCTTGTTGTGTTGTCTATTTTCTCTAGCCTCGGAAGGTGAGTCATCACTCACGATTAACGTTCTTATATGTAGTAAATTTGATTTCACTTGAAACGACAATTGAAATATGTTGTTAAATCTGAATTGCTTTTTATTTAATTGTTAAAGATGATATGCCATTATCTGCAATTGTTCACCTGTAATATATGACACCATATCCTGTTGTATATATTTTATTTTATTTATCACTGATAGTATATGCCTGTAATTGATATGTTATATTAATATCATATTTTTTATCACTCTAAAAGTTCCCTGTTAGTTTAGAATTCCCTATGGGTTGAAATGATACATACTCGAATGATATTATAGATTAGGGGAAAATCGTTATGGGTTGAAATGATAAACCCAAGCGATTTTCATTGATTTTGAATTTTGGGATTGCAGGTTGAAATGATATATACCCGTAGATATTTAATTTGCGGATTGAAATGATAAATATCCGTATCACTTGACCTTTGAATAGAAAATTATATACGAACACCGTTGGTCTATGTTTTGAAAATGATTTCCAAAGTTTTGAAAGGAAATATATGGTTTTAATAAATATTGATTTTAAAATATAATATATATAGGCTATCTTTATATATGTATAAAATCTTGATTTTAAAATAATATGTTTTGGAAATTTTAAATTTTAAATTAGTTTTGAAAATACAAATTTTAGGATTTTTCTTATAATTTTATTTTTTAAAAATATATAAAAAATAGAGTTAATACAAAATACATTTATAATAAGATTTAATTTAACAAATATTTAACTTAATTGGTTTATAAAATGTTTAAGTATTTATTTAAATTTATATTAATATTTTAAAAATGGATTTTTATAACTTTAATAAAAAAGGTTGGGAAGATAAATTAATGTGGACCTGGAATTTAAATTGGTTAATAATTGAATTTAAATAAGAATTTATTTGAACTTATTGATTTTGAGATTTTGAAAATTATGATTTATAACTTAATTCGATAAAAAGGTGATTTAATGAATATTCTCAATTTTAATTAAAAATTGAGATTGAATATTTAATATTGATTTAAATTTATAAATTGAGATTTTAAATAATTGTTATTAAAATGATTAAGTGAATACTTTCCTATTTGAATAAAATTAAAGTTAAATATTGAAATATAAATTTATATTGTAAATGTTGAATATTTAAACTTGAATCTTATTGGAATTGAAGTGGTAGTTCAAAACCTGGATTTTGAAATCGATAAAATTTGAAATAGTTTATTGAGAATTTGAATTGGATCGTTGAACTTTAAATTGAAATGGTTAAACTGGAATTGATTTAAATTGAATTATGGAATTTAAGATGATTTGAATTCACTTGCGAAATTGGAGGAAACTAAATTTTATTATATAAAGTATTTTTATTATATAAACTATTTTAATTTATAACTATTTTAATATATATATATATATACTGTTCTCAATATCTAAACAGTTAAAGTTGGGTCTGTTATGAATTTCAAAAGGTGTTATGATTTCAAAAGTTCTATGATTTCAAAAGTGTTATGATTTCGAAAGTGCTATAATTTTGAAAGTGTTACGATTCTGGAAATGAATATTTTTTTAAGTGAATAATGATATCGAATTGATATGGTTTTGAAAAGAATATGATATTTTGATATAAAGTATGAACTAAGAAATGAAATGACCACGGTGTGGAATAAGCGGTTGGTTGTTAAAGAGACCGGGATCGGATATTGTCATACTCTCTGCCAATACGGAAAACCACTTTAACAACTGTGTACGTGGTGGAGGTTCCAGAATGAAGTAGGATGGTTTGGTGACGGTTCTATATGGTATTTACGTAGCCCTGACTGCCGTGCATCAGCTTGATGTGGCTAAAACAGGAGCCACGCCGCGCCAAGTGATCAGGTCGTTCCTCCGATCGGACACATTACTTCGATACCATTCTACTGCTTTTGTGATTTGATTGGGCGCACCTTTGATTTGGGAGCGTGTCACGAGGTGGGTGGTAGTAGCTGCTATGCGTTACCACCTATCCGGATACGCAAACGGTATATCTACCCTGACATTGCCTCGCGTGCCTTATCACATGCCCTATCGTGCCTTCTATGAGTTTGTTTTGTGTCGTACCTATGGAGTGCTCCCAGATAGCCCACTTGCGAGTGGAGTTTACAGTATCTTTATAGACTACGGCATTATATAAAATGTGGTAAAGGGGATTTGGGTAATGCCTTAACACTATTTTAATAGTTTACTTTACTGTAGACATATTATAATAGCGTATATTACTACATAGTAGATAGTTCCACGGATCCTTAGAGGATGGGAATCCCAAACATCCTTTAAGTTACTTGTATTTCAGTTGACATTTCACTTGAGTTGAATTTACTATATAAGAATGTAAATCCTGACTCGAGTGTTTTGTGTTTTTCTTTATGCTCGGGTCAGACTAAGTGTCACAGCATTTGAGACTCACCTTTGGAGTTGGAGCTTCACTTGGAGATCCATATATTATCTATTCAGCTTTTAGCTATCCAGTGTTTTGTTCAGACTTGTCATCTGTTTGTATTCGAGACTACATTGTATTTGAGATATTCTATTGTATTTTATTTCAAACTCTGTTGTTTATATAGTGGCTTCATAAACTACTATTTTCTTTTCCGCTGCTTATTGTTATATTACTCTGTGTCTGTGATTCTGTGATTGATTTATTTTCTTTATATGCTGAGTTTTGCCGAATATAAAATTAACAATCTGTTGTTTTGAGCAATTCAAGTCCGGCATGTGCGGATGCGAATGGTTCGAAATTCCGGGTTGTTACAACGACTTATTGGAAAAAGAAAGAAAGTGGAAGAATCAAAACACTATACCCATACAAAACGATATAAACTCATATCGGAGTGATAACATATAATATACTGAATATACACGAATAGAATAGGGTGAACAACATATAAGAGACTACACTTGTAACGACCCGCCTTTTTGACCCCTAAATCTCGACACTAATACATCTATGGTATTCGTGTGCCAAGCATCCAAGTGCCAAAAAAATAGATTGTTAGGGTAAAATATAAAGGAAAAAGAAATAGAATAAGGAAGAAGGAACACAATATCAGAATCCCACAATGGAACGATAACATACAATATCGAAAGACAGTACAAAACTATCACTCAAAGATACAAAGCATTTTAGAGTTAAAATTCTAAACACTATCATCAGCTTGGACAATTATAACAATCTGTCCTCACAAATGCTAATACATACATAATAGTAATGCAGCGGAAATATGAATACTATGGTAGGTGAAACATCCAGCTCGTCTCCTCGAGCTTCATGTAAACATCAACAAAAAGTTGCCTTTCTCAGTTTACATGAAAAAGCACACAAGGAATTTAGGAAAAACAAAAAACACGCGTCAGACATAAGTCTGGTATGAGAAACTCAAGAAATATTCGACCAAATATAACAGTACATTTGAGAACGCATCAAAAGTCGTAACGGTTATCCCCTTAAAAGAACCGCCATCTAATAAGTACATAAGGTGGTATAATTGGTAATATCTAGGGTGAAGAATATAAATCAGAAGATAGTTTTTGGTGCTTACGTTAGTCACACTACAAAAATATTGAGGGTATAATTCAAACCGCTAAGGTACGTTCGCATAATGGATTTTCCGCGGAGATGCCTCCAGTATACCGAAGTGGATCTCCATGACAAGGATCAGAAACTACCTTCCAAGCAACATATATCTCTAGATAGAATATACCATAAGGTAAACACAACTTGCGTGGCACCAAGTATCAACAACTCTCGCATGCAACATATCAATAAGCATACTCTAGATTTGGAGTTGATATACCTTCAGGGTTAGCTAAACCCGAGATTATGCATCATACTCTGTCTTTAGCCATTTCAGATGTTGAGGTCACATTCACCATCTCTTGCACGAGCCTTCATCACTCGAACAGAACATGAATCCCCAATTAGATTCTAGCATCTCGAACAGATCTTGAATCTCCATATAGATTCCCCCATAGGTCCTCCGACGAATGCTAATGTTGCCTTCTCCTTTGAAATTAACCTTAGGATGGATAGTTTAACTCTATAACATTCCAATTTACGACTGCTTCCAAAACATATAACCTGTATATCGATTTTGAAGTGGTGTTCGATATGTAAAACATGTGCCGATCCCGGTCTCTTCAAAACCAAATCGATGAATTTCTATTCAAGTTCGATAGCCGACAAATCGACTATCAAGTTCAAAATAGATGATCATATATGGAAACCAAGTCTCGTCTACTTATCATGTTTTCGATCTTTTCAACTTATAATATCTCTTGGTCAAGAGTGAAGCTGGCAGGTTAGAGCACTATTGTTCCTAAACTCTACTCGAACGTCAGTCTTAAATCTCACAGATAGACAAGCCTACTTCATCGGCTTTTAGTGCTAAGTACACGACTAAATACTTTCCATAAACGAGTAAGCACACAAAGCACGATCTAATCACACAAAGCACGATTAAGTCACATAAGCGACTTATAATCCCCTTTTTAATTAATTAATTAATCTTTATAAATTAAAATTTCATTTTTCTACTTGTAAATATATTTAAAATACCTTTTTAAAAGATATATTCAAGTACTCACTTTTTCACTATTCATTTATACTCTTTCAATACTTCAAAAAGTATTCATATACATATCTCAAATGGTACAAGTATATTCACAAATCATTAACGAGCTTTCTTACTTTAAACCTTTACTTTTTCTATCCTTTTCAAAAGATTCCATACTTGTTATTTCATTTGAAACATCCATTTAAAAGGTCTAATTTACATTCACAAAACTATTCAAAAAGGTTTAAGACTAATGTTACTTAAACATCATCACTTCAAACAAAAAACCATTTCACTTATGCTTATCTTTAAAACATTATTTTTAAAGATCTATTTACATTCATAATTCTAATCAAAAAGGGTTAAAGACAAATGTTATTAACAAATTGTCACAGCAAACCCAAAACGATTTTATACTTTTCATTACCATAAAAAATATTCTTTTTAAGAACTAAGTATGTGTGCATTTATTAAACAATATACTTGTTAATAACTTTGTAAAGCCATTTATTATAACATAAGCGTTATAATCCAAAACTATCTCTTCCTCCTTTGTAAAATACTTACTCACTTTACCAAACTTAAATATATATATATATACACTTTAAAAATACTTATAAACAGGTTTTAAATAGCTATGTAAAATGTTACTTGAAAATAACTAATTTATAATTTGATGAAAATAAATAAAAACATGTTCTATACTTTAAAACCCCTTTACTTCCAAAATTCATAAGTAAATATTAATAATATATTTATACTTCAACCCAACTTTAAAATACTAGAAAGTATGTAAGAAACATCCCTAAAATGGTTAGGAAAAAAAATACTAAATTTAAATACCATTTTTAGGCACTTAAAACCTTAAGCAACTTACTACAGCATTTAGAAATATTGTTAAAAGTCTTTGATAAAGTACAACATAGAATAGTACGATCTTTGCAACCGGTTTTCATCACTTAAACAAATGATTTATGACTTTAAATTTTTATAGTAAGTAATACACTTAGGGTAATTAAAAACCATGGAAAGAAACCCCTACGAATATCTTTCAATATATTTATAAAAATTCCTGAAAATAAGGTATTTACTAAAGTGTATTTATAACTACTATTTTGCTCTAACTTTAGCCGCTTTGTTTGACCAGTTTAAATTCTTTTAAACTTTGATTCTTTTCTCAGTAATAAATACACATATAATACTTATTAAAAATGCAAATAAACACCTAAGGACATCGTCCAAATTAATTTAAAAAATTCCCAAAAACAAAGTATTTCAAAGTGCTCATATAGCGTCCTTCTTCTCACTATATTTTTGCTACTTTTTCTCCCAAGTTAATGAATGATTTAAACTTCCATATTTTTCCAATTACAAGTACATTTATAGTACTTAATGCAAAGTATCCCCTAGGATGTCTCTCAAAATTGACTTTGAAAATCACCGAACATAAGGTATTTTCAAAGTGCATCCATAGCGACCTTTTTGCTTCTGACTTTAACAATTTTGTTTCACAATTTATATAACTTTCAAAACCATTTCTTTACTATCCCATACACAAAAATATGTGAAGAGAACAACCAAATCAATTTTTCCAAAGTTAAGTTCATAAATCTTCCATTTATACAAGTTAAAGTTAAGGGATATCGAAGTGCACTTATGGCGACTATTTTCGCTTCACTTTCAAACCATAATTCAATTCAACACACAAGCCAACCAAACATTTAAACATCAAGTCAAGGCCATGCCACATGTGGTGTAATAGAAGTGATATTATACAACATAAAGTTGTCTTTTGTTTTCAAAAGCAAGAGGGGTCCAAAGTTTATAACTTTAGTTATCTAATGTCACTTTAACATTATAATTGCTCACACACACACACACAATATATACATACAAGATAGCGAGTTAACCCACCCAAATCCTAGCCTGTAACATGCCTAATCACACAAGAATCAAAGAACCACTTCCTACCATCACCAAACTCCTAAAGATCCAACGGTTAGCACCAAAATCACAAAGCCATGCTACCCCTCCTCTTCATTGCTCATGGCCTTACCAAGATCGCCTTTTTTCTTTATCTTTCTTCCACTTTGAATTTAGATCCACTCTTTCTAAGGTTTTGGTGAATGTTAGGTAGAGTTTAAGAAGATTTGAGTTAATTAGAGAAAGATTAGTGAAGAACAAAGTGGATTAGTGCTAATCCACTTCGACCATTTTTATTCTTTTGATTTGATTTCAAGCTCTTGAATTAATGAAGTGTTTACAAGCCTATCCCTATCCTTTACACAGTCAAAACCCATCCAACATGTGCCTTGCATGCTTATTTTACTTTACACCTCGGTTTCTAAGAAAAATTACTCCTTTACTATTACATAGAAAATATCTACTATGGCATCATGCATGACATCACAATATTTTCTTTTCCATAAAAGGAACAAATATTTTTAATTCTTACTATTAATTTCCTAAGAAATTAAGTGTATGTAAAAAAGTTTAAACAGCTTAGTTTGAGCAACTTCTAACGAGTAAAAAAGCTGTTTATCGATAAAATGATTTTCGGTCACATTATCCATATTTCTTCAAAGTATATATTTTGTAAACAATTTTCTAAAACAAGTTTACCATCATTAGTTATGATTTAAAAGGGGATCAATAAGATTATTAAATCAATTCAATCACATTTAATCCAAGATTCAAATATTTAAATAATTCAGATATTTAAATACAAAATGTCCCAAATTTTGGGCCGTTACAATACTGGTGGAAGTAATGGAAAAATAAATATTAATACAGAGAATAAGAATAAGAAATCTGATATAATAAGTCCCATATACAGATAACATCTATCATTTACTACTACACTACCAATATATATTATATAAATATATTTAGCCTCCCAAGCTTCAGGTTTACCACTCTGACAACGTATCCCAAAAAGTAGCTGACTTCTAAACTACTCAATCGAGTACTCGAGAGTTGTCATGTCATAAATAGAAAAAGACAAAACGCGTGTTAGACATAAACCTGGTGTGAGGGGAACTATCTCAAGATACTACATATTAGAACTATATACAAAATAAGATAGGAACTACTAACGCATCCTCTCCGCAAACGTGTCTCGGGAGTAATCCGGATAACCCATGCACAAGTAAAGTAAACCTATCACAAGAGATAGGAAATCATACCATAACCTTCTCTTCTCATGAAATCAACGAGTCAGCACAATAAATATAATGTGACTGAAATATAACAACATACTATGATAAATGTAACCCAACATCCAAAAGTAGGGTGACCATAATATAAGGCTATCACAAAGTACAAACTGATATCAAATGCCATAGCAATGACAACCAACAAATAATACGCATAACATAACAATGAAAGACAACCAAACAATACAAATCAATACCCATCCTTAAAGGTGGGTGAGGTCAACTACAAATATCAATCGCAATCCAATGATTCCCTTTAGATGTTCATGATAAATAGAGTCAATACACCAACATACTCAGACATCTATCGCGATCCAAAAGATAAATAGAGTAAGTACATTAATGTACCCAAACATCTATCGTGATCCAATGATTAGTATAGTCAATACACTAACTGTAACGACCCTTAGTTTTAACGATGGGATATTTAAATAATTAATTTAAATATTGAATCGTTATTAAATAAAAGGCCCAAAAATACAACTTTTTGCATACAATTGAATTAATACTCGAGACCATATTGTTGAGTTCGGATTGATATTGCAAATTAAAATGAGTATAAGGATCCCTATATTTTGAATCAGACGTTCGGATGGCTAAAACGACTCCGAAAAGCACAAAATTATCATTCCAGAGTGTTGTCTAAGATTCAGATGAAACTAGTGTCATCGGAACCAAAATAATAAAACGATATACGCCGACGAGTTTCATGACGATCCAACATTCTGTGTGATTTTACAAGCCCAGAACGTATGACGATTGATTTATGATAAATATAATAATTTTTTTAATAAATATCCCACTTAACCCTTAACCTCCTTCAATTTTTTTTCAACTCCTTCTTCTTTTTTCTATAAATAAAGAAAGTAACCGCCATTCTTAAACCGATTAAATCTAGAGCTAGAAGCGTCGATGGATGACAATTTTGGAACTAACGGGATCATGTGAGGGAAGGCTTCGTTTCCATGTGTGTCGATTTTTTTGCTATGGGGGTTAGGTGTGCTCGACTTGAACAGTCATGCCTAGGGTTGGAGCAAGTTGGAGCTAGGCATAGAATTTTGATAAGGCGAGGGTAGATTCGAACTTCTCGAGCAAAGGCGAGTTGGTTGGACGGTTCGATGG
This sequence comes from Allium fistulosum, assembly GCA_030737815.1. Taxonomy (NCBI): domain Eukaryota; kingdom Viridiplantae; phylum Streptophyta; class Magnoliopsida; order Asparagales; family Amaryllidaceae; genus Allium; species Allium fistulosum. The sequence continues at coordinate 847,572,981 of CM060907.1, forward strand.
GTGGTGCGACTGCCGTTGGTGGATTGCGACAATTTGTTTGTTGGACTTAGGGTCGCTTTGTGATGGTGGTGATCTTTGTGAAATGGTGTGGGTTGAGCTCGGCACGGCCTGAGGAGCAGCATGGTGGTGGTGACGGTGGCCATATGTGGCCATAGCTTGGTAGAGGCAGAGTCAATGCTCGGTCAAGGGTTTGGGAGGAGAAAGTCACGATGGCCAATGGTAGATCGAGTTTGACGTAAAGAGTGTGATTAGGTTTGGTACGATAAGAGAAAGCCGTTGACGGTGGTCGGAGGTTCTCCGGTGGTCCGTGGAAATTACGAGGGTAGATGAGGTGCACGGTCATGCACTTGTGCACTGAAACGTGTACAGGAAGTGGATTTGCAATTTGGGGAAGAAGTATTAAAGGGGGTGATTAGGTAATAATTATATTAATTAAGTTAATTAATTAAAGTTTTAATCCATAAACTTATAAAATTCTGAACTTCGTTTCTCAGAGAAGAAGCAATGACGGTATCTGAGGAATAAGCATCGGCTAACTCTGTGCCAGCACTGGAAAAGCCAAAGGGTCAACAGACCAGGTTTTACTACAACTACCTGAGATGCGGTTGGATAATATCCTTTTTCGACTGGGTATGGCTTCGACGCCCAATTAATATACTAGCCTAAGCGTAGATTCTCTTCTATTCTCTTCTACTTGCACTTCAAGGACATAATAAGGGGCAAGCCGAGCAACCAAAAAGATATTTGATCTCCGCTTCTCATTCAGTCCCATATGCGAAGTCAACTCCCTAACTTCGAAGTCAAGTCAATCTCTAACCCTCCCCATCAGCCAGAAAAGAAGCAAACGCTAACTTTTGCATACGTGGTCCAATCGAAATGTCGTCTTCGTCATTGCACTAATATCAGGATTATCTACGTCTTGAATTGGTTTTGGGCTTGGGTGAGTTTACTCACCAATTGATTTATATATTGTCATGATATAATGTTTGTTGTGAAAAATATAAACTAAAGTAGATAACAATTCAAGTTATTATTTTTGGACCCCTCTTTGCTTTGGAAAGCAAGTGGCAACATTATTTGCAATATAATCTCTCTTATAAACCCTCTAAAACATGTATCGTGGCCCGAACTTGTTGTTTACATGTTTGATATGGTGTTGTTTAATGTTGAAGGGTAATTACCACTATAAACGCACTTTGAAATCCCTTGCATTTAACAATGGTCAAATTGGTTTAAATGTGAATATATTGTGAAAATATATATTTGGTTGTGTCTACAAAGTTTTGGCATGTTTGAAAAAAGGAAATTGGTTTGAAAAAATATCAAAGTATGATATTATTTTGATAATCATTTATGTATGGTTAAGTAAAGGTTTTAAATTATAAAAACTAAATTTTATGGGTTTTAAATAAATTATGAATTAGATGTTTTAAGGAATATTCAGAATAAGTGTTTAAACCATATGAAAAGTGTTTTAATATGTATTTTAAAGTATATATAGTTTTTGAAAACTAGTTTAAAGATTTTATTTAACTAATAAACGACTTTTATATTATATTAATACCTTTAAAATTGTTTATAGTATTTTATTAAATATCTTAGCTTTTATAAATAAATTAGTATTTGTATATGTATCTTTTCTAAAGTATTTTAGTACATTTAGAAGTTTGGAAAAGAAGTTAATAATTTTCAAAAAGAATGAAAGAGGTTTTAGGATTATAACACTTATGTTATAATAAATGGATTCGTAAAGTTAATTAAAAAGGTATATACCTTGTTTAATAAGGGTAGATATACTTAGATCTTTAAATGAATGTGTTTTAAAGATAATGATAAGTATAAAAGTGATTTTGGGTTTATGGTAATGATGTTTGAGCAACATTTGTTTTTAGCCAATTCAATTATACTTTTGAAAATTAATAAGATCTTTAAGAAGAGTATAAGCATGAAGTGTTTTGGGTTTGTAGTAAATAATGTTTTAAATGACATTGCTTTTAACCCTTTTCAAATATTGTTTTAGATATATGAAATCCCCCCTAAGATTATTTGTAGATATACTTATACCATATTATAAGTATATGGAAATATTCTCTAAGTAAATATGAAATCTACCCTAATATTATTTGTGGACATAGTTATACCATTTTATAATTGTATGGAAATGTTTTCTAAGTATTGAAAGTGAAGTGATTTGTTAATATAGTTATACCATTAAGAAAAGTATATGAATATCTTTTGAAGTATTGAAAAAGGTATAAATGAATAGTGAGATAGTGGAATACAGGTATATATAAAGAGAAATTGAATATATACACACACACATATACAAATAAACAAGTATATAAAGGGGTTTTTAATTACTAAATGATAAATTAATTAAAAAGGGATTAAAATTCGTTTATGTGACTTGATCGTGCTTAGTATGAACTGATGTTGCTTGTGTGCTTAATTGTGCTTGATTTCCATATGAAATTATCTCTGATTTGATTGTTTGTTTATTTGATAGTTAAATAATCGACTATCAAATCTTGGCTAGTTTTCACTTGGGAAGTATGTATAAGCTTCACGTGTTCATATGGTTTGAGATCCCTCAGGAGAACTCATTCCGGTGAAACATCTCTAGCTTTAAGGGGTTGATGGGAGGGTCCCTTTGGGACTCTTATATAGTCCTCTTACTTCTGAAAGAACCAGCATGGAGTCAACTGAAAACTATCAGTTATTGGTTCAGAGTGATCGGGATCAGATCTGGTAATTGTGCGACACGCATGATAGGGGGTTCTTGCTTTGTGAATTGTGACAATGCTTAGACTCTTACCCCTACATGTCCCTTTGTAGGTTGGTTGAGACAATCGAGAGGCTGGCCGTAAAATTAGATTCGAGGTTACGACGGTGTAGTAACCTTCTTTTTTTAGGAGAACATGTGGTATTAGAGCTTAGGTTAAGGAAATCTAGGCCTTGGTGGGGGTAATCTCATTAGAGATAGGGTTAGTAATGACCTAGAATGAGTAACCCATTAGAGATAGGGCTAGTAACACCCTAGAATGAGTTTGAGTGTATATATATATATATATATAAGAGTGCGCATTTGTTATTATTATAACAATGTTTTATATTGTGTTGATTGTCTATAGATTGGATTATGGATTTTGCTCAATACGAGTAGATAACGTATTGATAGGAATCTCTAAACACTTGAACAACGCAAATAGACACGGCATTGATTTGAAATGAGTAAATGAAATAATTTCACCTAGGATTATATTTTGATATATAAAAGAATAATTTTCAAAAATAGATATAGTTATTTTTGTGTGTTTGTTTATTAGGAAATGGTAATATTCAATTATGATCATTTATTGTTTTATTAGTCATGCTCATCCAGTTTATGAGCATTGACTATTGTTTGTTGATTTATAAGTAATTTATCTTTTTACTGCATGGGTTGTGTATATAGAAATTGTGGGAATATTGAACGAACACCTTATGAATTAAGTTTCACAGTTTGAATATAAGGCGTTCGGTGATAATGTTAGGTTAAAATTGGATTTTAATAAAAGGTATTTATTAAAAGAAAGGTAAAATATCTTGGAATAAATATTTGAGAACTGATTTTATATAAGAAAGTGAATTTATATAAATATGGTTTATAAAATGTGGTTTAATAATAAAAAGGATTTAAACTGAGAATTTGAGGACTTAAACCTGGTGCTTTTAAAAAATGGTTTTCGAGGTTTTCAAGAAATTAATAATAGTATTATTTGAAATTATTTAAGAATAGAAATATTTTAAAAGGATTTTTAAGGAGATAGAAAGTATTGAACTCACTTTCATCACTAGAAATAATTCTACCGTTGACTGTAGCATCATCGGCGTTCATTTTTGAGTTTCAAAGTGGAGGGAAGCTACAATAGTTGTTTTGGTAAAATAGATTTTGATTTAATCCTAAAAGGATGATTTGATATACAAAAGATATAAGTATATATATATATAACTATTTTAGACTAATTTGAAATAAAACCCGGTGTTTAGTTTTAAAGTTTTCTTTAAAGAAATTGGATGCATGTATCTTACGCATTAGGGTAGTTTGTGCATCTTATTATGATATTGTTTAGTTGTTTTCATTTCTTGAAATAAAATGGAAAATTTTCAAAAATTTTGGACAGTTGGAAATTGCTGAAGTGATATAGAAATTGTAGCTTAGTATTTTTGTGTAAATATAAAAATAGAGTTTTGTAACTCTAGAATGGAAAGATTAATGTAAGTTAAAACAAGTTTTAAATTTTTTGAACATCCATGTTAAGTAAAACAAATCTGATATTATTTATATACTCTTAGGATGTAGAAGAGTACTATACGATTATGAACTTGAGTTATGAAAGATTTAATAAACTTGAGTAATGTTTTATGAACTGGTGCATAAATGATTTTAGTATTAAATGAAATACTACAAATAAAGATTAATGTGACTTAAGACTAAAAATAATTGGTATAAGTTAAGAAACTAATACAATTAAATACGTAAGTTGTTCGTAGATCATTTTATTCACATGACAGTTCTTGGTCCAGGATTCAGGAAAATGATTACATGGTGATTTACATCGGTCCAAACAAGGATTTTTCACTAGATTCTTGACGGCGTAGACTTGATACGGATTCTTGATATGATCCTAAAGTTTTCAATCATAGTATATGGCTATGTAAGGAAAATAGATGATTCTAATCAAGGAATCCGATCAGAGTCTGCATTAAAGAGATCAAGTGATTTATACTAGTTTGGAAGTGAAATTTATGTGATCGAGCAAGTGATCGGATATGATATTACATACGGATTACATATGTACATCGTACATGCTTTAATATAATTGTATGCTTCTTACATTATAAATGCAAGTTACATGGTTTGATATGGCATGTTTATGTGAGATTGTTGTTATATATGATTTAGCATGCTTAGATTCATGATATATGATGGATGAGTTGTTGAATTGTTTCGTTTGTGATGTTTAACTCTCTTTTTGGGTTATGTTAGTGAGTGATGTGCATGTACATGTGCATATATTTATATCCATATTTTATCTCTTTTTATTTAAATAAACATCATATCTAGGCATTTTTACATGTTAAAACCAAAATTCAATTATTTTCAAACCATTATATTTTCATCTTCATTCAGGGGCAAAATAGTCATTTTTGTGCATGTATCAATTTAAGAATTTTTACTTGGACAATTTTTATGATTTTTATAGGATATTTTGATGCATATGAAAGTGGGATTCATGGTGATATATGCATGCACAAGGAAATACAAAGGAATGAAGAGGAAATAATTCAAGTTCAAGATCATGGAGGACCCCACCCACTTACCTAAATGTACAGTTAGGAGCTAATTGACAACTAAGTGGACGTTAAAGCTTCATGCACATCAAATGATGGATTAATTAGTGGCTAATGGTTACTTGGTGGCCACACTTCCTAAAGGTCATTTTAGGAAGCATCCTAAAAATAGAATTAAGGTTTTATGCATGTATAAATAGCCCTCTTATGTACATGAAACATATCTTCTACCTTCCATATTACTTAGAAAATTAGAGTGCAAAATTGTAAGCAATGTTTCATGAAATAAAAATGGCTTCTTAGCCTCTTTCTCTTCTCTTATTTACATGCTTTTATTTACTTTTCATGCTTTTATTTATGCTCTTTCCTTTCTTTGTAGTAGATTAGTTTTTCATTCATGCAAGAGTGGAGCTTAATTCCTTTCACTACACCATAACAGCCATTTCGCAACACTTATTTTTTTCAGTTGCCAACACTTATTTGCGTTGTAGATTAATCACAACAATAAGCGTTGCTAAGCAAGAAATGTGTGACCAAAAATACACATTTATAAAAATTTTATTGCCAACACATATTTGCGTTGGAAAATCTGGTTAAACTAAAATTAGTTGAATGTTGTTGGGCTAAAAAAGTAAATGAGCGTCCTTTGTCATCCCTAGCCCTAATTCCCAACTTCTCAACGGTTATTCATTCAGCTGCCACTAAAAAAGGATACTTTCTTCTTCAGCCAATTCGATTTCGGACTCTCTCCTTCAGGCGAATCGGCTTCTCCTTCAAGCGAATCGGCGATTCTATTTCGACCACGACTTCAGGCGATTTGATTTGGACTTCAGGCGATTTTTTTACTTCAGGTGAATCCCCATTCAATTAGGGTGAAATATATAGATTAGGGTGAAATATATAGATTAGGAATTATTCTTTGCCACTGCCGATACTGTTAGCTTAAAATTTTGCGTTCCTACGAATAATGAAATTTATTGTGTTCCTTCTTAATGGATCCTTAAATTTAAATAGGAGCTTCGTTTAATTTTGAATACCCTATGTTGTGTTCATAAACAGCAACGTTTCTTATTTCATACTAATCTTAGCTAGAAATTTGGAGTAGTTTTCATTTTATCTTTGAGTTCTTCGCTCCGTTACGGCAAAAAAAAACATTTTGTATTTCATTATAACCTAAGTCAGAAATGTGAAAAAATAGTTTTCGTTTTATCTTGGCGTTCTTCACTCCATTACGGCAGCAAAAAAATAACAGTGTTATGCTAGGTATTTGCTTTTTTATTTATTTTTTATGGTCATCCATACTGCCAAATTAATGGTTACACGGTTGGTGTGATGCTTGAGTTGAGTCACATGTGTATATGAATCTATCTGGTTCAGGTGTTCTATGCCAATTGCTTAAATAAAATTTAACAAATAACCTTTTGTTTAGAAATGTAGAAAAGTGTGCCTAAAATGGGCTTGGAATTTCATACTACCTTGTTGATTTTTAACAGATAAGATCATTTTTGGTTTCACAGCCTACATGTTGGTTAGCACCTCAATTTGCTTCCATCGAAGATAGTTCAGATTCCATGAAAAGGGTCCTTTGTCGTAATTTAACTCATCTTTACATAATAACTTTTAAAAGTATTTTGTTTTTATGAATCCCTATAATATAACTGTTAAAAGTATTTTGTTTTTAGAAATATCAAGAAATATTACATTACTGAACTTTGGCTTCAATTTGACTTTTAAGTTTTAAGTTTTGACTTATGACTATTAACTTCAAAATGAGCCTTTTTATTTCACACAGTTGAATTTTAATTTAAAAGGCTTCCATATGTAGATGGTGATTTTTAAGTAACAACTTAACAACCAACCTTTGTTTAGAATTACAGAAAAGTGTGTAAAATGGACTCGGTAATTCATAAACCTTGATGATTTTAAACAAAAAATACCAGGTTTGGTTTTTCAGTCTACATGTTGATTTTTGCCTCATTTTGCTTTCATTGAAGATAGTTGAGATTCTTAAAAAAAGACCCTTTGCAAAAGAGTTTTAAAAATTGTATTTTCCATTTTATAGTTTTATGCTTTAAGCATAATTTGGTTTTTTATTTTTTAATTATAAATGGATTTTTCTTACCAAATTGTTGGGTCAATTTGAAATTTTACCAATATTGAATACATTGTTTTCCAGTTTTTCTACATTGTTTTTAAAAATGCTATTGTGTATGTGCTTTGACGTCTTCATAAGCACATAAGTTGGTATAATCATTCAAATTACTTTATCCATAATCATTACAAGCCTCTTTCTTTATATATTTCTGTGTGGCTGCATTTTTTTTTCAATGACATCCATTGTCATTTGAACTATGAATATAGTGCTTAAATATATTAAATTATCTAATCTAAACTAATTTATAAAAACAACAGTACACCATTTTAACTGAAATTTTCTTTCTACAGTATTTCACTCTGACTTTTAACCGTGATTTTAGCAAAAAGGTAGAAGGTAAGAGAAAATGGATACCAAGTGCAATTATGCACATATAGTGATATACGTAACTCGATGATTCATACGCATGGTGTTTGTACTAATAATTATATTCTGAAATTTATTTTCCATCTTGATTTCAAAGCTGAAAAAGGTATTTCAAATTTTACAGATTTGAGTGGAATTTACGGACTTTCCTACCTTACACACTGATTTACTATAAAATAATATGAGCTTTTGTATTTTAACTTTCAAGAATATATGCTTTAAGGGATGATGGTTTTAGACAAGTATTTTTCTCCTTTCGCATGCCCATGTTCTTTGGAAGTGTTTACCAGATCTTAGCATTAAAATTTGAAGGCCTTATCTACTATACTATAACAGTGTCTTTATTAGCAATATTATCTTATCTTATTAACATTTATAAATTTACTTTTACCCATGTAAATTTTGATCAACATATTTAATATTAGCAAAGGTAAACACTACTCAAGTGTTTTAAATAAAGCTGTTTCTACAAATAGAAGAGGTTTATTTATTAACACCTATGGCATATGGTATCATATGCCACTTTCATTAGGTAGGATAAACCTTGCACATAGTAATGCTAACGCAACATGATCGCACTTTGAGTTTAGGTACAGTTGAATAATGTCCAGCCCCGTTCCTCCAAGTGGGCTGCCACTTTAGGAAGAAAACTGGACATATTTGCTTGCTTGCAAAGACTTTGCCTGCACCAAAAGTTTATACATGTCCATGTCTTGAATACTATTCCAGCATGTTGGATCATTATCTGCCTATCAATTTTCAACTTATTATATAATGTATAAACTTCATTGTGCCACTTAACTCTTTTATTTGTTGTTGTTCAATTGGACTATCAAAATTTCTATAAAACATTTCCCGCTACATTCACAATTTTTTTTTCTTCAAAACACCTACTTTTCATGTTATATTCATCACTTATTCATATATATCATGCTGGTATTGACAAATAATTATGCTACACGCTCAAATTTTTTGCATTTGTAGATGAATATATATTCTCATTGTTTCGTACCAACTGTCAAACATATTTACAGCAAAAGCAACAATTGTATAGTAGTAGTTTTTGCACACTTTACGGTTTTTTTTTCTTTTTTTAATTTTCAATAATATATGCTATGTGAATATATTATTTTTAATGCTGGCATTTAAATTTTATTATTTTTAACTCTTTACAAATAAAAAGTACTGCTAAACTACTTCGACCACTAATTCAATATACTAGCTCAGCCATTAATCCATTGGTCATAACTACGCTTTACACAATCTTCCACGTTACTTTCTACTACCTATATTCCAAATTAACCGTACAGACCATAAATTAACATTAAAAATTTACATTTTCTACCAATATATCTCAAACCGTGTGCGTAGCACGGGTTCGTACTAGTTCAAGTATACTGATGGATCTGTTTTCTTATACACAGTTAAGACTAGTGATGGATAAATAGACCGGTTCTTGGCAATTTGGACTTATCAATTTTAACGCAGAATAGCTGACCTTTCTTCCAATTTTTTGGCAGAAGTAAACAAATACTTAGTGCTGCTTCTTCAAGTGGATTTATCCCCATACCAATCAAAATTAAAGAATCATAGGTCAATACTTCATTTTTATCAAAGTTCGATGGTTCAAGCAGTGGTTATAGTGTATCTGGTGGACTTCATGGAGTGGGTTTATCTGTTGTTAATGCCTTATCAGAGGTATACGTTCCTTGTATAATTGTCTAAATATGAATATTATAAGTATGCTGCAACGTTTTTACATTTAAAACTGTAATTAAATATTCAATAAAAGTCAGTATCATTGGAGAACATATTTCACTTGTAATTTCTCATGCTTGACAAAATGCTCTAAATTAAAATCACTTTTCCTGATGTTTCCCTGTCCAGTATTATTTTTTGTCAATTGCCCAGTTCCAGTTCAATGTTCAACATTGAAGATTACCAAATCTTGCTATAACTTGCAGAAATTAGAAGTCACAGTTTGGCGTAATGGCGATGAATACCGACAAATTTATTCTCGAGGAAAGCCTGTAACAGCTCTCACATACTTTAAACTTTTAGATGAACTGAAAGCTCGTAAAGGAACTTTTATAAGGTTTTGGCCAGATAAAGAAGGTATTTTCTATCCCTTCTTTCACTATTTTTTTCCTTCTGAAATTGTTAAACCAACTTACTTCATCTTGACTTCTCAATGCAGTTTTCACCACTGGCATTTTGTTTGACTTTCCCACAATTGCTGGGCGTATCAGGGAACTTGCTTTCTTAAATCCTAATGTATGCAGTTTTTGCTTTGAGCATAAGTAGTTAAAAATGTGCACTTGTGTGCATCTTTTATGTTTTGGTTTCTTTTTCTGAAAAATCCTCTTCCAAATGCTTGATTCGTCTTTACTTTTTACAATTTTATTTTCCAGCTTAAAATAACGTTAAAAAAAGAGGATGGAGACTCAAATGCACAATATAATGAGTACTATTATGCTGGTGGTTTGGTTGAATATGTGAAATGGCTGAATACCGACAAGGTGTGTCCCCTAATTTTCTTACTACAAGCTTTACCTCACCTTTTGAGTTCCTTTTTCTTAAAAAAAACACTATTCCTTACATATAAGTTTAATAAGCATGTTGTATGATAATAGACAAATAAGCATATTTGACAGGACTGCTAGACGTTGTAAATCATATTACCTGTCACAGTTTCCCCATATGCATGCAAGCTTAGATAGATTAGTTCTGCTTTACAGTGTATTACATGTCTAATTAGGTGCTATCATTATCAGTAATATCGGTCTAGATTGCTGATATATTGATAATATCCTAATAATATATGAGTAAATTCACTGTTTGTTAGCAAGTTATAGAAAATATGGTAATAAAGGAAAGATGTAAACGTTCTCTTTTAAACATTTAAACAATTGTTATATATGTATGTATGTATGTATGTATGTATGTATGTATAATGTATGTATGTATGTATACACACACACATATATGTATGTATGTGCGCTCGCGCATGTGTAAGGATTTTGGAGCAGTAGTCAATAATGATCCTGATGTCCATGAATATTTGAAGGTATGTTATTCTACCTTCAAAGTGTACCACCAGTTATTTCACTTCTATGTAAATTCTGATTATTTTGTACTATTTAACATTATGTTCAACGAAATAATCTTTATATGCTTCAATATATGTCGTCATCTTTAGGTTGTCATTGTGCCAAATTACAATGTATTGGTTGCTGAAATGCTCATTCCTGGCAGTGAGCTGTCAGAACATATAAGTACTGCTGGGATGGAGGCAAGTGGAACAAGTAACATGAAATTCTCCTTGAATGGATGCATCATAATTGGAACTTTGGATGGTCCAATGTTGAGATCAGAGAAGAAATAGGGGAAGACTATTTCTTTCTTCTTGATGCTGAAGCACACGAGGTTCCAAGGCTTCGGAAAGAAAGAGAAGCTGGACTTGTTATGAAGTCAAGTAGCTAATAAGCTATGAAGTAGTTGATTATGACAACCTAAAGATAGAAAGGCAAGTAGCTAATCAAGTTAATAATGCCATCAATTTCAATTTGACATTGTTATGAAGTAGTTGATTATGTATTGAATTAACCAACTTAATTATGTATTGTACTTGTTATGAAGTAGTTGACATTGTTATGAAGTAGTTGACTGTGAAATTTATGCTGTTATTTGATCATGAATATTGTAAATTTTGGGTTCCTATTGAATGTAGTATAATAATGCATATCATGTTAGTTATTAATTGTTTATTAATGTTAAAATAATTGACTATATTGAGAATGAAAATATTTCAGTGTTATAAGCGTTGGCAATTAAAATTTACCAACGCTTATAAGCGTCAGCATAGAAAATTAAACAATGTTGGATGGTTAATTTGCCAACGTTTATAAGCGTTGCTAAATAATATACACCAACGTTTATAAGCGTTGGCGAATACAACCTTCCAACGCTTATTAGCGTTGAGAAACTAAACTCCCCAACGCTTATAAGCCTTGTCAATAAATTGCGACGTCCATACAGCGACGCTAATAAGCGTTGCTGGAACTGTTTGCGACAGTTATACTCGTTGGGAATCACCTGTTTTGGTGTAGTGTTTTGTTGTAAGTAGTTTAATTACATTCTCTTCTTTTCTTATTTTCTATTTTCTTCTCTTTTTAATGTTGAAATTTACTTGTGTTGCTACAATACCACAAATGAGTAGCTAAACCTCTCAACCTAGGGGTAATGAAGCTCTCAAGTATTATGTAAATTCAATAATTCTATGATTTATGATCTCTTATATTTGTGCTTCATGAAAGTATATATTGTTGTAAGTTTATATAAGTGGATTTGATAGCTTATGTTGCATTTGCAAATAAGCTATTCTTATTCAATATAAACACAAGTTACATCATGATTTGCTAATTGATTTTTGATTTTGAAATGAATGTGAAAACAAAATTTGATGATCTATATTACTAATCACAATAGTAAATAGATTATACTTAAAAGTAGTTTTTGCTTTGCTTCATTTTCATGAGAATTAACAAGTGGCTTATTTGTTGTATTATAGTTTGATGGTTTCCTTTATGTTAATTAATGACATAAATAAACCACACTTACGATAAATACAACAATAAGTTCATTTAATATCAAAACTTGAGATCATAGATTATTTGTTTGATTGATTTACAAAAGTATGAGAGTGGATTGGCCCTTAAGTTGTTCCCTAATTTCATAGTTTTTAATCTTATTTTTATTTTAGTTTTAGCTTCTCTTTGTTCACAAATAGTAGAAAAAAAGTTTCTCTCCTTTTGGTCTAATTTGATTGAATAGCATGTTTAAAATCTTAAAAATTCCCTACGGATCAACCCGTACTCACCACGTACTTCAATAATACGTCGTGCGCTTGCGGTTGTTTAAATTTGAAATTTTTTGACTATTTTCTAAACCGATAGAAATTTAGTCGATTAACAAGTTTTCGGCGCCGTTGTTAGGGATTTTGTTTTGATTTTAATTTTCTATTCTTCGAATTATTAGTTTGTTTGATTTTTGTGTTGCATTAAATTTTTTTTTTGTTTTTGTGTGATTTTTGATTTCATTTAGCTTTTGTGTGTGTTGTTTTCTAGCCTTTCTATTTGCATTGCACTTGCATATTTTTTTATTTAAAAAAAAATCAACAACACAATTTCTAAAAAATATATTTTAGTCATTCACATTTGCATTTTCGTTTTTGCAGTTACATCTTTCATTCTCTTTTTTTTACACATTTACAAAGAAAAAGAAATAAACAAACAAAATTGTGCACACTTCTCTATTTCCACCACTACTGTTTCAGTTACAAGCACTCCCAAACTCACATCTCTGCCACTTCCACCCTTAACACCTTCCTTCACATAATCTACTTGCCTTCACCTTCCAAAACTGTGAACACAACCATTCATATACAACTCGACTTCCACAGCCATACATTGCCTTTCAACAATCATAACATTCATTTACCCAAACCGTAACCTCTGTGCACTACCTAACAACAGTCACTGAAGCCACACAGTCATCGACATCAAACTGCCTACACCACTGAACTTCAACTGTCTATCACACCTGACTAAACAATCTCCTCCTTCAAATTTCTACTCACCTTCTAATTACCTCACTGCCTACGTTCAAAACTGCACAGCATACATCACCAACTTCACCATCCCGAAACATCTCCCTGCTCCATCTCATCATCAAACTGTGCACTGTCATCCACCGTGACACTACTTCATCACACTCTGCCATAACTTCACAGCACATCATACAACATCAATTTAGTATACGCTCATACATCAACAGTCATGATCACCATCCCAAATCACTCTAACCACCACAACCACTTACAACATTCATTTTCCAGTCTGAAACAGTGTTCAACCACGCACAGTGCCTCTTACAGTCTTAAACACTTCCACACTTCACAAATTTCAAAACCAAACACAGCTGTTTCGACACAACTGTCACCACCCACGTCACTGTCCAACTTCAGTAAAATACATTCACCTACCAGAGCCTTTACTGTCATCATCATCACCAAACATCACTACTTCAGACCAAACTTCTACAAAACAAACTTCCCCATCAAACCTGAAGCAACTGCCTGTCTCCACCTCTGATCATCTCATCAAACAACAGCAAGTAATATCTTAATATTCACTGCTTATACTTGCGTGACCACCATTTTCTCCTCCAACTTGCTTACCACTGTGATACTTCACTTCACTTCAAAACATCGCCTACTTGCTCTCCACACTACTGTGCCTTCTACCAAAACTGTCAAACCATTACTGCATCACTAACACGACAACAAACCACCTTCACCAGTCTTCAATTGCTCCTATACCCACCGACACAAACATCACAATTCTGCCAACAGTTGGACCACCCCTTCATATCATCACAAACTTCTCACTAGTCATCATCCATTACTACTGCTGCTGCTACAACATACAAGTGCCTCACCACATCCACATTACTGTCAATACTCCATCATCATCTTCCCCTGCCACTTCGTCTCAACCACCACGAATTCACCCGACCATTGTCGCGACCACTGTGACAACCAGAACCTTACCATCTGCTTTCCCATTACACCATATAACAGTCCAACATTGCAAAGCATCCTCAGTAAAAACACTAAATAACTCTCGCATGCACTTCAATTTCAATTGAAACTCACCTCCAATTGCCGAATTTCGAAACTACTCCACGAACAACCCCACACGACTATCGCCTCAACTAAGTGGCCGCGCCTGAAGCAAACAACAACCATCTTTCCCTTTTCCTGCCATCATCCCCTGACCGCAAATCTGCAGAATTTCCAAACATCGACCTGAATCTACCTCCTCAACAATAGCCATCGCAACCTCGCATCGCCTACATCACCTTCACCAATCACCACGTCCACACTTCGCGGTCGACCAAACCAAATCGAACCACCTCTATCACAATTCAAGCGTCAACATGAATCGAATTGCCAAAAAAAGAAGTATCTGATTTGTGATTTGTGAAGAAATATATCTTGAGATTGACTAATAATAAAGGTTAGACATTGGACTAAAGGGTGTCACGAGCTCATCTAGGGCTTAATTGTATCTTCACAATTGTTTTCTTTGAACAATTTTATTTCTTGGTGTCTAGGCTACGGTAGAGTAATAGCCAGTTATAAAATTACGGTGATTCGTAAATATTATACTGGTTGTTCCTCTGAAGGTACTTAAACCTTCGGCTGCATTGCAACGGTGTTTCGTGGTGCACCGATAGCCCCTGCCCGTTACTTGGCTAAGAAATTTTTTTGTTGATTTAAAACAAAGTGTGATTATACAATTTTGAGTCAGGAGTTACTAAGGACAGAAAACTGTAATTAAGTCCTTTGCATTTATTTAGTTGCATTAGTACATGCATATATAAAAAAACCAAAAAAAATCAAAAATCCAAAATCCAAAAAAAAATTATAAATTTTAACCTAGTTTTTAATCCAAAAAAAAGTCCTTTTAAATCCTTTCCTTTGAAAATTTTCAATCGAAAACAAAAATCTAAAAAAATATATATAATTTTAAAAATTCGAAGAAAAAAAATTTGAAAAAAAATCCTTTTGGTAAATATTTGAAAATTCAAAAACAAAAGAAAATTTACAAAAAAAATCATATAAAAAAAATTTGAAAACAACCAAAAACAAAACAAAAATCAAACTTCTTTTTTGAAAATAAATGTCACTTGGTAAATAGTTCTCTTCCTTTTAAAAAAAAGAAAACAAAAAAAAACAATTTCTCACTTCATTTTTCAAATCTTCTTTCATTTTCTAAACTCATTTCTAACTTCTTTCTCTCCTCGACTTTCACATGTGCATGAGTACTTGGACTCGTGACACAACAACAAATCGTTGGACTCGCGACTCAACCACTAATCGTTTAACCCGAATAGACGATCCTCACGAAATGGCGAACGATAACGCCCCTCAAACTCTTATGGATAGAACCTTCCCCGATAGAGTTTCTATTCCATCTTGCATCACGTTACCCGTCCCTACGGGTAACCATTTCGAAATTCACTCGAACCATATTGCCACACTTCCGAAATTTGGCAATTTCGAGCATGATGCTCCATACATTTTCTTGACTAAATTCGAACAAGTTTGCGCAACCATTAAACTCCAACAACTTTCCGATGACGGAATCAAACTTCGATTAATCCCATTCGCTCTTACGGATTATGCGGAAAAATGGTTGTACAGCTTACCATCAAACTCGATTAAAATGTGGGAAGAATTTGTAAAAGCTTTCTTAAAAAAGTTCTACCCCTTGGAAAAACGAGTAGAATCCGAAACGAAATTGTAAATTTTCATCAATTCAAGGGAGAACCATTTGGAAAATATTTTGAAAGATTTAAAGAGCTTTTGATAAAATGTCCACACCATAACTTCGAAAAATGGACAATTAGCCAAATCGTATACGATGGACTCGAAAATAGCTCTCGAACCATGCTTGAATCAATGTGCCAAGGCAACTTTCTTGCCCAACATCACGATGATGCTTGGCAATTTCTTGAAAACCTTACCGAAAAATCATCTTAATGGGAACGTTCGAACGAAAAATCAATTTACTCACGCTCGAGTGCACAATCGATAGGATCTTCTTTTGCTTTGGAAGCTAAGATCAACGCAATGATAAGAAAATTCGATAACGTTTTCTCATCAAATCAAATGAACCAAGCTTCCCAACCGATGTGTTATAAATGCAACAATCCTAATCATATAGCCGATCAATGTCCCAATTCTGTCGAACAAATCAATGCTTTCAGTAAAGCCAAAAACGACCCGTTTTCTCCAACATACAACCCTGGTTGGAGAAATCATCCGAATTTGCGTGGAACCAAAACAATCCCAACACGAATACGATTCGTCCCAATTTTCAAGCATTCTGAAATAATGCTTCGAATCCTCCCTTTCAGCCCAACAATTTTCAACCAAACTTTGCGGGTCCGTCTCATAATCTACCGCAACAATCAAATTTTCAACCAAATTCTGCTCATCCTCCCCTAGATGATAAACATTTAACTTCGCTTGAGAAAACTCTTGAAACATTAGCTAAAGTAACTACTCAAAGTCTTCAATCAAACAGCAATTTGCAAAATTTATTGACCTCATATATGCAAAACACGAACCAATCAATTGCAAAACTCGAAATGCAAATGAGTCAATTAGCCACGTCGGTAAGTGAACACGAACGAGGAACATTCCCAAGCCAGCCCCTTCCAAATCCCAGAAATCAAAACGCAAATTCAAATCAAGCCCATGTTGTTCAAGATAGCAATGTCACCCAATTGAATGCTATCACAACTCTTCATTCCGGTAAACAAATTGATAATCAAGTCGTTAATCCAAACGATTTACTGGAGACCTCTCTCGACACTTCTAAAACAACCAACGAATTTGAACAGAATGTGGAGCCAAATGTTGAATCGAATCAAAACTCTTCTTCTTCTACTCGGGTAGATCCGCCTACCGAGTATCGAGTTCCATTTCCACATCGTCTTCGACCTAATAAACACCTGGACCAAATGGAAAAGTTGTTGGAAATTTTTAAACAAGTGAAAGTTAACATCCCGCTTCTTGGCAATGTTCAGCAAGTCCCCACGTACGCGAAATTTCTTAAGGACTTGTGTACCCAGAAGCGACACACTCAAGTGCCCAAAAAAGTCTTCTTAGCTGCCAGTTTGAGTGAAGTCTTGTCCTAATCCATGCCCGTTAAATACAAAGATCCTGGCTGCCCTACGATTTCATGTACGTTTGTAGAGATCAATGTACATGGTCTTAAAAATGCAATGTTAAACATTGGTCCATACAAGTAGTCCAAGAACAGGACAAACTGAAGGCACATTTCCTACCGCATCCTATGTGGAAATCACCCTTAGGATTAGTGGCGAGTGGTCCTTACATCGAAGATTTCAAATTGAAGGAACCACATCACCATATATATGATAAGGGAATTACCCTAGAGGTTCATGACAAGCAGTCCTACATTATAAAGATCTCCGTCTTCAAAATCATTATCTTCAGGATTTTTTCACTTTCGAACGTATATTAGTTCGAAGTGGTTTTAGGATAGGAACCACCCAAATCTGACCCTGGTTTCTCCGAACCAATTTATTGATAAAGGATGTCAAATATATAGTGCTTATTATTCAATTAATCAATATCTTTTATCCAAGCAAAATATCTCTTCAGAGATATACATCTTTAAATCATATTTTATTTCAGTATATATAGAATAATTCAACCACATTTATAAAATTCTCGGGTTAGTTAAACCCTTTTTAAATCTTGGAATAATTCCGAATCATTTCACCCTTTACTTAGGAAAATATTTCCATATCATTTAGTTAAATCTTAAAAAAAGATTTCTTATTATCAAATCATTACTTTTAAATGGGTCAAAAACAATGTTATTTACGAAATCATTTAAACCAATTTGTATTGAGTAAAAAGGTCCATAGAAATTATACTTATACTTCAATACTAATTTCCGTATTCAACCTGTACTATTCGTTAAATAACGGTGAAATTGCCTTTTAAATTCACATGGATAGTACGAGTACCCTCCTTAGAATTTAATACAGAGTTTAACCAATACATTTCATATATCACCATAATCTTATTATTCTAAAATTGTGTATAACTTTT
Source organism: Allium fistulosum (assembly GCA_030737815.1). Classification (NCBI taxonomy): domain Eukaryota; kingdom Viridiplantae; phylum Streptophyta; class Magnoliopsida; order Asparagales; family Amaryllidaceae; genus Allium; species Allium fistulosum. The sequence goes on from CM060907.1 coordinate 847,591,553, forward strand.
GGAAATCTCCAAATCTCTTTTTATCTTAGGAAAATGTGGTCCGAGTAAATCAAATTTACTATCCCCTCTGTTGGGCCAGTCCGGATAGCTAAAGCGGAATCCTGACATTGGTTGTCCAAGCTCGCATCTAGAGACTTTCTATCAACCATAAGGCTGTCAAGTTATTTGATCAACTCTAAACTCTTTTATATGATCTTTTAGAGATGATTTTCATTTTCTTAACACAATTCCAAATATTGTTTAAAATAATTTTCCTTTAACCATTTATTTAAAACTCCATTAAAATAATTATAAAACTTCCAAATTATCTTCAACATACTTAATTATTCATTTGAAAAGATTTCTAAAAATACTGGGAAAGAATAATTAAGTCAAAACCATAAGTTGCAAAAGTTACCGAAATCGCTGCAAAAACTATTGCGAATAGTGTTTTTAAAGCTTCTTTGTTAAAAATACTAATTTTATTCCATAAATGTCCATTTTTATAACTCAAATCCCTTTTAAAACATTTTAACATGTTTATAAAATTTATTTCATATTTTTAAAGATTTAAAAATATCAATTTTAAAGCATTTGCCACTTTGGTTCCCAAAACTCCCAAACCGCGATGTTTTTAAAATTTTGATTTGGACATAACTTAAATTTTATCCAATGAAATCTTGATTTTTCTTCTTCATTTGAAAACTATAGGTATAAGAGTTTGGAAAATTCTTATTTCGAATCATTTCGAGCTATATTCCATTCTACACATTAAATTAACTTTTATGTCGCGAAATCGTGAATTACCATTATGCGACACGCTTATTTTGACTCCATTTTCAAATCTTTTCCAAACTTTACCAAAATGAGTTTTATTGTTTATAAAACATTTATAAACCATTTTATTCATGTTTAAAGTGGTTTAACTATTCCGTGACGCTTTTATCATTCATAAGAAGAAAGTGATTTCTTCGTGTAAATTTTACATGTATTTAACGTGAATTATTTCCATATCCAAGCTAACACATTATCATCTCCAAACATGATAAACAACCATCATAACCAAGCATAGAAATCATATCATATCATCATAGATTTTATAAAATAAATTAGTAGAGTTTCTCACCTTTATTGGTTTCTAGATTTACTAAATTTGTCCATAGCTTTGCTATTCCGGAATCGGAGCTTAGAAATCATACACTGAGACTCATATTGGGCTTGCAAGAGTGGTGGGATGCTTAGATGGGTACCACCTTGGTAAGAGAAGAATGAGAAGATCACTAACTCAATCTTGAACTCGAATTGGTATATCTCTCTATATTTTATGACTTATTTTGACAGAACTTCAACGAAGCTTTTTAAATTTTCCTAAGAGGCTAGAGAAGTAATTAATGTAGATGAGGAAGAAGATGAAAAAGCTTAAGAAATGAAGAGAAGAGCGTGTGAATGAAATGAGATAATTGAGGGTGGTATTTGTAGGAAAAATGTGAGAAAAATATCTAAATGAAGAAATACCAAACTACCCCTACCCCACTCCCCTCCCACACGCACGACCATCCCTCTTGTCCTCCTCTCCATGTGCTTGAGTGATGATGGTGTGTAAGGAAGTGATGGTTGATGGTTAGTTTGCTTTTAGGATGCTTAAGGATGAAGAAAATGGAAATATCTTAGATATTTTCTTTATTAAATGCATATGTGCATATGTATATGTGTATGTTATATTTGTGTATATGTATATGTTTGTGCATGTATGTGTATGTTATATATGTGCACAAGACATATAAACAACATTGCAATGACTTTGAACAACTTTCGTTCGTTAAACCGTTGAAAATCTGAAAGCCGATTCCTAGTCACATTTTCACTTATTAATTATATTACATATAGACATAAACAAAATTTGAAAAAATTTCTTATCATGATTAATTAATTAAAACAATCACATTTGAATTATAAATCCATATAAATCAATATTAAACAATTGTTTACAAAAAGTGCTATTGTATCGACAAAGCGTTATGAATTTCCTTATATTTTTAAAACAAGTATATATCTTTATAAAACTATTATAAATCACTTTTTATTATTATATAATAATTAAAATGAATTACTATTATTTAAATTAATTATTAAATCATTTAAATTTAATTTATAATTCCAAAAAATATATAAAAGTGATGATATCCCTAATGATGTCATAAATATATTTTATTTTCAAAAGTAAAATAAATAATTTTTATTTCATATTCTTGCTTAAATGGATAAAAAAGTTTATGTATCCAGTTTAGTTTGCTTTAATATTGAGAAAATCTTAATTTTCCCGAAAATTGATTTTCGTCATTTTTCTGATGAAAACCCCCAAATATCCATATTTGTTAATATACCTTTAAAATAAGTTTATCATTATTATTTATGGTTCAAAACATTATAATTTGTGTTATAAAATTTTTATTTGGATATTCAAATATAAATATAATTTATGAAAGTGATAAATTTTTGGATTGTTATATACTCTCCCTTAAAAGAATTTCGTCCCCAAAATTACACCTAACCAAAAACCCGGTAAAAACATTATTTTAAATTTCAAATACAAACATGTATTATGTTCACGGATTATCTATATGCACTATCTAATTCGATCTTAAATTTGAATATACCACTTTGCTTCTGAATTAGTATTAATCCTCCGATTCTCTAGTGCGAACTCTGATCAAGCTTCATGATCAGAAACCTTGGTTTTCCTAACATAGCTCTCAACTATGATAGAAAATGCAAGTACCCAACCCCAAACCCTCATCAATGTTCGCCATCAAGAATCGAGTGATAAATTCCTTTTCGGACCAGTGTAAACATCTCAAAGTCCTGTACTCGAACCTTATATCAAAATTATGCAACAAAATGATCAACATACCTCATACATACTTATTAATCTTCCTAAATTTTTTATGAAAACATTTCACAGAACTTTTATTAAAACATTTTTATAAAGATGCTTCTTTATATATAATTACTTTAAAAAAATTATTCACCAAAAATTTCTCTCTTCTTTCCAAAGAAACTATTTCAATTTCAACACTTAGAAAATACCTCTATATACTTAAATCCGTAAAAGTCTTTAAGGAAAGCTTCATATTTTCCAAAACACGCTGTATTGGGTCAAAACGAATGTTGCGTAAACATCGTTACGATAACCCTAAAACACTAGTATAGGGATCTGATTAATTATACTTAATGTTAATTTTTGATATCGAAATTAAACTATTTATTAGTTAACAAGGAAGCCGATCAAGTTGGGGTATCATTACCTCTCAAATCTTGAATGAACGACATTCTTAACATAAAAATAGATATAAATTACCCACCTCGAATCTTAACATCAAATATAGGATATGTATAAATCCCATATACTATATAAAACATCATCTTTCGGAAATCACTTACTATAACAACATTGTTATCATTTATGTGTTTCTCACTTTCTCGAAAACATTTATTTACGACAATGATGTCGAAATCCATGTCTTCTTCCATTTAAGCCTTTTTTAAATCATTTTTAAAAACATAGTTTAAATCTCATTTATTATCCTTAACCCAATATTATTGTCAACCACCTTATAGTCAAATCATAAAACTTAATTTACAAGGTGTTCATTAAATCAATAAATGATAATAAATGAATGTTATTACTTCCAATATTAAATGCAATCACCTTGATTATAATTAACAATCACTAATTAATCTATCAATTAATGATTCACATTATCTTTTTAACTTTAGAAAATTATATAGATCGAGTAACTCAAAAATGATACCAAGGAACCAAGTACTACCAATGGTATCGCATATTCCCTTAACAAGAATGGGAACATTTAAAAGAAGTGTTTAGCATCCAAACCCAACTCCTACCCATTTTTAGTTACTTTTGAGCCAGTCGAACTAGTTAATCATTAGATTTTTTCAAAAATACCGAGATTTAAATTCTCAAAAGTCTCTTTATGAAACACGATTTATAAATCCAATTTATAAAATCACTTATGAAACACATTCATAAAATTTATTTATCTTAAATAAATTCCTTTAATCTTAAACCAACGTTATTTATCGAGCACCACATAGTCAAATTATGAAACTAAATTCATGAGGTTTCGTATTTAAACTTTTAAATCAAACAACCAATCAATCAATGATAATAACTGAATATTATCTTTCCCTTAAACATAGCTATATCATTTGAAAGATATTCCTTTATGTTCAAAATATAATCCTAGGTAAAATTATTTCATTTACCATTTTTTTTTCAAAACAAAAATCATTTTTTTGTAGAATTAACAAATACGCGCTCATATATAATACTCTCAACTCATTCTATGGTGTCACTTACCCTATCTCTAATGAGTTACTTAACCTAGGGTGTTACTAGCCCTATCTCTGATGAGACTTTACCCCTATCAGGCTTAGGTGTTCGCTCAGCCTAAGCTCTGATACCAACTGTGACGAACGAGATTTTCAACCCTAAAAAATCGACACAAATATGTCACTATATTGCATGCAGAGCATTCAAGTGCCGGAAAAACCAATCGCTAAGGGTAAAAAGAAACATAAGATGGATCAAAATCTTACACGAGTGGAAGAACATTTATTATTTCGATATATAATCTTTACAAAGAAAATTTTTAAATACATGCATCAGAGTCTATCCAAATCTTAGCCTGGACAGTTATAAATCTCTATACCTACAAGTGTTGAATACAAACAGTAACAAATGCAGCGGAAATGGAAATAGGTAACTGTCTACAAAGGAAACTCCAGCTCATGCTCCAAGTTCCTCCAAAATGTTCCAAGCTAGACCTGAACTACTTGGTTGCCCAGAAAAATAAGGCACCTCGAGTTTAAGGGGGGGAAAGAAAATAAACTCCGGGTCAGTCATGGAACTGGTGTGAGAAAACTCAAAACACGAATATTTTTCAAAACAAAGGGTATCTCATAAGACCATGCAACACATAAACACGGATGGATTTTTACCTTATGATACCAAACATTACTACGTAAAATCCAGTGATATTATAATAGTATATAGAATATAAATACAAATTAATCTTAGTCGAAATTATTACATTAATTAAATTCTAGCATACTAGGTTCTACAAGCAAAATCATGAAGATTCATATTAGAGAATGGATTCTATACAATGACAAGGTAAGGGACTACCTTTCGACAGTACATCTCTAGAGGGATGCACCCGAGGCTCCAACATCTACCAATACAGAACCGACCTACCTCTACCATAGATAGTTCCAAATACACCATCACCCCAGTCATTCCTGACCCATCCGTGGCCACAACATACACAACAAACCCGAAATATAGAGGGTAGTCTAGAAAGGTGATGACTGTATCCTAATGGGAGCGACCCACTTAGTCCTGCTGCCTCTACCCTTTTTTTGCCATTACCGATGTGTGAGGATTAAGGTAATGTTTTACCTTTCACATGACAACTCCTACTTTGAATGGCACGTTGTTGTTTCCAAAAACACACAAATTAATTTCCACAAAAGTACAACCATTGAGCTCGTACGTCTTAGAGAAGGGTGTTAAGTATAAGAGGGATTACCTCTACATCACCAATAGATATACGTTTGTAGAGATCAATGTATGTGGTCTTAGAAATGCAATGTCAGACATTCGTCCAAACAAGTTATCCAGGAACAGGACAAACGAAAGGCACTTCTCCTACTACATCCTGTTTAAGAATCACCCCTATGATTAGTAGTGAGTAGTCCTTACATAGAAGATTTCAAAATGAAGGAACCATTGCCACCATATACCTGATAAGGGAATTACCCAAGAGGTTCATGACAAGCAGCCCTATATTTTGAAGATCTCCATCTTCAAAATTAGTCTTCAACATGTTTTCACTTTCGAATGTATATTGTTTCGAAGTGGTTTTGGATAGGAATCACCCAAATTCAACCTCGGTTTCTCTGAACAATTTATCGATAAAGGATGTCAAGTATATAGGCGATTATTATTCAATTAATTAATATCTTTTATCCAAGTAAAATATCTCTTTAGAGATATACATTTTAAATCATATTATGTTTCAGTATATACGAGATAATTAAACTACATTTATAAAATTCTCTGATTGATTAAACACTTTTTAAATCTTGGAAAAATTTTGAATCGTTTCAGCTTTTACTTAGGAAAATATTTCCAAATCATTTATTTAAATCTTAACAAAGATATCATATTTTCAAATGGGTAAAAAACATTGTTATTTAAGACATCGTTCGCTATAAACCTAAACCAATTTATAGTGAGTAAAAAGGATTCATAGAAATTATACTATTTATACTTCAATGCTAATTTCTGTATCAACCTGTATTATTCATCGAATAACGGTGAAATCAACTTTTAAATTCACACGGATAGTACGAGTTCCCTCCACAGAATTTAAAATAGAGTTTAACCAATACATTTCATATATCACCAAAATCTTACTATTCTAAAATCTTGTTTAACTTATGGAAATCTCCAAATCTCATTTTATCTTAGGAAAATGTGGTCTGAGTAAATCAAATTTACTATCCCCTCCATTGGGCAAGTCTGGATAGCTAGAGCGGAATCCAAACACTGGTTGTCCAAGCTCGCATCTAGAGACTATCTTTCTATCAAACATAAGACAGTCAAGTTATTTGATCAACTCTAAACTCTTTTATATGATCTTTTAGAGATAATTTTCATTTACTTACCACAATTCCAAATATTGTTTAAAACAATTTTCCTTTAGCCATTTATTGAAAACTCCTTTAAAATAGTTATAAAACTTCCAAATTATCTTCAAAATACTTAATTATTCATTTGAAAAGATTAATAAAAATATTCTGAAAGAATAATTAAGTTAAAACCAAAATTTGCAAAAGTTACCGAAACCGCTACAAAAACTACTACGAATAGTGCTTTTAAAGCTTTTTTGTTCAAAATACTAATTCCATTCCATAAATGTCCATTTTTAATTCTCAAATCCCTTTTAATACATTTTAACATATTTATAAAGTTTATTTAATAATTTTAAAGATTAAAAAATATCAATTTTAAAGTATTTGCCACTTTGGTTTCCAAAACTACCAAACCGCAATATTTTTAAAAACTTAATTTGGACATAAATTAAATTCTATTCAATGAAATCTTGATTTTTCTTCTTCATTTGGAAAAATATAGTTATAATAATCTAAATTTTTTTTATTTTGAATCATTTCGAGCTATATTCCAGTCCACACATTGATTTAAATTTTATAGCGAAAATCGTGAACTGCCGTTACGCGACGTGCTTATTTTGACTCCATTTTCAAATATTTTCCAAACTTTACCGAAATGAGTTCTAATGTTTGTAAAATATTTATAAACCATTTTAAACCATTTTTTTCATGTTTAAAGAGGTTTAACTATTCCGTAACGCTTTTATCATTCATAAGAAGAAAGTGATTTCTTCGTGTAAATTCGACGTGTATTTAACGTGAATTATTTCCATATCCAAGCAAACATATTATCATATCCAAACATGATAAGTAACCATCATAAACAAGCAAAGAAATCATATCATCATAAATTTTATAAAATAAATTTGTAGAGTTTCTCACCTTCATTGGTTTATAGATTTACTAAATTTGACTATAGCTTTGCGATTCCAGAATTAGAGCTTACGAATCTTGCAGTTAGACTTGTATGGGTTTGGCCTTAGGCTTTCAAGAGTGGTGAGATGCTTAGATGGGTATGGCCTTGGCAAGAGAAGAAAGAGAAGATCACTAAGTCAATCTCAAACTCGTAGTGGTATATCTCTCTATATTTTACGACTTATTTTGATAGAACTTCACCGAAGCTTTTTGAATTTTCCTAAGAGGCTATGGAAGCCATTAATGTAAAGGAGGAACAAGAAGAAGCTTAAGAAATGAAGAGAAGAGAGTGTGAACGAAATGAGATAATGGAGGATGATATTTATAGTAAAAATGTGAAAAAATATCTAAATGCAAAATTACCAAACTACACCTACACCATTCCCCTCACACACGCACGCCCATACACCCTGTCCTCCGTCGAATGTGCTTGAGCGATGATGGTGTGTAAGGAGGTGATGGTTGATGGTTAGTTTGTTTTTAGGATGCTTAAGGATGAAGAAAATGGAAATATATTAGATATTTTCTTTAATAAGTGCATATGTATATATATACGTATGTGTATGTTATATATATGTATATGTTAGTGCATGTATGTGTATGTTATATATGTGCACAAGACATATAAAAAACATTGCAATGGCTTTGAACAACTTCCATTTGTTAAACCGTTAAAAACATGGAAGCCGATTCCTGGTCATGTTTTCACTTATTAATTATATTACATATAAATGTAAAAAAATTTGAAAACTAATTTCTTATCATTAGTATAAATTAAAACGATCACATTTGAATTATAAAACCATATAAATTAATGTTAAACAAGTGTTTATAAAAAGTGTTATTGTATCGATAAAGCGTTATGAATTTTTTTAATATTTTTAAAACAAGTATATATCTTTATAAGACTATTAGAAATCACTTATTATCATTATATAATAACTAAATTGATTTATTATTATTCAAAATAATTATTAAATCATTTAAATTTAATTTAAAATTCCAGAAAATATATAAAAGTGATGATATCCGTGATGATGTCATAAATATATTTTATTTTTGGAAATAAAATAAATAATTTTCATTTCATATTCTTGCTTAAATGGATAAATAAGTGTATGTACCAAGTTTCATTCGCTTTAATATTGAGAAAATCTCAATTTTTCTAAAAACTAATTTTCGTCTATTTTAATGAAAAACCCCAAATATCCATATTTCTTAATATACCTTAAAAGTAAGGTTACCGTCATTATTTATGGTTCAAAACATTATAATTTGTGTTTTAAAATCTTGTATTTGAATATTTCAAATACAAATATAATTTATCAAAGTGATAAATTTATGAGTCGTTACACCACCATTCTAAAATTAATTAAATCCAAAGCTAAAAGCGTTGACAGACGATGATTTTGGATCCGTTGGGACCATGTGAGGGAGGGGTTCATTTCCATGTGTGTTAATTTGTGTGCGATAGGGGTTAGGTGTGCTTGACTTGAAAAGCCATGCCTAGGGTTAGAGCAAGTCGGAGCTAGGAGTAGAATTTGGACATGGCGAGGGTAGATTCGAACTTCTTGAGCGAAGGAAAGTTGGTTGGATGCCTCCATGGGTAGTGCGGCAGCTGTTGATGGAGTGCGACAATTTTTTTGTCAATTGTTGGGTTTGGGTCACTTTGCGATGGCGACAATCGAGCTTGGTGAAATGGTGTGGGTTAAGCTCGGCACGGCCTAAGGAGCAGCATGGTGGTCGTGACGATGGCCATAGGTGGCCATAGCACGGTGGAGGTAGAGTCAACTCTCATTCAAGGGATTGGAAGGAGTAGGCCAGGATGGCCAATGGTGGATCAAGTTTGACATAGAGGGTTTGGTTCGGTTTGCAACACGAAGAGAAAGCCATTGGCGGTTGTCAAAGGTTCTCCAATGGTCCGTGGCAGTGGGGAAGGTAGATGAGATGCACGGCCGTGCATTTGTGCACATGAAACATGTAAAGGAAGTGGATATACAATTTGGGGAAGAAGTATTAAAGATGGCGATTAGGTAATAATTATATTAATTAAGTTAATCAATTAATGTTTTAACACAGAAACTTATAAAATTCATAACTTTTGCATACGAGGTCTAATCGAGCCGCCGTCTTCGCCATTGCACTCATATTAGGATTATCTACGTCTTGGTTTGGTTTTGGGCTTGGGTGAATTTACTGACCAATTGATTTATATATTGTTGTGATAAAATGTTTGTTGTGCAAAATATTAATTAAAATTAGATAACAATGCAAGTTATTATCTTTGGACCCCTCCTTGTTTAGAAAGAAAGTGACAACATTATTTATATATAATCTCTCATATAAACCCTCTAAAACATGTACCATGACCCGGACTTGTTTTTTTACATGTTTGATATGGTGTTGTGAATGGTTGAAGCGAAGTTGTCACTGTAAATGCACTTTGAAATCCCTTGTATTTAACAATGGTTAAATTGGTTGAAATGTGAATATATGGTAAAAATATATTTGGTTGTGTCTACATATTTTTGGCGTGTTTGACAAAAGAAAATTGGTTTGGGAAAAATATCAAAGTATGATATTATTTTGATAATCATTTGTGAATAGTTAAGTAAAGGTTTTAAATTATAAAAATAGGTTTTTATGGGTCTCAAATAAACTATGAAACTGATATTTTAAGGAACATTCAGAATAAGTGTTTAAACCTAATTAAATGTATTTTAATGGATATTTTAAAGTATATATAGTTTTAGAACATTAGTTAAAGATTTTATTTAAGTAACAAACGGCTCTTATATTATGATATCTTTTAAAATCGTTTATAGTATTCTATTAAATATCTTAGCTTTTATACATAAATTAGTATATGTGTATATATCCTTTCAAAAGTATTTTAGTATATTTAGACGTGGGAAAAGAAGTTAAGTATGTTGGAAAAGAATTAAAGAGGTTTTTGGATTATAACACTTGTGTTATAATAAATGGATTTGTAAAGTTAGTTAAAAGGGTAAATTACCTTGTCTAATAAGTTTAAATATACTCAGATCTTTAAGTGAATGTGTTTTAAAGATAGTGACAAGTATAAAAGTGATTTTGGGTTAATGGTAATGATGTTTAAGCAACATTTGTTTTTAACCAATTTAATTATACTTTTGAAAAGTGATAAGATCTTTAAGGAGAGTTTAAGCATGAAGTGTTTTGGGTTTGTAGTAAACAATATTTTAAATGACATTGTTTTTGACCCTTTTCAAATATGGTTTTGGAAATATGAAATCCCCCCTAAGATTTATGTATATACTTATACCATTTTCTAAGTAAATGGAAATGTTTTATAAGTATTGAAAGCGAAGTGATTTGTGAATGTACTTATACCATTGAGATAAGTACATGAATATCCCTTGTAGTATTGAAAAGGGTATAAATGAATAGTGAGATAGTAGAATACAAGTACATATATTCTATAAAGAGAAAATTGAAAAAATACACACACACATGTATATAAAAGGGTTTTTAATTAATAAAGGATAAATTAATTAAAAAGGGATTAAAAGTCGTTTATGTGACTTGATCGTGCTTTGTATGAATTGATATTGCTTGTGTGCTTAATCATGCTTGGTTTCCGTATGAAATTAAATCTTTGATTTGATTTTTGTTTATTTGATAAGTAAATAACCGACTATCAAATCTTGACCAATTTTGACTTAGGAAGTATGTATATGCTTCATGTGTTCATACGGTTTGAAATCCCTTGAGAGAACTCATTCCGGTGAAACATCTCAAACTTTAAGGGGTATATGGAAAATCCCCTTGGGACTCTTATATAGTCCGCTTACTTTTGAAAGAACTGGGATTGAGTCAACCGGAAACTATCAGTTATCGGTTCGAAGAGACTGGGATCAGATAGTTTATTTGAAAAGCACTTCTATCTAGCATTAGAGTTTGAATTGGAGACATGTTGAAGATGATGGAAATCGAAGACATAGTTCTTTGAAGTGCAAGGGCTACTTGCTACTAATAACGAGGGTGATTCCAAAATGGATGTAGTAGAAGTGGTGCATTCGGTTTTGTTCTATCGGAGAACAAACTTGTATGGATGGATGTTGGCATTGCATTGTTGCCTGGAGGGTAGTGTTAGCATTCCAAATGGGATTTTCTAAAAAGGTAAAACGTAGCCTCAGACCTTACACCCAGTAATGGCTAAAACATGAGATATGCAACAAGGCTATGTGGGTCGTACCCTTTAGGGTATGGTCATCATCTGATCTAGATCGAAATTTATAGATTTTGTATGCTTATGGTAACAGGAACGGTTTGCCAAGGGGTAGCCAGGGCGATGATCATATTTGGTACTATCCAGTAAGGGGTAGGCCAGTTCTGTGTTGGAAGGGGTTAGAAGGTTTGTAACCTCGGCACATTTTATCTAGGGATGTACTGTGGTAGGTGGTACCCCGGTGCCTTGTCATTATTAGAATCCATTCTCCAATACATTACTTACATACTTAGTTATATGCTAAATATGCTGTTTGATGTAATTAATGTAACCGTTCCGGCTATTTTAAACATTTATTTTAAACCTTAGACATTATTATAATATCACTGGATTTTGAATAGAAATGGTTTGGTTATTGTAAGGTAAGAACTCATCTGCCTTTATTTGTGGCGTGGTCTTACGAGATACCTTTATTTTTGAAAAGTTTTATAAATATAAAAATCAATATGATTTGAGTTTCTCGCGCTGGTTTACCAAACTAATTCGGGTATTATTGCTTATAATGCTCCGGCCAGCCCTGAGATTATTTTCATATTTAGCTATGGATGCTTTAGAGCTTTTGAAGAAGAAATGGATGCCTCCAAGACGTATTCACATATTTGATTCTCTACTGCATTTCTTGTTTGTATTTATCAGTATTTGTGAATACAGGCTGTTGTAACTTTCCAAGCTGACGATGGTTAGTTTACTTTGATTGTTGTATGTATATTAAAGTTTCCTTTTGTAATGATATGTTTTATATTATATATTACTCATCATGATGTGAGATTCTATTTTGTCTTTGCTTTTCTTTTACCCCAACGGTCTACCATTTCAGCACTTGGATGCTCGTCACGTGGATATCGTGTATATATTAGTGTCGACTTTTGAGAGCTGAAAATGCCGATCATTACACTAACATACCGAAAAATTTATCGTGATCCAAGGATTTCACAAATAACTTGTGTACACCTCTACCTAAAAAAAAGAATGACACTCGTGCCTTGCTTAATATGCTATTGGGAAAAAAAGGAACACCGATGTCGTATATACATATACACACGTCATAATACAAAATCACGTAAGCAAATATGCCTATCAGTAACGAAGACCGATATCTCGTCATCGTCTATCTATATGGTTGGTCTCTACAGAAAGACTAATAATACATATGACTGCTACTATAAGGCCAATACGATGTCTGATCACTAATATAAGATTACATAAGGCACAATCACGATTATAAGATCGATACCATTCATCAGACATATCTACCACAAGGTCACAGCCAAGGGGCACTGACTAACTCCGCTTAATATACAAACTCACCACACATGGCCGTGTAATCAATCACTACATTGATATCATATCCAATCACCATTGACCGCACACATATCATTATACATCGCATCGCATTGCACCCGCATCTAGATTCCATGCTTGGCCTTGCATCTTACTTTCCCGAGTAGTCTGAAGCCTCTCTAAAGTCATGCCAAGACCCCATAAAGAACCACAACCAAACTATGAAAGAAATCCCCAAAACCCTTTTGCCCAGAAGCTTAGTCGATCGGGGAACACATGCAGTTGACTGAGTTTAGTCAAGTGAATCCCCTTCCTAGTCGATTGAGTTGGGTATCCCTAGCATCTGTTTAAGGCTCCCCCTTCGGGTTTGATTTGCACTCTCTCATTCATTGGAGTGAATTTAATCCTCAGTCAACTGAAACTGACAGGTTTTAGGCAACGAGCATGGGGTAGGGAGGAATCTCCCAAACGGTTGTCGATTCATATGTCGTTTCCTTCGACGCTTTGTCCGTTGAGCTGCCTTGCTCCCCAAGCCTGCCTCTATCCCATCAGACCCTTTCTAGAGTTCATTGGTTGATGCTTTGGAAGTAGTCTCTTGAATATTCGAAAATCGATTTCTATATGGAAAAACACTCTTTTACACGTAGAGTTCCGCGAGTGCGATTTTTTCAACCCGGCCTCCTTTGACACACTAAGATAGACTCAACTAACCATTTTGTCTCATGTGATGCTCACACGTTTGTCGATAGACCCACTCATGCACACTTATGCACACACATATATGCAAACACGTAAAGCTTCGCAAATAACATTTGGAGCTTCACCGGAGCGATTACTCGACTCGGTACTCTCTCACGCAACTTAGCGCACCCAATGGTCGCTATGGCTACACGACATTGCTCTTAACGTGCTAGTATACACCTATGGATATTCCCATATGCCTATACATTCTTCACATAATCAAACAATTATTATTAACAATCTAAACCCTTCAACAATTTCAACTACAATACATGAGTTATATTGATTTCTATATAACTTCAAATAAACATATACATATACTTACTTATATACATACACATACATGTATATTCACATAAAAATTCGATTATTTTATACTTGAATCTTACTTTTATTTCTCAAATCCTTTCCATTAGAGTTCAACGTTATTTTCTACTTTTTTATAAAATTTATTCCATTATTTTATAAAATATCAAACTTGCTTATAAATCATTTTAAGCTCTTATAATACTTAATTCCTTTATTAAGAATTAAGTATTCATCTTATAATTATTTTATAAAACTTTATAACCACTTTAAAAAATATTTCCTTCTTGTTATTTTATAAAATATCATATTTTTATAAAATATCACTCTTATAGTATTCAACAAAACCTCATTCTATTTTATAAAATATACCACTGTTATAATTTTATAAAACCTCATTTTATATTACAAAATATATCATATGACTATTTTATAAAATCTCATTCTATTTTATAAAATATATCATTGTTACTATTTTATAAAATCTCATTCTACTTTATAAAATCTATATGTTTTACTTATAAAATTATTGGTTTATTTAAATTATATTTGTAAGTACTAATTAAGCTGGTTAAGCCTCTAATCACTTTGATAATAAGTTTGGAGCTCATAACTCGTTTAACTAACTAACTTCATATTATAAAACAATTCATTATTTTATAAATACATTTTTCTCTTAAGTAAAATTTAAATACTAATTAAGCGTCAATTGGCCTCTAATCACTTTAATAACAAGTGTATAGCTCCTAACTCACTTAATTAGCTTGCTAACTTTTTCCAAACATCATTTGGATGGTTTTATTAATGTTTTCTAAAGACATAGACTTAATTATACTACTTAATTAATCATAAGTCAAACCATAGCATCACAATAATCATCTAATCAGCCAGAATTTAGTACCAGTGTAGCGACCCGATTTTTCGACCCTCGAATGTCGATATTAAATACATCCATGGTATTCGTATGTCGAGCACCCAAGTACCGAAAAGATAGACAGTTAGGGTAAAATAAAATAAAACGAAATAGAACAAGGAAGAGAGAACACAATATCAGAATCTCACAATGGAACGGTAATATATAATATCAAAGGAACAATACTAAAGGTTACTCTAAATACAGAAATATCAGAGTTACTAAAACCTAAGCACTATCTTAAGCTTGGACAGATCTAACTGCATATCCTCACAATGCTGATATATACAACACAGAAATGCAGTGGAAATAAGGATACTATAGAAGGTAATCATCCAGCTCTTCTCGTTAAGCTCCAAAGCATCTGTAGCTAAATTTGGAAACATACACGGGGCTGATCCGAGCATTATAAAAAATAACACCCGGATCAGTCTGGCAAACCAGCATGAGAAAACTCATAAACATAGAACATGTAACAATAACATTAGGATCGTAGGATTCCCGTAATGGTTTTTTTCTCAAAGAAACCAACCATTCATTAAGTTTAATATAGTGATATGACAGATAATGTCTAGGGTGTAGAATATAAATCATATCAAATGGCTGTGATGCTTACATTCATTACACCACACCTTATTTATGTTACAATCCAAATCGCCATGCTTCGTTCGCATATTGTGTTTTTCCATAGAGATCTCTTCGGTCGATGTCAAATCCAATCTTCTGGACAAGGGTCAGAAAGTACCTTCGAGCGACGTATATCTCTAGATAAAATATACATTTAGGTAACATAGCTAGTTCACGCCCAAACACGTAATCCTAAATATCCACAACTCTCACCTGCCAACAATCGATAAGTATCTCTAGACATGGAGTTAATATATCTTTTCATGGGTTAGCTAAACCCCAGGCTATAAGGCCTACTCTGTTTTTAGCCATTTCCGATGTAGAGGTTACATTCGGCATCCTTCGCACGGGTGTTCATCACTCGAACATAACATGAATCCCCAAATGGATTCCCACATTGTGAACATATCACGAATCACTATATGGATTCGAGCACCTCGAACGGATCTCGAAACTCTACATAAATTCCCTACATAAGTCCGCTGACGAATGCTAACACTGTCCTCTCTCTTAGAATACTCCTCATGATAGACAGTCCCACACGATAACATTGTTTGAAATGTTAATGCTGACCTCTCCATTGGACTTAACCATAGGATTGACGGTTCAACTCTATAACATTTCACTTCACAACCGGTTCCAAAATATAGAACTCCTATAATAGTTTTGAAGTGGTATTCGATAAGTAAAGTACTTACCGATCTCGGTCTCTTTAAAACTAAATTCGATGAATTTTCGGCTAACTCAATTCTGGTTCTTTCAAAAGTAAGCAAAAGCTGGAGACATGTTGTACCAATACTCCTCCTTGGGGTTCTTGTTGGTATGAAACCGTGAAGCCTTTCGATAACTTCTTAAGTCAATATTAGGCCAAGTTCGATAATCGACTAATCGATTATCTAGTCCAAATAATTTCTTATACAAATCACGATTCATACGCTTAACTCGTTTCTGATATTCCAACTTAACTATTCCATGTTCAAGAGTGAAGCCAGGTAAGTTTGAGAACTGATTGCATCAAAGCCTTGTATAGATACTTCATTATTGAATCTTACAAATAGATAAGTCTACCTTATCGGCTTTTAGTGTTACATATAGTATTAATGATTTCCAAAAACAAGAAGAAATCAACACGATTAACACTATACCGACATTTTCTAACTTACTATTCTTCGGTCAAGAGAGAAGCCCGGTAGGTTAAAGCTCTATTGCTCCAAGCCTACTCGACATCAATCTTAACTGTCACAAATAGATAAGCCTAATTTGTCGGCTTTTAGTGTTAAGCATAGTTAATTACTTTTCAACAAGTAATTAAACAATTAACCATTTAGCCACTAAGCAATTCTTAACCCCTTTTCGAAAACATTTGTATTTACTTTTAAATTATTTGAAAATACTTATAATATAGTTTAAGACAGTTATCTAAAATATTACTTGAAAATAACAACTTTACCATTCCTTAAAACCTAAAAACGACATGCTTTCTATATATTTTAACAAAATATCTCTTCTTTAAAAATTCAAAACTAATTCTTAAAAATTCATAAATATCTCAAACCACTTTTGAAATACTCTAATATGAGTTAGTAAACCCTTGTAAAAATAATGAAACAAAATACTTAAATTTAAATATCTTTTCAACCCTTTAATGTCCAAAAATCAAGTCTAAACGGGGTAGTTTTGTATAAGTGAAGTTTTGGCCACTTTTCGAGATGTTACTTAACTTTTTACTATTCAAGCTTTTAATAGCAACAAACATATGTATAAGACTTTATAAATATAGCGAGAAACACTAAAGGATCTGTAACACCCCTAATTTTTGTTTAACATTATTCAGGGTATTTAATTGGATAGATTAAATAAGAAAATTGTGAAAAGTCAAGGGGATGAGATTTGATAAATTAATAAGGTCAAGCCATTATAAATGAAGTAAGTAAAATTGTTTTAAAAGTTAATCATGTAAAAGAATATATGAGAGGGGTAATATAGGAAAGAGATTTGTCCTTTGCCTTAAACCCTCTTCTCCTCATTCTATTCCCATTTTCCACTAACATAAGCAATCAAAGAGGAAGAGTTGAGGCTGAAAATTAACCAACCTAGGGAGATCACAAAATCTAAGGGAGATTCAAGAGCAAAGTAGGAAAAACCAAACTAAGAATCAAATCTCAACTCCATCTCTAAGTTTAAGGTGAATAATACAACCAACAATCTCTTTTAATCTTTGTTAGATTCAGTTATAGGTAATACCCGAATCATATTCGTTTGATTGGTTAAGATATGGCTAAACAATCATTATTTGGATAGAATAATGGTTGATGGATAATTTATGAAATTGTTTTGATAGTTTTTGGAGTAAAAAACTAAGTTTTTATTCTCTAAATGATTCAAAATTTTAATATGAGGTGTAAAATGATCATTTGGAGATGGATTTTTAATTTCCTAATTTTTAAATTTATTTGAATATTTTAGGAATTTCTTAAAGAGGAAATGGGTTTATCTCGGGTGTTAAATATTTGAAATAATTAAATATAGCTTTTGGCCTCGAAATTTTTATATAGTAAAGAGAAGGATATTCTCTAATTTTTGTGAATTTTACGGAATTTTCCCAAGTGACTTCGATTTATTATTAATTTATCATGCTAGATAAGCGTATAAAAGGTTAATTAATTAAGGGTATTAATTAATTATTTTAATTTTTTTTTGTAACATGAAAATATAGGGCGGCAGCAAATTTTTGAAGAAGATTTGTAAAAAGATTGTTTATACAATAGAAATTGGACAAGAATAATGATTTAGCAGATAGCCAATTGTTTTCCTAAACGTCGACATTATTTAATCCCTATGTATATGTTTTTATTAAAAGCGGAGAGCCTTATGCTTTTATTTCGATGACGTCATTGGGGATACTAGTACCTTGTTAAATTACGAATTTCAACATTGTTCTAAACCCAAACCTTGAATGGCGACGTACCATAAACTATATGTTTTTGACTTAAACCTTGGGGATACCAAAGTAATTTTACATTGGGTTCGACATAGATCATGTGAGGGGTACCAATGTATGTCATTTTGAAATGTTGTAATTGTTAAGGGGAGATAACCTAATTGGGGACACTAATAGATATAGGTTAAGCATGTGGGTAGCATGGATTAAAGTGAAACATGTGGGTAGCATGGGTTAAATTGAGACATGTTGGTAACATCAGTTAAAAGGCCAAGTGATGGGTTTATAGTCATCCTAGGAAAACTATGGGATGTGAGATGGATAGTCAACACATGCTGGAGATGGATAGTCTCTATGAGAATAATAAAGGGTTCATAGTTATCCTAGGAAAACTTTAGGATGTGTGATGGATAGTCCACATCATTTTAAGTTAAATGCAATATGTGTGATAGATAGTCCATAAAATTTTAAATGATCAAACCATATGTGATGTGTAGTCAATAAGGTAGGGGATGGGTAATCCAAGTAATAAATACATGTGAGATGGATAGTCCACATAACTCTGAATATGTTTAAATGTGAGATGGGTAGTTTATATAATTATATGATGGGTAGTCAAATTAGAATAAGACGGATAGTTAGTTTAAATTGTGACAGGTAGTCATTTGAAATTAAGATGGATAATCTAATGAATTAGGTTGGGTAATCCAATATGTATTGTATGATTATAAATGCTATTTTCTACGTTCTAACCATTGTGGTTGCAGGAGCACGGTATATGGTTGTTATGTTTTGATAAGATACTAGTGAGGGGAAAACCCATCCCGCTTAGCGGCATGGTCTCACTAGATATCTAATTGGTTCAAAATTGTAGGTTATTATTTACACCAGACTGTTATCTAACCCGAAGTTTTTGGTTTTCCCCTTAAACTCTTGGCACTCATTTGAGTAAGTCAGGACTAAGGGCTTTCAGGTTCCAATTAGATAAATAAGCTTCCGGAGATGTGCATGAGACAATCTAGCTATTAGGAGCTTTATCTATTTCCATTGTGTAGTTTAGTTTTGTCTATTTGGATGTAATAACAAAGTTGTATAATTGCCAAGTATCCGACTTTAATCAATCAAGGGGGCATCTTCATATGTCGCTCTTGGAGTATTTTGTAATAATTATAATTTCTCTGAGCATGGGTCTGCGAATGGGATTATGTAATGAATATGAAATACCATTTGTGAAATGAAATGTGAAGATTTTTTATTAAACTGTGTTTGAAATTTTTTCATATTCATGTGCTTCTGATTATTGATATGATTAACATAGCTGCATTTTATCATCGAGAATTAATAACTATGGATGACTGCAGGATCCGTAGTAGTTAGTTTTGGGCCTTGGAATGGGGGATGTTACAGGATCTCTCTACAAAGGTACATAAACATTGCCAAAAACAAGGTAATTTCGAACTACATCTATAGCGACTATTGCTATAAGTGCAATTTCAAATCCGAGTCCAATGTAAACCAAAATCCAAACCTATGTGCTTGGTTCAAGGCATAGTTATATGCCATACAGTCCATTCAAGTCCATTCCAAGTTCGTTAAGGTCCATATACATGGATCACATATGTAACTTACTTTTAAAGTAAGAATTCAAACCAATGTCTTAACATAAGTTAACAACAATTCAAACAACATATATACAGTCAACACAACATACAAATGTGTTATATTTTTATTCAAAGTGAACTATTAACTCACCTTTAACCTTACAAATAACCAAGGTCCAAGTCCAAACCCAAGCTAGCAACCTCGTCTCCTTCCCTTCCTCCCTTGCTTTTGCCTTGCTTCCTCCTCCTAATCTCCCAAGTGCTCAAGGACTATTGATAGGGGAAAGTGTGGCTTCACTTCTTCAAGTTTTGGCTTAGTGGAAGGTGATCTAATATTGTACCAAGACTTGTGGAAAAGTTTGAAGTGATTTGGTGTTGATTTGCAACTATTTTATTTTAGAACATTAGAGAGAAAGAAGATGAAGAAGCCATTGATTTTCAACTCTAAGCTTTGTTAAATTTTAGGGAATGATAACTAAGGGTATGCCCCTCCTTATATAGGCATAGGAGTGGTGTTGCCTAAGCTCTCACTCACCCCACCACCATGCTATAGAAGCTTCACCTCCCATTACTTCTCCTTTAAGTCACTTCTCCTTTATGCCAATTACCGTTTACCCCTCTCATGATAATATCTCTTATCATTTAGAAGCTTCTAGAACATTCCAAGCTTTATGAAGAGGTGTGTATGTTAATTAGTTGCTAATGTGTTCATTTGATAATTAGTCAAGTGGACAAGAGTTCAAAGAACTTATATCGATCGAAAAGCTGTTTACCGATAAACCGATTTTTGGTCACATTATCGATTTTTCTTTAAAGAATATATTTTTGTAAACAAATTTCAAAGACAAGTTTCTTATCATTAGTTATTAATTAAACGATGTTTAACAAGGTTATAAAATCATATTTATAACACCCCACTTAGAACATTTCATCCTCGAAATTCAAACAAGAATGATATCAAAAGAGATGGAAGAACATGGTATATATATAGAGTACTATCAAAACTATATACAAACTAAACTACAACTGAATGCATACTAAGTGACTTCACCTCAAGTGGTTAGTACACTACAGAAGATATACGATACTAGGATAAGAAGGAACCGTAGTCTATAAGCAACCCTGGATAAAACTCTTTCAAACCGCCCTCCATCTTCTTGGTACCACTTCGAGCGTCCTTGCCCCACGGCACTTCGAACCTTAACAAAGGAATAAGCACACAGATACTCAAATAGTATTCAAAATTACCAGCAATCAACGCTCATGGTTTACTCAGGTTCAAAACTCTCCCATCGTCCAAGGACGATAAATAATCTATTAAGCATACCACATGCTCAACAGCCTCAGGTCATTACTTAGATGATTATTCAGGTAACCTCATAACAAATCGAAGAGTCATTCCCAAAATCTTAATAAGCTAACAAACATAGTATACAAATGTACTAAAGCCCGTACGATGCACACGAACAATCCATATGCAATATCTGATCTAATCACTTACTCGATCACATATATTTCACTTCCCAGCTAGTATAGATCACTTGACCTCTCTAGTGCGGACTCGGATTTGGTTCCTTGATTAGAAACCTTCCTTCTCCTTTCATAGCCATATACTACGATAAAAAACATCAAGATCGTACCACAAACTAGTATCAAGTGTTCGCCATCAAGAATCGAGTGAAAATCCTTGTTCGGACCGGTGTAAACCACCTCGAAAACATACAATATACGTATTTATCCTATTGGTTTTTTAACTACACCAATTCCTTTTTAATTACATTCATTTATTTAAAAGGTTTGCCTTTTAATACTAAATCATTTACGCATCACTTCATAAATCATAACTTCAAGTTTATACACCTTTTATAACTTAAGTTCATACTCGTATAATACTCCATTACATCCTAAGAGTATATACCAAAACATCAAAAAAAAAAATTACTTAACAAGGATGATCAACAATTTGAACTTGTTTTAACTTACTACCTCTTCAAATTCAAATGTTATATAAACTCAACTTTATATTTTCAAAAACACTTAACTACAAGTTTTATAACAACTCGGAAGTTCCTGGCTATCCGAAATCGCCGAAAATTCCATTTTTTTAACAATGAAAACTATCAAACAACATATAATATCATATGCACATACCATAATTTCCTAATGTATAGGCTATATGTGTCTATGAAATAACTTAATAAGAGAACTTTTAGAACTAAACACCGATTTTCATTTCAAATATTTTTGAAATAATATATATAACATTTGTATATCAAATCATATTTTCGAGCTTTAAATCAAAATTCATTTTATCAAAACAGCTTTGTAGCATCCTAGACTTAGAAACTCAAAAATAAACGTCGATGATGCTGTAGTCATCCCCGAAATTATTTTCAAGTAACAAAAGTGTGTTCAGTACATCCAAACCATACTTTTGGTATTTGACCAAAATAATTCCAAAGCGATACCAAATACTTCGTATAATAATACTAAGTATCATGACCTTAACCTCCTAAATCAATTCCCCAAATATATACTTTTAAATTATACTATTATTGCTTTCTCTAAAATCTTGAAAAACATCTTTGAAGACATCGAGATTTAAGTTCTCAAATTCTATGTTCAAATCCCTTTCGTTTATAAACCACATTCTATAAACTGTACTTATATAAAATTGCTTTCTTATATAAATCTTGTCACAAATATTTATTTCCAAAATATTCTATCTTTCTTTCTAAACGTATGTAACATCCCTTATATTAAGGCCCGAAGCTAAGCTCTACAGATGTTGCTGTAACGACCCGGAATTTTCGAACCCGAAAATTCCAGATAGTTACAGTTGGTATCAGAGCAGAAGGTTAAGCGAGAACCTGGCTCTGTTGGGATTACTCGTTAAGGATAGGGTCAATGGTACCCTAGAACGAGTTGAGTGTATATATATATATATATGAGAGCGTAATTGTTATTTTCTTATATAAGGATTTTAAATGATTTTATATAAGAATATATTTTGATATATAAAATGATATTTCTTTCTATTAAATATAAAGGTAATTGGTTGTTAAAATATTGGAATTAAATTAAGTGGTAATAGAAATAAAGCCAAATTAAAATTGAATGAAGATAAGTTTGAAATGAATTCAAACTAAAATTAAAATCTTGAATTTGTAGAAATGTTATCAAGAATAAAGGTAATAATGAATTGGTTTCTAGATATGATAATCTTGGTTATTATCATAAATGGTAATTGTGTTTAATAATGAATGGTGTTAATGATTTAGCAAAATGAAATGTTTAGGGAAGTAAACATTTAAGTGAGTATAACTTATAAATTGGAATTGAAGAGAATTTAAAATTGTGAAATTTTAAATCTAAATCCAAAAAAAAAAAAACTTGAAATTGTTTTAAAGAAGTTTGTTTTGAATTAAAACCAAAGGTGGTTTAAAAATTTAAGGTATAACTTGGTGTGTAAAGAAAATGTATATATGAAGATATACATAATACTAAGGATGATTTGAAATAACTCTTAGTGTTGAGTTTTAAATTGGAATGTGATATGAAAACCCAAATTGATAAGTGGGAAGATTATTTGAATGGGAATTCAAATTGTGTAAAGTTGACCGGATTAAGTAAATTAAATTTAACTTGGAGGAAGTTAAATAAGTTGAATAAATAACTTGAATTGGAAATTTCAAGATGAAATTTAAATTTAACTTGGGCAGTTAAATGGTTAATTTAAATGGGAGTTATGAGTGATCTCAAAATGGGTTTGAGATCTGGAAATTGAAAATGGATAATAAATTAGAATCTGAAGATTAAATTATTTTTGAATTCTTATTTGAACTTTGTAATAAGTTAAGTAAAGATAATTTTTAAATAGAATTTTGGAATTTGGATTCAAAGTTAAATGGTTTAAAGATTTAAGTAGTTAAATTAAAAATAAAAGTTGATTTGATTTAAAAATAAGGGTTAATTTGATTTAAGGGATTAAATCAACATTTTAAATTTTAACTCGAATTTATATAATTGGAGATGGTTTTAAGTTAAGATTTTAATAGAATTAGTTCAAATTGAATTTGATTTGAACTAATTAGAATTGTGATTAAAGTTGAATAAGTTTAAAAAAAAAATCAAATGGAATTTGATTTGAATTGAAAAGGAATTGAGGTTAATTCAATTTGAATTGGGGTTAAATCAATTTCAATGAAAATTGAAGTTATTTAAATTGGAATTGAGTCAATTTAAATGGAAGTGGAATTTAAATTGAATTGATGGGAAATTAATTGGAAATGGAGATTGGGAAATTAAACAGTTTGGCTCTAGATTATTTTCAAAATAAATTGTTTTAATACAAATATATATTTCCAAACTATTTACTATACAATCTTTCTTCTTAAACCCCAAACTATCTTATACTTATTTTACAATTATTTTGGAACTATTTAACTATTTTGAAAATGTCTTATAAACTAATTACTATTTTTCAGTTACTTATATCTAATCACTAATTGAAAAATTATTTTGCAATTATCTAACTATTTTATACCTACTAAACTATTTTACAACTATTTTACAAACTAATAACTATTTTTCAACTACTTATCTATTTTAAACTTTTTCAAGCTATTTTTAAATTTAATAGGTCAGAGTTCAAACTGTTTATAATTGAAGTAATAACTTAATTGGAAATGGAAGAAATTGAGAATAAGTGAATGGAATTAAAGGAAATGTGAATAGAAAAGAGAATTGATTTGGCTAATAACCAATAAAGATAAATACGTAGGATGTACGTATAATATTCTATTCGCATAGTGATTTGATCCAGATTCGAACACAGAATTTCGAGATAGTATTATCGATCCGAGTTGGGATTTTTCGCTCGATTTTCGACGGCGAACCTGGATATGGATTTTTGATTGGTTCTGGATATTCTCTATCATAGTTGTGACTATGCAAGGAGAATGACGGTTTCTAATCAAGAAACCAGATCTGAGTCCGCACTAGGAAGTCGGGTGGACGATACTAGTTCGGAAGTGAAATTGTGTGATCGATTGAGCGATCAGATTGATATTGTGTACGGATGATATGTGTACATCGTACGGATTTGAATGAAATTGATATTGAAGATTTGTGGATAAGAACTGTAAAATGGTTTTTGAAAAGAAATATGGTTAATAACTTTATAAAAGATTTATCAAATGTGAATATTTGATTTGGAATAAAATAAGTTATATATCCTTGTTGTATAAGGTAAATCTTCCCTTGTTGAATCTATTGCTAAAAGAAAAGGGTTTTGAAATATTTGAAGTATAAAAGAGGTTTTATACAAAGTTGAAATGATCCAAAGATTTTAAAAGTTATATATATCTATATATATATATATATATATAAAGGATCTTATGAGAATGATTTTGGAAAAGGTTTTGGGAACCTATGAATTTGGAAAAGGCTTTTGATTTTTGGGAAAATCAATTTTGGATTTTGGAAAGCCTAGTTTGAGAATTATCGATTTTGGTAATCGATTTTGTGTAAAGGAGATTTTGATAAATCATAAAGGGTATGATTTGAAGATACTATAAGTATATAGTATAAAGTGTTTTGAGAATAGCTCTGGGGAAAAAGGCGCTCCCTTAAAATGAACTTCTCAGGAGTGCCACTGGGTGGTACTGCCTTGAGCCCCAAGGGGGGTTTCTAAAGTTGATCCTGTGAGGAGTCCGGACAAAACTAGTTCCTGAGGATTATTTGTGTAGCGAAAGTCGAGGGGCTGGTGCCCACAGAGGCATTTGAGTTATGCTGTGACAACAATTTAACTCAATGTCACTGCGATCTACTGCAGACCATAGCGAAAGTCATGTGTGCCGCTGAGAGCCAACTGTCTGCGTTTGATTTTATATCGGTAGACTGTGACACTATGGTAACATAGCGAAAGTCGTTTGTGCCGCTGAGAGCCAACAGTCTGCGTTTGATTTTATATCGGTAGACTGCGACCTATGTGGGAGAAGTTTCATTTTGACAGCGAAATCGTGTGTGCCGCTGAGAGCCAACAGTTACATGGACTTTTGCTGCGACGGCAACGTAACCCTGGAATGTAACTGCGATCTGTTGTGGGTTCCATGCTGTCATCAGTTACATGGACTTTTGCTGCGATGGCAACGTAACCCGTGATGTAACTGTGACCATGGATGGGGGTGATGATTTCCATAGCATTTTCACCAAAGATATTTCATCTATTTTCAAAAACGTTTTCAATATTTTCAAATAAAGTATTTTCCAAATATTTTCACTGGGTGTTGAAAATGGGTCTGCTAAGTACTTATAGATTTTCAGTCTTACGCCTGATCAACGTATGACCGAATTTCTGTGAGAACGAGAATAGACTTGTTGAAACATCGAGTTATAAAAGTATTTTTTATAAAAACTAATTTAGTAATATTATAAAGATTTTTTTTTTAGTGTTTTAAAAAAAAATATGTTCAAAGAGAAAATTTATCTG
Source organism: Allium fistulosum (assembly GCA_030737815.1). Taxonomy (NCBI): domain Eukaryota; kingdom Viridiplantae; phylum Streptophyta; class Magnoliopsida; order Asparagales; family Amaryllidaceae; genus Allium; species Allium fistulosum. Next base: position 847,618,379 of record CM060907.1, read on the forward strand.
ATAATAGGTAAATAATAAATTTTGGCTTCGTTCCTTTTCGAGGACGAAAAGATTTTAAGGGGGGAGGAATGTGATAACCCGGATTTTTGGGCATCTGATAATTGGATAATTAAATGGTTTATTCAGTTGAACAGATTAAATTCTGGTATCTGAAAATATAATAAATTTGAATCTATAATAAATATTGAAATATAAATATCTAGGAATAATAAATTTTACAGTAAATTAACATATATATAAATAGATATATGCAAACTCTATAATGATGAAAATCTTAAGTATATACATATATAAATCCATTGTTAATATATAATCACAGTAAACATATTAATATAATAATTCAACAATAAATAAATTAATAAATAAATTAAGTAAAGGCTTTTACTAACATTTTAAAATTAAATATAAATAAGTGTAAGAGAAATTTAAATATTTAATACTTAAGATATTTACATATATATAACTAAATTGAAAATATATATATATAAGATAATATAAAAACATATTAATACATGATAATTACAAATGTAAACAAATTCTCTATACATTATAACAAGTGTAAGGTTATTAACATGCATTTAAACAAGTGTCACAATTTTATAAAATCATAATCAAGGCTATAAATATATCTATACTCTTCTCCTCTCAATTCTTTTATACCTTCAATTTAAAAAAAAAAACAAGGTCGGTATACTAAATCCAGAGAAGGAATAAAATCAAACTACTTCAACTTTTACAAACTCTCAAACCTGAAGTTAAACAAATTCAATTCAGTTCAACTCAACAAAGAAGTATCAGAATCAAGTAGCAGTTCAACCTGATTCAAAATCAAATTCAAGTACAAATTTCAGATTCGAATCATCAAAAGCATTTCCAGATTTCATAAAGGCTTCTCTGTTCATTTCAGCAGTGAGTAAACCAAACTTAAAAACTGTTAAATGTGATGCATATGAATGATATTTGAAGGATGAATGTGTTAGTTGCTTTGCATATATGAAAGTATGTTTGCATGCCAATAATTATGAAGTTGTTAAGTATGCATGTCCGTATATATCCTCTGTTCTTATTTTACAGGGTATAAACAAAAGAAAATAATTTAAAATCCCCTCATTTAATCTATGGAGGCTGTGAGATTGAAACAAGTTATGTTTGTTTAAACATGAATTAAGTTTTAAAACTATATTAACTAAATTTAGTTAGAAAATTACCTGGAAAATCTAGAGGACTGGGAAAAAGGTTAAAACATATAAATTTCAAAATTCTTGATTTTCTGATTCATGTATATATTCTGAATCGGCTTGAAAAACTAGGATTTTTAAATGAAATTTCTCGATTTTTAAGTGAGTTAATTGTGAGAATTTGAAGGTTGATTAGATTATGGGTTTTTGGGGTTTTCTGGTGATCGGAGCAAGGAGGGAGGTCGTGATCATGGCTGGAGGTAGTGTGGAGGTTAACGATCGTGGGAAAAATAGTGGTAGAATTTTAAGATGGTCGTGGTGATCGTACGACAATGATTTAGGGTTTAGTGATGGGTTTGTTCGTCATTGTTGACGAGGTGATTGTGGCAACAGTGGTGCATCGGGACAGTTCGCATGGAGGGGGAATCAAGGACTGGAGGTCGAGACAAACTTTGGTGAAGTCAGTGTGGGTTCGCAGGGACGAGTTCGTCAGTGATCGATAGATTCCGATGGGATTCGTTCCAGACTTTTGGAATGATGGGTTCGATTTTATTTTGCTCGCGTATTCGCCAATCTGGGTGGTCGTTCAGAACGAGATGATTGCCGGCGACATGTCGAAGGCCTCGGTGATGGTCGGAGGGCGTTGGATCGTGGGTGCACGTGCACGAGTATCTTCATGTATCTGGTTGGTTTGTAGTTTGGGAAAGAAGCATTCTTCACGGGTCAGGCTCGAGGATGTCAGCATGTGTGACTCGAAGTAACGTGAGTTCGCGTGAGTGGCTCGGAAGTGACTCGGGGATTTTGTGTTTTACTCGGGTTTTAGTTGTATATGTTACCAGGTTTTAAATTTTAAAAGAATCCTGTCCAGTTTTTAAAATGAAGTATGAATTTGTTACTGGAAGCAAAGGTAGATTTTAAACCAAGTTTTTCAAAAAGGAATTTTGAAGTAATATACTGACCAGTTTTAAATGTATATGAAATGTTCGAGTTTAGAGCAAAATGATTAAACAGGTTTAAGTTGTAAAAGTATATTAAATGAAAAGGTAACCAAGTTTTCAAAGTTTAAATTTTGTTTTAAAATTGTTTGGTTTTTATAATCATACATTAGATTAATTATGTAATTAGTTCCTAAATGTTTTCAAATAAAATTTAATGATGAGATTAAGAAGTGATTAAAGTTTGTGGTATTAACGGAAATTAATAAATGATTTTAGTATATAATAATTTCAAACACTTAATTAAATAATGATTTAAATAATTTAGTTAAGGTCTTGATAAATGAAATAAATTAAAAGACTAATTACTGATTGTAATTAAGAAAAGAGGAAATTACTTATGGAAGTAATTAAATGGAAGTGATTAAGGGTTAATCACTTGATGATATTAATTAAAGGATAATTAATATAATTAAATTGAAGTTAATTAATTAAAGATTAATTAATTAAAGGATTAGGGTTAATTAATAATGTGATTAATTACTAGTTAAGGTAATTAATTAAAAGAGAGTAATTAATTAAGGAAGTAATTAAGGATCATTAATTTATATAATAAATAATTAAGGGTTCATTAATTAAGATAAATTAATGAATATGGTTAATTAAAGATTAATTATTTAATTATAGTAATTTAATGATAGTAATTAAAAGTAAATTATTGTGTATGGTTAAGGATAATTATTTGAATGTAATTAAAGATAATTAATTAAGGAAGATCATTAAGAGATAATTTATATATTTGTAATTAATTAGGATTAAGGTAATCCAAGTAATTAAAGGATAATAATTAATTTAATTAAAGGTTAATTAAATTGATTAAGAGTTTATCAAACTTACTTATGGATGATTGATTGATATTAATACTGGATGATTTGGGTATGATATCTATGATATATGCTGTTTTGTGAGATGAATGTTTGATATGAATTATTTATTGTGATATTGTGATTTATCTATCTGTTTATATCATCCTGAATATAAGTTTAAATGTTTAAACCCTTAAACAACTTGGACATTTAAAATGATGACATTTGAATTCGAAGAGACCGGGGTCGGGTATTAGTAAATACCCGAAACCACTTCGATTTGAAATCTTCCATAATTCTTTATAGATTGATATGTGAAATCAATAGGCCGGTTTGGGATAATATGGACCATTAAAACTAAGTTGGATGCTTAGATATTGTTTTGTGAAAATAAGTATTGACTATATAAGTTGTTTACTTATAGTAAGTACGAGTTACCCCGGGTTTTAAATAAGTTCTATAAATTGGAATTTCTTGTTAGATGGGTTTACTCACGCTGTTTCCAGCCTGACCCGGGTGTTACTTTGATGTAATGCTCGGGTCAGACCGCGTATTACAGATTTCCAGGTAAGGACGTTTTGGAGCTCAGGAGGCGAGCTGGATGGCAGGAACGTATGGAGTGTATTCCGCTGTGATATATTATAGTTGTCCGAGACATGTTAATTCTAACTATCTAGTATATTTGTGAATGTTGTAACTCTGATGTATAAAAATGTAATTAACAAATACAGGTTTTCTTTGTATAAATGCTATTATTTGTTATTATATTTAATCCGCTGCGAATGTGAGATGTTGTGTTTTCTGTTCTTCTTTCTTCTTTCTGTTTCTTTCTTCTATCTCTTTTCTTTTTCTCCTAACTATCTGGAATTTTCGGGTTCGAAAATTCCGGGTCGTTACAGTTGGAGTCATCCATAGTATTAACTTCTGGTGAAAAAATACGGTAATGTTAATGGTATCCGCAATATCAGAAGCACATGAATATGAAACCAAATCAATACAGATTTCAAAAAGAACTTTTCTAATTACATTTCAAATCAATATTTCATATTTAGTTACATAATCCCAAAACGATTCCCAGGTTTTGATCAAATATAATTATTATAAATTACGCCAAGAGCGACATATGAAGATGCCCCATTGGATCATCAGAGTACTAGATAGACATATCAGTCATAAATACATCACATTGGAAATAATAATAAATAGATCCTACATAGCTAGCTTTGCCTCCTACACGTCTCCGAAGCTTATTCGTCCAACCTACTAAACCTGAAAAGTCCTTAACTCTCAATCTACTCAAATAAAATTTTGAACAACGGAGAGATTAAGGGGAAAATATAAACTTTGAGTTAGACATAAGGCCTGGTGTGAATAATACTATTACATCTGGTTTACTAATATTAAGTGAGACCACGCCGCTTAGAGGAATGGGTTTCCCCTCACTAATATCCTTTTAAAAGCATATCTTTTGCAATTAAAAATCCTATGATAAAACTGATTATAACAATAATAGCAATAAAATATATGCATATAAATCAGGTAATCAATGGACTGGCTATCCGAACATGTAACAACCCAAAATTTGAGCTATAATAAATAATTAATGAATTAATTAAATAATAAAATAAGTTTGTGAAATTGTTTGAATTGAGCTACGGGAGTTGCACCATTGTGTCCGTGGTAATTTTCTGGTAAATTTCCATATATAACTTGTCGAAATCAGGGTTAATATGAAGAAGTTACGAAAGAAATAAGAAATCATAATGAAAAAATATATATTACAAAGGCATAGGTCGACCCATATTTGGGTTAGGTCGACCTATAGGTCGACCCCCAAAGGGGTCAGGTCAACCTTATGGTAGAGCCCCATGGAAGCTAGGTTGATCCGCCTTAGTTCTTGGATGTTATTTCGTCCAGTACGAAGCGAACACCTCAAAATTCCATTTTTGTTCAATCATGTTCGTTCATGCTTCCATCTAACGGTTCCTAGAGAGCCTATGACATGGTTGCACCAGATTTAATCTTCAAATCCAATAGTCTGAGATCCCTAAGCTACATTATAAATAGAACCCAAGGCCTAGCTATTTTTTTCATTCAAATTTTCTCCTATTTGGGTTCATTGCCTGAGGCTTGGACCCTAAATATAAAAAATTTCTAAGAAGGAGATCTTTTTGATAAAAATATTCTACGCCCTAGGAGTAGATCTAGGAAGGCCAAGGACTAGAGCTAAGGACCACATGTGAGTGGTTTGTAATTATTTTAGATTTTTAAGTAATTTAAAATAATAGGGTTCTCAATAGTTGTAGTTTTTCTACAATTTTGAGACAGATTTTTTATAAGTTATTTACAGTCAACTTTTTAGTAAATTTCAGAAGTTCTTTTCAGTCTATTTTATTCAGCTATTTTTATTCAGTTATTTTATTCAGTTATAGTTATTTACAGTTATTTACATCTGTTTTAAGTTGGAATATAACCTGTAAATGTTTGTTTCTTTTTATTCCTTTTTACGCGAATAAAATATTAAAAAGAAGAAGAATTCACAAATATGGATTAAAAGAGAAAAATACTAAATTTACAAAAATCAAATGTAAAATAAGAAGAACTGTAACAAGATGGAGATAGACTGAAATAGACAAATTTGAGATATTTGCAAGCATAATTATAACAAGTGTATAACTATAAAAGAAAAGAAAATAGAAGAGTAACAGAAGAGGCTTATTTTATAACTTAAATCTTGGATTAAGTTAATAAGCAAAAGAACAGTTATAATACATAGGTTATAATTAAAAAGAAAGAAATAACAGAAGAGGCTTATTTTAAAACTTAGAATAAGTTAATAAGCAAACACAGAAGTAGTGGTCCGTACTGGCAGCATTCCCTTTTAGATCTAGGACTGATGGTCTCACAATAGCAGGTGAGGCTAGGACACGCTTATGCTGATTAGGGTAAATAAGTGGCCAATAGATAGAAGCTCAAACCTGGGGATTTGGGCAAGGGGCGCAAACTAGAATTTGTTTGTTAGGACCAGTACCGGCAACATTCCCTTTCAGGACTAGGACTGATGGTCTCACAACAGGTAGGTGAGGCTGGGCAGCATTCCCTTTCAGCTTTAGGACTGATGGTCTCACAGTAGTTAGATGAGTCTAGGCACGTTTATGCTAATTAGGGTAAATAAGAGGTCACAACAGGGGGCGACAGTTAGTGTGTACCGGCGATGACCAAGCATGCGACATCGATTAGGGTAAGTAATTCGCTACTGCGTTCCAAGCGCTAAGATGTGTCTTTTGCTGTGACCAATAGGATTGGTTCACAGTGGCACAACAGAGATAGAAGGCTAATCAACGGGTAGAATTAGGATTTCAGCCTAATCAAATTAGCAACTTAAATAGGATTAGGGTCTCGGCCTAATCACAGCAGTTAAAGACAAGTGCAAACAATCAAAACAATCAAAGCAAACAGTCAAACAGAATAAGAAAAGGTATTTTACCCCACTTTTATCTTTTCAGTATTTCTTTCCTAGTTTCCTTACTAGAACTATTGCTTATTCTATTATTTTTATCTTGCTTAGAAATGCAAGTAACTACTTTCACTCACCAGACTTATTGTCTGACCCACTCCTCTATTTCCTCTTTTCTCCCCTATAGGCCAGTAGAGTCGAGCACAGTTGATTCAGATTTCTTGGAGATACATTCCTAGAGTTCTTCAAGTATTCTTCTTCTTTTCATTTTTCTTTTCATTTGGCTTTTGATGTACTGGTACTGATGAGAGGGATGATTATTAATATTTATGTACTCTAATGATGTGAGACTGAGATATATTTTTCTTAAGACATGAGAATTTGGGTTTTTAGACATATTCTGTTTTTTTGACTTATTGATGTAGTTTAATTTGAATAATGAATTACTATTTAAATGTTTTCGCTGTTTTTACCTATTTGTCTTGTGAATCTTAGTCTCTGCGATGTTTTAGCTATACCTATAACGCACCACATTCTTTAGAGTGCCTTTTTGGGTATACTAAGGGGTGTGGGGTGTTTCACTTGGTATCAGAGTCTAAGGTTACAGGAATCCTAAAAACATGTTTTAAAAGTAAAGTATTTTTCAAAAGTAACATATCTTTAAACGTATTTTTTAGAAAGAAACTCTTATTATAGAAATGGTTTTCAAGTATAAGAGAGATTTTATAAAAATCCCCTCAAAGTCCAGTTCAACCTTCTTTCGATTCTTTCGAGCATAAATTTTCTTTACTTTGCATAGAATGGCGGACGCCCCAAATCTTCCAGAGGGTGTCCAAGTCCCAGGCTGGTTCCGTAGATACCTTCAAGGTATAGCACCAGAGGTGCAAGGGCAAGCGCCCAATGCAGCACCAACGGTTGGAGATCCAGTTAATTCACCTACAGCAGCCAAATTTTCTAAGCTATGCAAGGACTTCGCTAATCTAGGAGGCAAGACGTTTTCTGGCATGGAGGATTTCGTGGAGGCATGAGCTTTGTTGAGGAATACGAAGCAGATATGTTTGCTGTTAGGATTGGAAGACCGAAAGAGAGTTCAACTTGCATCTTGGTAGCTGAAGGGAGAGGCTTCTTACTGGTGGGAGATTTTAGAGATGGAGGGTAGAGACATTGGTTGGTTTGGATTTTGGGAAGGATTTGAGAGAAAGTTCTTGTCACAAGCCGAGGAAAGTATGCAATTGGAGAAGTTCGTTAGTCTGAAGCAAGGGACTTTTGGTAAAGGAGTATATAAATCAGTTTAATGAGCTATCAAGGTTCAGGATGGAGCTTGTTAATACACCTCATAAGAAGGCCATCAAGTTTGCTAAGGGTTTGAACCAGCCCCTCCAAGGATTGGCATTGACACATGTACCTATAGGAGCGACATATGAGTCACTTGTGGAAATGGCTCTTATGTCAGAGGTAGCTAAAGAAGGAGAAGATAAGGAGGTTCCTTAATCGAAAACTCTAAGAAGCAGTGGTGGAAGAATAAAAAGGATAAGGACAAGAAGAAAGGAGGAGGACCTCAAAAGCAGATCAAGAAGGGTGAAAAATGTCATAATTGTGGATTGGTTGGGCATTTCCCAAAGGACTGTAAGAAGGACAGGATGAAGGGGAGGTGTTATAATTGTGGGCAGCCTGGGCACCATAGTAGAGCTTGTCCTTAGAGAGCAAGGCAGAGAGCTTGTGCACCTACGGTGCAAGCACAAGCTTTGGATGCAACACCTTCTAGTAGTGGACCGGATCAAGGTAGCAAAGTCTATGTAGTAGGTTTGATCTCTATTTCAGATTTTCCTATTCAGAATCTTTTTGGCTCTAGAGCATCACGTTCTTTCATTTCTAGTTCCTTGGTTGATTGTTTGCACTTAGATATTTCTCTAGTTGTAGACCCTATAGTTGTTTCAAACCCCATAGGAGAATCGACATATTTATCCATGATTGTAGGGGTTTGAAAATTTTTTATACTAGGCCTAGAGTATGATTGTGACACCTATGTATTGGGATTTTTGAGATATGGGATGATTTTGGGGATGGACTGGTTATCCACTTATGGTGCGATATTGGACTGCGAGAGGAGAGTCGTTATATTATAGACATATAGCGAATGAACAGTCGAGGTTTCTTGCGACCCATAGGGGTCAGTCATGTTGAGCTTTCTTTATTCCCTTGATTCATCACTAGGAGAGTTAGATTCAGTTCCAGTTGTTATAGATTTCCCAAACATTTATGAGGAGGTTAGGGGACTAACCCCTAAGAGAGAGATCGACTTTAGGATATATCTGAATGACAATGCTAAGCCAGTGGCATTGCCCGTGAGACATATGGATCCTAGGGTGAGGAAGGAGTTAAGTAAGTAGATTGGTGAGCTATTGGAGAAAGGCTTCATCAGAGGGAGCATATCTGAGTGGGGTGTGCCAGTCGTCTTCGCTACAAAGGCGGATGGTTCCCTTCGACTTTGCATAGACTATAAAGAGTTGGATAAGCTCACGAAGAAGAACCGTTACCCACTTCCTAGGATAGATGATCTTTTCGATCAGTTGGTTGGCTCTTTAGTATTTTCTCAGCTTGACTTAGCCACTGGGTTTCATCAGCTAAGGGTTGCTGACGGTAGCATCGATAAGACAACATTTAGGACACCCGATGGATTATTTGAGTGGTTAGTTATGCCGTTTGGGCTGACCAATGCCCCAGCCTATTTTGTAGATTTGATGAGCCAAGTTTTTCGAGATGTCCTAAATAAGTTTGTGGTAGTGTTCATGGACGACATTCTAGTGTTTTCCAAGAGTATGGAAGAGCATGTTATTCATCTTGTGGAGGTTCTTCATACACTTCGTGTTCATCAGTTGAAAGCAAAATTCTCGAAGTATCACTTTTGGCATAAGGAGGTGCGTTTTTTGGAGCACGTAGTCTCAAGAGAGGGTCTAGCGGTGGATCCCGCTAAGATAGTAGCAATACAAGATTGGACGGCCCCCAAGAACGCTACCGAAATTAGAAGCTTCCTAGGTTTGGCTGGTTATCATAGGAAGTTTATCAGAGATTTCGCTAAGATTTCAGCACCACTTACTCGCCTCACTAAGAAGAATGTGGCATTCGTGTGGGACGTATATTGGGAGGATTCCTTCACGATGCTAAAGAGGGCCCTTACTAGTGTACCAGTGTTAGTTTTACTCAACTGAGCTAAGCCTTTTACAGTATACACTGATGCATGTGGGACTGGTCTTGGAGTAGTATTGATGCAGGAAGGGAGGGTAGTATGCTATGGAAGTAGACAGTTGAGAACTCATGAGAAGAACTACCCAAGCCATGATTTGGAGCTAGCTGCTATTGTTTTCGTGCTCATGTCTTGGAGACATTACTTGTTAGGAGAGAGGTTCGAGCTTTTCACTGACCATAAATCATTGAAGTATCCATTCTCACAAAAGGATTTAAACTTGAGGCAGTAGCGTTGGATGGAGTTTTTGGCATCATATGACTTTGAGATAGCTTACACCCCTGGTAAAGGAAATGTGGTTGCGAATACTTTAAGTAAGAAGAGAGCAACCCTTAGTCCAATGTTTGTGGAGTGGAAGAGCGTAGAGTTTATTTCCACCTTTGATTTTAACCCTTTACGGACATTACACCTGGATTGTTGGCAGCACTTAAGGTTAAGCCTACCCTCATAGATCAGATTGGCTTAAGACAGCGAGAGGACCCAGAGCTTGTGGATATTATGAATATGATTAGCAGAGGAGAGGTCTCTAGACATCTCCAATGCTATGCCATCGATAGTAAAGGGTGGCTAAGGAGAGATGGAAGACTTTGTGTCCCCCGCACTGGTGATTTGATGAGAGCAGCTCTAGCAGAAGCACACCATTCTCGAATGACTATTCATCCGAGTGGTGATAAGATGTATAGGGACATGAAGAGAGTATTTTATTGGAGTGGCATGAAGAAGGATGTAGCAGAGTTTGTGGCTAAGTGTCTTGTATGCCAAAGGATCAAGGCGGAGCAGCAGAGGCCTGGCGGATTGGTTCAACCATTGGATGTACTCGAGTGGAAGTGGGATAATGTTTCGATGGACTTCATAGATGGTTTACCCCGATCTAGGAAGGGGAATACCAGTATTTGGGTGATTGTAGATCGTTTGACTAAGAGCGCCCACTTCATTCCGGTCAAGAGTAAGAGGACATCACCTTATTTGGCATCCATATACGTTTGTGAGATAGTCCGACTTCATGGAGTTCCCTTTAGCATAGTGAGCGACAGAGACCCTATCTTTACTAGCAAGTTTTGGAGAAGCTTGCAAGAGGCTTTAGGGACACAGTTTAGATTAAGTATGACCTTTCACCCTCAAATAGATGGCCAAACGGAGAGAGTTAATAGAGTTCTTGAGGATTTGTTGAGGATGTGCATTCTTGATTTTGGAGGAACTTGGGAGGATCACCTTCCATTAGTGGAGTTTGCATACAACAATAGTTTTCAGGCTAGCATTGGGATGGCTCCTTTTGAAGCCCCTTATGGAAGCCCTTGCAAGTCGCCTTCATGTTGGTTGGAGTCTACAGAAAGGTTGCTACTTGGTCCCGACGTGGTTAGAGATACTTCGGAAAAGATTGATTTGATTAGAAGAAGAATGAAGATGACCTAAGATAGACAGAAATCCTATGCAGATAAGCGGAGAAGGGATATTGAGTTCGAGGTAGGATATTTGGTTTTTATTAAGGTGTCTCCGCTAAGAAAGGCAGTGTGGTTTGGATCATGTAGGAAACTTGCTCCCACATTCGTAGGACGGTTCCCCATTATGGAAAGGGTAGGGAAGATGGCGTATAAGATAAAGCTACCAGAGAGGCTCATGGGAGTTCATAATGTTTTTCATGTTTCACACTTGAGAAAGTGCTTACATGATTCAGCAGAGGTAGTGGAACCTAGCTAACTTGAGGAAGTTGAAGTGGAGAGAGAGGCATCGGTTCGTCGCATTCCTACAAAGATCGTTGGACATGATATCAAGAAGCTTAGGAATAAGGAAGTCCCTTTGGTTAAGGTGTAGTGGGGGGATAGTGTTGAGGACGCTACGTCGGAGGCTGAGGAGAAAATACGTATCACGTATCTTCATCTCTTCGATGGTACGTTTTGAATGTCCTATTTCCATCTTTAGTTTTGAATAGGTTATTTCCTTTAGTATCCTTTGGGAGGGTAGGTCTTAGGATTTAACCTATGGATGGTAGGACTCAATGTAAACATGTTACTAGAACATGTTATGTATGATGGACGCTAGTGGTTGCAAGTTTTTGCTAGTCGATACTAATGGACACATGTACACACACTAGGCACTATTAACTCTTAAAGATCGGCCTAACTAGGTCACTAAAGCATATGCATATGGATGTGTGTGCACTTGCATTTTTATTTTTATTTCCATGGTAGCTATAATGAGTGATTGTCATATGATTGTTGCATTTGGATGATGAGTGTAGCACGCATATAGAACTACCAGTTATCATTAGGAAATTTGCATTCATTTGGATACATGGCACAAACATGATTGCATAGAAGGAGGTCGACTGAATCAGTAGACCGCCTAATCTTTTGCATTAGTTAGGGACATTGACACTACACTATTGCATATATCATAAATTGCATTAGAAAGCTTAAGGACAATGGATGTAATGGACGATAGTTGAATATATGGTTGTAGAATTTGATGAAAATATTTATTTCATTCTTTTGTCCTTGGAGATTTCGAGGATGAAATCCTTTAAGGAGGTGGGAATGTAACAATCCAAAATTTGAGCTATAATAATTAATTAACGAATTAATTAAATAATAAAAAAAGTTTGTGAAATTTTCAGAATTGAGCCACGGGAGTTGCACCATTGTGTCCGTGGTAATTTTATGGTCAATTTTCATATATAACTTGTCGAAATCCGAGTTAATATGAAGAAGTTACGAAAGAAATAAGAAATCAGAACGAATATATATATATATATATATATATTACAAAGGCATAGGTCGACCCATATTTGGGTTAGTTCGACCCCCAAATGGGTCAGGTCGACCTTATGGTCAACCACCATGGAAGCTAGGTCGACCTGCCTTAGTTCTTGGACGTTATTTCGTCAAGTACGAAGCGAACACCTCATAATTCCATTTTCGTTCAATCCCGTGTGTTCATGCTTCCATTCGACGGTTCCTAGAAAGCGTATGACGTGGTTGCACCAGATTTAATCTTCAAATCCAACGGTCTGAGATCCCTAAGCTACACTATAAATAGAACCCAAGGCCTAGATATTTTTCTTATTTAGATTTTCTCCTATTTGGGTTTGTTTCCTAAGGCTGGACCCTAAATATAAAAAATTTCTAAGGAGGAGATCTTTTTGATAAAAATATTCTACGCCCTAGGAGTAGATCCAGGAAGGCCAAGGACTAGAGCTAAGGACCACAGGTGAGTGTTTTGTAATTATTTTAGATTTTTAAGTAATTTAAAATAATAAGGTTCTCAATAGTTGTAGTTTTTCTACAATTTTGAGACAGTTTTTGTACAAGTTATTTACAGTCAACTTTTAAGTAAATTTCAGAAGTTCTTTTCAGTTTATTTTATTCAGCTATTTTTATTCAGTTATTTTATTCAGTTATTTATAGTTATTTACAGTTATTTACATTTATTTACATCTGTTTTAAGTTGGACTTTAGCCTGTAAAAGTTTGTTTCTTTTTATTCCTTTTTACTCGAATAAAATATTAAAAAGAAGAAGAATTCACAAATATGGATTAAAATAGAAAACATTAAATTTACAAAAATCAGATGTAAAATAAGAAGAACTATAATAAGATGGAGATAGACTGAAATAGGCAAATTTGATATATTTGCAAGCATAATTATAACAAGTGATTATAACTAAAAAAAGAGAAAATAGAAGAGTAACAGAAGAGGCTTATTTTATAACTTAGATCTTGGATTAAGTTAATAAGGAAAAGAACAGGTATAACACATAGGTTATAATTAAAAAGAAAGAAATAACAGAAGAGGCTTATTTTAAAACGTAGAATAAGTTGATAAGCAAACACAGAAGTAGTGGTCCATACCGGCAGCATTCCCTTTCAGATCTAGGACTGATGGTCTCACAATAGCAGGTGAGGTTGGGACATGCTTATGCTGATTAGGGTAATAAGTGACCAATAGGTAGAAGCTCAAATCTGGGGATATGGACAAGGGGCGCAAACTAGAATTTGTTTGTTAGGACCAGTACCGGCAGCATTCCCTTTCAGGACTAGGACTGATGGTCTCACAACAGCTAGGTGAGGCTAGGAAGCATTCCCTTTCAGGTCTAGGACTGATGGTCTCACAACAGCTAGGTGAGGCTAGGCAGCATTCCCTTTCAGGTCTAGGACTAATGGTCATACAACAGTTAGGTGAGGCTGGGCACGCTTATGCTGATTAGGGTAAATAAGAGGTCACAACAGGGGGCGACAGTTAATGCATACCGGCGATGACCGAGCGTGTAGCATCGATTAGGGTATATAATTCGCTACTGTGTTCCAAGCACTAAGAGGTGTCTTTTGCTATAACCAACAGGATTGGTTTATGGTGGCACAACAGAGATATAAAGTCGATCAACGGGTAGAATTAGGATTTCAGCCTAATCAAATTAGCAACTGAAATAGGATTAGGTTTTCAGCCTAATCAGAGCAGTTAAAGACATGTGCCAACAATCGAAACAATCAAAGCAAACAGTCAAACAAAATCAGAAACATTATTTTACCCCAGTTTTATCTTTTCAGTATTTCTTTCCATACTGGAACTATTGCTCAGTCTATTATCTTTATCTTGCTTAGAAATGCTAGTAATTACTTTCACTTACCAGACTTATTGTCTGACCCACTCCTCTATTTCCCCTTTTCTCCCTTATAGGCCAGCATAGTCGAGGACAGTAGATTCATATTTCTTGGAGATACATTCCCGGAGTTCTTCATGTATTCTTCTTCTTTTCATTTTTCTTTTCATTTGGATTTTGATGTACTGGTACTTATGAGAGGGATGATTATTAATATTTATGTACTCTGATGATGTGAGACTGAGATATAATTTTCATAAGACATGAGAATTTGGGTTTTTTGACATATTCTGTTTTTATGACTTATTGATGAAGTTTAATTCTGAATAATGAATCACTGTTTAAATGTTTCCGCTGTTTTTACCTATCTGTCTTGTGAATCATAGTCCATGTGATGTTTTAGCTATACCTATAACGCACCACATTCTTTAGTGTGCCCTTTTTTGGTGTACTAAGGGGTGTGGTGTGTTTCAGAACAATATAGTTTTATCTGGCAGACTATGAACCACTGGCTGACTCGGGCCTACCAGACATAATCAATAATCAAACTCCTATTAGACACAAAACTGGACGGTCTGTCCTTAACTTACTTTTCCAAGGGTCAACTGATCCTAATGGTTTTGTGGGCCCACCAATAACCTATCTCTACTCTATATATTCCTTTCTGTGTGTAACATCATTTTAGTCTTACTGTGACAAAGCCCAACACATAGGAATTTTGGACTTATATTAGCTAGGGGCTACTAGCTAAAGTATAGGGCGCGACCCTACACCAGTCCCATCTGGTCTTCTAATCTTTGGGTCATTTACTTAGGGTTAAATACCCCATCCAATTTTCCTGGAAAACATTTCTTTTAAAATGATTTAACCCCTTTTTAAATCATACCTAAACAAGGAAAATATGTTCTTTGCTTTACTCAAAAAACTTATGCCATGGTATATGCTTTATCCAAAACAATGTTGATGAAATCTAAATTAAGGGGGTTTTCTATCACATCAAAATAAGTTAATACTCCTTTCTAATTTAAAAAACTTTAGGCCTTAAAGCCAAAGTAATACTTTCAAAACCTTTGTTTTAAACCTTAAACAATCCCTTTCGAATTCATTTAAAGTGCCTCTTTCAAATAATTTACTATTTTAATCTTGAAAACATTAGGCCGAAAGGCCAAAACATACCTTTCAAATGCATTGAAACTACACCTTTCGAAATCATTACTTACACCTTAGACATCCTCTTTCGAAACTATTAAAATAATCCTTTCGAAACACTTAGAAATAAACCTTTCAAAAGCATTAGAACCTTCCTTTCGAAATACTTCACAATATACCTTTCGAAACATTCACAATATACCTTTCGAAGGTATTGGACTCAAGTAAAGGATTGTGGAAACATTGATTCCAACCTTTTAAAATGTTTCCTTTTGAAACCATTTGGTTTTACCTTTAATATAACTAAAGGGTCACAAAGAATAGAGGTGAAAGCATTACTTTCAAAAGCATTAATTCCAAGTAAAAGAAAGTGGATAGTTTTGAAGCCCATTCTTTCAAAACCATTTCCTTCAAAACCATTTGAAAGCGGCTATACGACCATTTCGAAAGAATTGAGAAGGCGGCTTCAAAGTAAAGAAGTGAAAGCGCCCTTTCGAATACATTGCTAGTTCGAAAGGTATGAATGTGACAACATGGGTTTCGATTAGGTTCAAAAGCAGTTGTCGTTTCGAAAGCTTCTTCTTAAAACAAAGGTAAGCGGTAACTCATTCAAAAGCTCTTTTCTAAAAAGACAAGCCAGTTGATTGATTCGAAAGCTAATAGAGTTGGTTTCAACCCCTTCCCCTCCAACAGTCAAGACCATTTCCTCTGGGCCCTCGCACCTTCCAAGGGCTTCACAGTCGCCTCATGCTATCAACACCTAATTAACCTCGGTCGCCTTTTCTCCTTTCCCACGATTTGGCATTGCAATCTTCCACCTCGCATAGCTTTTTTCCTATGGTGCCTAATTTCTGGCAGAATTAATACCAAAGATAGACTCAACCGACTCAGCATCCCTGTCGATCCACGCCGCGTCTTTTGTTTCACACATGATGAATCAATCAACCACCTGTTCTTCGAATGTGACTTCTCTTACTCAATTTGGGCTGCAACCAGTGCTTATCTACTGGGGTATATCCCCACCTCGACCCCCTTCTTCGATTATTGGCAGTTTAATCAGCAGAACCTGCTGATGGACACCTACATATCTATCTATAGTTGGTGCATATGGAAAGAGAGGAATGCACACGTGTTTGGGAAACCTGCACGACATTTTGGTGGAACCTGTAGAAGTATCACTCACTTTTTCTTCTCTCTAACAGGTCAGTGCTCCTCCGTGCCGTTCAGACTGAGCCTCCCACCTTGCAGCACCCAGCCAGTAGAATCTCAGAGTAGTACCAGTGCATCACCGCGCAGGTAGTCTTAGTCTACCGAGGGCTACTACTTAGCTGATTTTTGTAATATTTTGTGTTACATTGACTATGATACTCTAGCACTTTAACTGTATCTTGTTGCTCTATGACTATTTTTTGGCCATCGATCGGGCTTGTCGATCGACCTCTTACATATTTTAATATATATCTAATTAACCGGCTGTGTAGTATCATGCTATACACCCGTCTCTTTCAAAAAAAAGTATCTTTTATAAACAAAAGTAAATAGTGGAGTCGAAAGTTTATAAGAATAACCTCTACCACTTCGAAAGCAAGCCTTCGACACCATCATCCGTTCCACCTTTCTCTAATGCATTACGTATCAATTGCTTGATACCATGTGCATTAGTTTCGAATAGGTTCATAATCGCAGGTATTGTGTCGAAAGCTAACAGATGGAAGTGGCGAAGTGGTAAATACAAGAAAAACTGATTTTTAGTCTTTTAAAGAAATTTCTTTTAACTACCTTGCCTTATTTATCAAAATGTAATTGGTTGTCATTCTTTATCAAAATCCTTTTCTAAAAGGCTTCCAAATTCAAAATTATCAATTAAAACATTTTAACAAATAAGCTCTTCTCCTTGATAAAACATATAAAACATTTAAGTCCCTTAACTTAAATAATTTTTTAACCATGGTAAAATAATTAGGAAAATTCCCCAAAAATCACCACAATTCAATTTTAATATGTTTTCTAACATATTTAAATTTCAAACTCGAAATCAATATATAATTGCCTTAAATAATTTAAACCCAATATTAACTATTTTCTCTTATAGAAAATTCATAATAAATCCACAATAACTTTAAAAATTATGAAACTTGAAACCCACTTCTAAAATAATGCTTTTGACCATATATTAGGAACTCAAATCATTTGGATGTCATTTAATAGGTTTTCCAATCTAAACTTATCATATAATCTATATGAAACATTATAAATCATCAACAAGTTATATATCCATTTAAACAAATATAACATGGCATATTATTTGCAAAAATAATTTGGATCAAACCATGAAACCGAAATCATTATGAAAAGTGAGATGTATGTTAATTATTCACCTTAGCTTGGTATTAAGAAGGTTGAGATTTGCTCTTTTATTGAATTGCTTAAGCTTTCTACTTGAATCCTAGCTTTTCTTCTCCTTGATTCTCCTTAATGGTGGCCGGTCGAACTTTCAAGTATTTTGGTTTTGTTTTTGAATGTTGAAATGAATAAAAATGAAGGATAGAAGGGTTTAGGGTACAAGAACAAGGGCTATTCCTATTTTTCCTTATCATATTCCTCCCACTTACTTATTTTTAATTCTCTTTTGCTTATACATTCATTAAACCATGACCCCTTATTAATTAACAAATCTCAATCCCTTAACCATCTACATTATTTTATTTTATTTATCGAATCAAATGTCCTAAATATTGTTAGTCAAAATTAGGGTTATTACAACGTAGGCCAAACATAAATTTGTATCCTAAAATTGAATCGACTGTTTCGACCTCTTTACCTATTTGGTCTGGTAAGTACCTAAGAAGAGTAGGATGTTGGTATCCAAGCTCAGTCCTAGAGTCTACTTTTCCCTAGATATCCCTAAGGTAAAGATGTCTGTTAGTCGGCCCAATAACATTGGATAATTTACTTAACGAAATGCTCAACTAATTTAAAACTTATCTTTCATAAACCACTTCATATAATACAAGCTAAATACCCATTGCTACATTCATAACCCGTACTACATGTTTACATAATACAGATACAATATTTAGATACTATACTTATCTACAAGATACAATACTAATGCTAAAGAAAACACCCCTAGAACCCATACCCCGATAGTCTTACAGAGAGCTCTCTCCAATAGAGTCCACCATCGATGGTCCCTCCAAATCTATGATCTCAATGTCACCATCTGATTACCAACCTTCTTTAAGATCAATACAAGTAGGTCCTACCTCACCATTGGATAACCAGTCATACAAGTGTTCAATCACTTCGGGCTCTATCTCACCATCAAGATCCTCCCCCGCGTCTTCCTCATCCTCAGACTGGTTTACCATTATCAGTCTTTCCATTTCCTAAATAATGTCTTCATCACCCTCATATACAAGCTCCTCCACTTGATCCTCCACTTCTTCGGCTACAAGTTTCTCCTCTGGATCTTCAGGTACAAGTTCCTCCTCTGGACCTTCAGATACAAGTTCCTCCTCTGTATCTTTAGACATAAGTTCCTACCTTTCCCGTCTAGCCGCAGCATGCCTAAACCATGCCGCCAACCAACTCACACTTTTAGCACTAGATACCATCTCCTAAAAAAAACAATAAGAACCCTTAGAAACATATACTAAGCATTTAGGAAACCTAAGGATAGAGTTTTCAAGGAAAGATATAAAGAAAGGATTACTTAGAAGGAGATATTCATATAGAATATTTTAAAAGTCTAGTTTTCAAAATACAAATACGATCTTATATGTATAATACACTCAACTCATTCTAGGTTGTCACTTACCGTATCTCTAATGAGCCATACCTAACCAAAGCACAGGTGTTCGCTCAACTTTGCACTTTGATACGAAATGTAAAATCTATGCCTAAGACTCCATACGAGTCATGGAATAGAATGAATCCCACCTTATATACCTTAAAGTTTCGGGTTGTCCAGCTTATGTTAAGAATATAAACCTCGATAAGCTTGAGGCAAGACCGGTATTATGCAAGTTTATAGGATATCTAAGAAATTCTCATTGATATATATTCTATCATACCGAGGAACCAAAAAAATTAGTTTCGTGACTCGCCACCATTTTGGAAAAGGAATTTCTCTCATAAGAAATTAGTAGCAGCAAAAAGACCTAGATGAGATCTAGGAAACTTCCGTCGATACAAAATATATTGATAGTAATTCAACACCCATATAAAATATGCAACCTATTAAAAGGTCTAATAGGGAATCATGCATGCCACAAAGATACTATGGGTTTCTCATTGATAGTGAGAACACGAAATGTGTCATCCATGACAATGATCCCCTTAAGTACTGATAAGCATTGGAATGTAGAGACTCTACATTGTGGACTAACATTATGAAATCCAAAAATGGATTCCATGTACAAAAACAATGTATGGCCTTTGGAGAATGTGCCCGAAGGGGTGAAAACAATTGGTTGCAAGTGGACCTTCAGGAAAAATATTGGTGCAAATGGAAAGGGCAAGACCTATAAAGCAGGGTTGGTGGCCATCATTGGTTGTGGAATCATGGATCTTAAGGCTATTCAAACACTAGAGGGGGGTGAATAGTGTTTTCTAACTTATGTAAATCCTTTTCATTTTCTTTCAAATTTGACATTAATTCACAAATTAACAACACAGGATTATTGTGATAACCCGGAATTTTTGGGCAATAATAATTTGATAATCTTCTTTTATAATTATTTAAAATGATCTAAAATTTATTCTTTTTCAAAACTAATAAAGTGTGTAAGTGTTTGTGTAAATATCTATAAGTAGCTTATAAATAAAAATTTGAATTGAAATTCAAATGAAATTACCCTGAGAATAAATTGGATTCAAAACTCTATATTTTGAAGCTAGTATATATATATATAACTATTTATTTGTGTATAATTGGATTTTTATCATTTTCTTTAAGATATATAAAAACAAATAACAAGGTAAGTTTAAATATAAGACAAATAAAACATATATAAATATAAAACTAAATTGAAAATATTATATAAATATATATATAAAAACATTTAGTTCATAATAATTACAAATGTAAACTAATTGTTACATGCAATTACAAGTGTAAGCTAATTGAACAAGTGTCATTTATTTATTTTTATTTTAAGATAAATTAAGCAAAGTTATATAAACATCTCTCTATCCCTCTCTTTCATTTTTCTTTTTTTTATCTTCAATTTCAAAACCAAAGAGAAACCAAAGCTAGGATAAATCAGTAAACAAAAATCAAAGAAAAACAGCAAACAACCTCTTTCAAATTTTTCAAACCTGAAGCTAAGATTCAAAGTTCAACTCAAACCCGAAATCAAGCAACAACTTCAAGATTTAATCCGAGCAAAGTTTAAAGTAAATCAGATTTCAGTTCAAAATCAACAATCAAGCTTCAACCCAACATCAAGTTGCAGTTCAAAAATCAATCTTCCATTGTCAAAAATAAGGCCTGTTCTCTGTTTAACAAAATCTGTGAGTAACTTTAAACTTAATGTAAATTAAGGTTGCATGTTATTATTATAGAAAATATTGCAATTGGGTATGTTTACAAGTATGTTTGTGCAGTTATTATTGATGAATTCTACTGTATGAAGAGTGCAATTGAATATCTGGAACATCTCTGTTCCCAGTTTTAAATTTCTAGTTTTCTAATTTAAATTCAAATCTTTTAGTTTAGTCATGTTAAGAACTTAAGTTTCAAAAGGAACACTTGTGTTCCAGTAAAAAAATTTAGTTAAAATACATTTAAGTTAAATAGGATGATAACATCACTGGGAATCAAAGGGGAAAGACTGAACAAACTTGATATGAGTAAAATGCAAACATCTTAATTTATAAATTTAAGAATGTAAACCTTATTATTACTCTAAATCATGATTTATGAAGCTTAATTCATAATTTAAAATGATGGGATAATAGTGTAATTCTGTAATGAACAGAAAAGGGAAATTAGGGGTTTTCTGATGATCTATCGATATTGAGGGATCGAGGTTCATCTTGTGGGTAGAGGAGTTACCATTGAAGCTGGTAAAAATAGGTGATGGTGAAGTAGATCATCATGGAAGCAGTGGCGAGGATTCTTTGTCTGTAGCCCTAGTTTAAACTAGGTAAATTGTTTTGGTCAGTACAACCTATAGGTATGTTCCAGTTGAACGGGAATTTGGCAGAAGGAAGCTTGGTCGTGAGTGAAGGCATAGCCGGAGTGGTTGGATCTCTGGTGGTCGGAGCGTCATAGATGAAGAGATGACAGGTTCTGATGGGGTTTTGGTCTTCTGTTTCCAGGTTTTGGAATTTGAACTCGAATTCAAATTCGAGTTGTATATGAGCATTGTGATGTTCGTAATGGCTTGAGGGTTTGATCGTCATTGTTGGGAAGCCACCGGAGGTGGATGGAGATAGCCGGAGGCACGGTGCACGTGCACCGTGCATTTTTTGGGTTCTGATGAACTCTGGGTGGCAGCAGTATTTTTGACTCGAGTTTTAACTCGAGATTTTGGTAGTTGCTCGAAGTTATGGTTGGAGGACTCGAAGCAGGATGTTGGGTGTCTCGGGTTCAAAGAAAGGTTACAGGTTTTAAACAAACCTGTACTGTTAATTTTATAAATTTGTAAAACTGAAGCTTTGTAATTCATTAAATTTTTAAGGAAGTTTAATAGATAATTAATTTTTAAGGATAATTAATTTGTAATTAAGAACTATTAATTAGAAAATTAATTAATAATTAGAGGTTGATTAATTAGATATTCAGGATTAATTAATTTATAATCAATATTGATTAATATAAGTTAATTACTTAAGAAAAGTAATTAAAGAATGGTTAATAGTTAATGGAGGTCATTAACTAAGGATTATTTAACAATTAATGTGATTAGTTTTTAATAATTAATTAGATTAATTAATTGATGATAATCATTTGAGAATTGTTTAAATATAATTACTTAATGGAAGTAATTTAGAAATTAATTACTTAAGGTAATTAATGGAGTTTAATGTGATTGGATTAAATTAATTAATTAAGTATAATTAATTTTAATCACTTGATGATTTGATACTTAATGTAATTGATGAAGTATAATTACTTAGTAAAGTAATTAATGATAATTATTGGATGTAATTAGTGGAAGATGGAATTGTGAAAGTAATTTGGATTAAATTATTTTGTATAATTAATCAAGGGATTAATTAGAGATAATTAAGGAATAATCAATTTATTTGATGAAGTAATTAAGGGTAGTTAATTACTAATGTTATTAATCAAGGGTGATTAATAATTATGGTAGCAATTAAGTATTGAAATAATTAAAGGTTAATTACCGTATTGGGTTAAGGATAATTAGTTTGTGAAATTAATTAAGGGTTAATTACTTAAAAGTAATTAAAGGATAAATAGAACGATATTGGAAGTCTTTGATTAATTGTTATTCCTAATATGTGGTTTGTGATGCTATGTGATAAGATAGGTTGATTTAAACTGTGATGATGGAGTTATCTATTGTTGATGAATTGTGTGACACCCTGTATTAAAAATTGAGTTATATTTCACTTGAATAATTTAAGTTAAGATGATATTGGTTTCGAAGAGACCGGAGTCGGGTATTAGCAAATACCCGAAACCACTTCGATTATTTATAAATTGTTATGTGAAGTCAATATGCTGAATGAAATGATTTGAGTAAATTGAACCATTTAATCTAAGTTTTGGTACTTAGAATTTGATGTGTAAAATAAGTGATGTCTATAACAACTTGCGAAGTTGTAATTTGATATAAGTTATCCCGGGTTTATATAAGTTATATGCTTTTGTATTCCATGTTAGATGGGTTTACTCACGCTGGTTTCCAGCCTGACCCGGGTGTTACTTTGATGTAATGCTCGGGTCAGACCGAGTATTACAGATTTTCAGGTAAGGACGTTCTGGAGCTCAGGAGGCGAGCTGGATGGCAGGAACGTATAGAGTGTTTTCCGCTGTGCATATGAGATTGTGTAGTATATAGATTGTAGTCTGGAACATGTTAATTTAATCTGTCCAGTGATTTGTGTATATGTTATAACTCTTATATAAGTTGTATGTAAGTAACAATTACAGCTTTCTTTTATAAAAATGCTATTATTTGTTATTATATTTAATCCGCTGCGAATGTGAGATGTTGTGTTTTCTGTTCTTCTTTCTTCTTTCTGTTTCTTTCTTCTATCTCTTTTCTTTTTCTCCTAACTATTTGGGAATTTCGGGTTCGAAATTTCCGGGTCGTTACAGTTGGTATCAGAGCAGGAGGTTAAGCGAGAACCTTGGCTCTGTTGGGATTACTCATTAAGGATAGGGTCAATGGTACCCTAAAATGAGTTGAGAGTATTATAAATGAGAGCGTACTTGTTATTTTCTTATATAAAGATTTTAAAATGGTTTTAAAATTTAATGATATTTATATAAGTTATCTTTTGATATATATAGAAATAATTGTTCTAATTATTAAATATATTAAAGAAATTGGTTGTTGAATCATTGGAATTAAATAAAATAATGAATTAAGTAGTAATGGTAATACAACCAAATTGAAATTAAATGAAGATAAGTTTGAAATAAATCTAAACTGAAATTAAAATCTTGAATATGTAGAAGTATTATTAGAATAAAGATAAAAAAATGAATTCGTTTCCAGATATGATAATCTTGGTTATTATCATAAATGGTTGTTGTGTTTAATAATGAAATGTTTTAGGGAAGTAAGTCAAGTAAGACTTGTAAATTGTAGTGGGTTTTAAATTGTGAAGTTTTAAATTCTAAATCCAGAAAACTTGAAAAAAAAAAATTAAAAATTAAAA
Source organism: Allium fistulosum (assembly GCA_030737815.1). NCBI lineage: Eukaryota > Viridiplantae > Streptophyta > Magnoliopsida > Asparagales > Amaryllidaceae > Allium > Allium fistulosum. The sequence continues at coordinate 847,642,669 of CM060907.1, forward strand.
CCAAAGGTGGTTTAAAAATTTAAGGTATAACTTGGTGTGTAAAGAAAATGTATATATGAGGATATACATAATATTAAAGATAATTTGAAATAACTCTTAGTATTGAGTTTTAAATTGGAATGTGATATGAAAACCCAAAGTGGTAAGTTTGAATTTATAAGTGGAAAGATTATTAATATAAAGTTTAAAATTTGAAATGGGAATTCAAATTAGGTCAAGTTGACTAAATTAAATTAAATTTAACTTAGAAGAAGTTAAATAAGTTTGAATGAACAACTTGAATTGGAAATTTCAAAATGAAATTTAAATTTAACTTGGGAAGTTAAATGGTTGATTTGAAATGGGAGTTATGAGTGATCTCAAAAATGGGTTTGAGATCTGGAAATTGAAAATGGATAATAAATTAGAATCTGAAATTTAATTTTTTTTTTTGAATTCTTATTTGAACTTTATAATAAGTTAAGTAAAGATAATTTTAAAATGAAATTTTGGAATTTGGATTCAAAATAAAATGGTTTAAAGATTTAAGTTGTTAAATAAATAAAAAATAAAGGTTGATTTGGTTTTAAAGTAAGGGTTAATTTGATTTAAAGGATTAAATCAACATTTAATCTAACTCGAAATTATATAATTCGAGATGGTTTTAAGTTGAGATTTGAATAAAATTTGTTCAAATTGGATTTGATTTGAAATAATTTGGAATTATGATTAAAGTTGAATAAGATTAAAAATCAAATGGAATTTGATTTGAATTTGGAAAGGAATTAAGGTTAATTCAACTTGAATTGGGATTAAATCAATTTCAATGGAAATTGAAGTATTGAGTCAATTTAAAGGAAGTGGAAATTTAAATTGAATTGATGGGAAATTAATTGGAAATGGAGATTGGGAAATTAAACAGTTTGGCTCTGGATTATTTTTCAAAATAAATTGTTTTAATACAAATATATTTTTCCAAACTATGTACTATACTATCTTTCTTCTTAAACCCCAAACTATCTTATACTTATTTTACAATTATTTTGGAACTATTTAACTATTTTGAAACTGTCTTATAAACTAATTACTATTTTTCAGTTACTTATATCTAATCACTATTTTAAAAAAAACTATTTTGGAATTATCTAACTATTTTATAACTACTTAACTATTTTACAGCTATTTTACAAACTAATAACTATTTTTCAACTACTTATCTATTTTAAACTTTTTCAAGCTATTTTTAAATTTAAATAAGTCAGAGTTCAAACTGTTTGTAATTGAAGTAATAACTCAATTAGAAATGGAAGCAATTGAGAATAAGTGAATGGAATTAAAGGAAATGTGAATAGAAAAGAGAATTGATTTGGCTAATAACCAATAAAGATAAATACGTAGGATATACGTATATTATTCTATTCGCATAGTGATTTGATCCAGATTCGAACACAGAATTTCGAGATAATATTATCGATCCGAGTTGGGATTTTTCGCTCGATTTTCGACGGCGAACCTGGATATGGATTTTTGATTGGGTCCGGATATTCTCTATCATAGCTACGACTATGCAAGGAGAATGACGGTTTCTGATCAAGAAACCAGATCTGAGTCCGCACTAGAGAGTCGGGTGGACGATACTAGTTCGGAAGTGAAATTGTATGATCGAGTGAGCGATCAAATTGATATAGCGTACGGATGATATGTGTACATCGTACGGGTTTGAATGAAATTGATATTGAAGTTGTGGATAAGGATTGTAAAATGATCTTTGAAATGAAAAGTATATTTGTGAAATATAATGGAATTGGATATTTCTTTGGTTGAAATTTACTTTATGGAGATAAGTAAATGGTAAATAACTTTATAAAGAAATCAAACTTGAATATTTGATTTGGCAATAAATAAAGTTGTATTTTGTAATATGATAAACTTCCCTTATTGAATCTAGCCAGAATAAAAAGGGTTTTGAAATAATTGAAGTATAAAAGAGGTTTTATACAAGTTTGAAATGATCCAAAGATTTTCAAAGTTATATATATCTATATCTATATATATATATATAAAGAATTTTATGAGAATGATTTCGGAAAAGGTTTTGGGAACCTATATAATTTGGAAAAGGCTTTTGATTTTTGGAAAATCAATTTTGGAAATTTGGAAAGCCTAGTTTGAGAATTATCGATTTTGGTAATCGATTTTGTGTAAAGGATATTTTGATATAAATCATAAAGGGTATGATTTGAAGATACTATAAGTATATAGTATAAAGTGTTTTGAGAATAGCTCTGGGGAAAAAGGCGCTTCCTTGAAATGAACTTCTCAGGAGTACCACTGGGTGGTACTGCCTTGAACCCCAAGGGGGGATTCTAAAGTTGATCCTGTGAGGAGTCCGGACAAAACTAGTTCCTGAGGATTATTTGTGTAGCGAAAGTCGAGGGGCTGGTGCCCACAGAGGCATTTGAGTTATGCTGTGACAACAATTTAACTCAATGTCACTGCGATCTACTGCAGACCATAGCGGAAGTCATGTGTGCCGTTGAGAGCCAACTGTCTACGTTTGATTTTATATCGGTTGACTGTGACACTATGGTAACATAGCGAAAGTCGTTTGTGCCGCTGAGAGCCAACAGTCTGCGTTTGATTTTATATCGGTAGACTGCGACCTATGTGGGAGAAGTTTCATTTTGACAGCGAAATCGTGTGTGCCGCTGAGAGCCAACAGTTACATGGACTTTTGCTGCGACGGCAACGTAACCCTGGGATGTAACTGCGATCTGTTGTGGGTTCCATGCTGTTATCAGTTACATGGACTTTTGCTACGATGGCAACGTAACCCGTGATGTAACTGTGACCATGGATGGGGGTGATGATTTCCAGAGCATTTTTACCAAAGATATTTCCTTTATTTTCAAAAACGTTTTCGATATTTTCAATAAAATTATTTTTCAAATATTTTCACTGGGTGTTGAAAACGAGTTTACCGAGTACTTATAGATTTTCAGTCGTACGCCTGATCAACGTATGACCGAATTTCTATGAGAACAAGGATGGATTTGTTGAAACATCGAGTTATAAAAATTATTTTTATAAAACTATTTTATAATATTATAAAGATTTTAAAAAGTGTTTTAAAATTGATAAAAGAAAATTTTATCAGATTTTAAGAATTGAATAAATTCTGGCTTCGTTCCTTTTCGAGGACGAAAAGATTTAAAGGGGGGAAGAATGTGATAACCCGGAATTTTTGGGCAATAATAATTTGATAATCTTCTTTTATAATTATTTAAAATGATCTAAAATTTATTCTTTTTCAAAACTAATAAAGTGTGTAAGTGTTTGTGTAAATATCTATAAGTAGCTTATAAATAAAAATTTGAATTGAAATTCAAATGAAATTACCCTGAGAATAAATTGGATTCAAAACTCTATATTTTGAAGCTAGTATATATATATATATATAACTATTTATTTGTGTATAATTGGATTTTTATCATTTTCTTTAAGATATATAAAAACAAATAACAAGGTAAGTTTAAATATAAGACAAATAAAACATATATAAATATAAAACTAAATTGAAAATATTATATAAATATATATATAAAAACATTTAGTTCATAATAATTACAAATGTAAACTAATTGTTACATGCAATTACAAGTGTAAGCTAATTGAACAAGTGTCATTTATTTATTTTTATTTTAAGATAAATTAAGCAAAGTTATATAAACATCTCTCTATCCCTCTCTTTCATTTTTCTTTTTTTTTTATCTTCAATTTCAAAACCAAAGAGAAACCAAAGCTAGGATAAATCAGTAAACAAAAATCAAAGAAAAACAGCAAACAACCTCTTTCAAATTTTTCAAACCTGAAGCTAAGATTCAAAGTTCAACTCAAACCCGAAATCAAGCAACAACTTCAAGATTTAATCCGAGCAAAGTTTAAAGTAAATCAGATTTCAGTTCAAAATCAACAATCAAGCTTCAACCCAACATCAAGTTGCAGTTCAAAAATCAATCTTCCATTGTCAAAAATAAGGCCTGTTCTCTGTTTAACAAAATCTGTGAGTAACTTTAAACTTAATGTAAATTAAGGTTGCATGTTATTATTATAGAAAATATTGCAATTGGGTATGTTTACAAGTATGTTTGTGCAGTTATTATTGATGAATTCTACTGTATGAAGAGTGCAATTGAATATCTGGAACATCTCTGTTCCCAGTTTTAAATTTCTAGTTTTCTAATTTAAATTCAAATCTTTTAGTTTAGTCATGTTAAGAACTTAAGTTTCAAAAGGAACACTTGTGTTCCAGTAAAAAAATTTAGTTAAAATACATTTAAGTTAAATAGGATGATAACATCACTGGGAATCAAAGGGGAAAGACTGAACAAACTTGATATGAGTAAAATGCAAACATCTTAATTTATAAATTTAAGAATGTAAACCTTATTATTACTCTAAATCATGATTTATAAAGCTTAATTCATAATTTAAAATGATGGGATAATAGTGTAATTCTGTAATGAACAGAAAAGGGAAATTAGGGGTTTTCTGATGATCTATCGATATTGAGGGATCGAGGTTCATCTTGTGGGTAGAGGAGTTACCATTGAAGCTGGTAAAAATAGGTGATGGTGAAGTAGATCATCATGGAAGCAGTGGCGAGGATTCTTTGTCTGTAGCCCTAGTTTAAACTAGGTAAATTGTTTTGGTCAGTACAACCTATAGGTATGTTCCAGTTGAACGGGAATTTGGCAGAAGGAAGCTTGGTCGTGAGTGAAGGCATAGCCGGAGTGGTTGGATCTCTGGTGGTCGGAGCGTCATAGATGAAGAGATGACAGGTTCTGATGGGGTTTTGGTCTTCTGTTTCCAGGTTTTGGAATTTGAACTCGAATTCAAATTCGAGTTGTATATGAGCATTGTGATGTTCGTAATGGCTTGAGGGTTTGATCGTCATTGTTGGGAAGCCACCGGAGGTGGATGGAGATAGCCGGAGGCACGGTGCACGTGCACCGTGCATTTTTTGGGTTCTGATGAACTCTGGGTGGCAGCAGTATTTTTGACTCGAGTTTTAACTCGAGATTTTGGTAGTTGCTCGAAGTTATGGTTGGAGGACTCGAAGCAGGATGTTGGGTGTCTCGGGTTCAAAGAAAGGTTACAGGTTTTAAACAAACCTGTACTGTTAATTTTATAAATTTGTAAAACTGAAGCTTTGTAATTCATTAAATTTTTAAGGAAGTTTAATAGATAATTAATTTTTAAGGATAATTAATTTGTAATTAAGAACTATTAATTAGAAAATTAATTAATAATTAGAGGTTGATTAATTAGATATTCAGGATTAATTAATTTATAATCAATATTGATTAATATAAGTTAATTACTTAAGAAAAGTAATTAAAGAATGGTTAATAGTTAATGGAGGTCATTAACTAAGGATTATTTAACAATTAATGTGATTAGTTTTTAATAATTAATTAGATTAATTAATTGATGATAATCATTTGAGAATTGTTTAAATATAATTACTTAATGGAAGTAATTTAGAAATTAATTACTTAAGGTAATTAATGGAGTTTAATGTGATTGGATTAAATTAATTAATTAAGTATAATTAATTTTAATCACTTGATGATTTGATACTTAATGTAATTGATGAAGTATAATTACTTAGTAAAGTAATTAATGATAATTATTGGATGTAATTAGTGGAAGATGGAATTGTGAAAGTAATTTGGATTAAATTATTTTGTATAATTAATCAAGGGATTAATTAGAGATAATTAAGGAATAATCAATTTATTTGATGAAGTAATTAAGGGTAGTTAATTACTAATGTTATTAATCAAGGGTGATTAATAATTATGGTAGCAATTAAGTATTGAAATAATTAAAGGTTAATTACCGTATTGGGTTAAGGATAATTAGTTTGTGAAATTAATTAAGGGTTAATTACTTAAAAGTAATTAAAGGATAAATAGAACGATATTGGAAGTCTTTGATTAATTGTTATTCCTAATATGTGGTTTGTGATGCTATGTGATAAGATAGGTTGATTTAAACTGTGATGATGGAGTTATCTATTGTTGATGAATTGTGTGACACCCTGTATTAAAAATTGAGTTATATTTCACTTGAATAATTTAAGTTAAGATGATATTGGTTTCGAAGAGACCGGAGTCGGGTATTAGCAAATACCCGAAACCACTTCGATTATTTATAAATTGCTATGTGAAGTCAATATGCTGAATGAAATGATTTGAGTAAATTGAACCATTTAATCTAAGTTTTGGTACTTAGAATTTGATGTGTAAAATAAGTGATGTCTATAACAACTTGCGAAGTTGTAAATTGATATAAGTTATCCCGGGTTTATATAAGTTATATGCTTTTGTATTCCATGTTAGATGGGTTTACTCACGCTGGTTTCCAGCCTGACCCGGGTGTTACTTTGATGTAATGCTCGGGTCAGACCGAGTATTACAGATTTTCAGGTAAGGACGTTCTGGAGCTCAGGAGGCGAGCTGGATGGCAGGAACGTATAGAGTGTTTTCCGCTGTGCATATGAGATTGTGTAGTATATAGATTGTAGTCTGGAACATGTTAATTTAATCTGTCCAGTGATTTGTGTATATGTTATAACTCTTATATAAGTTGTATGTAAGTAACAATTACAGCTTTCTTTTATAAAAATGCTATTATTTGTTATTATATTTAATCCGCTGCGAATGTGAGATGTTGTGTTTTCTGTTCTTCTTTCTTCTTTCTGTTTCTTTCTTCTATCTCTTTTCTTTTTCTCCTAACTATTTGGGAATTTCGGGTTCGAAATTTCCGGGTCGTTACAATTATACTAACAATCAATCACAGATGCAATCACATATAAAGATAAAAGCAATAAAGTAAAGTAAAGAGTTGGAGGGATGACACTAGGTATTTTATACCGGTTCGGATTTCTCCTATACCAGTCCCATACAATTGCTTGTACGGGTTTCTTTTTAAATGCAATTCTTTAACCAGGCAGAAGGCAAATCCAAACACAATCTCGATTTCAAGGCTACGAGACAAACCCTCATAAATTTCCAAGCTCAAGGTAGACTTACCTTATTTGACCGGGCTACAAGCGCACACACTTAATTTAAATCGGGCTACAAGCACATCCGCTTGATTTGAATAGGCTGCAAGCACACCCACTTTATTTGAACAGACTACGAGCACATCCAATCAAATACAAATAGAGTTGATAGTTTTTCTAAAGAAATATTCTTATACTTTGGATATAATGGATCCTATAGCCTCTTGGATAGCACTTTGATCTTTGAATTGAGAGAGAGATATTTTGAAATCAGTAAGAAAGTAGTATTGAATCCATAAAATGAATTTTGAATTGATTCTATACGATTTTGAAGAGAATATAGTATATTTTTCAAAAGAATTTTCAGGAGAGTAAGAGGAGGGAAGAAAGTAAATACTTAGTTATCAAAAAGTTCTTTTGCACTATCCTTTATATAGTAAATGAACAGAGTGTCCGTTCATGAAGATTTACGATGAATAAACACTTCCTTTCAAAATTTGAAAAACCAATTGGCAGCATGTATGTCGACATACCCTATACCTATATGTCGACATATGCTAGTTGAAAATGAAAACTATTTTCTTTTAAATTGTTTTGAAAATCCTATAATTTGTAAAATAATTTTATACTTTGTAAAATATTTCAAACATAGTTTAAAAACATTTTGAACTATGAAAAACTTTTATAAAATATTTTGAAATATATCTTGAAATTTATTTTTGTTACAAATATAAAAGATTAGTAAATTGGAGATATAGATCAAAGATTGCTATCAAGGACTTTAACAATATATGTTATGACTCTATACACTAAATCATAGTCTTGAAATCTTCATATCTTGGTCTTTGAACTTATTAGTCTTTATGTCTATCTCTTGAGTTTTATATTGTATTGTCTTCAATTTAGCATCTGGGTGATATTCTGCACTATATAATATATTACTTGGCAAAACATTAGTATCTATATTTTATATGATTATATATGGTTATATATAGTTGTTGTCATCAAAATCAATAATTGAGGTATTAACAATCTCCCCCTTTTGATGATGACAACCATTAAATATTCCTGTATATAAAATATGATATAACTTCCCTTGAGTTAGATAAGTCCCTCTGAATATAAGTATGTGTATGTATTATATTTTTCTCCCGCTTTGTGATCAACAAAAATGGGTGAAAAAAACACCCCCAAATGAAATACTTATAAACTAACAGAGTCAAAATCAATAATTTCGGACTAAAGTGATTAAAGCATATATAAGGATAATATGATGTTTTTAAGATGCAATATAATTATGACATATGTGAATATAAATGATGATTATGACATATAAATGATGGTTAATACTATATATAATGATAAGTAAGATAATATAAACTTTATGATATCTATTTTAATAGAATCAATTTAAAACATTTATAATTTATACTATTGTATAATTACATCAATCCAATCAAACAAAAATCCAAAATTAATAGTATTATTATTAATAATAAATTATATATATATATATACATATTTGTAAGACAAATCAAAATCTAGACATTCCTTGGGACTTCAACCAAACCTTCAAATTCAAATATTGGATTTGCTTTGATGGCATCCCAATCTTCATTATCCTTCGTGTTTGAGCACCCCGGGTTGTTGACTTGATCATCTTTGATCAAGGAAGAGATTAATCATCAAAGTTCATCAAAGTACTTCTCTTGTTCTATTATCATTTGCATTTGGCTTAGTTACAAATGCCTTTGATTCCTTAGGATAAAAAAGAGAATGTCTTTGAATGATTGGAGTGGTTCTTCAAGATTTTTGCAAAGCTTTTTGTGGGGACAAGACATTTTTATTAAAAGATGTTTGAGAATGAAATAGGATTGAGAGTTAAAATGAAAAGTAAAATTTTCTAGAAGAAATATGCTTAAGTAGGAGTGAAATGTCGTTTGGAATGTTTGAACGGATGGTAGTTATATTATTTTTAAAATTTAAAAATTTTCCAAACGGCTAGGATATGTCAATATATACTAATAGGTATGTCGATATATATGCCTGAAATTGCAATATTCAGGTTTTTTTTATAGTTTTTGTTTTTTACTTAACAACATAATATTTTTATAATTTTCAGAGATAAATAGAACTATATAGAATAGTAAAAAATAAATTTCATCATTTAGAGTAGAGATATACATCGATTTCAAGGAAAAACTAAAAAATACATGAAAATGACATGAAATAAAACTAGAAAAGCATATTACTAAGGAACACAAAGCTTGACAAATGGTCTAAAAGGATGATGATGATGAGTTTCCACCAAGCTTCCTAATGATTTTCCCAAAGTAATTGTCCACTTTGTTGGAGTGAGAAGTGAACTTTTTACTAAAGAAATGTTTAAGCTTCTTTTGATTTTTGAGAAGCTCCTTTTGGTTCTTTAGAATCTCTTTGTTGGAATGGTGAGAAGGTTTATCGAAGCTTTCTAGGGAAGTATCCATTTCCTCTTCTTCCTCTTCTTGATTATCCTCTTCTTCAATATACATTTAATCGCCTTCTTCTTTTTCTTGTTGAATTTTTTGGTTCTGTTCCCATGCCAATCTTTCTTTCTTTTTCTATAATTGTTTCATAAGGTTTGAAATAAGGAGGACTATGCATGAGAGAGATGTTGGCATTATCAAAAATATTTTGAGGTAAAGTGGGTTCACCTCTTAAATCAACACCAAATTGAATAGTCTAGTAAGATACACACCATGGTAATTTGAGTTTTCATGTCTAGAAATATTCTTTTGCACAAATCATCTAAAATGACTTGTGCCCAATTGATGTTGTAGTTTCCATAGATGGCAAAAGGTGCTTTAAAACTTTTTGAGTCGGGTTATTGTAATTTTCCATCCTCGGAATAATGCTTTGTTGTAAAATGAGACTCATAATCTCGATTTTGGTCTAAGGTTTTTATGTTTGAAATCCTTCATTACTTTCGAAAATATCCTGAAAAACTTCATGATTTTGTTCATTAATTTTAAAGGTGATGACATCAATTGTGACAAACGGGAATTTTCAACCCTCGAAAATCGACATTAATACATCCTCGGCATTCACGTGCCGCAAATTTAAGTGCCGAAAACCCAATCGTTAGGGGTAAAAAGAAATAAAGATAGAAGATAGAACAAACATAATCTCACATCGCATTAAAAACACTTATAATTTTACATATGGAAGATTACATACAATCAATTCAAGTGATCTATCAAAGTTATAGCACCTACTAACCTAGCTAGGATAGTTATATTGGTCTATCCTTATAAGTGCTAGTAGATACATAATACAGATACATCAAAATATAGATAACTTCTTTACAAGACCTAAGATGACCCATGCTCCATCCTCCATGCTCCATTCCAAAGTGCTCCAAGATTTCCTAACTACTTGGCTACTCGGAAAAAATTAGAGTACCCAGAGTTTAAAGGAAAAGAAAATAAACTCAGGGTCAGTCATGAGATTGGTGTGAGAAACTCAAAATACGTGTTTTGAAAACAAAAAGGTATCTCATAGGACCACGCCGCGCATAAAAATGGAACGAGTTTTTACCTTATGATAACTAAAACATTTTACGTCAAAATACTTGATATTATTTTTAATGACATATCTTTGAAAACATTTGCAAATAAACATATATATCTTGGCCGAAATTGTTACCATTATTAAATTCCAGCATACTAGGCTCTATAAACAAAACTCTTACAAGGCTCGTTCGGAGAATGGATTCCATAAAATGGTGAGGTGAGGGACTACCTTTCGTAAAGTATACCTCTATAAGGATATACCTAGGGTCCAGTACGGAACTCCTATACCAACAAAGAACTGGCCTACCCCTTCACTGGATAGTACCGAATATGACATCACCATGGTCGTTACCAACCATTAATGAGATCCCGAAGCATACACCACATACTCGACATATAGAGAGTAATCAAGAAAGGTGATGACCATCTCCAAATGGGTGCGACCCACATAGCTCTACCGCATCTACCCTGCTTTAGCCATTTCCGTTTGAGGAGGCCTGAGGTAACATTTTACCTTTCACAAAGCACATTCCACTTTGAATACCACACTACCATTTCATGATAAAACAGCTGATTTCTACAAATGTATAACTCTTGAGCTCGTACGTCTCAGGAAAGGGTGTTAAGCTAAGAGAAGTTTCCTTCTCCACCACCAAACAGATGATACGTTCATAGAGATCAATCAATGTGAATAGAAATGCAATGTTAGACATTCGTCCGTACAAGTTGTCCAGGAACAGGACAAACTAAAGGCACTCTCCTACCACATCCTGTTGGGAGTTACTCCTAGGATTAGTAGTGAGAAGTCCTTACATCAAAGATTTTAAATGAAGAACTACTACCACAATAATATGATACGGGAAATTTCTCATGAGGGTCGATGACAACTAGCCCTACATTCCATCTTCCCTAATTTTCTTCATGTCCTTACTTCGAAAATGTAAACTGGGCTAAAGTGGTCTTCGGAGAGGAATTATCCAAATTCGACCCCGGTTTCTCCGAACCAATCATCGATAGAAGTGGTAAAGTGAATAGGGAATCATTTTTTAATTGATTAAGTTCTTTTATCAAAATCTCTTTTGGAGATATACATTTCTTAAAACATTCTTTTCGGTATATGCTGAAATATTAAACCTCTCTTATAAAATCCCTTGATAATATAATATGGGAAATTTCCCTCGAGGGTTAGTGACAAGTAGCCCTACATTCCGTCTTCCCTAATTTTCTTCATGTCTTCACTTCGAACACGTAAATTGGTCCAAAGTGCTTTCCGGACAGGAATTATCCAAATCCGACCCCGGTTTCTCCAAACCAATTATCGATAAAAAGGGTCAAGTGAATAGGGAATCATTCTTTAATTGATTAAGTTCTTTTATTGAAATCTCTTTTGGAGATATACATTTCTTAAAACATTCTTAGCGGTATATATGGAAATATTAAACCTCTCTTATAAAATCCCTAAATAATCTTCTGAACTTCTGTTTACTAGGAATCAATTAGAAATCGTTTCATTTGTATTTTGGAAGATATTGATCTGAGTAAACCAAATTCACCATCCCCTTCGTCGGCCCAGTCCGGATAGCCAAGGAAAGCAGGAAACTGGTTTTCCAAACTCAAGTCTAGAAACTATCTCTCTGACACCCAAAAGGCGGTCAAGTTATTTGATTGACTCTAAATCTTTAATCACTCCAAAAATTCTTCAAATCATCTTTAAAACACTTCATACCCCATTTAAAAACATTTATAGAATATTTGTAAAAGAATTGCTAAGTTTAAAACTATAATTCAAAAGTTATAGGAAAGTGCTGTGGAAAAATGCTACGAAAAGTGCCATTTTAGCTATATTGATCAAAACGACTTTTTATTATTCGAAAATTATTTTTTATAAATCAAATCCCTTTTAAAACATTTATAACATTTATTCCATATTAAAAAATTTAAAACATCATTTTCAAAAAAATTCAGTTTTAGATTCCGAACTGCAAATTCCGGATTTTTCCAAAACTTGTTTTACTCATATTTCAAAATCTACTTATCAGAATCTCGATTTTCTTCCTTCGTTGGAAAACTATGGATATAATAGTTCATAAAATTATTATCTGAAAGAATTCCATACTATATTCCAACTTTTACACTTGTTTAACTTTAATAGTGCGAAATCGCGAATTGCCGTTACGCGACGCGCTTATTTTTGACTAAATTTTCTATTTCTTTTCAAACTTCACCAAAACACTATTAAATGTTTATAAAACATTTCAAATACATTTTAAACCATTTTAAGAGGTTCAAAAATTCCATATACACCATTTCATTAGTTCAAGGAAAGTGATTTCCTTTCTTCATATCGACGTGTATATTCGTGACTTACATATATATTCAATATTCATATGAAAACAACCAAACTTGATGATCAAAGCATAATAAACATCCATTTGCAATATCATATCATCATCCAACATATAGTATAATAGTTTTTGGAGTTTTCACCTTGGGTTTTAAATAATTTACTTAAAAATTTGCTATAGCTCCGCTATTCGAGTTCCGAAGCTCACTATTCTTCGGATTTTAGCTCCTAAATGGCTCGACCAAGTCTTGACAAGACTAGGAGGTACACGGCCTAGGGTGTAGCAATGAGTTGGCTCGACCTATGGTGGAGTGAAGTGGAGTTTTTGAAGAACAAAGAGAAATGAGGAGTTTTGGAATCGTTTTGAGGAGTTTTACTATATATAACTATATACTATAATTTTAGTTTCTTTTTGAAATAATTTTTTTGACATTATTTCCCTTAGGATGGAATCCATTAAAGAGGAAGTAAAAGCTTGAAAATATGAAGAAGAAAATGAATGGAAAAGTGAGAAGAGGGTATGGTATTTATAGGGAAAAAGAAGTGTGTAAAGGAAGACATGTGAATGCCACTTTTTCCAAGCTTCTCCAACACACCATCCACTTCAAAATGCATGGCCAAAGCCCCTCCCCTCCATATGCACATCACTTCCATCATCTAATGTGCACATATTTTGACTTATAAAGGCTTAAGGAGTAAGTTTGTTTAAAATATCTTATATATTTTATATTATACTTTTATATTTATATTTTGGTATATATATATATATTTATATATATATTTATGTGCATGTTACATGTATGCATATGTACATGTATATGTGTATGTAACATACTCCTACAACGTTGCACAACTTCCACATGTTGTATCGTTACAAATCCTGATTTCGATTTTCGGTTATATTTTCTCTTTTAAATTAATACACATATTTTTGTAAATAAATTTTGAAAATAAATTTTCTTATTATTATTAACTAATTAAAATGATAATATTTTATTGATAAAAATAATATAAATAATTATAAATAATTCTTACAAAATTACTTGTTTTATCGATAAGGCTAAATGATCATTTATTTAAAGTGATATATTTACGGGTCGTTACACACTCCCCTCCTTAAAAGAATTTCGTCCTCGAAATTAAGATAAGAAGAAAATAGCTCAAAAGGAAATATATTCGATATGATGGAACATATACAAAAATATAAATAAGTGATTACACCACAGGCGGTGAGTACACTATAACGATACAGTTCATTCTTCAATTCTAAACTTAGGATATGCCTTTTTCATTCTATCCTTTGTTTCCCAAGTGCAATCCTCCGCATCTTCACTCCTTTGAACTCTGACTAACCTTACTACATTTCTCCTTATTCGTTTTTCATCACGATTAACGATTCGAATAGGATGTCTAATAATTACTAAATTCGGTTCCACCTCCAAGTCTTCCTAAGCAGTTGTTCCTACAATTTTCTCTGGGTCATGCACATGTTTCCTTAAATGAGATACATGAAAAACACTGTGCACTCCTGCCAACCTTTTTGGCAATTGCACTCGATAAGCTAGTCGGCCAATTCGTTCAAGAATGGGAAATTGTCCAATATATCAAGGTGATAATTTCCCCATCCTTCCAACCTCACTACTCCTCTCATCGGAGAGACTTTCAAAAAGACCGAATCTCCAAAAGAGAATTCTAGGTTTCTACGCCTTTGGTTCGCATAGCTTTTCTGTCTGCTTTGGACTTCCTTTAGCTTCTTTCTAATTACATCGACTTTCTTTGAAGCTTCTCGTGTCATATTAGGACCAAGTACTAACCGATCTCTGGTTTCGATCCAACATGCGGGTGACATGCACGGACGACCATATAGAGCTTTATACGATGTCAGGTCGATACTAGCTTGATAACTATTGTTATAGGAGAACTCTACTAAATGTAGATGATTTTCCTAGGAGCCTCCAAAGTCTAGATTACATGCCCTGAGAAGATCTTCCAAAACGCGGTTAACTCTCTCCGTCTGTCCCTTAGTTTGGGGATGATAGGCAGTGCTTATATTCAACCTTGTTCCCAAAGCTATCTGTATTGCTTCCCAAAACTGACTATTAAAGATTGGATCCCGTTCACTTGCTATACTGCTCGGAACTCCATGCAATCGTACTATCTCCTTCACACACACACACACACACACACACACACACACACACACACACATATATATATATATATATATATATATATATATATATCCGCCAGGCTTGCAGTGGTCCTTGTTGGCTTAACTTGAATGAAGTGTGCACTTTTAGTTAATCGATCTATGATAACCCAAATGCCTTCGTTCCCTTTCCTCGTTCAAGGTAAACCATCACTGAAATCCATTGATATTTGATCCCACTTCCAAGTTGGAATTTCCAGAGGTTGAAGAAACTCTGCAATTTTCTATTGGTCGCTCTTGACTTGTTGACAATTGGCGCATCTGCTAACATAAATGGATATGTCCCTTTTCATGCTTTTGTACCAAAATGTGCACTTCATACCTTTGTACATTTTGTTAATTCCCAGATAAATGTTAAGTTTGTTTTTGTGACATTCAGCTAATACATCTTGTCTAAGATTTTCCACATCCGAAACACAAATTCGCCCATTCAACCGTAATACTCCGCGGCTATCTATTTCAAAGCTTGAATTTCTTCCTTCTTTAGTTGTCTTAATGAACTTTTCAAATTGTCTATCTTCTCTTTGTTTACTGGCTATTCTTTCCAGAAGAGTCGGGGTAACTACAAGATAAGCTATAACGACATGCTTTCTACTCAATGCATCCACCATTAGTTGGCCTTCCCGGATGTATATAAGATATCAAGGTCGTATGATACGAGAAATTCTAGCCAATGTTGGTGTCTAATGTTCAAGTCTTTCTGGGTGAAAAGATACTTCCAAGATTTGTGATCTGTGAATAGCTCAAACTTTTCACCTATTTAAAGAAGGAATATTATTTACCAGGGTCAATCAAAGTTTACTTAAAATAAACTATAATGAATTCTTACCCAGTAGATAATGTTTCTATATTTTTAATGCAAACACAACGGCTAATAGCTCTAAGTCATGTGTTGCATAGTTCTTCTCATGAGTTTTCAGTTGTCGGCTTGCGTAAGCGATTACTATCCCATGCTGCATTAAAATTGCACCTATGCCATCTCCACAAGCATCAATATATACAGTCAAACCACCACTTCTATCGACAATAGCTAAGACTAGAGCATTGGTCAATCTTTTCTTCAACTCATTCAATGCTTCTTCACATTTCGGCGTCCATTCAAATTTAACATTCTTCTTTGTTAACTTTGTAAGATGGGAGGAAATGTTTTAGAAATCCCGGATGAACCTCTGGTAATATCCTGCCAATCCTAAAAATCTACGGATGTCTTTTGCAGTTTGGGGTGTCTTCCAATCTTAGACTGCTACAATTTTCCCTAGATCAACTAAAACTCCTTCTCCTGATACTACATGCCCTAGGAATCTAATTTCTTTCTCCTAGAAATGGCACTTCGAGAATTTGGATTTGAGCACATTCCTTCTTAATATCTCTAATACAATCTCTAGATGCCTCTCGTGTTCTTCTTTAGTCTTCGAATATATAAGAATATCATCAATAAAGACTAACACGAATTTATTTAGCACATCTCTGAATACTCTATTCATGAGGTCAGCAAAATAAGCAGGCGCATTAGTTATCCCAAAAGGCATCACTAACCACTCATAGAAGAAATCTGGACCTCTCAATGCAGTTAAATGTACGCAGTCTTCTGCTATTCTAAGTTGATGGAATCTTGAGGCTAGATCCATTTTTGAGAATACCCAAGCACCATGAATTTGATTTAACAAGTCATCTATTCGAGGTAGAGGATACTTGTTCTTAATCGTTTACTTGTTCAGGTCTCGATAGTCTACACAGTGCTTTAGGGAACCATCGAACTTGGCAACGAAGACTATTGCCACTCCCCAATTTGAGCGACTTGGTCTTATCAATCCCTTTTTCAACAACTCATCGGTTTGTTTCCTCAATTCATCCATCTCTCTTGGAGCCATTCTTTGCTTTTAGTGAACAACAGGTCTTGCATCAAGAATCAATCGATACGAAACTCAATTTCCCGATGTTGGGCCAAACTTTTTACCTCTTCAAAAACATTAGGAAATTTCTTAAGAATCGATATGGTCTCCAAATTTTCTTAGGGTGAATCAAGGGCATACTGGAAACTATCCCTTATTGGGCTAGGCTTGTTGCAAGATATTTCTATCAATTTACCAAAGCTGGTCCATAAAGATACTATTCTTTTAAAGCAATCAAGGACAGCTTTATTTTTGGATAACCAATCCATACCGAGCAATACTTCAAATCCGATAAAATAAAGGACAAACATGTCACACGAAAAACAATGAGAAAGGTAGGTAACTTGGACCTTTTCACAAATCATACAAAGGTTTGTTGCACTACCTATAGGATTTAACACACAAATAGGGGTATCTACAATTTTTGTGGTAAGCTTTAATTTTTCCACCAATTCTTTGGAAATAAACTATGGGAAGCCTTAGTATCAAATAATATTTTAACCAGAATACCTTCAACACAAATAGCACCCTCCAGAACTCCTCTTTCCTTGGTCTCTTCCAAAGTTAATGGTTCTTCTTCCATGGCATAGGTCATAGCTGACTGGACAATCTCCATAAATGGACAACCCATCATCATATGCCCTTGTTGGTGTCAATTAGAATAGAGCGCCTTTTCTCGTTGCCTCTTCTCATTCCAACAATCTTCCATAATATGACCATTCTTTTGACAATTTCCACACCTGGTACCCAGTAAATTCTTTTTCTTCTTTCCTACTTGTCGCCTTTTCGCCTTTGGATTGAATTCCTTCTCACTGGGGTTATTGCTACTATTGCTAAAATTTAGTTCTGATGTTGGTTTCTCCTTATCAAGTAATTCATATCACAAACCTATATCTATTAGGTTCATGAATGATACCTATAGGTGAGTAGTCATTCTTTCATGAAACTATTTTCTCACTCCAGCCACAAACATTTCATTCTTCTTAAGGGGAGTATCAATCAATCCAGGCCCAAAGAGAGATAATCATCATACTTTGTTAAGTATTCTTCTACTGACATTTCTCCTTGCTTTAGATCCATGAAGCTTTTATAGAGACGAGACTTCCCAGCATCGTGTAGGTGTCGTTCTCCAAAAACTTCCTTAAATCTTTCCCATGAAATATCATCTTCTGGTTCATTGATGGCAATTGACTCCCACCAAACCAAAGCCCCATCTTGCAATTTCCAAGATGGAAGGAAGCACTTTTGCTCATCCTTGATGCATAATCTTTTAAAGATTCTCTCACATGAGTGGAACCAAGCCTAAGCTTCGCTAATTGATTCTGTACCCCTGAATGGTTTCCCACCCAAGTTGGTAAAAGTTAGGCAGAAAGTTGCAAGGTTAACTTATGGTTGTACAGGAACTATCATTTCTTCAACCCTTTTTTTCCTTTCCTCGTCCTTTTTAGTACTCATTTCCTACCACCTAAATATAGTAAGGAAATATCATTAGGATTATAGACGAGACTACCTTAGGGAATGGCATAAAACTCGAATATACTTATTTTGATAAGAATTTCAAATGTACGCTCTCTTGGACTAAACTAATTCTACCCTATCTCTAATGAGTTGACCCCAACTAGGCTTAGGTATTCGCTCAACTATAAGCTCTGATACCAAATGTGACGGACGGGAATTTTCGACCCTCAAAAATCGACACTAATACATCCTCGGTAATCATGTGCTGCAAATTCATGTGCCAGAAACCCAATCATTAGGGGTAAAAAGAATAAAGATAGAAGATAGAACAAATAGAATCTCACATCGCATTACAAACACTTATAATTTTACATATGGAAGATTACATACAATCACTTCAAGTGATCTATCAAAGTTATAGCATGTACTAACCTAGCTTGGATAGTTATATTAGTCTATCCTTACAAGTGCTAGTAGATACATAATACAGATACAACGGAATACAAATAACTTCTTCGGAAGACCCAAAATGCTTCATGCTCCATTCCAAAGTGCTCCAAGCTTTCCTAACTACTTAGCTACCCGAGAAAAATTAGGGCACCCAGAGTTTAAGGGAAAGAAAAATAAACTCCGGGTCAGTCATGGGACTGGTGTGAGAAACTGAAAATATGCGTTTTGAAAACAAAAAGGTATCTCATAAGACCATGCCGCACATAAACACAAAACGTGGTTTTACCTTATGATAACCAAAACATTTTACATCAAAATACTTGATATTATTTATAATGCCATATCTTTGAAAACATTTGCAAATAAACCTATTAATCTTAGCCGAAATTGTTACCATTATTAAATTTCAGCATACTGGCTCTACAAACAAAACTCTTACAAGGCTCGTTCGAAGAATGGATTCCATACAATGGCAAGGTGAGGGACTACCTTCCGTATAGTATACCTCTAGAGGGATATACCTAGGGTCCAGATACTGAACTCCTATACCAACACAGAACCAGTCTACTCCTTTGCTAGATAGTACCGAATATGACATCACCCCTGTCACTACCAACCTTTAATGGGATCCCGAAGCATACACCACATGCTCGACATATAGAGAGTAATCTAAAAAGGTGATGACCATCTCCTAATGGGTGTAACCCACATAGCTCTGCCGCATTTACCCTGCTTTAGCCATTTACGTTTAATGAGGCCCGAGGTAACATTTTAACTTTTAGAAAGCACATTCCACTTTGAATGCCACACTGCCATTTCATGATCACACAACTGATTTCTACAAACTTATAACTCCTGAGCTCGTACGTCTCAAGAAAGGGTGTTAAGCTAAGAGAAGTTGCCTTCTCCGCCACCAAATAGATGATATGTTCATAAAGACCAATCAATGTGAATAGAAATGCAATATCAGACATTCGTCCGTACAAGTTGTCCAAGAATAGGACAAACCGAAGGCACTCTCCTACCACATCCTGTCGGGAGTTACTCCTAGAATTAGTAGCAAGAAGTCCTTACATTGAAGATCTTAAATGAAGAACTACTCCCACAATAATATGATACGGGAAATTTCCCATGAGGGTCGATGACAACTAGCCCTACATTCCATCTTCCCTAATTTTCTTCATGTCCTTACTTCGAAAACGTAAATTGGTCCAAAGTGCTTTTCGGATAGGAATTATCCAAATCCGACCTCGGTTTCTCCAAACCAATCATCGATAAAAAGGGTCAAGTGAATAGGGAATCATTCTTTAATTGATCAAGTTCTTTTATCGAAATTTCTTTTGGAGATATACATTTCTTAAAACATTCTTTGCGGTATATATGGAAATATTAAACCTCTCTTATAAAATCCCTAAATAATCTTCTGAACTTCTTTTTACTAGGAATCAATTAGAAATCGTTTCATTTTTATAAAATATTTAAAAGACTTCATACCCCATTTAAAAACATTTATAAAATATTTGTATAAGAATTGTTAAGTTTAAAACTATAATTCAAAATTATAGAAAACTGCTGCGGAAAAGTGCTACGAAGAGTGCATTTTTAGCTATATTGATCAAAACGACTTTTTATTATTCAAAAATTCATTTTTATTACTCATATCCCTTTTAAAACATTTATAAGATTTATTCCATATTAAACAATTTAAAACATCATTTTCAAAAAAATCCAGTTTTGGATTCCGAACTGCAAAACCGGGATTTTTTCTAAACTTGTTTTACTCAAATTTCAAAATCTACTTATCGGAATCTCGATTTTCTTTCTTCATTGGAAAACTATGAATATAATAGTTCAAACAATTCTTATCTCAAAGAATTCCGAGCTATATTCCAACTTTTACACTTGTTTGACTTTTATAGCGCGAAATCGCGAACCGTCGTTACGCGACGCACTTATTTTTGACTAAATTTTCTATTTCTTTTCAAACTTCACCAAAACACTATTAAATGTTTATAAAACATTTCAAATACATTTTAAACCATTTTTAAGAGGTTTAACAATTCCATATACACCATTTTATTAGTTTAAGGAAAGTGATTTCCTTTGTGCTTATCGACGTGTATATTCGTGACTTGAATATATATATATATATATATATATATTCATTATTTATATGAATCAACCAAACTTGATGATCAAAGCATAATAAACATCCATTTGCAACATCATATCGCTATCCAACATATAGTATAATAGTTTTAGGAGTTCTCACCTTGGGTTTTAAACGATTTACTTAAAAATTCGCTATAGCTCCAGTATTCGAGTTCCGAAGCTCACTATTCTTCGTATTTTAGCTCCTAAATGCCTAAATAAAGTCTTAAGGAGGCTAGGGGGTGCACGGCCTAGGGTGTAGCACTGAGTGGGCTCGGCCTAGGGTGGAGTGAAGTGGAGTTTGTGAAGAACAAAGAGAAATGAGGAGTTTTGGAATCTTTTGAGGAGTTTTACTATGTATTACTATATACTATAATTTTAGTTTCTTTTTGAAATAATTTTTTTGACATTATTTCCCTTAGGAAGGAAGCCATTAAAGAGGAAGCAAAAGCTCGAAAATATGAAGAAGAAAATGAATGGAAAAAGAGAGAAGAGGGTATGGTACTTATAGGAAAAAAGAAGTATGTAAAGGAAGACATGTAAACACCACTTTTTCCAAGCTTCTCCAACACACCATCCCCTTCAAAATGCACAACTAAGGCCCCCCCACCCATGTGCACATCACTTCCATCAGCTCATGTGCACATATGTTGACTTATAAAGGCTTAAGGAGTAAGTTTGTTTAAAATATCTTATATATTTTGTATTATACTTTTATATTTATATATTTTGGTATATATATATATATATATTTATGTGCATGTTACATATATGCATATGTACATGTATATGTGTATGTAACATACTCCTACAACGTTGTACAACTTCCACACGTTGTATCGTTATAAATACCTATTCCGATTTTCGATCATATTTTCTCTTTTACATTAATATGCATATTTCTGTAAATAAATTTTGAAAATAAATTTTCTTATTATTATTAACTAATTAAAATGATCATATTTTATTTATAAAATCATACAAATTATTATAAATAATTCTCACAAAATTATTATTTTATAGATAAAGCTAAGTGATCATTTATTTAAAGTGATATATTTACGAGTCGTTACATCAATTCCACTAAATTTACAGCTAAGTATTTCACTAAAAATTTCACAGTCTAAAACAATAGCAATTCCTTTTACACTACTCCAAACTTGTCCCTCTTCTCCTTGAAAAAACTTCCATTTAAATTTACATAAAACATTTCAAATAAATTCGGATAACAAAAAAAATCATTTTGAGAAGAGTCGACTAAACCAAGAATTTCATTTTGTAAACAAAGATCTCAAGACCATAAGAAGAAAATCCATCAAATTTAGCAAATCTTTTGAGAAAAACTTTTCCGAATGTAGCATATTAACCATAAGTATCTGTGGATTCTTGGTCATTGAAAAGAAAGCCTTTGATTTTCTTTGAGAGCCTTATAGTTTTTAGTGGTTGGCTTGAGGAGGCCTCTTTTGAGTTTTTACAAATATAAGAGAAAGAAGAGTTATTTTGAATTTTGAAATAAAGTGAGTGAATCAATTGAAATAGGATGAATTAATAGATAGAGAACTGACATTTCAGTTTTGAAAAAATGCCATTTATTGGAGTTGATTCAAAAGTGTGGTAAATTCAAAATTTGAATTTGAAATGAAATTTCAAAAATCTGTCAAATATGTCCACATATGGGCTCTACGTATGTCGACATATGGGCCGTAAAATTAAAAATTAAAACTAGTGTAAAATATTCCTATATATATGTAACGACCCGTAAATTTTAACTGTTTTAATAACGTAATTAGTTGAAATTTTGTGAAATTTTAAACGATAAAATTTTGAAATAAAAATTTGATATTTGGAATGCGTCTAATTAATCATAGCAACTGGTAAATTTTCATCAGATAATTTGGAAGTTTATTTTCTAGTGTAATTTTATTCCAATTTATGTCAGTTAAAATTGATGATAATAAAATGTTTTCCAAACCTGAATATTTTTACATAGAAAAATTCTAATACATCTTTTGAGTGAGACGTCATATTTCGTTTCATCAAATTTGGACTGTTATTGCTCCGTCGATCTTATTTTCGACGAAATAGCAACATTTTTTGTACCGAATATCAACTTTTGACCGGATGGTCATATCACTGAAATTGATATACCGTTTTGATCGTCCCGTCGTGCTGACCTTAGCAGTATATTCGTATGTACATTCTAGCATCAGATATGAGGCGATACCGGCGAAACAGATAACCACATCGGTATCCGTCCTAACTTTTCCCCATGTCCATTCAATTTCCCAAGGTTGGAAAATGAACAGCTCTTTGCTTTTTTTATTCATAAATATTTGTGCCTGTCGCTTTTCCCAACATTGAATATAATATATGGTTCCTTCAATTGCACGGGTTGGTTTCTGCTAACTGTTCATTCACACTTTCTTTTGAAATAATACAATGTAGACCATATCTCTACAGCACGGTACATCTTCTTTCATTTGGATCTGGAGATATTTGATGGAACAATATTCCCTTCTCCACGCAACCTTCCACAGCCGTTCACACTCTCCTCCGAACCCAACTCCTCCTACCTGAAGCCACTCCTCACGACTCCATTTTGCCTCCCTCTTCGAAGTATCTCCACGTGCCTTCACCGCTCATTTTTCCTCCCATCGCCTTTGCTTCCATGGGCCGTGCTTCCCTTGCTCGCAACCCAAGGTCTCACCCTGCCAACACCACCTTAAAGCCGAAGGTACAGCTACCCAGTCAGCCACCATGATCTCCTACTCCACATCCTGCTCCCCTCCGCCTTCACCCTAACCTCGGCATTTAACTCTGAGGTAAATGTTGATTATTAAATATTTAAGTTTTGTTGCATGTATACATATATAACTGAATATATAAAGTTTTTATATATACACTTTTACATAGATCCAGTCTTATTGAATTTCGGTTCATATATATATGTATATATATTTTATTATATGCAGATGTATATAACTGTTCATTGTATTTTATATATTAAAAGCTGTTATATATTTCCGGTTATATATATATATATGCGTATATATATAGGTCTGCCGTTATATGTATATAAAAATTTTTACAAACCACATTATATGTTTATATATATATATATATATCTATATAAGTTTTATTACAAAAAATATATTATGTATGTATATAGAAGATTTAATTTATAAAGTGTGATATATATAAAGTTGTTATATGTCCTGGCTGTTGTTTTAAAGGAAGTTGTATATATATATATATTTTGTTATCAAAGTTACAGTAGGTATAATAAAGTATATATATATGAGGATAATTATAGGCATTGTTTTACTTTTGGCTTTAAACGTTATATATATAATTGTTATATGTTTCGCAAGTTTACATATATAAGTTCTGTACTATTTATATTTATTTGTTACATGTTAGTTTATATGATTTCAAAGACATATATGTTGAACAGTTTATACGTATGTTGTATATGGGCTATATAGTTTATAAGCTTATATATAAGTTGTTATATGTGGGTTAGATTTCATAAATTTTATAATATATTATTAAGCGTTTATATATATAGTATATTATATAGGCTTATTATATAGGTCACAGTATTTTTCGGGTCTATAGTGTGCTATATACATATATATATTTTTTTATTTTGTTATTTGATATGTATTAGTTTATATATATATATATATTCGTGTTTCCAAAGAATCCTGGTCTTGCTCTGTTTTGATTTTTGTCCTAGCTTGAATTGCACGTATTTGTTTATTAGTATATAATATTATATGTAGTTTTATATAAGTTTTACATACTATGTTAGTTTTATATTTTATATGAAAGGTATGTATTCAGATTTTTTTTATAGGTAGTTATTTTGTATATAACCCGTTTATGGTATATATAGGATCTGACCGGGTTTCTGTTATATATAAGTTTAGGTCAGTAATAGGTTAGTAAATATAAATGTTATATCTACTAGTTGTTGACAATTTTATACGTTACGTAGTTGTTGTATGTCGGGTATAAAATATCAGTTATAGGTATTCATTTAAAATGTACTTTATATATGTTTTGATCTTGAATTTATGGGTTATAAAGTTAAGTATAATGTATATATCTTTGACTTTCAGTATTTGAGTTTCTGAAAATTTAATGATGATTTTTAAAGTCTATACTATTTTGTATTTGTCTAATTTAAATCTTTGGAAATTTTATAGTTGTACTTTTAAAATTTAAACTGATTTCGTGATCACATCGATTCTTATCTATCAGCTTTGTTGATAATTCGTGTCAATCCAGCTTTGCTCTGGGATTCGTGCTTGCATTTCAATTTCATTATCAAGCTCTCTATCCTCGAAAGGTGAGCAATCACTCACGATTAACGTTCTTTTATTTATTAAATTTGATTTAAATTGAAACGACAATTGAAATATGCTGTTGTTAGATATTTACATTGTTATATATATGCCATTATCTGTATCTGCTCACCTATGACATCTAACAACATTATCTGTTATTTATCACTGATGATATATGCCTGTTACTGATTGTTATATTATTTTCATATCTGTTATCACTCTGCAAGTTCCATGTTAGTATAGAATTCACTATGGGTAGAAATGATACATACCCGAACGATCTGTAGAATAGGAGAAAATCGTTATGCACTACACCACAAAGGCGAATTAGGCAGTGCTTAGGGCCATATATAATGACATTAGGCACGGTCGAAAACCATATCAATATAAAGTGTGTTTATTAATTAGAGACGGCAATGGCCCGTATCTAATTGGAAAATTAGATACGACTACTGACCGTATCCAATTTGCTTGTTAGATACGGCTCATGGCCGTATCTAATTCCCCAATTAGATACGGTTCTTGGCCGTATCTAACTTGCAAATTGAATACGGCTCTTGGCCGTATCTAACTAGCAAATTAGATACGGTCAGGAGCCGTATCTAATTCTTATACTAGCACATGAATTAGATACGGCTTTCGACCGTATCTAATTGATGTAATAGATACAGCAATAAGCCGTATCTAATTCACAAAGCTATAGATGCAGTATAATACAATAAAAGCAGTATCTAATTCACACAGCTCATAGCCGTGAACTACAACAGCATAGATGCAGTATTATACAATACCTTTTTGTGTTTTCTTTTTTTGGAAATAGGGCTAAATTAAAAAAAGATAAACCTTCTCTAAATCATAGGCTAGGTAATATAGAAGCTTACATTCATAACATACAACAGAATTTAATACAGGCATTAGATTCACAACATATAGAAAAGGCCACCACTACACTAAAGACTGTAAAGGCTGCCAGTATTTCACATTATTACAGATATTAATACAATAATTAGTACAACGTAAAAAAGCAGGTACTTTGAAGCTTATCAACCAATTCCATTCATAACAAGTCTTGCTGTAAATTTCGATAACTGTCCGAATAAGAGGATGATGTAGACGACAAGTTCATTCATGTAAGGATCTAAAAAAGAGAAACATAGATGTAGAACATGCACAAAACTAATTGGCACGTGATTGTCCAGCACGAGAAGAGAAGATGATCCCAACGATGAAGCCATATAGAGCGAGCGCTTCAGCAAAGATAAGAATCAATATCATCCCAACAAAGAGCTTAGGCTGTTGTGCATTAGCCCTGCAAAACAAAATAAGTTAGACATCCTTATACCAATTGCCCGAAGTGCATTGAAAGTTCAAAATGGCTATAGTTAAACTTTTGTGACGGGGTTAGTTATAATCCAATTCATAGATTAGGATAATATAACTAAATTATGTAGTTATATGAGGGTTCTGAGTTAAAAACTTCGAATTTTGACAAGTTTTGTCATTTTTTCAACATTGAGGTAAATCGGATGTCATTAACTTAGATTTCTCAGACAATTCACTTTCTGGTTCAATTCCGTTGACAATAGGAAACCTTACTAAGCTATTGGTACTTAATTTATCCAATAATATACTTACTGGTACAATTCCACTAGAAGTTGGTAACATGAAATCATTGATATGTTTCGATGTTAACATGAACCAACTAGAAGGTGAACTACCAAGTACGATTTCTCAACTTGAAAACCTTAAGAATTTTCAAGTGTTTACCAATAATTTGACTGGCAAAGTTCCTGAAGATTTTGGCAAGCATGGGCGTTTAACAGCTGTAGGTTTCTCAATCAATAGCTTTTCAGGTAAATTACCATCAAAACTTTGCAGTGGTTTTGCCCTTGTAAATTTAACAACAAATGGAAACAACTTCTCTGGACCTTTGCCTAAATGCTTGAGCAAATGCAATAAACTATGTCGAGTCGGATTAGAGATGAACCACTTTAGTGGTGAGTCTGGTGACATATCTGAAGCGTTTGGAGTTCATCCAAATCTAGTTTATTTGGATCTCACTGGGAATGAGTTGACTGGAACCCTTTCATCAATTGGGCACAATGTAAAAGTCTTCAATTGCTGCATTTAGATGGAAACGGCATTTTTGGAAATATTCCTCCAATTATCTGCTGGGTTACGGGTACTGGTGGGTATTTTACTAGAGGTTTCTATCAATCTACCCCTGTGTGATTCCTGTTGAATCATATACTCGGGGGGTGGCGCGGGGCGGACGATTTCCAAACGGACTCCTCATTCATTAGATAGAGAAGATCACCAAGATTTCGTGATCTGCTGCCGAACCTGTTCCAATTCCAACAGCTCGGACTCGGATCGTGGGGATCACCGGAATACTTCATATCAACAGATGGGTTATAGAGTCACGAAGCATAATAAAAAAAATTGGATCAAATCTTCCAATTAATAAATATAAGTAAAGGATCTATGGATGAAGATAAAAAACAAAAGTGCATTTCCAATCGTAACTAGATCTTAAATTTTTGTCTTGTATAAGCGAAGATTAAAGCCAAACAGCTAGAAAATGGTAGTTTTGGTTTACTAGAACCATCAGCATATTATTTTAGCTCGGTGGAAACTAAATAAAATTCTTTTCCTCAGGATCCCTCGAGTGGAAATAGGGAACGAAGTAACTAGATTAGACAGATTTGGGATAATAGAATCCCCCTTCTCTAGAGGGATCATCTAGAAAGCGAGTGGCTTTGGGTGTCTTTAATAAGAAAAGCTGACATAGATGTTATGGATCTAATTTTTGTTTCTGGGAATACATCAATTTTCCATAAAGGAGCCGAATGAAACAAAATTTTCATGTTCGGTTTTGAATTAGAGACGTTAAGAATGATAAATTAACGTCGACTATAACCCCTAGCCTTCCAAGCTAACGATGCGGGTTCGATTCCCGCTACCCGCCCCATATTCCTTATTCTATATGCATCATCGATTCGAATATGCATTCTTTTTTTTTACCTAAAAAAATGACGGTAAATTATCCAATTTAACAGATTTACCGAACTTCAATATGAAATGCGACAACCAAAGACAAGAAAAACGATCGCTTATATAACTTGCTTAGCCAAAATCCCACAGACGTAGATTTACAAACCAGATACATGGAAGGCACTCTTCAACTAAACAATATGGTACACATAAAATCAATGGAAAGTTTGCAACGGAACAAATTCAGGTGGCTAACCCAAGGTGATAAACCATCCAATTTCTTTCACTCCGCGTTCGCTGATCACTCTTCAGGTATCGAAAATTTTCAACTTATCTAAATGTCTCAAATTCTATTGACAACGTCACTAGAGAGGCAAGCAGAGTTGTATAATTGTGATTCTATCAACAATAGTTTTCCTTCTATCACATGTAAAAAGATTGTAACAGTTCATGCAAGATTGGACATTGATAGGACATTTGAAATTGAAGAACTAAAAACATGTGGTTTTTCAAATTGATGATAATGGTAACCCAGGCCCTAACTGCTATGGAGCTAAGTTTTATAAAAAACCATTGGGACTTAATTAAAATATTACTTCTAGAAACCAAGAATGGTGTCTATATTTCAGGTTGATTAATCAAAGAAGTTAATCATTTATTTGCTTGATTCCTAAAAAAGAAAAAAAAACCAGTCTCTTATCGACTATAGACCGATTTCGCTACGTAATGTTCTTTATAAAATTTTAGCAAATTTACTCTGTGGTAGAATGAAATTACTGTTGAATGATCTCACATCGGCAGATCAAAACGCTTTTATCCTTGGAAGAAATATAAATGAAAACTTACTTTTAGCACATGAATTAGTTAGAAGTTTCAATAAGAGAACATCAAATAATTTATGTGTTAAAATTGACTTGCATAAAGCCTATGACAGAATCAGTAGAGAATTTATTATCCACATGATCAATGCTCACTCACAGGGATTCTTTCTAAGAAATATACAAGAAAATCATTTTTTTTCTTTTTATTACTTTTACAGACAACCCTCGTAGAATTTACACCTATCTATCTATCAATACCGACTTGCATGATGTTACAAAAGAAAAGGAAATTATATGCATTTTAACATGGGAAATCTCTATTGTGCGTCCAAGTCCCATGTTGATTTAGAAATATCATATAGTATAACATATTATTTGCTAAGTAATAACCCGGTATACTATTAATTTTAATGCAATTTCAAATGCTGAGTTGTACAATGTAGATGTTAGTGTTATAAGTCCTTTTATACAAGGTTGAAGATGAATGTTAGTGTTATTTGTATTAGCTCACATACCTGCTAAAGATACCAAATCATAATCTTCGGATGGCACACATACCCACCCACTCCAACATCAACAAAGGTCTCTGCAAATTGATGATTTATTTTGTTGGTTCTCTCATCTGGTAGCAGTATGTTGTCCAAAACCAATTTTTCATGTGTGGATGGTACAGATTTCCCATGGATTTTGGATGATGTAGAATCTCGACAAACAGTACCTATTGCAATAAAATTTATTGTCTAGATCTATCCAACAAAATAACTGTATCGAAAACAAGTAAGAATAATAAGCAACTAATAAATACCTGTTGCTATTATGTCTAGATCAGAGTTGAGGATTTCACATTTTTGATTGTTCGCCACATTGGTCGTATCCTAGGATTGAGAAACAACGAATTTAGAAGCATTGAGTTGTGTGTTGCGTTCTCCTTGTTCTATGTTTCCCACCATGTTGATTAGAAGCTCCATTTGCTCAGACAAATTTCCCACTGTACCCTCCAAACTTCCCACCGTACCCTCCAAACTTCCCATCCTCATTTTCAACTCAGCATTGTCTCCACAAACATGTTTCAATCGTTTATGTGCAATAGCAGAAGCCTTAATATTAGTCTTTGGTATGACGGTCCCAACACCGCGGCTCCTACCCCTTGTATCCTTTCCCATCACTTGTGATACGATATCTTCATCCACTGTCAATTTTTCTTCATCACTGTCGGTGATCTTTTCCTTCAATTTCGCAATTTGATCCTGAGATTTCATAATACTTATATGAATAATGAAAATATATCTATGTATACATGTTTTGAAAACTTAAGTTCCAAAACTGTTGCTGGCCATCTGAGGTGAAATGACTCAGTTATAAACTGTTGCTAACTGAATCAGATTATGAATATTTAAAGCTTAAGCTTTTCAAAGATTGTGAATTTTAACTTAAGCTTAAGCTTTTGTGTAAAGATGGTTGAGCCCACAAAACTGAATCAAGCAATTTGACAATTGTGGGGTTGCTCTGTTTGAAGAAGTGGTGATGATGTATGCAAGTGGTTGTTCAGTTAGCAATGTGATGTGCAAGAATTTTGCGGTGGACTGGTCTGGTGACAAGTAGCAATGGAGTGTGGCAGAGGTGGAACAGCTAACAGAAGGCAGTGGTTAATATTGAACTTTGCAACAGTTCTATGAGGTGATTTGATGGGAAAGTGTATTGGTATGGAGTGTTAGAGCAATGATCGATGGTTATAGTGGTTATTTAGCATGGGGCAGGAATGGAGTCTGGTAGTGGTTGATATGGAGGAGATTGTGTGTTGTCAGGTTATTGGTGTTGCCAGGAAGTTGTTGATGGTTTGGTTATTTGAACAGTGTGATGGGGTGGTTGGAAATGAAGTGATGGTCAGTTGTTTTGTGGTTGATGGTAGAACTGGTTGATCAGAGTTGAAGTGAAGTGTTATATGGCTGCCGTGGGATGTAATGTTCACACTGAAAGCAACAGAAGTATGGAGCTGCAGAGTTTTGTTCACACTGAAAGCAACTGGAAAGCAATGTAAACAAAACAGAATGTAAGCAGTGCACAGAACATAAGCAAAATAAACAGAAGCACTGGAAAACAATGTAAGAAGAAAATGGAAATGTAAACTAAATGAATGTTTTTTCTTCTGTTTCTGAAATGAGATCGTATTTTTTTTAGAAACTATAAATACAAAGGCTAATTGAAATTTTAACTTACGAAGTACGAAGAATTGGCATCTGATATGCTACCATCTTTTTTCGTGTGTGTCTTCTCCCATACATGACGACGGTTGATATTTGCAGATGGATTTGCAACGATCTGCAATATATAAAATATGTTAGTTGTGATTTTTACCATTTTTGAAAAAAAATGAATACAACTTATCATTTCGTGTTCTACTCTAGCGTGACTTTTACGGCCTGCATGGTGAGCATAACTGAGCAATGATCTATTTTTTTGGCTACCTCCCTTATTCCGTTCGCTTCAGGCGTTGCTTCATTTTTTATGAACTCGTTCCAATCTTCTTGAGCAATTATAGGTGGACAATTTTTCATCCGTTCTTCGTCATTGTCGAAAGTGTCATAAAAACTTGCTCCCAAGTTTTTTTTGTGTCTCCTAAAAGCCTCGGACATTATTTTTAAAAAAATTCCCTTTGAAAGCGGTTCGAGCGCATACATTTTCTGCAAAAAGTAAAATACATAAACAAAACAGTATGGAACTATCTGTATGTAATACATGTTAAGACTTAAGATCGTCACCGTTCATTTGTAAACTGGATTCTAGCAGACTTAATAAAAAGAAAACTAAAGGAGCAATTCTATCAAATAATAGAGCTAGCATTGTTATGAAGATAATATAAACATGACCCAGTATATCTAGTGACAACCTTTCATTCAAATGTTGTGGAAGAGAGTACAGGTGACATATTTTATGAATCGAATTATAAGCAAAAAATCATAGAAAGATGGCCAAGCAGATTCCAAGCAATGGCCACAGCACCAACAAACTATATGTACTGCAGTTGAAAGGACGCAAGGGTAGACAAAGCAAAAACCACACAGCAGTGTAATTTTGACAGAATGCTTGTAACGACCCAGTATTTTGGACCATTCGCATCCATTATAAATGTATAGGTAGACACTCATGCCGGAATTGAATTGCTCAAAATACCGCGTTGTTAATTTAAATTTGGCAAAACTGAACATATACAATAAATAAAATAATCATAGATCACAGACACAGAGTAATAATTGCAGTGGAAATAAAAGAGATAGTAGTTCATGAAGCTACTATATAAATGTATAAGTTACATCAGAGTTAGAACAGATACAACGGAAGAGTAATACAATACATCAGATACAAATCAGAATACATCACTGGAATCATCGAATACTGAAAGCAGAATAGATGGCTAGATCTTCAAGCAAAGCTCCAACTTCAAAGGTGAGTCTCGAATACTGGTACACTCAGTCTGACCCGAGCGTAAAGGGAAAAACACAAAACACTCGAGTCAGGATTAACATTCTTTTATCAATAAATCCAACTCAAGTGAAATAGCAATTGAAATACAAGTAACTCAAAGGATGTTTGGAATAACCATCCTTTAAGGATCCGTTAAACTATCTACTATGTAGTAATGTACGCTAAGTAGATAATGTCTATCAGTAATATAAGGTATCAAAATAGTGTTAAGGCGTTACCATTATCCCCCTTAACACATTTTATATAAGCGTTATAGTCTATACAGCACTATAAACTCCACCGTAAACTAGTGGGCTATCAGGGAGTACTCCATAGGTATAACACAAAACAATTTCATAGTGGTCGCGAATATGGGAATACAAGTATGACAAGGCACATGAGGCAATACCCAAGGTAGTGATACTACCGTTTGCCTGATACGGACCGGTGAGAACGCATCGCCGCAGCGATCGCAACACCGTGAAACAACACTCCCAAAATCAAGGGTGCACCAATCGACAACAAGTAATGAGTAGTTCGAAGAAGTGTGTTCACTTGAGGTAGCTGACCTCCATTGGCCCGGCACAGATCCTGTTTTAGTCATTTCCAATTTGACACAAGTGTCAAGGTTATCAATTATCGTTCTCTTTCTTTAGTCATCACGAACATCATTCCAACCACTTCATTCTGGATCACCACTCCGCGTATAGTTATTAAAGTGGTTTCGGTTTAGATAGAGAGTATATCCATAACCGATTCCGGTCTCTTTAATAACTTTCGTAATTATTACACCGATTGGTTGTTTATATATTTCAAAAACCAAATCAAATTCAATTTCAATTCGTAAACCAACATTTCATTTGTCTTCCCAAAACCAATTTCCAAAATTTACGTTTCAAAACTTCCAAATTCATAATTTCAAAATCTTATAATTAAATTTCAATTTCTATTTAAACAATTTAAATATTGATTCAAGTTCGTATATAAGTTTTATTCCGAAATCATTTAAATCAATTTAATTCAACATTCAAATCAATTTAAATTCATTTATCGATTTCATTCAATATTCATTTAGTAAATTTGCCATTCAAAACCATTTCTATTTAATTTTCAATTCATTAAATCCATTATTTAAATTCAACTTCCTTATATCAAAACTTACAAATTGAATTAAATTAAATTCATCAAATCAAATCCTTTAATTTTCCAGTCTTACATTAATTTCAATAAATCACATTTTATTTCTTGTTAAAGAAATTCAAAATTCACTTATTTACTTACTTAAATAATTTTCCAAAACTTAATTAATAAAGAACTCAATTTCAAATATTTACGAAGTAGAATTCACTTATTCGAAAATTCAATTTCACTTATTAAAGAATTCAATTCAATTTAATCATTAAATAATTCAATCTTATTTAATTATTAAATAATTCAAAACTTAATTATTAAATAATTTCAAAGTTTAATAATTTCAAACTTAATTATTAAATCACTTCAAAGTTAATTCAATCATTTCTCAAATTAAACAACATTCTTTCATCAATTACATTGTTAATATTTTGTTTCAGATTATTAAATATTAACATTTTCCTTTCATTAAAAATTCAAATTTCAACTTCATTTCAAAACTATTTTATTTATTCAAATAAAATCTTCATTTAGTTTTAAATCAAAGTATTGACCAATCGGGTTTTATTTAATTTCCTATCCTAGGTCAAAGTTCAATTTGGGTATTTATCATTTCAACCCGATTCCAATTCAATTCAAAATCAAAACATAGCAAAGGGAACTTGCAGTGTGATAACTGGGATGGTGTCAAAGTAAATAAACAAGCAATAACAACAATCAATATCAATCCAATAATCAATACAAATAATCCCGAAATAACCGTATTAATTCGCATTGTTATTTGTACGAATTAATATAATTATCTCTTGAATCTACACTATCATTTCATGTGGATTAAAGATTATTACACTAATATTTATACGGTTCTTCAATTGTCATTCGATTTCAATTTTAACACTACAACAATAAATCAAATATACTTTCAATGGTTCAAAGTCTAATTATCACTATTCTACATGTCAATTAATTTAACAATTAAAAGGGATCATATTCAACTAATCAAATTTAGCATATGTGTCGATTCAAATTTTAATTATCCTACGTCAAATTTATTTGCATAATATTTATCACTTTATACATTACAAATTTTAACGTCCAATTGTAAACATCAAACAATCAGTCATTTAACAACCAAACTGGATTATCATTGCATATATAACAGATATTGGTGTCAGATGTCACAGGTGAACTGATACAGGTAATAACAGTGTAAATATCTAACAGCAGCATATTTCAATTGTCGTTTCAATTGAAATCAAATTTAATAAATAAAAGAACGTTAATCGTGAGTGATTGCTCACCTTTCGAGGCTAGAGAGATTCGACAAAGAAATGAGCTACGAATTCCAAAGCAATGTGGGATGGGCACGAATTTTGACGGACAGAGCTGATAAAAGGGAATCGACGAAACAATTAGAATCAGTTTGATAGAAACAGCAAATATATATATATTATTATTTCCATGAAATCAATATTAAATTTTAACAATTATTAAAATAACATATATATTTATACCCAACCGAACTCAACTATATGTATACTTAATATGTTATACCTCAAGATCCATCCTTATTATAAAAACCAATATTAAATTTAAAACACAAACATATTAAAATAAACATAGTTCCCTTTTTTT
The DNA here is from genome assembly GCA_030737815.1 of Allium fistulosum. Taxonomy (NCBI): domain Eukaryota; kingdom Viridiplantae; phylum Streptophyta; class Magnoliopsida; order Asparagales; family Amaryllidaceae; genus Allium; species Allium fistulosum. Next base: position 847,678,170 of record CM060907.1, read on the forward strand.
TACATACAGATATAAAACTGTACCCAAAGAAATACTAGTCTGTATACATAGATAAGTATAACGTATAAAGTAGAAACAACTTATACCTCATACTATTTTAATATCAATCCTTTGTAAAACCATTATGTTACTAATTACCATATCGTATATATAATACTGTACCTAATATGTATACATATACTGTAACAATGAAAATATGAAAAATACTGCCTTAATTTTATACTAACAGATCAATGGAGCAATATACATCTATACAAACTATAAATATAATAAGATACAAACTAACCCATACTGTTTCATATAAATACATATACATCTTTAAACAAATACGGTCCTAGATATATATCTAAACAACATATAAAAGATACTATATATATATTATAAATTTAAAACTTTATGTATATTTTAAAATAAACCAACACTATCTATCAATCCTTAAAACATATTGTCTAATGCCCAGAACATAGTATAAATATACCTTAAAATATATACAGGTTCTTGCAAATCCCACTTAATATATATACTAACTGCAACCGAAAAAAATACTTGTAAACTCATATATATATCACAGGCGAACAATAAACCCAAACATACTATCATATATATATACTATATATAATGTATATAGCACTTTAAACCAGATATATAAAACATATAACATATACCATACAGTAATAAAGTATACGTACATGGGGAAAATTCACTCACATATACAAATATGACCTATACATATAAATATACGAACAACAATTACTTAGTAAACAACCAGTAAATATAACATATATATACTTTCTAGTAAAATATGTAGCAGCCTAAATACTAACAATATAAACCAACTTGTGACTTATATATATACTTGGAATATAAACGAAACTGTTTTTATATAGATATATTCTCAATATAAACAAAGCTGTTATATCTATCTACTAAAATATAAAGTAAACTAATATATATACTTACAGTATTATGCAAACAAACTTGCGTCAGACATTGGTGGGAAGCACGAGCGCTAGGCTGGATTTGGTCGGCCGTTGGTGGTGGAGACGGGCTAAAGGCGCTGGCCATTATTAGCAGGGGCCGAGAGGAGGCTAAGAGGGAGGTGGCGTGTGGGAAAAGGAAGGGGCCGAACGGTTAGAGGATGGTTTGCATTGTTTGGCGAAGAGGCTGACGCGTTGGAGTAGCCGAGGCTCAGGTGGGTGGGGTTTTCGCAGTGGAGAGGGTGGTGACGAAAAAGTAGGGTGTAAGGCGAGCAAGGCTATCGGTTGGTGCTACTTGGAGGGGAAGGCTCCGGCCTTGAATTTTTGTGCACAGCTATGGAGGCACGGTAGCTTGCGAGTCAGTGGGGAGGAGGAGAGAATGGTTAGAAGATGGAAACAGATATGCTTTCTTTTTTTTTAAGAAGAGAGGTGGTATTTCCATTTGCAAGCTACAGGAGAAAAGAAGCAAAATTTGATGGAAGAAGGGAATGTAAAATGAAATAATTATGAGAATTGAAAGGCCAGACTTTGGAAATAAGCACAGACAAATGAAAAGTGACATGCTATTTTTTATAACTTTATGCAATGGTCTAAAATGAACAGACCAAAATAAATATTTGAGAATAGGGAATAGAAAAGGTCTCGAAAGTTGAATTCAACAAAATTAAATACAAATGATCATTGGAATTTACATGGTGGTTAACCGAATAGGCAAAAGAATTCAAAAAAAAAAAATTCAAAACGGTACCGATACGGATGACCGCTTCGCAGTTTCCGCGGCGTACCGGACTTCAAAACAAAGAAGTGAATATACTGCTAAGATCAGCACGACGATACGATCAAAATGGCATACGGATATCAGTGATACAATTGAATTTATAAAATTTGAATTTTTCTACTGACGGAAAATGCAAGAAAAACGTAGAAAAATAAGATCAACGGAGCCAAAGATGTCCGAATTTGGAAAAACGACAAACTAACATCTTGCTCAGAAGATGATTTAGAATTTTTCTATGTAAAAATATTTAGGTTTCGGAAACATTTTATTTTCACCGCTTTTTAACTGATTAAATTGAAGTAAATTGACGCACGAAATAAACTTTCATATTTTCGGACGAAAATTTACCAGTTGCTATGTTTAACTAGACGCATTTCAAATATCAAATATATATTTCAAAATTTTATCGTTTCAAATTTCACAAAATTTCAACTAATTACGTTATTAAAACAGTTGAAATTTACGGGTCGTTACAATGCTGGTAAGATATTCAGTAGGATCACAAATTAGAAAAAGAAATGGATTGAAAAGATAAATTTATTACCAAACCAAGCATAAATTTACATTGAGTACAAAAACAGAAAATTAGACACAAATTTGAGTACATAACAGCAGTCTTAACCGAGTAAAACAGTGTACAAATAAACTGACACGGCGTGACCAAGTTAAAGTGAATGTGTCGATGCTTGTCTAGTTGTTGTCTTGATGTAGTAAGGCAACTTACCAAAAAATGGTTAAATGGTTAACTGTATGGTTAACTGTATGTACCAATATTTTGTGGTTGTGAGGAAGGCGAACCAGACAAGCAGAGCAGAAAAAAGTAGGGAACAAAATTTTTACAAGACTTACCACCAATTGGTTCCAAACATCGTCCTTATATGTACCGGGTACTTTGTTCCAACTTATGTATGATATCGGCACATGAGCTCTTACTAGTTTACCCAGCATAGTGGCGATTTTTCCAGCGTTTTCTGAGACTGGAATACCATGTAAGTTTTGATCAACTATTTGTTCTTCTGAACATGATGAATGTGATGATGCTGGATTTTGTGACATAGTTTCCTGCACACGGTTAAATAAACATTATTGATTTGTAATTGTATCACAGATTACAAAAGGAAAAGAAAAAACAAATAATCTACAAATATATCAACTCGGCTGTCCTGAAATAAAAATGAAATCAACATCACTGTAAAATTTGTTGTTTAGCCAATAAAAGCGGTCTCATCAACCATCAATTCATGGGAATAACAAAAGTAAAAAAGCAATAACAACAGAAGAACTATTTGGATTTCAAATTTGACTACAATGAACTAATGAAAATGGTTTAAATTTGTACTCAGCAGAATAAGTAAACATTACTGTTAGATTGCAGAATAAGTTAACCTTACTATAAAGTATAATTCAGATCAGTACTCAGCAGAAATGAAGCATTTAACAATTCATCAGTTAACAAATGGTTTTGGTAAGGTCTTCTAATTTTTCATTGTCTTCAAAGGCTTATTGATAGACGGTAGGAAACTCAATGTCATCCACATTTGTAGTCAACCGTTTTGGTGTATGCAAAACCACAGACCAACCGTTATTTTTTAAATCTGTTGAGTAGAACACTTGACTCGATTCTGATGCAAGAATAAATGGCTCATCATTCACGCTATCTTTGCTCTTCAATTTCCCTAAATTAACCATGATCAAGTTTGAAACAGGATCTATTTTGCAACCATTGATCTTATCCTCGACCTTTACCCAATCACAATAAAAAACTGTTTGTTTGAAGTCAGTGTAATCCAACTCAAGTATCTGCTGAATGACTCCGTAATACATTGTTTCTACTTCCTTATAATTTTTATCTTTACCACTCGCTCTAAATTTTGTAATTGCTTTCATGCATACACCGCTATCTTGTGTTACCATACGATCTTCATACATTTTCGTGGAAAATAAAAAACCATTCACTTGGTACTTAGTATAACTAAGTGCCGTGAACTTCGGCCCATGCACTAGCCGCCAGAGAGTTGGATCAACATCGATGCACTTCAACAACTACATAAAATACAACAAGTAAAACAAAACATGGTCACGAAGGTGTATTGCCAACTTATAAACACGTGAACTACTTAAGATGCTGTAATACCTCGTTACGTAACCATTGAGTAAAACTTTGAACGACTTCACAGTTGTACCCCTGCCTCGTGATTGAAATCTAGTACTTTACGCATAGGAGTTATACCTCCTACGGAAAACACATATCAAAACGAATACATAAATTGAATTAAAAAATGGAAATTCAAAACAAAGGTGTGAACTTACTTCTTCCATTCATCCAATCCATCATACTTATTAAGGACCCATCTACGCACTTGTTCAAACTGCACTTGGGTTAACGTTATATCTTTACCATTATCTAAAGGTATCTCACCAGCAAACTCATCGTCCTCGTCTAAAAACGCTTCGCGGGTATGTTTATGATTGCCATTACCTCCATTTGGCATATATTCCATGCAGTAAAGGCTAGCTTCTTGTACGATATATCCTTCTGCAATACAACCTTCAATGTATCTTTTGTTGCACATATATCCTTTATATGTTTTCATCAACCTTTGAATGTGATCAATTATATATTGTACATAATAGCTATTTCTATCGAATAATAATGTACATAACTGAAATTAGTTATTTACCGTTCAAAGGGATACATCCATCTATATCTGACAGGACCACAAATTAATGCTTCATCAGCTAAATGAACCATAAGATGGATACTGATATCAAAAAATGCAGGTGGAAAATGTTTTTCAAAAACACACATTGCTTCTACCAACCTAGCCTTTACTTTTATAAGGTGTTCCCTATTGATCACCTTTGAGCATAAAATGTTAAAGAATAGACTAATACGATGAATAGCATTTCGCAGATCCTTATGTTGTGGATAAGAATGTTGAAGCAATACCGGAAGCAAATGTTGCATTATGACGTGGTAATCATGTGACTTCATATTTCTTAGTTCGGGAGGATTGATGCTCACATTGTTGTGGAAGTTTAAAGAGAATTTGTTGGGCACTTTCAGGTTTTTCAAAACGGTGCAAAACCGTATCTTTTCTTCTTTGCTCAAAGTGAAAGTTGCCTTTGGTATGATTATTTTATTTGTTTCAGGATCTTCCATCACCCACAACTTTTGTTTTATACCCATGATTTTCAAATCCTTGCGTGCATTGATGCCATCTTTTGACTTATCTTTATGGTCCATAATGGTGCTGATGAGATGCTCTGTGACATTTTTCTCCGTATGCATAACATCAATATTATGGCGAATTATATTTGCTTTCCAATATGGTAAATCAAAAAAAATAGACCTCCTGTACCATGCAGAAACATTGTCAACTTCTTCATTAATTGACTTTTTCCGTTTTCGACTAATTTCTTCTTTGTGTTTACCAACTTTCATTTTGATATTCGCTACTTTCTTTTCAACTTCAAAACCAGTCAATGTCTGTTTAGGACGATGAAGTTCTTGTTCGTTGTTGAAATTTGTCTTGTCGTATCGAAACTTGTGTTCTTTAGGAAGAAACATTCGATGTCCCATGTAACACATCTTCTTACTTTCAGGAAGATGATAAGAACAAGTGTTTTCCCCACAAACCGAACATGCAAAATAACCGTGAGTTGTACATCCCGATAAAGTCCCAAGAGCAGGGTGATCATGGATTGCCCACAACAACCTAGCTCTCATTGTGAATTCGGATTTATTTAATGAATCATACGTAACGACTCCTTCCCATAACTGCTTTAACTCGTCTATCAATGGCTGTAAATAAACATCAATATCCTTCCCTGGTTGTTTTGGCCCAGAAATCAACAGTGTTAACATTGAAAACTCTCGTTTCATGACATATACGGAGGAAGATTATATGGTACTACAATTACTGGCCAACAACTGTAAGGGTTAGATAGAGAAGCATGTGGACAGAAACCATCTGTTGCTATTCCAAGTGTGACATTTCGTGGCTCGACAGCAAACGTTTGGTCAAAATAATCCGCGGCTTTCCATTGAGAAGTGTCACGTGGATGACGCATTACGGTTGGATCAGACTTGGCACGACCATGCCAGGTCATCGCATCTGCTATCCATGGTACAGTATACAATCTCTTCAATCTAGAAATTAAAGGAAAATGTCTTAATGTCTTTCGAGGTACTTTGATGCCTTTTCTTTCTTCGTTGAATGATGTCATATATCTTGGTTTGTTGCAATTTGTACACGAAACTTTATTCGCATCATCTTTCCAGTTTAATATGCAATCATTGATGCATGCATCATAAGTTTTGTAATTCATCCCAACTTGCTTAATTAACTTCTTCACGTCGGAGTACTTTGTCGGCAGCGTGTTACCTTCGGGGAGTAACTCCTTTATTAGTTCGAGGAGTGCAGTCACACCATTATCTGAAAAGCCGTATTGGGTCTTCAAGCTATTCAGTTTCACAATGGCATACAGCTTCGTCAACCCTTTTGAACATGAAGGATACAATGGATCTTTTGCGCTACCAAAAAGTGATTTATACTTCTTACTTTCATTGGCCTGCCAATTGCCATCAACCGTAGACGGCTCTCCAACATTAGCATGATCAGACAACGGATTTTCAGGTTGAAAATGATGAAATCTATCTGCATCATTGACTAGATCTTCCATCATAATATGTTCAGACTCGTCGGTACTTGTGGCATGACATACTGGTTGTTGTTTTTTCCTTCTCTGCCCTTTTTTCCCCATGAAAATACCATACGGTATATGATTGGATAAAACCCCATCTAAGCAAATGAAAATGAATGTCATCTAATTTGATCGTCTTCATATTTTTGCACCGAGTGCAAGGGCATAAATACACTCCTTTCTTACCACCGTTTTCATCAACAAACTAATAAACTTCTTCACCCCATCTATATAGTATGTAGATCTTTGATCAGATTCATTTATCCAATTTTTGTCTATACTGAAAGACATATTGCCCTTCTATATCATATATATTAGAACATTAGACGTAAATATAATATATTTGCGATGTAATCAACTTAAATATAAACGAAAACCAACGAATTTTGTTTTGTTAAGTTATTTCTATCTAACATTATCTTAATTAATCGTACAATCAAAAATTTGTATACAACACCTCACTTCTGTCTAAAACAAATTAAAGCCATTTTGGGACTAAATGCTTTAATTTCAACAGCACTTCACTTCTTTCTCTTCTACGCATAACTTTGCATCCAAGGGGTATGTTGTTGTATTTTATAAAATAAATTAAAGCCCTTTGGGACTAAAGGCTTTAACTTGTTGTTGTTGTGTTTGTTAAAATAAATGCATTTCTAGGTGGTTAAGAAAACTTCTCTTGTATAGAAGCTGATTTATGCTCAAACAGTACAACATGGGGGTCCTAAGACTCTGAGATACTATGAGAGAATTGGGAGGTCTCGAATCCTCAAGGCGACAACCCCATCGCCCAACATGTTCCACCCAATTCAGCAGGTCAGGAAATAACTACGCAAGGTTGTGTATTAGGTGCATCAACACAGCTCATTGATGAACCATCTTCAAAAGGTCAAAGTATGAACATGCAAGAAGACGCATCAGGTGATTCAACATAGAATATTAACATAATAGACGTACAAGGCAGAATATGCAACTAACAAAACAAGCTCCAGTATGAGTGTGGAAACTATTCAAAATGGAAATGAAATAGAATCAGAATGTTCTGAGTGCTTGTCCAACATGGACAGCGAACTACAGCCAAACAATAACAAAGTTGATAGCAATGCAGTAATCAATACAAACAATATACTTGAAGTTAACAGTCGCGACTTAAGTTTCAAGTTACAATCAAAACACCATAAATATATGAACTCTAATCAATTTGAGCTGATGTAGAATACTTATGGCAAGGCAGCGCCTAAATCTGGTATAGAACATGATATATACTTCCCAGAAACAGACCAGTCCAGCAATGAAGCAGCAAAAGTGCACGATTCCAAAACTTCGAAAGATATTGGTGCAGATACAAAGGCTGACCGAGGGATATTTTAATCATTTATCTCGTTACTGTATCAAACATGTCGGACGTGTGATGCCAGACGAATGGAAAGGTGAGGGGGCAAAAAATATTTGCTAGCACAACTAAGTTTCACTAACGTGGTATTTCTTGTTCAAAGGAATTTGTTCCTTGCAACTTTTCTGGCAACTGGCATTTACGTTTTACACTTTTATTCATATTTAAGCATATAATGTTTGTCTTATAGTTTTTATCAAAAGGTTCGGTTGCAAATGTTAGTCCAATTAATTTATCAAATTTGATTGCTCTTAAATTTTTTTTTAAGTTTTAGCTGAACAGCAATTAATCAAGGCCGTCGCAAAGCAATATAACTGAGAGACGTTGATACGTATTGGTCAGAACCTTAGAAAAAAATTAACGAGTTGGGTGCCTCCGTAAATAATGGGATCAAATTGGCCTTTTATATTCGGGGTCTAATCCGCACAAGCGTATACTTGAATGATGACTTTTTATATTAAAATTGGCAAGAATAAATGATTGGATAAATATGTTAGACTTAGTTGTAAAACATGAGTCTTTCTCCCTTGTTGCTAATTAGTCTTTCTACTACTAAATTTAGAAAAGAAAAAAAAATTAACAAAAATTACTTATTTGCAATATTTCAAGCTGAAGAAACAGCGTACGAACTATTCCAAAGCATAGGGTATCCATCAACATAACTTTCAGTCTATTGCACAAGTTGATAAGGTGGAAACTGTAAACATGTATACCTTGTAAACTTGGTTATTCGAATACTAAAATAATTGTATGGGAAAAATAAATAAATCCATGATAGCTACATATGTTGCGTGCAAGAATGATGAGATATGTATCCAACCACCTACCAAATTAAGATAAGTCTTACCAAATCATCTAAGAAAAGGATAACTTACCTACAAATTTACAAAGTTTTGCAATAACTTCAACAATGGGTGAAGATGACTTTTTTTTTCTTTTTTTTTCTTTTTAAAATTGGTTGTAAACTTGTTGCAAATGGATGTTCCAGGAATTGAACTATGCGCCTTCTTTTAACTCATTAAGTCATCTTAATCACTCGACAATCCTAACGATTCCATGAAACAAACACCCCCATATCATAATCAGAGAATAATATTTTTACCCAATAATCCACAGCAAAAGAGTTCGACAGTGGGAGCAAGCGCAACCTTCAATTGCCAGCAAATCGATCCGAACCGAGGTACAATTGATTAGAGTTTTGGGAAGAGCAATTGAGGTACAACCGAGGTACAATTGAGGTACAACCGAGGTACAATTGAGGTACAATCGACAGTGGGAAGAGCAAAGTGATTTAGAGATTTGGGATGCAACGGACGTGAATTTGGGGGAAAGAGAACGACATTTATGTTTTGGAGGGAGAACGAAAAAAAACGAGGGGAAGGAATGAATTTGAGGGAGACCGTGCTTTCCAGGGTGTATGATTTTCCAACCAAAATAGGCACTAATTTGATACGGCTCAAAGCCGTATCAAATTTAATAAAGCTAAAAGCCGTATCTAAAAGTTTAGATATGGTTTTTAGCCGTATTAAATTTGATACGGCTTTGAGCCGTATCAAATAAGTCGGATAGGGGTGTGGCTAAAACAGCTTTGTGGTGTAGTGATGGGTTGAAATGATAACCCAAGCGATTTTCATTGACATTGAATTTGGGATTGCGGGTTGAAAAGATATATACCCGTACATATATTTAGATTGCGGATTGAAATGATAAATATCCATATCACTTGACCATAGGATAGAAAATTTTACACAGACACCGTTGGTCTATATATAAATATTTTGAAAATAATTTCTATGGTTTGGAAAGAAATATATGGTTTTATATAATATTGATTTTTGAAATGTTATTTTATATATAGTTAAATTCTTGATTTTAAGCTATGTATAAATTTGTTTTAATATAGAATAAGTTTATAATGATTTAAATAAATTAAGGTTGGAAGATAAATTTGAAATTGATTTGAAATTTATTAAATTTGGAGTTTTACAAGGATATGATTTTATAACTTGATTTTGGTTTAAGATGATTTAAATTGAATATTTCAAGTTAAATAAATGGAAGTTAATATTTAGAGATTTGAAATTTGGGCTTTTATTTAAATGATATTGAATTTATTTAGTTAATATTGCAAAACTAAATAATTGTGAAATGAATTTGATATATATATATATATATGAAATTATCGAATGTAGTTTTGAAATGTTGAATATTTAAAGTTTTGAAATATATTGAAATTGAAATGGTTTATCTTATGGTTCAAATATGTATTTGAAATTGATAAATTGAAATGGTTTATTGAGAAACTGAATCGAATTGAAATTGATGATTTAATATTTGATTAAATTTGGATTTTGGAATTCAAGTTGATTTGAATCGATTTGTGAAAGTCGAGGAAATTATTTTATTTTATAAAGTAATTTAAAAATCATATTTAAAGCTATTGATATTTTACCTTATAAATCTATTTTAATATAAACTATTTTAATATAAATCATCTTTAATATAAATTATTTTAGTATAAACTATTTTACTTATAACTATTTATATAAACTATTTTATTTATAAACTATTTTATTATATATACTAATTTTAATATCTAAACTGTTTAAAGGGAAAGTGTTATGATTCCAAAGCATTATGATTTCTAAATTTTGATTTCCAAAGAATTATGATTTCCAAAGTGTTTGATTTAGAAAGTGTTATAACTTTGAAGTACTAAGATTTGTAAATGGATATATATTTGAGATGGATATATTTGAAATTGAAATGATATCGTATATGGTCTTGAAATGGCAATGATATTTTGGTTTTGAAATATAAACGATTTTGAAAGTATTTTGAAATGACCAATCGGTGTAATAATTACGTAGTTATTAAAGAGTCCGGGATCGGTTAGGGACATACTCTCTGTCCAAATCGAAAACCACTTTAATAATTATTATTCGTGGAGTGTGATCCAGAATGAAGTGGCTGGAATGATGACGTTGCTGGATTTGAAGAAAGAGAACGATAATGGATGACCTTGACACTTGTGTCAAATTGGAAATGACTTAAACAGAAGCCGTGCCGGGCCAGTGAGGTTAGCTACCTCTAGCGGACACACTTCTTCTTAAACTACTCATTACTTGTTTTGATTGGTGCGCACCCTTGATTTGGGAGTGTTGTTTCGCGGTGTTGCGATCGTTGCGGCGTTGCGTTCTCACCAGCCCGGATCAGGCAAACGGTAGTTTCACTACCTTGGGTATTGCCTCATGTGCCTTGTCATACTCGTATCCCGATGCGCGACCACTATGATTTGTTTTGTGTTATACCTATGGAGTACTCCCTGATAGCCCACTAGTTTACGGTGGAGTTTACAGTGCTGTATAGACTATGATGCTTATATAAAATGTGTTAAGGGGGATAATGGTAACGCCTTAACACTATTTTGATACTTTATATTACTGATAGGCATTATCTACTTAGCGTACACTACTACATAGTAGATAGTTTAACGGATCCTTAGAGGATGGTTATCCTGAACATCCTTTGAGTTACTTGTATTTCAGTCGTTATTTCACTTGAGTTAGATTTATTGATATAAGAAGGTTAATCCTGACTCGAGTGTTTTGTGTTTTCTTTACGCTCGGGTCAGACTGAGTGTACCAATATTCGAGACTCGCCTTTGGAGTTGGAGCTTCGCTTGGAGATCCAGCTTTCTATCCAGCTTTCAGTTATTCCGTTGATTCCAGTGATGTATTCAGATCTTGTATTTGACTATTGTATTGAGATATCTATGTATTCGAGACCTCTGTTGTATCTTGTTTAACTCTGTTATATATATATAGTAGCTTCATGAACTACTATTCTTTTGTTTCTACTGCATTAATTTGTATTACTCTGTGTCTTTGATCTGTGATTATTTATTTACTGTATATGCTGAGTTTTGCCAATTTGAATTAACAATCTATTATTTTGAATTATTCAAGTCCGACATGTGTGGATTTATTGTCGATTTGAATGGTCCAAAATAGTGGGTCGTTATAGTTGGTATCAGAGCCAGGTTTTAGGCAAAACTCGGCATATGTAGTAAATTCAATTACAGAATCACTTTCGTTCGAGCTTGAATTCCTTCTTCTGTGACTGGGTTTCTTTGAATTTTGGAACGTTCCCTTCGGTTCCAAAGTCCATTCGTGTCTCCTCTATTCGTGTTCTGATTTCGGAATATCCCATGACTCCACTTCGAATGATTTCTATAATAAATCGGCGGTCTCGCAAATCTTTGAATGATTTGTAAAGGGGTGAAACTCCTTTACAATAGGCATTGACTTACCGAAGATTCTGTCTCGTCGGTTTAAATGCTGCTATCTTTTGCTATACCCAAATTCTATCTCTGGCGATCAAATTTCGATTTGTTCCAGAATGCTACCTCGATTTTATTCTTGAAGTCACGGTTGACCCGGTGAAGGTTGCCCGCGATTTATATAAGTCTATCCATCTTACCTATTTTGTTATTTAATTCTCTTATCTTCGTTTCGAGCCTATCTTCGAAATTGAATTCTTTTGATTAAAGTCCCTTTAATTTGAATCTCTATCCTTGCTTTATAATCCATTCGAGGATATCCAAGTGAGGGAGTGTATTTGTAATTAATATTTAAAATGTTGTATGTATAGTGTTGTTTGAGTTGTTGATGTTGATTTGGATTTTCGATCGATTCGTCTGATCAACGCTATCGATAGGATTTCCAAAACACTTGAACAGAGCAAACTGACACAATATTATTTTCAAATTTGGTAAATGAAATAAATTTGTATGAATATTATATATATATATATATAAGTAAAATTTTCTGAAATTTAATAAGTTAATTAAATTGGTTGTTGAAATGATAATAATTGATTATCACTTATTGTTCTATAAATGAATTTTTAAACATGGGTTATAAACTGATTTGAAATTTAAATGAATTTAAAATTTAGAATTTGAGAATTTAATTTCCAGTGATTTCAAGCTTTGGTTTTAAAATTTTAAAATGTATATTATTGAAGGTATTTTCAAATAAAAACCGTTTTCAAAGAATTTTAAAATGTTGAAATCAGTGCTCTTCTCTTTGTCGCTGGAAAATAATTTCGGTGATGGCGGCCGCATCATCGACATTCATTTTCGAGTTTCGAAGTGGAGAAACCATTCCGTAGCTTTGCTACGGTTTTGTTTGGAAAAATATTTTAATTTGAATTTCTTAAGTATGACTTGATTTATATATATATATATATATATATATGGGTATATTATTTTAAATTTAATTTGATTTAATATATATAGTATATACATAATTATCTCTAAAGGGTTTGAAATTAAATGGAAATTTAATTCTTAAAATTATGTTAGAGGATGTTTTCAATTATAAACTAAAGTCAAAAATTTTGGATAAATATTTAAACTTGAAATAATTGAATTTGAAAATTTTATTTGTATAGTACTAAATTGCATTTTAATATAACTTACCTAAATTATTCAGAAGTTAAAATGTAATTGGATAATATACAATATAAAATGATTTTATAAATAAAATTTGAGTGTTTATAATAAATGTTATACACTTAGATTTAATTAAAAAAATGCTAATAAAGATGATAGAATAATAAGTTAATTGAATGAGATGAATATAATAAATTTTGTTTCGAAAGAATTATCAAATTGAAATTAGATCAACTTATGGAAATACATTAAATTTAAACCAATTATTATTGAATATAAATTAATTTAAATTGAAATTTATATGGTTTAAATTAATTTATATGGTTTAAATATATGTAATAAGATATATTAAGTGGAATAAACTTAATAATAATTTGGAATAAAAGAATTAAATTTGTTGAATAAAATATGGGTACCATAAATGATTATACAAATTGATGATAGAAATTTTTAATTGAGGATGAATAGACAATAAGATAATGAATTTAGAAATAGATAGATTGATTTAACTTAAGTGAACTCAAAGGGATTTAACCAAATTGTTAAATATTAATTAATTTAAATTGAAATTTATATGGTTTAAATTAATTGTTTTACTTGTATTCCAATCTATTTTCTTTCCGGTTGTTTCTGTTCTCCTGCCTCCTTCCTTTTCGGGGACGAAAAGTTCTGAGTGGGGGAGAGTGTAACGACCCGTAAATTTTAACTGTTTTAATAACTTAATTAGTTGAAATTTTGTGTAATTTTAAACGATAAAATTTTGAAATAAAAATTTGATATTTGGAATGCGTCTAATTAATCATAGCAACTGGTAAATTTTCATTATATAATTTGGAAGTTTATTTTCTAGTGTAATTTTATTCCAATTTATGTCAGTTAAAATTGATGATAATAAAATATTTTATAAACCTGAATATTTTTACATAGAAAAATTCTAATACATCTTCTGAGTGAGACATCATATATCGTTTTATCAAATTTAGACTGTTATTGCTCCGTCGATCTTATTTTCGACGAAATAGCAACATTTTTGGTACCGAATATCAACTTTTGACCGGATGGTCGTATCACTGAAATTGATATACCGTTTTGATCGTCCCGTCATGCTGACCTCAGCAGTATATTCGTATGTACATTCTAGCATCAGATATGAGGCGAAACCGGCGAAACAGATAACCAGATCGGTATCCGTCCTAACTTTTCCCCGTGTCCATTCAATTTCCCAACGGTTGGAAAATGAACAGCTCTTTGCTTTTGTTATTCATAAATATTTGTGCCTGTCACTTTTCCCAACATTGAATATAATATATGGCTCCTTCAATTGCACGGGTTGGTTTCTGCTAACTGTTCATTCACACTTTCTTTTGAAATAATACAATGTAGACCATATCTCTGCAGCACGGTACATCTTCTTTCATTTGGATCTGGAGATATTTGATGGAACAATATTCCCTTCTCCACGCAACCTTCCACAGCCGTTCACAATCTCCTCCGAACCCAACTCCTCCTACCTAAAGCCACTCCTCACGACTCCGTTTTTACCTCCCTCTTCGAAGTATCTCCACGTGTGTAACGGCCCGTAAATTTCAACTGTTTTAATAATGTAATTAGTTGAAATTTTGTGAAATTTTAAAAGATAAAATTTTGAAATATAAATTTGATATTTGGAATGCGTCTAGTTAAACATAGCAACTGGTAAATTTTAGTCCGAAAATATGAAAGTTTATTTCACGCGTAAATTTACTTCAATTTAATCAGTTAAAAAGCGATGAAAATAAAATGTTTCCGAAACCTAAATATTTTTACATAGAAAAATTCTAAACCATCTTCTGAGCAAAATGTCAGTTTGTCGTTTTTCCAAATTCGGACATCTTTGGCTCCGTCGATCTTATTTTTCAGCGTTTTTCTTGCATTTTCCGCTATTAGAAAATTCGAATTTTTATAATTCAATCCTATCACTGATATCTGAGTACCGTTTTGATCGTCTCGTCGCACTGATCTCTACGGTATATTCAATTTTTGATTTCAAAGTCCGATGTGTTGTGCAACCTATTAAACAGCTAACCGTATCGGTACCATTTAAACCTTTTGAATTCCTTGTCCATTCGTTATCCCCTGTGTTAGTTCCTACGGCCATTCATCATCCACTGGGTTAATTCCTATGGCCCCTAGCATTCATTTTTTTCTCTTGAAATCACGCATTTGACTTTTGCCATTCAACCCTTCCACTTTTACTGTCAGGTTAGTTTCCCTTCATCTTCATTTTTATTCCTCCCTTATATTTTCGTTTCTTGTTTGGCTTAGAAATATGTATCTTGTCCTTTTCTTTTTTTTGTCATCCTCCATTATATTTTGCTTTGCCTTTTTTAGCTCTTACCATACAGGCCTTCCTCTCCGCCTTTGGCCTCCACTTCCGAACAACCAAGCCTCGACAGCTCGACACCGCCACCTGCTCTACCTTCCTCTCCCCCTCAATGCCAGCAACCCCTCCACGTCGGCCTCTCCTCCCTCTCTGGCCCTTCCTCCGCCTGCCTCTCACTCCACCTTCCAACACGCCTTCCACCCCATTGGCGTACAGCCCGCCTTTAGCCACCTTTCTCTCCGCCGTGACCACCTTGCTCCGAGTTCCGACCGCCCCTCTCCATTTCTACCATGCCGGCCAGACCCGCTACCCCACCGTGGTCACCAAACCCATCACGTCCGTGCCTAACAGCCTGCCACACCCAGAACCACCTCACCGCCACCTGATGGCATGCAACCAGCCTCCACCCGCCTTTCTGACAGCACACCACTCACCTCTGGCCACAATCTCTTCTTCTTCTTCTTCATATATATGGTAATATATATAATTGATTTTATGTTTGCTGTATAGTTTTAATTATCATTACTTATCTGTATACCGATATTGTTTTGGTTTAAAGTGTATGTATATGGCTCTTTCACATATATTTACTGTGTATATATGTAGAGGTGTATAATTAGTTTATTCAATCTGTTAACATATCCTATTTGTTATTTATGATATGTGGTTTATATTAGTTACGTATATATTATTATACAATTGTTTATTTTATTTAAAAGTTATATGTTATAATAAGTATGCTATATAATGTAGTATATGACATTGACTTTTATGATATAAATATGGTTTAAATTATAATGTACTGATGGTTTATATTCATTCTATAGCCTAAATATCTACCACTTTACCTTGTATTCTGACTAAGCTTGTTTGGTTTTACTTGTTATATATATATTATAAAGTTAGTTCCGTATTTTGTTTATAGTGTTAGGTGCATGGATTTTGTTCAGCAATAACAATAATGTATATATGTATTTACAGTAATACCTACAGGTTTGTCTAAGCAGATGTACTAGTCTTATTTAAAGTAAACTGGTTTAAAGAAGTATAATATTTTATGTTAGTGGAAATGTGGTGTTAGTTTATTTATATATTTACCCTGTACAGTTATACTGTAAAAAAAAAACGTGATTATATATATATAATATATGGTTTACAATGTATATATATGTACAGTATTCTAGATTTTAAATAGGATGTCGATATTTTTTAGTATATATGTTTAAGGTATAATATATATGTCATATATTTTAAAGAGGAGCAGTATTACCTATTTTAAAGCTGTTAATAAATTAGTCTACTTGTTTAAAGGCTATACTGTACAAGTGTTGCTGAATACAGTAAAATATTAGTATATATATTGAAGGTTTCAAAGTATTATATATATATAAGCTTTATATACAGATTTATATTCTATCGACAATAGATAGGTTAGTTTATAAATAGTGATCTGTTTTGGATTCATAATTGTGGAAAGTTTGTATAAATTTTATTTTTAATATTGATTTTAAAGTTAATATATATAAATATATGTATATATTTTTTTTAAGTGTTTTAAAATTTGGTTTTAGGGGAAAATTTTAGCGTATATTTGTTCCAGTTATATCAAGATAGTTCTGATTCGTTTTTCCAATTTCTATCTATCAGCCTTGTCGTCAAATTCGTGCCAAGCTTGCTTTACTTTAGAATTCGTGTCGAAGGCGTAACTCATTCCATTGTCTATTTTCTCTAACCTCAAAAGGTGAGAAATCACTCATGATTAATGTTCTTTTATTTATTAAATCTGATTTCAATTGAAACGACAATTGAAATAAACTGCTGTTAGTTAATTACACTGTTATATATGTTATTGCCTGTATCAGTTCACCTGTGACATTTGACACCATTATCTGTTAATTATTTATGTGATGATAATACAGTTTGGCTGATAATTGATTGATTGTTGATGTTTATATTGGACGTTAAATTGTTAGTGTTAAATGAAATAGTATGTAAAATTGAATGGATATAGGATAGTTAACAAATTTTAAAACTGATTTATATGTTAAATTTGATTAGTGAATATGACCCTTTTAATTGTTAAATTAATTGACATATAGAATAGTGATAATTACACTTTGAACAATCGACGTATATTGGATTAATTGTTGTAGTGTTAAAATTGAAATTGAATGACAAGTGAAGAACCGTATAAATAATTAGTGGAATAATCTTTAATCTACGTGAAATGATAGTGTAGATTTTAGAAATAATTATATTAATTTGCACAAACAACAATGTGAATTAATACGATTATTTCGGGATTATTGAATTGATTATTGAATTGATATTGATTGTTGTTATTGCTTGTTTATTTACTTTGACACCATCCCAGTTATCACACTGCAAGTTCCCTTTATGTTTTGATTTTGAATTGAATTGGAATCGGGTTGAAATGATAAATACCCAAATAACTTTGACTTAGGATAGATAATTAAATAAAACCCGATTGGTCAAATAATTTGATTTAAAAATAAAACGAAGTTTTTATTTGAATAAATAATATGGTTTTGAAATGAAGTTGAAATTTGAATTTTAATGAAAGGAAAATGTTAATATTTAATAATCTGAAACAAATATTAACAATGTAATTGATGAAAGAATGTTGTTTAATTTGAGAAATGATTGAATTAAATTTTGAAATGATTTAATAATTAAGTTTGAAATTGAATTAAGTTTGAAATTATTAAACTTTGAAATGATTTAATAATTAAGTTGGAAATTATAATTAAGTTTGAAATTATGAAACTTTGAAATTATTTAATAAATTAAGTTTTTGAATTATTTAATAATTAAATAAGATTGAATTATTTAATGATTAAATTTAATTGAATTCTTTAATAAGTAAAATTGGACTTTTGAATAAGTGAATTTATTTCGTAAATAATTGAAATTGAGTTTTCTTTATTAAGAGAGTTTGGAAAATTATTAAAGAATGTAAATAAGCGAAACGGAATTTCTTTAACAAGAAATGAAAATGTGATATTTTTGGAATTAATGTAAGACTTGTAATTGAAAGAAATGATTTGACGAATTTAATTTAATTCAAAATTGTAAGTTTTGTTTTAATGAAGTTGAACTTAAGAAATTGATTTAATGAATTGGAAATTTAATTGAAATTGTTTTGAATGATAAAGTAACTTAACGAATATTGAATGAAATCGATAAATGAATTTGAAATTGATTTGAATGTTAAATTAGACTAATTTAAATGATTTCAGAATGAAACTTATATACGAACTTGGATCAATATTTGAATCGTTTTAAATAGAAATTTGAAATTGAATTATAAGATTTGGAAATTATGATTTGGAAGTTTTGAAACGTAAAGTATGGAAATTGGTTTTTGAAAGACAAGTGAAATGTTGATTTACGAATTGAAATTGAAATTGAATTTGATTTGGTTTTTGAAATATATAAACGACCAATCGGTGAAATAATTACGGAAGTTATTAAAGAGACCGGAATTCGGTTATAGATATACTCTCTATCTAAACTGAAAACCACTTTAATAACTATACGCAGAGTGATGATCCAGAATGAAGTGGTCGTAATGATGTACGTGATGACTGAAGAAAGAGAACAATAATGGATAGCCTTGACACTTGTGTCAAATTGGAAATGACTAAAACAGGAGCTGTGCCGGGCCAATGGAGGATTAGCTACCTCAAGTGGACACACTTCTTCGAACTACTTATTACTTGTTGTCGATTGGTGCACCCTTGATTTTGGGAGTGTTGTTTCACGGTGTTGCGGGCGCTGCGGCGTTGCGTTCTCACCAGTCCGGATCAGGCGAACGGTAGTATCACTACCTTGGGTATTGCCTCATGTGCCTTGTCATACTTGTATTCCATTTATACGCGACCACTACGATTTTGATTTGTACCTTTAGTATATGGATTGCCCTCTGGTGACTTCCGGTTTTGGGGAAACTACGGTCTTGTATATGCTTTTGGGAATAAAAATGTGTTAAGGGTGGAATGGGCCATGACTTAACACTATTTTGATATCTTATTATTACTGATAGACATTATCTACTTATCGTACACTACTACATAGTAGATAGTTTAACGGATCTATAAAGGATGGTTATTCCAAACATCCTTTGAATTACTTGTATTTCAATTGCTATTTCACTTGAGTTGGATTTATTAATATAAGAATGTTAATCCTGACTCGAGTGTCTTGTATTTTTGCTTTACGCTCGGGTCAGACTGAGTGTACCAGTATTTGAGACTCACCTTTGAAGTTGGAGCTTTGCTTGAAGATCCAGCCATCTATTCTGCCTTCAACATTCGATGATTCCAGTGATGTATTCTGATTTGTGTCTGATGTATTGTATTACTCTTCTGTTGTAAACTCTGATGTATCTTATATATTCATATAGTAGCTTCATGAACTACTATCTCTTTTATTTCCGCTGCACTTATTACTCTGTGTCTGTGTTCTGTGATTACTTATTTACTGTATATGTTCAGTTTTGCCAAATTTAAATTAACAACGCGGTATTTTGAGCAATTCAACTCCGGCATGAGTGTCTACCTATATACTTATAATGGATGCGAATGGTCCAAAATTCTGGATCGTTACAGTTGGTATCAGAGCTTTGGTAGCTCTAGGCAAAACTCAACATATAGGGTAAATGTATTTACAGAATCACTCTCATTCGAGTTTCAATCTCTTTCTTTCGACTCGATTTCTTTGAATTTTGGAACGTTCCCTACGGTTCCAAATTTCATTCGTGTCCCTCACTATTCGTCTCCTTTCAATTCTGGAGCATCACATAACTCCACTTCGAATGACCCTTATAGTGTATCGGCGGTCTCGCCAAACTTCGAATGATTTGTAAAGGGGTGAAACTCCTTTATAATAGGCATCGATTCACCGGAGATTTCTGTATCCTCAATTTACGATGCTATCTATCTCCGGCAATGCCTGAATTCTATTTCTTGACATCAAATGTCGATTTGCCTCGGAATTCTACATTGATCTTATTCTTGAAGTCACGGTCGACCCGGTTAAGGTTGCCCACGATTTATATAAACTTATTCATCTTCCTATCTTGTTATTTAATTGTCTTATCTTTGTTTCAAACCTATCTTCGAATCAAAATTTCTCTTTGATTTGAGTCCATCAAATTTGAATCTCTATCCTTATTTTGAAAATTCATTCTTGCATCGTCGAGCGAGGAAGTGTATTTGTAAATTTATATAAAAATGTTTTATGTATTGTGTTGTTTGAGTTGTTGATGTTGATTTGGGTTTCCGATCGATTCGTCTGATCAACGCTATCGATAGGATTTCCAAAACACTTTAACAGAGCAAACTGACACAATATTGTTTTCAAATTTGGTAGATAAAATTAAAGTTTTGTATGATTATATTATATATAAATATAAGTTTTCTGAAATTAAATTGTTAATGAATTTGTTGTCTGAAATAATAATATTTGATTTTCATTTATTGTTTTGTAAACCATTGACTATTGCATAATATAAATAAATGAATTTATAAACTTGGTTATAAATTGATTGGAATTTGAAATGAATTAAATTCAGAAATTTGAGAATTTACTAGTTTCCGGTGATTTCGAACTTTGGTTTTTAAAATTTTAAAGTATATATTATTGAAAGTATTTTCGAATAGAAATCGTTTTCAAAGAATTTTTAAAATTTTGAAATCAGTACTCTTCTCTTTGTCGCTAGAAAATAATTTCGGTGATGGCGGCCGCATCATCGACGTTCATTTTCGAGTTTCGAAGTGGAGAAACCATTCTGTAGCTTTGCTACAGTTTTGTTTTGAGAAAATATATTTTGATTTGAATTTCTTCAATATATTTTGATTTACAGATATATAGGTATCTTATTTTAAAATTTAATTTGATTTGATATAAATATATTATATATCTCTAAATTGTTTAAAGTTAATCGGAAATTAAATTCTTAAATTTTGTTAAAGGATGATTTTAATTATAAATAAAACCAAAATTTGGAATAAATATTTAAACTTGAATAATTGAATTGGGAAAAATTTATTTGTATATTGTTCAACTGCATCCTAATACAACTTACCTAAATAATTCAGAGTTGAATATGTAATTGGGTAATATATAAGATAAATTGAATTTATAAATAAAATTTGAGTGTTTATAATAAATGTTATACACTAAATTTTGATTATAAAGATGTTAATAGAGTTAGATAGGATAATTAGTAAACTCAGTTAATAATGAAATAAATTTGTTTTGAAAGAATTAATAAATTGAAATTTGATCAACATATGAAAATACCTTGAATATAAAAGCAATTAGTAGATGTAAATTAATTTAAATCGAAACTTTTATGGTTTAAATTAATTTATATGGGTTAAATATATGTGATTAGATATATTAAGTAGAATAAATTAAACAATATTTTGGAATAAAGAAGAATTTAAATTGCTAAAAAAAATATGATTATAATAAAAGACTATTCAAATTTATGGTTTTAAAAATTGTAAATTGAAGATAATTGGATAATAAGATAATGAATTTAGAAATAGTTGAGATTGATTTTAGTGAAATCAAATGGATTAAATCAATTATTGAATATCCATTAATTTAAATTTGAATTTATATGGTTTAAATTAATTGTTATTTTATATTTCAAATCTGTTTTTCTTTCTGGTTGTTTCTATTCTTTTACCACGTTCTTTTTCGGGGACGAAAAGTTTTGATTGGGGGAGAGTGTAACGACCCGTAAATTTCAACTGTTTTAATAACGTAATTAGTTGAAATTTTGTGAAATTTTAAAAGATAAAATTTTGAAATATAAATTTGATATTTGGAATGCGTCTAGTTAAACATAGCAACTGGTAAATTTTAGTCCGAAAATATGAAAGTTTATTTCGCGCGTAAATTTACTTCAATTTAATCAGTTAAAAAGCGATGAAAATAAAATGTTTCCGAAACCTAAATATTTTTACATAGAAAAATTCTAAACCATCTTCTGAGCAAAATGTCAGTTTGTCGTTTTTCCAAATTCGGACATCTTTGGCTCCGTCGATCTTATTTTTCAGCGTTTTTCTTGCATTTTCCGCTATTAGAAAATTCGAATTTTTATAATTCAATCCTATCACTGATATCTGAGTACCGTTTTGATCGTCTCGTCGCACTGATCTCTACGGTATATTCAATTGTCGATTTCAAAGTCCGATGTGTTGTGCAACCTATTAAACGGCTAACCGTATCGGTACCATTTAAACCTTTTGAATTCCTTGTCCATTCGTTATCCCCTGTGTTAGTTCCTACGGCCATTCATCATCCACTGGGTTAATTCCTATGGCCCCTAGCATTCATTTTTTTTTCTTGAAATCACGTATTTGACTTTTGCCATTCAACCCTTCCACTTTTACTGTCAGGTTAGTTTCCCTTCATCTTCATTTTTATTCCTCCCTTATATTTTCGTTTCTTGTTTGGCTTAGAAATATGTATCTTGTCCTTTTCTTTTTTTTGTCATCCTCCATTATATTTTGCTTTGCCTTTTTTAGCTCTTACCATACAGGCCTTCCTCTCCGCCTTTGGCCTCCACTTCCGAACAACCAAGCCTCGACAGCTCGACACCGCCACCTGCTCTACCTTCCTCTCCCCCTCAATGCCAGCAACCCCTCCACGTCGGCCTCTCCTCCCTCTCTGGCCCTTCCTCCGCCTGCCTCTCACTCCACCTTCCAACACGCCTTCCACCCCATCGGCGTACAGCCCGCCTTTAGCCACCTTTCTCTCCGCCGTGACCACCTTGCTCCGAGTTCCGACCGCCCCTCTCCATTTCTACCGTGCCGGCCAGACCCGCTACCCCACCGTGGTAACCAAACCCATCACGTCCGTGCCTAACAGCCTGCCACACCCAGAACCACCGCCACCGCCACCTGATGGCATGCAACCAGCCTCCACCCGCCTTTCTGACAGCACACCACTCACCTCTGGCCACAATCTCTTCTTCTTCTTCATATATATGGTAATATATATAATTGATTTTATGTTTGCTGTATAGTTTTAATTATCATTACTTATCTGTATACCGATATTGTTTTGGTTTAAAGTGTATGTATATGGCTCTTTCACATATATTTACTGTGTATATATGTAGAGGTGTATAATTAGTTTATTCAATCTGTTAACATATCCTATTTGTTATTTATGATATGTGGTTTATATTAGTTACGTATATATTATTATACAATTGTTTATTTTATTTAAAAGTTATATGTTATAATAAGTATGCTATATAATGTAGTATATGACATTGACTTTTATGATATAAATATGGTTTAAATTATAATGTACTGATGGTTTATATTCATTCTGTAGCCTAAATATCTACCACTTTACCTTGTATTCTGACTAAGCTTGTTTGGTTTTACTTGTTATATATATATTATAAAGTTAGTTCCGTATTTTGTTTATAGTGTTAGGTGCATGGATTTTGTTCAGCAATAACAATAATGTATATATGTATTTACAGTAATACCTACAGGTTTGTCTAAGCAGATGTACTAGTCTTATTTAAAGTAAACTGGTTTAAAGAAGTATAATATTTTATGTTAGTGGAAATGTGGTGTTAGTTTATTTATATATTTACCCTGTACAGTTATACTGTAAAAAAAACGTGATTATATATATATATATAATATATGGTTTACAATGTATATATATGTACAGTATTCTAGATTTTAAATAGGATGTCGATATTTTTTAGTATATATGTTTAAGGTATAATATATATGTCATATATTTTAAAGAGGAGCAGTATTACCTATTTTAAAGCTGTTAATAAATTAGTCTACTTGTTTAAAGGCTATACTGTACAAGTGTTGCTGAATACAGTAAAATATTAGTATATATATTGAAGGTTTCAAAGTATTATATATATATATAAGCTTTATATACAGATTTATATTCTATCAACAATAGATAGGTTAGTTTATAAATAGTGATCTGTTTTGGATTCATAATTGTGGAAAGTTTGTATAAATTTTATTTTTAATATTGATTTTAAAGTTAATATATATAAATATATGTATATATTTTTTTTAAGTGTTTTAAAATTTGGTTTTAGGGGAAAATTTTAGCGTATATTTGTTCCAGTTATATCAAGATAGTTCTGATTCGTTTTTCCAATTTCTATCTATCAGCCTTGTCGTCAAATTCGTGCCAAGCTTGCTTTACTTTGGAATTCGTGTCGGAGGCGTAACTCATTCCATTGTCTATTTTCTCTAACCTCAAAAGGTGAGCAATCACTCATGATTAATGTTCTTTTATTTATTAAATCTGATTTCAATTGAAACGACAATTGAAATAAACTGTTGTTAGTTAATTACACTGTTATATATGCTATTGCCTGTATCAGTTCACCTGTGACATTTGGCACCATTATCTGTTAATTATTTATGTGATGATAATACAGTTTGGCTGATAATTGATTGCTTGTTGATGTTTATATTGGACGTTAAATTGTTAGTGTTAAATGAAATAGTATGTAAAATTGAATGGATATAGGATAGTTAACAAATTTTAAAACTGATTTATATGTTAAATTTGATTATTGAATATGACCCTTTTAATTGTTAAATTAATTGACATATAGAATAGTGATAATTACACTTTGAACAATCGACGTATATTGGATTAATTGTTGTAGTGTTAAAATTGAAATTGAATGACAAGTGAAGAACCGTATAAATAATTAATGGAATAATCTTTAATCTACGTGAAATGATAGTGTAGATTCTAGAAATAATTATATTAATTTGCACAAACAACAATGTGAATTAATACGATTATTTCGGGATTATTGAATTGATTATTGAATTGATATTGATTGTTGTTATTGCTTGTTTATTTACTTTGACACCATCCCAGTTATCACACTGCAAGTTCCCTTTATGTTTTGATTTTGAATTGAATTGGAATCGGGTTGAAATGATAAATACCCAAATAACTTTGACTTAGGATAGATAATTAAATAAAACCCGATTGGTCAAATAATTTGATTTAAAAATAAAACGAAGTTTTTATTTGAATAAATAATATGGTTTTGAAATGAAGTTGAAATTTGAATTTTAATGAAAGGAAAATGTTAATATTTAATAATCTGAAACAAATATTAACAATGTAATTGATGAAAGAATGTTGTTTAATTTGAGAAATTATTGAATTAAATTTTGAAATGATTTAATAATTAAGTTTGAAATTGAATTAAGTTTGAAATTATTAAACTTTGAAATGATTTAATAATTAAGTTGGAAATTATAATTAAGTTTGAAATTATGAAACTTTGAAATTATTTAATAAATTAAGTTTTTGAATTATTTAATAATTAAATAAGATTGAATTATTTAATGATTAAATTTAATTGAATTCTTTAATAAGTAAAATTGGACTTTTGAATAAGTGAATTTATTTCGTAAATAATTGAAATTGAGTTTTCTTTATTAAGAGAGTTTGGAAAATTATTAAAGAAAGTAAATAAGCGAAACGGAATTTCTTTAACAAGAAATGAAAATGTGATATTTTTGGAATTAATGTATGACTTGTAATTGAAAGAAATGATTTGACGAATTTAATTTAATTCAAAATTGTAAGTTTTGTTTTAATGAAGTTGAACTTAAGAAATTGATTTAATGAATTGGAAATTTAATTGAAATTGTTTTGAATGATAAAGTAACTTAACGAATATTGAATGAAATCGATAAATGAATTTGAAATTGATTTGAATGTTAAATTAGACTAATTTAAATGATTTCGGAATGAAACTTATATACGAACTTGGATCAATATTTGAATCGTTTTAAATAGAAATTTGAAATTGAATTATAAGATTTGGAAATTATGATTTGGAAGTTTTGAAACGTAAAGTATGGAAATTGGTTTTTGAAAGACAAGTGAAATGTTGATTTACGAATTGAAATTGAAATTGAATTTGATTTGGTTTTTGAAATATATAAACGACCAATCGGTGAAATAATTACGGAAGTTATTAAAGAGACTGGAATTCGGTTATAGATATACTCTCTATCTAAACCGAAAACCACTTTAATAACTATACGCGGAGTGATGATCCAGAATGAAGTGGTCGGAATGATGTACGTGATGACTGAAGAAAGAGAACAATAATGGATAGCCTTGACACTTGTGTCAAATTGGAAATGACTAAAACAGGAGCTGTGCCGGGCCAATGGAGGATTAGCTACCTCAAGTGGACACACTTCTTCGAACTACTTATTACTTGTTGTCGATTGGTGCACCCTTGATTTTGGGAGTGTTGTTTCACGGTGTTGCGGGCGCTGCGGCGTTGCGTTCTCACCAGTCCGGATCAGGCGAACGGTAGTATCACTACCTTGGGTATTGCCTCATGTGCCTTGTCATACTTGTATTCCATTTATACGCGACCACTACGATTTTGATTTGTACCTTTAGTATATGGATTGCCCTCTGGTGACTTCCGGTTTTGGGGAAACTACGGTCTTGTATATGCTTTTGGGAATAAAAATGTGTTAAGGGTGGAATGGGCCATGACTTAACACTATTTTGATATCTTATTATTACTGATAGATATTATCTACTTATCGTACACTACTACATAGTAGATAGTTTAACGGATCCTTAAAGGATGGTTATTCCAAACATCCTTTGAGTTACTTGTATTTCAATTGCTATTTCACTTGAGTTGGATTTATTAATATAAGAATGTTAATCCTGACTCGAGTGTCTTGTGTTTTTGCTTTACGCTCGGGTCAGACTGAGTGTACCAGTATTCGAGACTCACCTTTGAAGTTGGAGCTTTGCTTGAAGATCCAGCCATCTATTCTGCCTTCAGCATTCGATGATTCCAGTGATGTATTCTGATTTGTGTCTGATGTATTGTATTACTCTTCTGTTGTAAACTCTGATGTATCTTATATATTCATATAGTAGCTTCATGAACTACTATCTCTTTTATTTCCGCTGCACTTATTACTCTGTGTTCTGTGATTACTTATTTACTGTATATGTTCAGTTTTGCCAAATTTAAATTAACAACGCGGTATTTTGAGCAATTCTACTCCGGCATGAGTGTCTACCTATACACTTATAATGGATGCGAATGGTCCAAAATTCTGGGTCGTTACAACATGCCTTCACCGCGTGCCTTCTCCTACCTGAAGCCACCATGATCTCCCGCTCCCCTCCGCCTTCACCCTAACCTCGGCATTTAACTCTGAGGTAAATGTTGATTATTAAATATTTAAGTTTTGCTGCATGTATACATATATAACTGAATATATAAAGTTTTTATATATACACTTTTACATAGATCCAGTCTTATTGAATTTCGGTTCATATATATATAGGTATATATATTTTATTATATGCAGATGTATATAACTGTTCACTGTATTTTATATATTAAAAGCTGTTATATATTTCCGGTTATATATATATATGTGTATATATATAGGTCTGCCGTTATATGTATATAATAAGTTTTACAAACCATATTATATGTTTATATATATATATAAGTTTTATTTCAAAAAATATATTATGTATGTATATAGAAGATTTAATTTATAAAGTGTTATATATATAAAGTTGTTATATGTCCTGGCTGTTGTTTTAAAGGAAGTTGTATATATATATATTTTGTTATCAAAGTTACAGTAGGTATAATAAAGTATATATATATATTTTGTTATCAAAGTTACAGTAGGTATAATAAAGTATATATATATGAGGATAATTATAGGCATTGTTTTACTTTTGGCTTTAAACGTTATATATATAACTGTTGTATGTTTCGCAAGTTTACATATATAAGTTATGTACTATTTATATTTATTTGTTACATGTTAGTTTATATGATTTCAAAGACATATATGTTGAACAGTTTATACGTATGTTGTATATGGGCAATATAGTTTATAAGCTTATATATAAGTTGTTATATGTGGGTTAGATTTCATAAATTTTATAATATATTATTAAGCGTTTATATATATAGTATATTATATAGGCTTATTATATAGGTCATAGTATTTTTCGGGTCTACAATGTGCTATATACATATATTTTTTATTTTATTTTGTTAGTTGATATGTATTAGTTTATATATATATATATATATATATTCGTGTTTCCAAAGAATCCTGGTCTTGCTCTGTTTTGATTTTTTTCCTAGCTTGATTTGCACGTATTTGTTTATTAATGTATAATATTATATGTAGTTTTATATAAGTTTTACATACTATGTTAGTTTTATATTTTATATGAAAGGTATGTATTCAGATTTGTTTTATAGGTAGTTATTTTGTATATAACCTATTTATGGTATATATAGGATCTGACCGGGTTTCTATTATATATAAGTTTAGGTCAGTAATAGGTTAGTAAATATATATGATATATCTACTAGTTGTTGACAATTTTATACGTTACGTAGTTGTTGTATGTCGAGTATAAAATATCAGTTATAGGTATTCGTTTAAAATGTACTTTATATATGTTTTGATCTTGAATATATGGGTTATAAAGTTAAGTATAATGTATATATCTTTAACTTTCAGTATTTGAGTTTCTGAAAATTTAATGATGATTTTTAAAATCTATACTATTTTGTATT
Organism: Allium fistulosum; assembly: GCA_030737815.1. NCBI lineage: Eukaryota > Viridiplantae > Streptophyta > Magnoliopsida > Asparagales > Amaryllidaceae > Allium > Allium fistulosum. The sequence goes on from CM060907.1 coordinate 847,707,514, forward strand.
TGTCTATTTTAAATCTTTGGAAATTTTATAGTTGTACTTTTAAAATTTAAACTGATTTCGTGATCACATCGATTCTTATTTATCAGCTTTGTTGACAATTCGTGTCAATCCAGCATTGCTCTGGGATTCGTGCTTGCATTTAAATTTCATTATCAAGCTCTCTAGCCTCGAAAGGTGAGCAATCACTCACGATTAACGTTCTTTTATTTATTAAATTTGATTTCAATTGAAACGACAATTGAAATATGCTGTTGTTAGATATTTACATTGTTATATATATGCCATTATCTGTATCTGTTCACCTATGACATCTGACACCATTATCTGTTATTTATCACTGATGATATATGCATGTTACTGATTGTTATATTATTGTCATATCTGTTATCACTCTACAAGTTCCCTGTTAGTATAGAATTCACTATGGGTTGAAATGATACATACCCGAACGATCTGTAGAATAGGAGAAAATCGTTATGGGTTGAAATGATAACCCAAGCGATTTTCATTGACATTGAATTTGGGATTGCGGGTTGAAAAGATATATACCCGTACATATATTTAGATTGCGGATTGAAATGATAAATATATGTATCACTTGACCATAGGATAGAAAATTTTATACAGCCACCGTTGGTCTATATATAAATATTTTGAAAATAATTTCTATGGTTTGGAAAGAAATATATGGTTTTATGTAATATTGATTTTTGAAATGTTATTTTATATATAGTTAAATTCTTGATTTTAAGATATGTATAAATTTGTTTTAATATAGAATAAGTTTATAATGATTTAAATAAATTAAGGTTGGAAGATAAATTTGAAATTGATTTGAAATTTATTAAATTTGGGGTTTTACAAGGATATGATTTTATAACTTGATTTTGGTTTAAGATGATTTAAATTGAATATTTCAAGTTAAATAAATGGAAGTTAATATTTAGAGATTTGAAATTTGGGCTTTTATTTAAATGATATTGAATTTATTTAGTTAATATTGCAAAACTAAATAATTGTGAAATGAATTTGATATATATATATATATATGAAATTATCGAATGTAGTTTTGAAATGTTGAATATTTAAAGTTTTGAAATATATTGAAATTGAAATGGTTTATCTTATGGTTCAAATATGTATTTGAAATTGATAAATTGAAATGGTTTATTGAGAAACTGAATCGAATTGAAATTGATGATTTAATATTTGATTAAATTTGGATTTTGGAATTCAAGTTGATTTGAATCGATTTGTGAAAGTCGAGGAAATTATTTTATTTTATAAAGTAATTTAAAAATCATATTTAAAGCTATTGATATTTTACCTTATAAATCTATTTTAATATAAACTATTTTAATATAAATCATCTTTAATATAAATTATTTTAGTATAAACTATTTTACTTATAACTATTTATATAAACTATTTTATTTATAAACTATTTTATTATATATACTAATTTTAATATCTAAACTGTTTAAAGAGAAAGTGTTATGATTCCAAAGCATTATGATTTCTAAATTTTGATGTCCAAAGAATTATGATTTCCAAAGTGTTTGATTTAGAAAGTGTTATAACTTTGAAGTACTAAGATTTGTAAATGGATATATATTTGAGATGGATATATTTGAAATGGAAATGATATCGTATATGGTCTTGAAATGGTAATGATATTTTGGTTTTGAAATATAAACCATTTTGAAAGTATTTTGAAATGACCAATCAGTGTAATAATTACGTAGTTATTGAAGAGTCCAGGATCGGTTAGGGACATACTCTCTGTCCAAACCGAAAACCACTTTAATAACTATTATTCGAGGAGTGTTATCCAGAATGAAGTGGTTGGAATGATGACGTTGCTGGATTTGAAGAAAGAGAACGATAATGGATGACCTTGACACTTGTGTCAAATTGGAAATGAATTAAACAGGAGTCGTGCCGGGCCAGTGAGGTTAGCTACCTCTAGCGGACACACTTCTTCGTAAACTACTCATTACTTGTTTTGATTGGTGCACACCCTTGATTTAGGAGTGTTGTTTCGCGGTGTTGCGATCGTTGCGGCGATGTGTTCTCACCAGTCCGGATCAGGCAAACGGTAGTTTCACTACCTTGGGTATTGCCTTATGTGCCTTGTCATACTCGTATCCCTATGCACGACCACTACGATTTGTTTGTGTTATACCTATGGAGTACTCCCTGATAGCCCACTAGTTTACGGTGGAGTTTACAGTGCTGTATAGACTATGATGCTTATATAAAATGTGTTAAGGGGGATAATGGTAACGCATTAACGCTATTTTGATACTTTATATTACTGATAGGCATTATCTACTTAGCGTACACTACTACATAGTAGATAGTTTAACGGATCCTTAGAGGATGGTTATCCCAAACATCCTTTGAGTTACTTGTATTTCAGTCGTTATTTCACTTGAGTTGGATTTATTGATATAAGAATGTTAATCCTGACTCGAGTGTTTTGTGTTTTCTTTATGCTTGGGTCAGACCGAGTGTACCAATATTCGAGACTCACCTTTGGAGTTAGAGCTTCGCTTGGAGATCCAGCTATCTATCCAGCTTTCAGTTATTCAGTTGATTCCAGTGATGTATTCAGATCTTGTATTTGACTATTGTATTGAGATATCTATGTATTCGAGACCTCTGTTGTATCTTGTTTAACTCTGTTATATATATATAGTAGCTTCATGAACTACTATTCTTTTGTTTCTGCTGCATTAAATTGTATTACTCTGTGTCTGTGATCTGTGATTATTTATTTACTGTATATGCTGAGTTTTGCCAATTTGAATTAACAATCTATTATTTTGAATTATTCAAGTCCGACATGTGTGGATTTATTGTCGATTTGAATGGTCCAAAATAGTGGGTCGTTACAATATATATCTATATACTTGTATGCATCCAATATTATTATTAATTTATGTTTTATTCACAAAAACATGAAACAAAAATTAAATGTAAAAAGTACCACTTTTTGCTCCTTCCCTTTGATCAGTTCTGGTTAGTCTACTATTATCGTGAAACACATGTTTACATCCTCAGTATCTGGTTCATTGTCACTTAAAGTAGTGTCTGAATCATCTAATGTTGTGGTATGAGCCCTCTTTCTTTTATTTGGATGAATCGGTAACTAGCAAAATCCTTAGTTTATTCTGATGTGGACAGTCTTTGCAGATGACCAGGTTCATCGTAGTTGAAACATCTATTGCAGTTCCAGTTCCTGGAGTCTTTTTTTTTAGATCTTCGAACGATGTTTAGCTTTCTATACTTCAAGAACATTCTGGTCATGAAAGCAATATCCTTATCATTTTCGTCATCTGAATCGTTATCATCAATTATAGCATTATATGCAATAGATTTCTTTTATGCTGTCTTGTTTTCTCTTCTTCCCTACAATTGTGTTTTATAGGACATAAAATTACCTATTAACTCTTCAATTTTTAGAGTTCTAATGTCATTAGCCTTTTCAATTGCTAGTGTCTTTTGATCCTATTTTGAAGAAAGTGAATTGAGGATTTTTCTGACTTAATCCTCTTCAGAAAAGTATTTACCCAACGATACTAAAGAATGTACTATATCTTGAAATCTATAATACATGTTAGAAATAAACTCATTTTGATTCATTTTAAATAACTGAAACTTTTTAGTTTTCATGGAAATTTTAGTCTATTTGACTTTACTATTTCCCTTATGAGTGACTTGCAATGATCTTCAAATATCATATGCAGACTTACAAATAGAGACTCTATTAAATTCATTTTTATCTAATGACTACAATAAAATACTCACGGCTTTAGAATTATTAAGTGCTTGTGTCTTTTGGTCAACGGTCCAAATTGAAAAGTTAGTCTGGGGTTCAATGTACTCATTCTGTGTAATGTTCCAAATATCTCAACCATTGGACTGTAAATAAATCTTCATCCTACATGACCAATAAGTGTAATTACTACCATTAAAAAGTAGGGGTCTAGTAGTATATTGTCCTTCAACAAAAGTGTTAACAAGTGTACTAATAGTGTTGCTAGCCATTTAAACTTTTTCAAAAATCAAATTATGAGTTTTTGATAACCTAGTGTTCTGATACCAAATGTTGGTTGCGGAATTATGGATCTTAAGGCTAATTAAACACTAAAGAAGGTGAATGTGTTTTCTATCTTCTTTAAATCTTTTTAATTTTCTTCAAGTTTGATATTAAATCACAGATTAACAACATAGGACTATACTAAAGATCAATCACAAATAAAAATAAAAGCAATAAAGTAACGTAAAGAGTTAGAGAGATGAAACAGAATTTTATACTGGTTCAGATTTCTCCTACATCCAGTCTCGTATAATTGCTTGTACAGATTTCTTTTCAAATGCCAATCTTTAACTAGGCAGAAGGCAAATCCAAATTCAATCTTGATTTCGAGGCTATGAGACACACCTTCCTGAATTTCTGAGCTCAATGTTGACTCACTTAATATGAACGGACTACAAGCACACCAACTTGATTTGAATCGGGCTACAAGCACACCCACTTGATTTGAATAGGTTATAAGCGTACCCACTTGTTTTAAACGGGCTACAAGCACAAGCAAGCAAATACAAACAGAGTTGATAGTTTTTCCAAAACAAATTCTTGTACTTTATATATAATAGATCCTATAGCCTCTTGGATAGCACTTTGATCTTTGAATTAAGAGATAGATATGACCATAGTCAGGTATACAGTGAACTATTTGAAATGAGACACTACCCAAGAGAAGATTCGTCTCTTTCATTACTGAAGGTTAGTATCAATGTAATTATTATTCGAATTCAAAGTCAAAATCTTTGGATTGGGTAAATCGATTAATTTTAAATATTATCAGTGAACCAAGGACCTTAGATGTTGTATACACAATAAAACTAAACATTAACATATTTTTGGACCGTAGACTAAACTGTAGATAATTAAATGGCATAATGATGACAAAAAGAATATCTGTACAAAACGTCATTACTGGTGTGTTATCATAGAATAGAAATTAGATTACGCGTAAATGGTCTATGAGAGTTGATCTTACACATAATATTGCACTTCAGCAAAGTCCGTATAAGCTTCAGTATTTAAATTGTTTAAATATTGACTGAGGACCGAGTTCACATCAAAGGATCAATACAACCGCTTTGTTAGTTATTTCTGAATTGGACCAATGGTAAAATTAAATTTTAGACGTTATAAATTATTAATAAATTAATACCTAAAGTTGTTTTAATATTGTATGTCATTTATAATTATTTATTTAAAGCTTAAAATTTATTAGAATGATGTATATAAGTTATATGTCGGTTCAATTGAAAAGGGGGGTTGAACTAAATAATTATTTAATTGGTTCAAAAAAGAGTCAAAGGGCTTTTGCCATGCTGACTCAATTTGATTGGTTGGCCATACATTTGAAATGGTGAAATAAAGCTTGGTCTTCTAGGGTTAGAGAAAAAGGGGGAGATACTTGTGTAACTCTTTGGTTATAAATAGGATAACCACAAATCATTTTTTGACCCACTTTTCCAATGGATCTCTAGCTCTTCATTAGCTCCATTGGTGATGCTAAGGTGTCAACTTTGCAAATTGTAAGTGAGGAGGAGAATGTAAGGTTCATAGAGGAAACAACAAGAAAACGACATGTGTGACTTTCGACAAGATATCAGCAGTGAAATTTATCAATCTCTAACCCAAATATATATATATATATATATATATATATATATATATTATTCTCTATGCATATTATAACTTGGCCGCTAGAAAATAATAACAAAAAAAGTTCAAAAATCTTTATAGTGACTATACACATACATATATTTTAAACATATATATACATGTGTGTATTATTAAAAAGCTATTTTCTTTCAACCTTAAAAATAATAATTTCCCAATTTTACTGTATGTATATACATATATTAATACTTTTTTATAAAATTAATTATATATATGTGTGTGTGTGTCATTCAGAGATCAGTAAGAAAACCTTAAAAAATTAATAATTAAAATTCGGTTGGAAAAAAATAATTTTTATGTATTAAAAAGTCAAAAGGGTTTAATTTAAAATGTTTAAATTTTACAAATTAATATATATGTGTATGTCTATATATATGTTTGTGTGTGTGTGCATGCGCGTGCGTATAAATTTTATATTTCCAAAAATGCTTTAATAAAAAAATTATCCTATATGTGCCACATTTGAATTAATAAAAAATTAAATTTTATAAAGATATTTTAGATATTCAGTTTAAATTAATCAAAAATTATTTAAATTTAAATTTAGAATTGTTTAGTATATATTTTAAATAAATCTAATCCTTATATATATAAAATAAATTATTGAAATTTAAACTCTATTATATATATATGGTAAAAAATTATATTTTAAATTAAACCTTTATTAATATGAATTTATAAATGCATTACATATATTAGAACATAATTTGTACGGTCGAAAAAATAATATATATATATATGTATGTATGTATGTATGTATACGTATATTAGTTAATATTATTGTATATATAAACTGAACTACATGAGTTATTTGATCACCCTATTTGACATTAATTCATCACAATGACATTTATTGATTGTATTACACAATGACTAATTTTCTCATTATACCTCTAAGTCAGTAGTATGAATTTGAACATATTATAACACTAAATATATAAATTAAATTAAATTAAAAAATTAATTTTAAATTAAATTAATAATAAAATATCATTTTAAACATTAACGAAAAAAATGATTTGAAAAAATTAATCAAACTAATATATTACACAAACTCATTTTATTTATAAATACGTAACTTCATTAGCATGCATAAATCTAATTTATGTAAACACAAAAATAAGATCTTATGCACTTTAATAAAAGCAATTTTTTCTGAAATTCACCCATTTTACCCATTGCCAATGCATCTAACCTAATACTATAAACAATCAACCTACACAAATCCTAGCCTCCAATTGACATTAGTGAAGCCAATGTCACAGAATTACAACCTATAGTTGTAAGGATGGAGGAGAGAACTAAACAACCGATGTGTTCGATAATCGGTAGGATAATAAAGGAGGAGATAATTCCTTATTTTAATATGTTCAACTATAAATATATATTCATATACATGCTTGTATATCCCTATACACATTTCGAACATTATAAAAATATCAAGAAATTATTTTTTATAATTAGTTAATAAGGTAAAATTTTGTACTATATTTTATATACATATAAAATTTAGTCTCGGTTTTAAAATGAAGAAGTAAAAAAAAAGAATTATTGTTCAATACGGTGTGTGCGTGCGTATGTTTCTATATATATATTTGTGTGTGTATGTGTATATATATATATGTCAATTAAATACTTATACATTTAAAATAATAAACTATTTTCAGTTCTAATATTTAAAATTATTCATGTTTGCTCTCGATATAAGATAAAAGATAATGATATTTTACGTATATGTACACAAAATTTCCATATGGAACTTCTTAATTAATAAAATCTTTAAAGCTTTCAGCTTCCTACTAAAAAACATATATATATATATATATACATATATTTGATTTTATTTTGTTTAAAAATTCAAATAAGTTTAAAATTGAAAACATAGAAATTTTTAAAATTAAATCTAATCTAGATTTTAAATAAAAAACTTTATTTTGTTAGCGGCTAAAATTTTAGAAATTATATTACTATATTTTATTTTGAAAAGGTAAAATCTATTTAAATTTGAATTTCAAGATTATATATATGCACACACACATACTCAAATATATATATATATAAATGTGTATGTGTGTGTGTGTGTATTTCTGTGTTTGCATACAAAATAGGCAAATACCTCCAATCGAATTACCAATAGCAGATTCAAAAAAAATAACAAATGTAAGAAAGTAAAAGATGTGCAAATTTATAGTGGTTCAGTTATAATGGGCCAACATCCACTGTTTATGTTTATTCCCTTTCTTATAATTTAGCTTTTACAAGAGTTGAGGGATGAAATACAATGAATTATCACTAAACTAGTGATCTAAAGTTCGGTTCAGTTATTTTAGTAGCATAGAATAGTCAAGCTTCAAAATTGTCCCCATGAATGTCAAATGCTTGGATATTTATAGGGGTGAAGAGGTGGTGTGATCAATTTGGAAAGTTAGGAAATTTCCATGTATATCTTGCTCAAATGGAATATCCCAAGTATAAAAGATATAATTATTAATTACCAAATATATGTAGATTTCATTCCATATATGGCTTGCTTGATTCGGCTGAAAGCTCGGTTTGTGGTCGGTAGTTCGGCATATTGTACATGGACATGTTATTGGCCAGGTTCCTATTACTTTGATTCCTTGGTTCGGCTCCCCCCATACATTGGTTTGGCAAAGAAACTTACCTCCCTAGTTCGATAAGAAAGTTCACCGAATAGAAGATATTATTTGGTACCTTGGGTACCAAATAGGGTATCTTTTTGGGTACCATTGGGTACCGAACATGATCTATTGTTCAGTACCCCAGGTACCGAACATGATATTTTATTTGGTACTCAGCTTACCGAAAGGGGGAGGGAGGTTTCCCTCTACGCTACCCCTTTCCTTGCCACTCCTACCGTGCTACTCTTCTCTTATCCTACCTTGGCTCTTGCTTGACTTCCTTAGGACTTAAACCCTTGGGCGAAACAGCCCATAACATTTGCCACCCAAAGCTCATCTCATGAGCTACGAGGTGGACTTAGTTGAATATTCCATGATCCCTTCAGTAAGTGCACGTCTCTATTTTCCTCTTCCTGTTTTGGCTCAGCATGCTAATCATTCGTGGTCGGTGCTAGTCCGACATGTTCCTATTCGGTTTTAGACATGGCTTCTTCCTATATAACCACTTTACCTCTTCCTACCGCACATATATGTTTATTTTTTTGAGCCTCCACATCTTTATAACAGTTCGCCTCCTCCAAGCTACCATTGCCAATCTTTGTTTAAACACCTTCAAATTGTCACAACCATCACCTAGGGTTGTCACTTGATCTGGTAAGTACGTTTTTCCTCCTTTTGCATCTGTAACCTCTGATTTGTTGCAATGATTCGGGCTTTCTCCACAGCTAGTTTAGGGTTAGTTTCGGCCGAACACATGAGTTAAGGTATATTATTACCTTTTTTTTCTTTTTTGCATCCATATTAACACGTTGTGTGCGGTGATTATTGTTTTGTTTGGCTATAGGCAGTCACTTAGGATTTTACGGTTCAATGGGCAGGTCACATAGGTTAGGGCGTGTCTTCTTCGATTACTTGAATGCTCGACCACCGGTTAGAAAGTAAATTGGCTGCATGCTAACCAATTTTTAACTTGTGACGTTGGCTTCAGTTGTTGGGTAGAATTTTAACAGAGCGTTTTCGGATAGGAAATGTTTTTTAATAGCGTCGGGATGCTTTAAGTTAACACTATTTTTTCCTCTTTAACATACATGCACACACATACATGCACACACATACGCGTAAGATAAACTATCATGTTAGATATGTCAGGGAGCCATAAGACTTGCTCTTAGTTAATTTATGGAGATCATGGTCCTTCTTCTTCTGCATTTCCAGAGCCTATGCCGTCAAGGCGTCGCTTTAATCATCCTAGCACAACTCGCTCTGCACTAGCTAGATATGGTTTGTCCAAACTTTTGGTGAATCGTATTGATTCCGAGGCATCCACCTTATCTTCTAAACATGTGGATTTGATTTTGGCCACCCATGGCATTCCTAGAGAGGACCACCTCCTGCCTACTCCCATACAGCGGCTGCATGCTCCGTTGGAAAGGTACATGGCTTATTCTCGTTACCACTACATAGTTGGATCCCCGTCTCACCTTCCTCAATGGATTGCAGGCTTCCTTGTATACTCGATAATTGCTTCATTCCAGTTGCATCCTAATGAATACGTCGTCCTTACCATCTTGTATGCCATCTTCATAAGGGAGTTCCAGGTGCCCTTACTCACCGCTAAATCAGGTTTTATGCGATAAAAAGTAAATAGAGGGCTCTCCTTTTATTTATCTTGAAGAATGGAGCAAATTTAACCTGGTTGAAAACCTGTACTCTAAGTACAACATGTTCAAGCATGAATACTTCTTCGTCCGGGATGACTCCCCATGCTTTCACCAGTGGCACTTCGGATGCGAGTCTCTCTTTTTTACCCTTCTCCTTTCATGGCTTTGCAAAATCTTGCGCTAGAGGTTAATTTTTCTTTCTTTGGATTTTATTTCAGATGTAGTGAAAGTAGCTAGCGGGGCAGACTTAGAGGATATGTTGTGTAAGCCGGAATGAATCCCGAAGGAACTTCAAGAAGATCCCTACCTTGTTACTGATGATAATTCAAAGTAGTTTAGACTGTTGACAGTCGGTCGCTCAATCAGGAGAGGCAGGAAACCTTCCACTTAGAAGTTTGTTAAGAAAAAGAATGGAAAGGACTCAGCGACTGGTGAGACAAGCGATGTACCATCAAATCAACCTTTCGTTTTTGGCACCGTCCTAACTATAAATCCATGTGGAGTAGCCCTCACTATTCTTGCAGATTCGATGAAGTGGGGTTAGGCTCTTTTTGGGTTGAGCCTCGTAAAAGTACTCGACTCAAAACCTTAAGGGAATAAGAGGAAGATATTATTCATACAATGACATTAGAGGACGCACGCTCCCAATCCCATGATGGTGATCTTATCGCTTCGGACCGCAGCGAAGCGCATTCTTCTAGACCTCTTGGTTTAGATAGCTCGCATAATTTAGATGTGGGCGGAGCAGTACATCGTTATTTTAGCTCCAAGGAGGAGGAAGAAGTGTTCGTTTTTGAAGACATTTCTGTTTTTGACTACCTACAAGAGTAAGAGCTTGGGATTGATTATAAGGATTCCACGTCAATAGCGGAAATCTAGCAACTGCTGGAGACCTACGGGGATCCCAAGGGTTTGTGTAGATGCTACGCACTTTCATACGCATACATCTGCATAATCACATGCTTATTCCGTAGTTATGCTTTCTCTAAGTGTTTTCTTTGATCCTAACGTGTCGTGTCTTTTAAATGCATTAAACATGAGCTTAAGGAGAGAGTAATTGCATTCCAAGATGAAACAATTATCGCCTTCCAAAGATGTGAAGAAGGGTGCATCTATATTTGGGCCAAGTGAATATGTTTGGCAATCGCCAGCAGAGCTGAAGACTACGGAGATTGTTCGCTATTTCTCAGATGGGGATAAGGGTAACTAAGACACTAAGGATGGATCATGGAAAATATTTTGCTCCCTTGGCCATAAATTGAGATCTCGGACTACGGTCTGTCCTTCCAAATCTCCTTATCTTTCACCTTTTCCTTCATCTAATTCGGAGGCCTCCAAACTACAGGAGAAGATGGATAAGAGGGAGTGGATTTCCCTACCCTTGGACAAAAAAGACACAGGATAGGAACATGATGGAGCGGCCATCATCACTGACCCCTCAAATTCAAATTTTGACAAATTCCAACAATCGTATCAATTAAGAGATCCTCTAGCCAGCTTGCTTGCTAAGGCACCTCCCTTTTCTTATGTTGGAGCAATTGACCTTCTTGTGGATAGGTAGGGTGGTGTAAAGGCCCTATCGGAATATTATGCCAAAGTCATCAAGGCTGGAGAGGAGATTAGAAAGAATAACATGGAGCATAATTTAAAGATCTTTGAATTGAGGAAACGGCTCAACCAAAAGAACTTGGATTACAAACAAGTACTGGATGCCCTAGAGATATCTTAGGCTGATGAAATAGAGAAGCTTAAGGCGACTCAGGCTAAGGAACTAAAATGTCTAATATAGGACCATTCTGCTAATATTTAAGCCGCCAAGGATGAATATAAGGATAAGGCTGACCAGCTCTTCAACAACTACAAAAATGTCAAGGCCAAATTTACAAAGAAGCTAGACGAGCTCCGGTCGGTAGTTGAAAAAGTGGAGAGTAGCATTGCTGACCTAAAGGAAAGGGTTGTGGAATGGAGAGCTATTAGGGCTTCTTTCGAAGCAGAAGTCAAAGGACCTATCCACCGAAGAGGCCACCGAGACTTCCATGGCCAAAAATTAGCAAGTAGAATGCGTTGAATGAATGGCTAGCTGGATCAGGTGGAGGCACTCCTTGACAAGGCTTATTTTAGGATGCTTACAAAGAAGAGCCTGGCATGGATGGATGATTATCAGGAAGTCATGGCTTCTATGCACAGGTGGTTGGTTATGGAAATAAAAACTTCCAATGAATAAGGAGGCCCGCCCTTCTGCCTTGAGACCATTGATGCTCGCTTCTCAGCGGATGAGATGGAGGTTGTTTTCTTGGGTTATGTCAAGTTGGCAGAAGCTGAGAAAGGTCGAAGAGAGGAGGTAGAGAAAGGATGGCAGCTCGACCTCTAAAGCAATAATCTAAGGTTAGATTTCAAAAACGGTTATTTATGCCACATGCATGATACCCCTCTAACTGTTTTCCATGTTTCTTCTGATTCATCCACTAAAAGCCAACCCTAGGAGGTTCTTCCCCTTCTTTATCATACTCAACCTCCCGACGACACTCCAAGCTCTCCTAAAGAAGGTAGGATCTTCCTTTACAGTCCATGTCCCACCACTCGGTTTAGGTCAATGGATATCAGGAAGCCTTCCTTGTTTCCCTATAGGTGATGTACATATAACAGACTCTACTAGAGCTATGATTACATCTAACATCCCTCCATCAAGCACTATGACCCCAGGCCCTTTCGATCCTTCTACCGGTGAAGCCCACAATGAAATAATCACTTCTCTAAAGGGTTACACTGACATCGAGATTGTTGGTGCCAAGGATCCCACTGAAGACTTCTATAAGGATGAAGCTTTGAAGCAACAAGTCCTGACGAGATTTCCAATAGAACTGCCAAGGGTTAAGGTCGAAGCCAATGAGGAGCTGAAGCGCATGTAGAAGCGACAAGAAAAAATAGATGCAGTCGTCGCCATTTAACAAGAGAAAGAGGAGAAGAAAAAAGGCAAGCAGAAGAGCTCTAAGCATCATGGCAAGAAGGCTATTTCCAAGTCCAAGCCCAAGTATGGGCACACTCTCTACCAGTCTATGCTTTCTTTTGCTTGGGATAGTGTTAGCACCAAAATTGGTCACTAACCTCGTAGAGAAAGATTGTGTAGAGATATAAGTGATGAAAGTAAATTAAACAGAGAAGACAATGCTAATCTAACTGCAGAAAGTAAGAACACCAAATTTATAGTGGTTCAGCGTAATTGCCTACGTCCACTTTGAGGTTAAACTTTATTGATCTTCTTTATAGTTGATTACAAATACAATTCGTGAATCAAATGTTTGCATGAAGTTGTTTAAGTAGAGAAGATGAGTCTCGAAAATGGCAGAGTCTCCCTAGTGTTCTCTCCCAAAAAAAAGGATCCCTTTCACTGTGACCCTGCCCCTCTATTTATAGGAAAATATGGGCTGGACTTCCCAAATGGGCTGGATGGCCGAACACTCTAGCCCCAGTACAGTGGTCGCTGCATGCCGATCCTGGTATGCCGGATGCTCTGATGCCGAACAGTCCTTCTATGCCGAACGATACGCTGGATGTGTGGGAAGTGCAGGATGATTGTCAATTGAGGCCGAACGTGTCTCTATCCGAAGCTCTTGAATGAAAAGTGCACGCTGGCTGAACGACATTGTCACCTAGAGTAGTTGTGCATACTGAATGTCTTCTAGATGCCAAGTACTCTCGTTGCCGAGTACTACGCCGAGTACCTTGGAGTGCCGAGTACTCCTGTTGCCGAGTACTACGCCGAGTACCAAGGAGTGCCGAGTACTCCTGCTGCCGAGTACTACGCCGAGTACCAAGGGATGCCGAACGCTCTTGTTGCCGAGTTCTCCTATCACCGAGTTCTAATGATGCCGAACGCTAGGGATGTTGAGCATTGGTTGTCGCCGAGTTCCAGTTGACGCCGAACACTACATGACGCCGAGTCTCCTGGTCACCGAGCATTACGGATGCCGAACGCTATGGATGCCGAGTCCCACTGGATGCCGTGTGCTTCGCCGAACACTCCTGGATGCCAAGTGCTTCGCCGACCACTCCTGGATGCCAAGTGCTTCGCCGACCACTCCTGGATGCCAAGTGCTTCGCCGACCACTCCTGGATGCCAAGTGCTTCGCCGACCACTCCTGGATGCCAAGTGCTTCGCCGACCACTCCTGGATGCCAAGTGCTTCGCCGATCACTCCTGGATGCCAAGTGCCTCGCCGATCACTCCTGGATGCCAAGTGCTTCGCCTAACACTCCTGGATGCCGGACACTTTCTTATTGCCGGGTGCTACCTGATGCCGAGCACTAGTTGCCTGGTCAAATCTCCAGGAAACACTTGTGTTATCCCACCTTTTGGCAAGGCCGTGACACCAAAAAGTTGACCGGGAAACTAAAGATAGCTCGTCGTAAAAGTTCGTTATACACTGTTTCACCATGGATATCGATGAATTTCGTTCGAGCCCGGGTCAGGCTACAATTGATAGGACATGATGAGAAAAACCATAAAAGCCAGCGGTTCAAATTTTAGGTTAATCGGAGTTCGTATGAATGAGACATGATCGATCCAAATTAGATACAAGGTGTTGTTCGAATCCATCAGAAAACCAAGGTGACGACCTGTTCGAATCGATCAGATTCGTATCCATCAGAGAGGCATCGTCAAGTTCGAACCCATTGGAGCTTGACAACTTCGAATCGATCATCTTCGGATCGATCAGGCACGGGTCAATTCGCAGGCATGAAGCTCGAGTCCATCTACTCGTATCCATCACCGCACCTTGGTTCGTATCCATTGACTTCGTATCGATCAGAATGGTCAAGCCTTCGTATCCATGAATTTCGTATCGATTGATCGATGCCTAGTTCGAATCGATGAACAAATCGAACTAGACGTTGAAAGCTAAAACGAGATACACGAAGGACTGATTCAAAATAGATAACAGTACTCGATACAAATAAGGCGAAATTCATGGATACGAATCGGTCAATGCGCCACTAGAAGTGGATCGATACGGGAAACTCGTGCCACGTTATCCCTTGCGCACGTGCTTCTGATCGATACGAAGGGACGAATGCAAAACATGGATTCGAACGTGACAGTGCACACGAAAACACAATATTGAATCGATCATATCTCACGAACCGCTAGTCCAAATGCAACGAAATTTTCACAGTAGCTTCCACGCAAGGTAAAGAGCAATCCTGCCAAGTTTCAGCTCGATTGGAGCATTTTCTGATCGATACGAAGTTGTTTCGAATCGATCCCAGATGGAGTTGAAACTTGGCGGGACCGGGCGCGTGGACCCACTCACGTGTCTGAAAGAATCTCCCGAAGTTTGGGCGCGGTCTCAGCCTCCTACGCCTATAAATAGCCCCCTGAAGCCTATAGAAAAGGGATCTTTTTTGGCCATTCAACGTCCAGACTCTGCCGGATTCAACTCTACTCCTTTCCATTGCTGTCATACTCAGATTCATTCATTGTATTTGCTGTAATCATCTGTAATCATCGAAGAACATCAATAAAAGATAAAATCCTTGAAGTGGACGTAGGCCGGATATAGCCAAACCACTATAAATTGTGTGTCACTGTCCATTATTTCTGGATTGTTGTTTTTTTGCTTGCTTAGATCTGATATTTGTGATTGAATATTGCTGATTTGTGTTCATACACTGGTGCTTTCACAACACTTGGGGTTTGTGACCAATTTTGGTGCAAACACTTTGGTGCTTTCACTAAGAAGGCTAATTCAGGAGTTCTATCATTTAGAAGTCGAATTTGAAGACTTAAGAGCTCAGATCTGAGAAGATATGACGCGGCAGACTAGTAGAAGACAAAGGCCAGAGAAAAGTCAGCATGAAGGGAGTCAAGAGGCTTCCTCGGGGGCAAACCAAGCATCGATCTTCATCACCAGGGATGAGATGGAGACAATGATGAAGAGACAGGAGGAAATGATCCAGAATTTGCTTCAACAGATTGGACAACTTGGAGCACAAAATCAAGGAACAACCAGAATCCAGAATGGAGCAGGACCATCTGGCGCAGCACCGGAGCTGGGGGGCACACACTTAGAGCATGTTGATCCAATCCCGGGAAGAGATTCAGGGACATCCGAGCAACCTGGTGGCAATGAAGGGATGAACGCTCAGCCAGGGGGGCAGAATGAAGGTGATACTCAAAGATCACAGCCTGGCGACAACGACAGGTTGGCGGAGATGGTCAGACGGGCCATGAGAGGCGGACTAGTCAATAGAGATCTGGAGGATGTACATAGGAGTCCCTTTACTCCTACGATCAGGCAGGCCAGGAATCCACCAAACTTCAAGCTACCATCGGTGGAAATGTATGATGGGCGGACAGATCCAGCGGTCCATCTAACGAAGTATATGAGGCACATGGAAGTGCTGGGGGCATCACATGAAGTCATGGCTCGGTGCTTTCCATTGTATTTGTCGGACATCGCAGCGCTATGGTTTAGACAACTGGAGAGTGGCTCCATTGGGACTTGGACAGATTTAACAGAAAGGTTTATGAGACAATTCAGGGTTCATATTTCGAGACCCAAGAACGTGATGAGTTTGGCGACTCTAAAGCAGAAAGCTGGGGAGTCTTTGAGGAATTTTCTAACGCGATTTAATGCGGCAGCAGCGTCAGTGGATCGACCAGATCCATCTATGGTCATGATGGCAGCTGTATCTGGAATATATGATGGCACGGAGTTCAAGAAATCACTAACTAAGGATCCACCTACGGACCTGGGAGAGTTTTATCATGAAGCCGAAAAGTTTTTGCGATTAGAGGATGCTCGTACGGAGAGAGAAGAAGAAATTGATGTTTATGCAGTTAGAGGCGGTAATTCACCTGAAAAAGGTGCAGAGACTGGCAAAGGGAAGCGAAAGGCTAAAGAAAATGATGACAGGTCAAAGCGGCAACGGAGGGAGCCGCGATTTACCACC
This sequence comes from Allium fistulosum, assembly GCA_030737815.1. Lineage (NCBI taxonomy): Eukaryota > Viridiplantae > Streptophyta > Magnoliopsida > Asparagales > Amaryllidaceae > Allium > Allium fistulosum. The sequence continues at coordinate 847,724,537 of CM060907.1, forward strand.
TATTCAGAACTGAACGAGGGTTTGGAGCGAATCTACCAAGACACCCGAGAGCAAGTTGCCTATCGCAGACCAATGCGACGGGATCCAACTACCGACGAGAGAAAATCAGACAAATATTGTTTATTCCACGAGCTGAATGGACATAGCACAAATGACTGTAGACACCTGAAGGATGAGGTAGAAGGGCATATCAGGAACGGTAGGCTACTTCGGTATGTGAGGAGGCGAGCTCCAACGGTGGAACCAGAGCGGCCACCATCTACATCAGCCAGGGGTGACCCCGAGCCGGGGCACCGTATGGTTATCAATTGATTTAAATAACGATGAACAAGTCGTAAACTTCTCACTAACAACATCAAACCATTTACGCATGTATGAGATCGCGAACGATCCATAGGCATGCTCTGAATGATTATTGACTGTCTCGTAGTGAGAATTTACACTTCGACATCCTTGCTTTGCTCTTTGTTTCATGTTGATTTGGACATTTAGACTTGTTTGTTTGGATATTTCTGTTATGGAATTCATGTGAACGTTAATTTGATATTTGCAATTCTGTAGAAGAAGTCACTCGCGTATACTTTGGATCACGAATGGTCCATAAGCACGCCTTGTATGGCGACGAACCGCCGCGATCGTTGAATCAGAAATTCACCCGAACGTGAATCTGACATCGATAATACTAAGTCCCCTCCCGGGCACTCTCATTCGCCTCGAACGGCACCCGACCTCGAACGGTCACCGTTTGCCTCGAACGGCATCCGACCGCAAACGGTCACACTTCATCTAGTATAACAGTCGATCGCGAACGATCACACTCTGCCTCGTGCGGCACTCGACCACGAACGGTCACAATTCACCAAATATGACATTCGATCGTGAACGATCACATTCTGCCTCGTGCGGCATCCGATCGCGAACGATAACATTTTATCTCGTGCACCATGCGACCACGAACGGTCACAATCCAGCGTAATTCGTCTAGAACGACACCCGATCGCGAACGATCACGTTTCTGCCTCGTACGGCACTCGATCGCGAATGATCACATTCTTATTTCCACGCCACCCGACCACGAACGGTCCCATTTTGTTATTTGCCACGAACGACATCCGACCTCGAACGGTCCCATTTTACCTCAAATGACATACGGTCGCGAACGATCGTCATTCGTGGTCAGGAAAGACTACCAAGTTCTTTGCAGGTCGATGATAGGATATGAACATCCAGCTTATGGAACTACAAAACACACCTTCCTATCGCAAGACATGTTTTGTGGGGCAAATGTTATCCCGCCTTTTGGCAAGGCCGTGACACCAAAAAGTTGACCGGGAAACTAAAGATAGCTCGTCGTAAAAGTTCGTTATACACTGTTTCGCCATGGATATCGATGAATTTCGTTCGAGCCCGGGTCAGGCTACAATTGATAGGACATGATGAGAAAAACCATAAAAGCCAGCGGTTCAAATTTCAGGTTAATCGGAGTTCGTATAAATGAGACATGATCGATCCAAATTAGATACAAGGTGTTGTTCGAATCCATCAGAAAACCAAGGTGACGACCTGTTCGAATCGATCAGATTCGTATCCATCAGAGAGGCATCGTCAAGTTCGAACCCATTGGAGCTTGACAACTTCGAATCGATCATCTTCGGATCGATCAGGCACGGGTCAATTCGAAGGCATGAAGCTCGAGTCCATCTACTCGTATCCATCACCGCACCTTGGTTCGTATCCATTGACTTCGTATCGATCAGAATGGTCAAGCCTTCGTATCCATGAATTTCGTATCGATTGATCGATGCCTAGTTCGAATCGATGAACAAATCGAACTAGACGTTGAAAGCTGAAACGAGATACGCGAAGGACTGATTCAAAATAGATAACAGTACTCGATACAAACAAGGCAAAATTCATGGATACGAATCGGTCAATGCGCCACTGGAAGTGGATCGATACGGGAAACTCGTGCCACGTTATCCCTTGCGCACGTGCTTCTGATCGATACGAAGGGACGAATGCAAAACATGGATTCGAACGCGACAGTGCACACGAAAACACAATATTGAATCGATCATATCTCACGAACCGCTGGTCCAAATGCAATGAAATTTTCACAGTAGCTTCCATGCAAGGTAAAGAGCAATCCTGCCAAGTTTCAGCTCGATTGGAGCATTTTCTGATCGATATGAAGTTGTTTCGAATCGATCCCAGATGGAGTTGAAACTTGGCGGGACCGGGCGCGTGGACCCACTCACGTGTCTGAAAGAATCTCCCGAAGTTTGGGCGCGATCTCAGCCTCCTACGCCTATAAATAGCCCCCTGAAGCCTATAGAAAAGGGATCTTTTTTGGCCATTCAACGTCCAGACTCTACCGGATTCAACTCTACTCCTTTCCATTGCTGTCATACTCAGATTCATTCATTGTATTTGCTGTAATCATCTGTAATCATCGAAGAACATCAATAAAAGATAAAATCCTTGAAGTGGACGTAGGCCGGATATAGCCGAACCACTATAAATTGTGTGTCACTGTCCATTATTTCTGGATTGTTGTTTTTTGCTTGCTTATATCTGATATTTGTGATTGAATATTGCTGATTTGTGTTCATACACTGGTGCTTTCACAACACTTGGGGTTTGTGACCAATTTTGGTGCAAACAACTTGCCCCCCAAAGTGTATCATGTGACCGAACGTGATGCGCTTTGAATCTGGTTCAATTTCCCTTGATGATGCCTTCTCGAGAATGCCTGTGACGGAGGTGCGTGACGAGCGTGGTTTGGACGCCGAACGATACGTTCGAAGCCGGACAGCCCTCATGTGCCGAACGACACTTCGTTTTGATGCCGAACACTCTGGTATTGACCGGTTCTACCGGGTATAGCCTTTTCAACTTCTACCTCCCTCTATATAACCAGGTCCTTCCCGTCCCTTCTCCTTTACCTTTTCATTTCTGTCACTCTTCCAAGATTTGCAATTTTCTCTAGCCGAATAGATTTACAACTTGAACATTCCTTCCTAAGCTCCTAACTGCAATCTAGGTACTGCTCCTCGTATAACTCGAATAGGTTTCAAATGAGATGGTCAAGTTTGTCATGTAAAAAGCTTTCGAGTAGGTTGCCCTCATTGCCGAACGATAATGCGAGGCGAGGAGGAAGGATTTGAGGTGTTTGCACATGTGGCTTTAGCTCCATCGCGCCGAACCAAAGTCAAAAAAGAAGGAAAAGGAAAACGTTGGAGGTGGTAAGGGTGTTGGATGGCATAGCTATGGTTCGGCGTATGTTGTCATGCGCCGAATGATAGAGGCTGCCGAATAGTATTTCGTCTGAATAAACTAAGGCCGAACACTCGCTAGAACGCCGAACAACAACTTAGTCGAACGAACCAAAGCCGAACACTTACTAAAATGTCGAACAATAACTTAGCCGAACAAAACCCAAGCCAAACAATAACTTAGCTGAACAAAACCCAAGCCGAACATTCTTAGATGCCGAATAGTATCGAGGCCGAACAATACGATTGACGAACAGAACTTAGACCGAGCAAAACAAAGCCGAACACTATACCTAGGCCGAACAATCTGAATGCCGAACATGACTTTTAACTGGACAATGACTTAACCGAACGAGGCCTTTAGCCGAACACAGACTTAGCCGAACAAGGCCTTTAGCCGAACACTGTGGCATGTCGAACAAACATACATGCTGACCTATACTTAGGATGAACAATACAATTGCCGAACAACATTCAAATGCCGAACAGTATAAATGTCAAACTACACTTAGGCCGGTTACTTTATAAATCATATGTTTTCTGAATCTGGAACTGTAATCACCACCAGGCGGGCTCTTTGAGACGGTCAGCGATGACGGTCTTCGAAGGCAATGATTCGAAGCTCATTTTTATATCTTTGAAATCTTTAGATTCTTATCGCTTGTACACAATTGCTTGCACTAGTTCACACACCACGTGGGGGGAAAACTCGTGTTGCTAATTCTAACGTTCAACGTTTTTTAAGTATAGTTTTCTCAAGCACTTAGCCAGGTTCGTTATTTATTGTGGATGTCGAGAAAATCTAGCTCTGCCACCATATCCGACAGGCCTGGGCCATCATCAAGGCAAGGAGCCGCCGATACTTCTAATCCGTCGACTTCTCCTGCTCATAACTTGGCACCTGATGCTCTGGAGGCAACCATCCTACTAGACAATCCGATCGATTCACAAGCCTCGAAGATCAACGAAGCTACTCTGCGATGGATATGCTCCATTCATGGGATTCCTTTTGTCGACGTGTTAGTTCCTTCGAGACACGATCGTCCTCATCTGCCCCCAGTCGGGTACACTACCTGCAACAAGTTCATGTGTTGGATGGGCAGCGTGCCTCCATTCAATTTATTTCTCCGGGATGTACTGCAGTATATAGACATAGCTCCGTCGCAGCTGCACCCGAACGACCATGCATTTCTATATGGGACTTACTTACTTTTCATGGCCGTCTTCTCCAGACCTCCAACCACCGGTGATATCAGATACATTTATATGTTCAAGAGACGGAAAGATAGTCCTTCCTTTATGTTCCTCGAGCCATACCACAAATGCCAGATCTTGACAGGGGCATGTAGTAAATTCGCCCTGTACAAACAGGAATGGTTCTATGTGCGCTGCCCTTCTGGTTTCGCTAGGAGATGGGTTGAAGGCAGTAAGTCTCTCTGCTGAGTCACTATTCGTATTTAATCGGAGTCATGCTTTTCCTAACTCTTCATTTCATCTTTTCAGGTATCAACCCGCGTCCGGAAGGCCGAGGATATTCTGAGGCTGTTGAAGCCATTAGAGCTCTTCCTGCTGAGGATCGAGACATCCGGACTATCATTTCAAATGAATCACTGTCGGGGTTTGGCTTGCTAGCCCCTGGTCGTCGGATCAGCCTTCCAGAAGGTGTCACCATTCCCAAACCTCCGTCCGGTAAAGGGAAAAAACAGGCCGGATCATCGTCGCGCCGCACTCCCGATACGCACGGAGGAGGTGAGCGCAGAGAAGATGATGTTCCTGAGACTCAAGGCGAGAACGTGGGTCCCGCATGGAATCCGGCAATCGAAGTTCAGGATATTGAGACATCATCCTCCCCTTCGAAGGGAAAGAAGAAGTTAAAATATACAGTTCAAAAAGAGAAAGTTGGTGGCACTTCAAAAGTTATGCCTATCCCGCCTGAGAAAGAGGCTTCCTCACAGCATCTGGAAAGTTCTCTGAGGGGTCTGTCCAACCTGTCCATTCCCGATGATTTACTTAATTACGGGTTTGATGATCCTAAAGCTCTCAAATTTTCTTCGCCCGCGAGAGGCAATGCAGGAGTTCAACTCCCGGCCCAAGGAGACACCACTCCGATTAGCAAAGATAAACGAACGGGTCCGTCGGGGGGAACACTAGGACACACATGCACATGCGCATGCCATAATATACTTCAAGTCTTTTTTCTTATCTCATGAATTTTCCTTAACTCGTTGTTATCTCCATTCTTTGCAGGTGATATGGGGCGTTCTCACGGTCTCGATCGCCTTCAGGGCTCTTCTGTATTTCATCACTCTGGACGGGATTCTGGTTCAGGCAGACGCAGGGACAGAGGCGATTATGAAGATAGGGACAATCGTCCTCGCGAGTCGTCTCACCGCAAGAAGGCACACTCTCAATCTTCCCAGCCCTGCGATCTTCCTCCTCCAACTGAGCCGGATAGAGAGAAGTCTTTACAAAAGGGTTATCAATCTGATGCTCCTCGAGAACAACACTCTAGTTCATCGAGTACAAGGCAAGTTCGAGAGCAACGGGGAATTCTCAAAGCCTCCTCCTCCTACTCCTGCGGTGGACCCAACTGTTGCGGAAAAGATGGTCGATCTTAAGGCCAAGTTTCCAAAAATTTGCTTCGATGATCTGAAGTTCCTCCCGGCCATTCATCATATTCCCGGGCATGTGAAGCAGAGTGCCATTGCCTGCAATAATGACGTTTATGTTCAACATGACGCATTTGTGCACTTAGTGGAGAAGATCTCGGAAGTATCCGTTGAGCGTCAACACGAGATTGATCGTCCGAATCTGGAGGCTGGCAGCAATAAGAAAATCATCAAACTCCAAGATGAAGAGCTTGCTTCGTATAAGTCGAAGCTGGAAGCCGCTGAACAAAGCGCAAAAGATACTGCTGAGGCAGTTACTCGTTTAGAGGCGGCTCACAAAAAAGAGCTTGACGAAGCAGTCCAGCGCAGCGGTGCCCTCGCCCTAGAAAAAGACTCTGTCCAAAAGGAAAGGGACGCGCTCGCCACCCAAGTCAAAGAGCTGAAAGAATTACTCTCCAAGGAGAAGGAGGATAAGGTAGCTGCTCAAGAAGGATCACAACGATACTGTGATGAGATCGTTGCTACCCGACTCCTGAAAACAAAGCTCGATGACGAACTCGCTGGGGTTGAGAAAATGAAGGATGAGGCCCGTGAGGAGGGCAAAAGAGAGGCTGTGGAGGAGATTGATTCTCGCCTCGAGGCGGCCGCGGAAGCCGGCAGGGAAGAGGTCAAAAACATGTTTGACCCGTTGGTTGCTGAATATGGAGCCCGCGTCCTTATGCATCGCGACTTAACATTCTTGGGCGACGGCTACCTTGAGTCCCTAGCTGAGGCCTGGGAAACTTTGATAAGGATCAGGAAGATCGAGTCGGGCTCCGAAGAGGTTGATGAGGAGGCCTTGGTGAAAGAGTTCCTTAGGGGGAATGAGCCATCGGATTTATCCGCAGCATTGGCACTTTACAGCAAAGGCTCTCCCCTTCTGAAAGAGAAAAATGATGAAGCTGGCCCGTCTGAGGCCAATATTACTGCTCTTCATACTACTGCTCAATCCGCTGCTCAATCGGCCGGTCAGCCGACACTTGATCCATTCGAGCAGCATGTTGGTTATTACCCCGAAGCCCCCGGGCTCGGTGCTCATGTGCTATCACCTATCCTGGAGGGTGAAACCCCACGAGCCACCGATAGCCAACCGGAACCTAGTAGGAAATTCTTCTTTCTCTAGAAGTTGAAAGATCCCGTCTTTTTTCAGCAGTGGCTACTCATTCTAACGCTCATTCTTTATGTTTTCGTGCAGGTTGTTCTGACGCCGAGCAAACTCCGAGGAGCGATGATGCCAAGGAGGAGGCAGGGAAAACAAGCGATGCTATCCACGCGGGAGTACTCCCTGGTCCCGATGCTCAGGTGATCGGGGCGCTGGATGATGATAAGCTCGACACTTCATCTCCTGCCGAAGGGGATGATGAAATTGAAATCACCGGCGCCTCTGAGCATACTTCACAGACAAGCATGAAGGACCGCCTCGCCGCAGAGGAGAAGAAAAAGGTCGAGGTCAAGATTGAACCTGAAATCCTGGAACTCACCGATCCTCGGAACAGACCTTTGAAAATCATTCTCCCGGGCAGGTCCAAACCACTGGAAGTTCCGTCTCCTACTCCTGACTCCGCTTCCTTAGTAAGCAAGAAGTCCAAGAAAAAGCGTGAGGGAGAGGAATCGTCGGAAACATCAAAAGAAGACAAGAAGAAGAAATCGAAGAAATAATCGATACACTCGTTTAACGAGTTTCTTGCTTAAGTCTCGTAATTGCTTTTATCTTCCATAGCTTGTAGTTTGTATAGACAGGTCTGAATTTTGTAGGAGTGATCATGTAACCCCATTTTGGACTTATCGAATAAAGTTTTTAGTTTCTTTCTTGTTTGAATGATTCTCTTGTCTTTCTTTGATTTGCTGGCTAATTGTAGCCATAACTCGAGTTCTTATGAGTTGCATTATCTCCCGGTCCATTCTCATGTTGTTCAGACATTTTTAGACATGGCGTGCTTCTCGTACCACATCCCTCGAGTACTTGGACTTTTCGTTGACTCTATGCTCTGGGAACTCGGAGATTCGGAATCGTTTATACTCTAGTCCGCGCTCCGGGGACTTAGAGTACTCCGCTCCGCGCTTTGGGGATTCGGAGATTTGGAATCGTTTAAACTCCAGTCCGCTATTTGGGGACTTAGAGTACTCCGCTCCGCACTCTGGGGATTCGGAGATTTGAAGTCGTTTATACTCTGGTCCGCGCTTCGGGGACTTAGAGTACTCCGCTCCGCGCTCTGGGGATTCGGAGATTTGGAATCGTTTATACTCTAGTCCGCGCTCCGGGGACTTAGAGCACTCCGCTCCGCGCTCTGGGGATTCGGAGATTTGAAGTCGTTTATACTCTAGTCCGCGCTCCGGGGACTTAGAGCACTCCGCTCCGCGCTTTGGGGATTCGGAGATTTGGAATCGTTTATACTCTAGTCCGCGCTCCGGGGACTTAGAGTACTCCGCTCCGCGCTCTGGGGATTCGGAGATTTGGAATCGTTTATACTCTAGTCCGCGCTCCGGGGACTTAGAGTACTCCGCTCCACGCTCTGGGGATTCGGAGATTTGAAGTCGTTTATACTCTGGTCCGCGCTCCGGGGACTTAGAGTACTCTGCTCCGCGCTCTGGGGATTCGGAGATTTGGAATCGTTTATACTCTAGTCCGCGCTCCGGGGCTTAGAGTACTCCGCTCCGCACTCTGGGGATTCAGAGATTTGAAATAGTTTGCACGAGTCTGTGCGTCGTACAGGATAATGTAATTTGCCACCCAATTATGAGATATAGAAACGTTAGTGATTCATAGAAAATACGACTTCAAATCTTTATTAATGAAAATCAACTAAACTGCTCGATTACAACTTTTAAAAAAAACTAAGTTATTACTGAATGGAAAGATGTAGGAAATAACAGTGCCTAAAACAAGAAAGGAAACATGCTAAATGTAATAGTTCCGCAGATGTTCGCTGTTCCATGCTCTGGGGAGTGTCGTGCCATCAACGGTCGCTAGCTTGAATGTTCCCTCATCAAGCTTCCGTCCAATGGCGTACGGACCTTCCCAGCTGGGATTCATACGTGATGGTACCGGGAAAACTCGTTTCAGAACGAGATCACCCACATCAAAGATCCTTGGGCGGACTCTGCCGTCGTAGTAGCGCTTGACTCGGTGCCTATGCGCTGCCGCCCTTAATTCGGCTTCTTCATGCTTTTCATCGATGCAGTCCAGTGATTCCAACAAGAGATTCTGGTTCGTCTTGGGATCATAGTATGTCACTCGGTGTGATGGAACTTCAAGTTCCACGGGTATAACGGCTTCAGAGCCGTATGCCAAGGCGAATGGAGTGTGGCCGGTCGCGGACTTGTGGGTAGTTCTATATGCCCATAATGCTGTCGGGAGTTCATCTACCCACTTGCCTCCAACCTTCTCCAGACGCTTCTTCAGTTTGGACTTGATTATTTTGTTGACGGCCTCGACTTGCCCGTTAGCTTTCAGGTGTGCCACGGCGGCGAACTTCTTCTCGATGCCATACTTTAAACAGAACTCTTTGAAATCTCTGCTTTCAAATTGCGTCCCGTTGTCCGTAATGATGGTGCGTGGAAGGCCAAAGCGGCATATAATGTTTCGTACAACGAAGTTAATGACCTTCTTAGAGGTGATTGTGGCCAAAGGTTCTGCCTCAGCCCATTTTGTGAAATAGTCGACTGCAACTATCGCATATTTCGCGCCACCTTTGGATATAGGCAAAGAGCCGATTATGTCGATTCCCCAGATCGCAAATGGCCAGGGACTAATCATTTGTGTGAGTTCCGTTGATGGAGCCCTCGGGATTTTCGCATATCTTTGACACTTGTCGCATTTTCTTGCGTAGTCCGCGGCGTCCCGGTTTACGGTGGGCCAGTAATATCCATAGCGGAGGATCTTCTTTGCTAGCGTTTGCCCCCCAGTATGGTCGCCATATTCCCCTTCGTGAACCTCTCTTAAGACCCTTTTTGTCTCATCATGAGCGATGCATCGCAATAATGGGACTGAGAATCCTTTTCGGTACATCGATCCATCCTGCATTACGTATCGCGCGGCCTTTCGAAGGACCTGCCGTCTTTCGCTTCTTTTTTCTGGTAAAGCCCCGGTCGTTAGGTACAGTTTGAATGGGGTTATCCACGATTCCTTCTGGATTTCTGTTTCCAACACGCGATCGACTTTCATCCCGTCTATGCTCGGGACATGCAAGACTTCGACGGGATACAATCCCATTTGCTGCGCATCGCCGGTACTTGCAAACTTAGCCAATAAGTCGGCTTCTTTGTTCTGTTCGCGCGGGATATGTGAAATGTCATAACGCTCAAGATTTGATAGTAGTTCTTGGACCTAAACGAGGTACGGAGCGAGCTTTCGTCCCTTTGCTTGGTAGTCTCCCCGTACTTGGTAAACCACCAACTGTGAGTCGCAAAAGATTTCGATTGATTTGATCCCGAGTTATCTGATGAGTTTCAAGCCAACAATCAGTGCCTCATATTCTGCTTCGTTATTTGTAGCCGGGAAATCAAGCTTCACGGCATAACAGATTGATCGGTTTTCCGAAGTCATGAGAATTATGCCCGCGCCGGAGCAACGATCGTTTGAGGCACCGTCAGTGTATAATTTCCATCGAACAGGGGGAATGATGTCGTGATCATCCGGTTTGATGAGTATGGTAAACTCAGCGATGAAATCTGCTAACGCTTGCCCTCGGACGGCTCTCCGTGGTAAGTAGGCGATATCGAATTGGCTCAACTCGATGTTCCATTTTAGCAACCTTCTAGAAGTTTCCGGCCATTGGAGTACTTGCCTCAGGGGTTGATCGGTATAAACGCCGATTGAATGTGCTTGAAAGTATGGGCGCAACTTACGTGATGCAATCACCAAGTAATAAGCCAATTTCTCTATCTTAGGGTAATTCTTCTCTGCCCCTGTTAAACGCTTGCTAACATAGTACACCGGCTTCTGGACTCGATCCTCCTCATGAACCAAAGCCGCACTTATCGCATGTGGGGATACAGCCAAGTATACATATAACATTTCGTGGTCAACTGGTTTTGACAGCATTGGTGGACTCTCCAGATGCCTCACCAGATTCTGGAATGCTTCCTCACAACTAGTCGTCCATTCAAAATTTCTCTTCCCTTTCTTTATTATATCAAAAAATGGGATGCACTTGTCAGTTGCCCTGGATATAAATCGACTCAACGCAGCTACTTTTCCATTCAAGCTCTGTACTTGTTTTATAGTCCTGGGCGCTTGCACATCTCGAATTACTTGGATCTTTTCTGGGTTGGCTTCAATTCCCCTAGCATTGACGATGAATCCCAAAAACTTCCCTGATGCAACGCCGAAGGAACACTTCAGAGGGTTGATCTTCATCCCATAAAACCTGAGTATGTCGAACATTTCAGCCAAGTCTCGAATGTGGTCGTTTGACCGTCGTGACTTCACGAGCATGTCATCCACATAGACTTCCATCGTTCTACCCAGCTGGTCCTTGAACATTCGATTCACTAAACGCTGGTAAGTTGCTCCTGCATTCTTCAATCCAAAGGGCATCACTACATAGCAATACAGTCCGACATTTGTAACGAAGCTGGTGTGTTCTTGGTCCGGAATATGCATCGGGATTTAGTTGTACCCTGAGTACGCGTCCATGAATGACAGCAGCTCGTGTCCTGCGGTGGAGTCGACCAACTGATCGATCCTAGGCAACGGGAAACTGTCCTTAGGGCACGCTTTGTTCAAGTCAGAATAATCTACGCAAGTCCTCCATTTCCCATTCACCTTTTTTACGAGCACGGGGTTGGATACCCATTCAGGGTAAAGGGCGTCGCGGACGAACCCATTTGCTTTGAGTTTGTCCACCTCCTCTCCAAGAGCGGCGGATCTCTCCGGATCCATTCCTCTCCTTTTTTGTTTAACTGGGATGTATTTCGGGTCTATGTTCAACATATGACTCGTGATGGCGGGAGAAATCCCACACATATCAGAATGCGTCCAGGCGAAAACATCAAGATTCGCCCAGAGGAAGTCGCTAAGGTCTTCAGTCATCGCGGGACCAAGCTGTGATCCGATTTTCAGAATTCGCGAAGGGTCGTCACGGCTAACTGAGATGTCAATTGTTAATTCAGCCGGTGCTGCCTTCTCTTCCCTGGGATTCTCATCGTCGTCTCTCGGATCTATATCTCCGAAGATCCGAGAACTATGCCCGAGCCAGGGCTCGGGCACTACTTGTCAATTATCCGCATTAAGGATGCAGACGGGATTGTTTGCAACCTTTCCCTTCTCCCTCCGATGGGCTTCTCGGAGCTCAGCCACATAACAGGAACGACCAGCTGCTTGATCGCCATGAACAATACCCACTCCTTTGTCAGTCGGGAACTTCAAAGTTAAACACCACGGGGCTAACGCTGCCCTAAACTTAGCCAGGGCCGGCCGGCCGAAGAAAACGTTATATGGAGAATCCACATCCAAAACTATGAAGGGTAGAATTCGCAACCTCCGACGCTCGCCCTGTCCCAGTTCAACTGGTAACTCAACATACCCCACAGCATCGGTCGCTGCGCTGTTAAAGCCGTGTATACGAGCCTTGGACGGTTTCAAGTCCTTTGTTTCTAGTTTCATTTGATCGTAAGCCTTCTTGAAGATGATGTTGACTGAACTTCCACAATCAATCAGAATTCTTTTCACATATGCTGGTCCGATCGTTGCAGATATGACCATGGGGTCGATGGTTGGAGCCTCTATCTGATCAGCGTCTCTACTTCTGAACACAATATCGTCTGTCATTACGCGCTGCTGCTTAGCAGGGGCCCCGTCCTCCGTGTTCGAACAGCACTCAAAATCTGCATGCTTCAGGGAACTTGCATATCGCTCCATCTCTTGCCAATTCTTATCTGCGGGGTGAGGTCCGCCAATAATTGTATTTATGACTAGTCTACCTACGGTTCGGGCAGGCTCCTCGGGATGACGCGGAGCTGGTGCACGACCTGGGTTGGACGTTCCCTGTCCTCCTTCATGTGGATCCTTCACAAATTCTTGCAATTTCTTCTGCCTGATCAACTTCTCAATAGCGTCGTGTAGGTGTCTGCAATCCTCCGTATTGTGCCCATAAGTCTCATGGAAGCGACAATATTTCCCGGTCCGTTTTTGTTCCTCGGTTGATTATTTCGGACGTGGCATTTTGTATTGAAAAGTATTGCAGGTGGACAGGTAAATGTTCTCAAGTGGCGCGTTCAGCGGAGTATACTCGCTGTAGCTTGGAATTCTCGACTTCCACTTCCCCGCTTCTTTCCTTTTCCCTTGACTCCTTCCTCCGGACTCCTTGGGTTGCCCAGGCTTGTTCTGGACATTGACTTGGACCTTTCCCGAGCTGTCTCCAGACTGCTTCACAGCAATGTTGCTCTTTATTGACTCTTGGACAGGCCCTGGCGCCTTATCTCGTCGTACCCACCTAGCTTCCTCTTTTCTTATGAACTGGTGTGCCTTAGAGTAGAAACGCTCTAGTGTAGCCGGAGGTTTTCCTGCCAGCCAGTCTCCAAACTCAAAGTCTGGATCCACACCTCTCATTACAGCCATCAGAATTGCATGGTCATTGGGATTACTGACTTCAGTTGCTGCTACGTGGAATCTTTGTAAACATTCCTTCAACGACTCCCCGGGATTTTTGATTACACTTGACAGAGACATCACGTCCTTTGGGCGCGTAGTGTGTATCCTGAACTGCTCAACAAACTTCTTTGCCAACTCCTCGAAATTTGATACGGATCGCGGAGGAAGTCGGGTGAACCACATAGTAGCGATCCCAGATAGAGTAATCGGAAAGCACCTACACTTGGTGGCATCATTCGCTCTAGCTGAATCCATCATCCATTCGTACCTCATGACATGTTGTCTGGGGTCAGTCCTCCCTTCATACGCAAGGATAGTAGGCATACTAAACTTCCTGGGGTACGCCGCTTGCAACACAACATCCGTGAACGGAGTATGACTTCTTGACACTCCCCAATCATCATTCGATAACCCCTGATTTTCCTTCATCAACTGCCTGATCATGGCTGTCAGATCTGGTGTCTGTATGGAAGGCGGAAGGTTAGTGTCTGTTCTACGCGCCTGACCATGCTGATGCCTCCTCTCCTGGCGGTCTGCCAATCGTGCGTCTTGAGATTCGACATCGTTAGCATTTTGACGATCCGGGCCTCTATCCTCCATCTGTACCCCGGTCCTGAAGTTTCCAGCTCTTGCTTGGTCACGGTCTCCAGTTGTTTGAGCAGCAGCTTCTGCTCGTGCAGCGTCAGTCTTGCGGCGTCTGCGCCTGGGAGGTTCATCAGAGGACGTTGAGCTGTCAGATGAAGAGTAAGGAGCGGGATTGCCCCCAGCATTCTGTTGCTGCTATTGAGTGAGTTGTGCCATTAGGTTGGCGTTAGCTTGCATCTGCTCTCCTAGTTGTCTCCTGCTTTCCCTGAGTTCTCTCATCAAGTCATTGAACTCTATTCTGGTGACAACTGGAGTTTGTTCTTGAGCGGCAATTCCTGCACTCGGAATCGCTGGTTGATTGCTAGGTCCTGCTTGTTGCACGCTAGCAGTCTCGTGGGCATCCACATTATGAGAAGCTGACCTGGTACGTGGTCCTGCCATTGTAGAGTTATCGGTATGAACTTTGAGTAGAATCAATGGGTGTCCTATCAGTGAGTCGGATCTTCCTTGGGGGATTTGTTCAATCCAGTAGCTTCAAAGCAGATCCTTGAGGTCTGAGAATTCAATTCTCAGTGAAAGCACCAAAGTGTTAGCACCAAAATTGATCACTAACCTCGTAGAGAAAGATTGTGTAGAGATATAAGTGATGAAAGTAAATTAAACAGAGAAGACAATGCTAATCTAACTGCAGAAAGTAAGAACACCAAATTTATAGTGGTTCTGCGTAATTGCCTACGTCCACTTTGAGGTTAAACTTTATTGATCTTCTTTATAGTTGATTACAAATACAATTCGTGAATCAAATGTTTGCATGAAGTTGTTTAAGTAGAGAAGATGAGTCTCGAAAATGGCAAAGTCTCCCCAGTGTTCTCTCCCAAAAAAAAGGATCCCTTTCACTGTGACCCTGCCCCTCTATTTATAGGCAAATATGGGCTGGACTTCCCAAATGGGCTGGATGGCCGAACACTCTAGCCCCAGTACAGTGGTCGCTGCATGCCGATCCTGGTATGCCAGACGCTCTGATGCCGAACAGTCCTTCTATGCCGAACGATATGCTGGATGTGTGGGAAGTGCAGGATGATTGTCAGTTGAGGCCGAACGTGTCTCTATCCGAAGCTCTTGAACGAAAAGTGCACGCTGGCCGAACGACATTGTCACCTTGAGTAGTTGTGCATACTGAATGTCTTCTGGATGCCAAGTACTCTCGTTGCCGAGTACTACGCCGAGTACCTTGGAATGCCGAGTACTCCTGTTGCCGAGTACTACGCCGAGTACCAAGGAGTGCCGAGTACTCCTGCTGCCGAGTACTACGCCGAGTACCAAGGGATGCCGAACGCTCTTGTTGCCGAATTCTCCTATCACCGAGTTCTAATGATGCCGAACGCTAGGGATGCTGAGCATTGGTTGTTGCCGAGTGCCAGTTGACGCCGAACACTACTTGACGCCGAGTCTCCTGGTCGCCGAGCATTACAGATGCCGAACGCTATGGATGCCGAGTCCCACTGGATGCCGTGCGCTTCGCCGAACACTCCTGGATGCCAAGTGCTTCGCCGACCACTCCTGGATGCCAAGTGCTTCGCCGACCACTCCTGGATGCCAAGTGCTTCGCCGATCACTCCTGAATGGCTAGTGCTTCGCCAACCACTCCTGGATGCCAAGTGCTTCGCCGATCACTCCTGGATGCCAAGTGCCTCGCCGATCATTCCTGGATGCCAAGTGCTTCGCCGAACACTCCTGGATGCCGGACACTTTCTTGTTGCCGGGTGCTACCTGATGCCGAGCACTAGTTGCCTGGTCAAATCTCCAGGAAACAGATAATTTATTGTATATACACTCTTTCTTCATCTTTATTAAACACTATAGTTTATGCTCTACAAATTTTGATATATTAGTAAAGTCGAGCGTACGTTATTCCTTGGCACTTATGATTTTTAACTTATAAATGTCTGGATGTTTGATAACATGATTTACACGTATATTATCCTTGTATAGTCAATTTCTCATTCTATGTTTGTTGATTATTATGCAATTCACGCATGCCTATAGAAAATTTGAATCGATAACCATTATTTGCCACTATTGAACTTAAGCATCCGTTGTTGATTGAATTCTGATTTGACCAGTAGAGGAAAACCAACTAGGCGGCCGTCATGTTTTGACTGTCGGTAATTCGGGTTCTCCGGGACCCTTCGTGTGTTTGAAGCTATTGACTATAGTGATGGACACCCGATCAGGGTTTACTCTGGTCGACCACTTCCAGCAAAGAGTTTAAGCCGATCGTTAGTGATGGACATCTGATTAAAAGATCCATTTGGTCCAACACCACCGGTGAGGAGTTTGGGTCGATCATCATTAATGGCACCCAGTTAAGGGATCACTCTGATCCACCCCCACCGGCAAGGATTTTGAGTCGATCGTTAGTGATGGACCCACGAGTAAGGGATCACTTTGGTCCACCACTACCAGCAAGGGATTTGAGCTGATCGTCGGTGATGGACACCTCATTAATGGATCACTCTAGTCTACCACCACTGGCAAGGAGTTTGAGCCGATCATTAATGATGGACACCAGTTTAAGGGATCACTCTGGTCCACCACCACCAGCAAGGAGTTTGAGCCAATCGTCAGTGATTGACACCTGATTAAGGGATCACTCTGGTCCACCACCACCGGCAAGGATTTTAAGCCGATCGTCGGTGATGGACACCCAGTTAAGTGATCACTTTGGTCCATCATTGTAGGCAAGTAGTTTGAGAGGAGACATCATAATAACACAATCTTGCCCCCGAGATGAGAAGTTAGCTCTTTGGGCCTAAGCGATATTGCGTCATAGCATTATCTTTAGTCCAACGCATTCGAGTGGTGATATAGAGTTATGTTTCCTAATCATTACCCTTGATAACAAGATTTTAAGGAAAGAACACTTTATTGCTGTAACGGTCCATCTTTTTGACCCCCGAATGTCCACACTAATACATCCATGGTCTTCATGTGCCGAGCACCCAAGTGCCGGAAAGATAGAACGTTAGGGTAAAATAAAAGGAAATTGAACAAAATAGAAGAACACTATATTAGAATCCTACATCCGGAACGATAACATATAATATCTCAAAAGGTCTTTATCAAAAGAAAACTTTGATATACATACATCAGTTAGAGAAAACTAACATATCATCAGCCTAGACATTTATAACATTCTGCCCTCACAATGCTGATAGGTATAAACCAAGTAATGCAGCGGAAAATAAGTATGGTAGGAAATTATCCAGCTTCTCTTCAAGAGCTCCAATGAACCATAGCTAAATCTAGAAAACATACTCGAGCTGACCTAAGCATTATAAGAGAATAAACTCTGGATCGGTTTGGTAAACCAGTGTGAGAAACTCAAATCATATGGATTGCTATATTTATAAAACCCATCAAATGTAAAAGGTATCTCATAAGACCATGCCGTCAATAATAACGGACGGGCTTTTACCTAACGATTACCAAACCATTTCTATTATAAAATCTAGCGGTAATATAATAATATCTAAGGTATGAAATATAAATAATCACGTAGCTGTGATGCATGTAATTGTACATCACAACAATAATAGGTATACAATCACAACCGTTAAGGCGAGTTCACTAATTATGTAGGATTTCCATGGAGACGCCCTCAGTATTTCGAGAATGGTCCCCCTGCACAAGGATTATAGATATCCTTTCAAGCATCTTATATCTCTAGATAAAATATAATATAGGAAAAACATAGCTGGTCCATGCCCAAACATGTGGCACCAGGTCAGATCACTCCCACATGCATATCCGTAAGTATCATTAGAATGGAGTGCCTGCACCCTTTAAGTTAGCTAAACCCAATAGGCTAGGTCTCATATCTCTGGTTGCTGTCATTGCCGATGGTGAAGTCGCATTCAACATCCCAGCATACAAGTCACAACTTGAACAGATCTCGACAATACGAGTCCCTAACTCGAATAGATCTCAGAACTATACATGGATTCCCATATATGAACAGACCTCGGAATCACACAAGGATTCCTCAACAGATTTTGGAATCACACATGGATTCCCACATCCTGAATAGATCACAAATAACTACACATGTTCGAGCATCTCAAACAAATCCCTAATCTCCACATAGACTCTAGCATCTCGAACCAATCACGAACCTCTTCCAAAGCATATAACACGTATATGGATTTGGAGACGTTACGGTTTCAAGTCATCTCATATAAGTATACCCCTACGCTTATCGGATGCTCCAAAACTAATAGATCGATTTCCCAATAATCTCAACACCGATTCTATAGGAAATAAACAGATAATACATCAGATTAAAGATCATCTCCTAACCGTTTAAGTGGACAGATTTCCTTATCATCTGCCCAAGAAGAGAAAAACAAGTTTATACGTACAGTATAGTATCACCGAAGATAACTGTGCCATATAATTCTCGTGTTTCTTCTAGATATTTCCAAAGTACATTTGGTCAAGTCAAATAACAATGAGAATAATCGCATACGAAAAACTAAGTCTCGTATATTGTCCATAAGCAAGTAATACACAAGCACGATCAAGTCATATAAACAACTTCTAATCACTTTTTAATTAATCTTCCTTTACTAATTAAAATCCTCTTTCGGTAGTAAAACTCATTTTTCCTTAATAAGTCTTTATAAATGAAACTTCACTCATTAATTAAACTTCACTACTTATTAAACTTCGCTATTAATTAAACTTCCACATTTGTTTCTACATGTTCCTATTCTTCCCAAAAGTATTCATATACAACCGTATAAGTATGTTCACAAATCAATTTCAAAAGGGCTTAAGACAAATGTTACTCAAACATTGTCACTACAAACCAAAAACCATTTCACTTATGATTATCTTTAAAACATTCTTTTTAAAGATCCATTTATGTCCATAAGTATAATCAAATGGGTTAAAGTCAAATGTTAGTTACACATTGCCACAACCAATCCAAAGCCAATTCATACTTGTTATTCCCTTTAAAATACCAATATTAAAGATATAAGTATTTTCCCAAAATTATTTAACAATATTTTACCCCTTTAAAATATTGTCCAAGGGTTTAAAAACAAATGTTACTAAAACATTGTTTACAACAAACCCAAAACACTTTACTTAATCGTTATCTTTAAACTCTATTTAAATATCTAATCACTTTTCAAAAGTATAGTTAAATGGGTTAAAACAATTGTTACACAAACATCGTTACTATAAATCCAAACTCACTTTTATACTTGCCATTTACTTTGAAACATCCCTTTAATAGTACTTCTCTACTTATTAAACAAGGTTATAACCCTGTTTAATCAATTTATAAAACAATCCATTATAACGTAAGTGTTATAATAAAAAAACTCCTTTATACTCTTTTACAAAATATTAAACTTCCTCTTTAAAACTTCTTAATACACTAAAATACCATTAGGAGGATATATATATATATATATATATATATATACTAATTTATTTATAAAACTAAAATATTTAATAAATTACTATAAACCATCTGTAAAATACTATAATATAAAAGCCTTTAATTTCTTAAATAAAATCATTAACAATTTTCTAAAACCATATATACTAAAAATATACTTTTAAAAATACTTATGCATATTTTAAAACATTAATTTAAAAACCATAAATACTGTTTTATAATTTAAAACCATCTATTCAAAAACCCATAAATGATTTTCAGTAATATATTCAAACCTTGACATTTCTCGATAATAAGTACGCTTACGGTACTTATTAAAAATATGAAGAAGCTTAAGGATGTCTTCCAAAATTAACTTAAAATCGCCAATCACAGCGATTTTAAATTGTATCCATAGCGACATTTTTGCCTCTAACATTTAAAACTTCCAATTCCCATTTCGGCAAATGTTCAAACCAATTCCTCTATGTCAAACACACCAAAACGTGTGTAGCCAAATACACACACATAGATATATATATATATATATATATTTCCATAATATATCAGAATTTATTTAATTTAACATATCAAACATGTGAACAAGTAGTCTGGGCTACAATACATGTTATAGATGATCAAAAGAGAGATTATACTTCATAATGTTGTCACTTGTTTTACAAACAAGGCGGAGTCCAAAAGTAATAGCTTGCATCGTTCGTTATACAATTTATATTTTAATACAACAACAATTTATATACACAATAGTTGTACAATCAATTGGTGAGTAAACTCACCTAAGTTTCAGCTAACACTTACACGTTTCCAAATAGTCCAAAATCGAATGTCGTTCAATTTTTGCTAAAATTCTCACAAGCTCCAAACTCGACGAATCTAACTCCAATGCGTAGATATCATCGCTATGAGTCTAACATAAAAGACCGCGTGCAAATCCGACCTCGTATGAATAAGATATGGATATTAGAACACTTAAGAGTAACTAAATTATAATTAACTAAATTAATTAGGTAATTAACTAAATCGCCTTCTCTAATCATGTTTAGGCGCTAATTGTTGCTCATTCAGACCTAGGCTGCTAACTTAATAAACCCATCGTGGCAGCCATGTCGCCTAAACCGCCACCGCATCTCCACCAAGGGTAGCCCCGACCCAGACACCCCCAATGCCATTAGTCTCGCCTACCCTCATCGCCTCCATCTTGAGATCGAACCCAAAACATCGGTAATTTTTAACTCGACTTCGCCACCACCTTGCTCCCCCGTACGCCGATCCATCACTGCCGATGGACTCCCAGGCCACGTCGCTCCTTCCTCATGTGGACACTTTGCCTAATTCAAACTCTATTGGCCGGAGCAATCTAGGCCGTTGGATTATAGGGGTTAAGGTTAGGGTTTTGGGAAATAGAGAGAGGGGTGAAGTCCTTAAATAGCAAATTTATTCAACACTATTCATCCCTCAAAATCACAAACTCCAATCGAGGCATGCTTACTGGCGTTCCTAGTCAAATACCCATATTCCAAACTCAATTGAACTAGTTTTGGGAACTAATTCCATCAAATACAGAAGTTAGCTTTTTGGTTAAATCATATTTTAATTCTTGAAATTAATCGCTACGCATTTTGAGCTCGCACGACTACATAGTACGTCCAATTGCCACGAAACTCATCAGCGTATAGCAATTCATTATTCTGGATCTAATGGCACTAGTTTGTCAAAATCTGAGACAGTGCCCTAGAATGATAATTTCACACATTAATTAAAATGAATTATTATCAAAACAAATATAATCACTTTTAATTCTAAATTAAAAGTTTACCATTATCATTATTATTTAAATAAAATTTAAATAAGCTTTCGAAATTATTTTTATTCTTATTAAATCTAAGATTTAATCATGTAAATAACTCCAAAATTTAAATATAAACATTCAAAAATCCGAGTCATTACAATTAGAATCCATTTCACAACTGTGTCGATTACCGAGTTTTATTATAACTTGAGAAATAGTTAAGTAAAATAACGAAGGAGATGGTATTTGTTCTAAGCTTTTCTAAACATGGCTTTATCTACGGTCCTAAGGGTGAAAGCTCTATTGCCCAAGTCTTTATGGATGATGTACAACCCTTTCCAAGCTAGGTCGAGTGCTCCTAGTCTGGGGAATACTCGATTCGGCACTAAGTCCCCTTCCTTGTGCGAATGGTCTTTGACCTTAGAATTGTATTGTACGGCTATCCTCCACTTGTGTGCTTCGGCCTTTAGGTCGGTTTCCTTATGCCATTCGTCGACCAAGTCTAGTGACATGTTTAGTAGCTCCTTGTTTCCTTTTAGGTCATAGTGAATCCTCCAATGTGGTAGCACCACTATCTCCACCGATAACATTGCCTCCGATCTGTAAGCAAATGAGAAAGGAGTGTCCTATTGCCATCTTGAACGAAGTGCGGTAAGCCTATAATGTTAGAGGTAGTTCATCCACCCATGCCCTTTTCTCCTTTTCCAGCCGCTTCTTTATGAATGTCTTTAGAACTTTATTAACTACAAGGAAGCTTTTCTTTATTCTGTGTTTTTGGCAGAAATCAGCAAACTCCGCACTATCGAACTGTAGTCCGTTGTCTGAGATGATCTAAAAGGAAACTCTATACATGCATATCACATTCCTAACCAAAAGTTTATGACCTTGGCTATTGAAACCTTAGTAAGTGGTTCGACTTCTACCCCCTTAGTAAAGTAGTTAACCACCACTATTGCATACTCATCTCCACCACGTGCCATAGGAAGATCTCCAATCAGATCTATCCCTTAGACCGCAAAGAGCCAATGGCTAACCATGTGAGTCAGCTCGTTCGGGGGAAAACTAGGAATCTTTGCAAACCTCTAACACTTGTCGCATCTCCTCGCGTACTCCATCACACCGTGGTTCAATGTTTGCAAGAAATAGCCATACTGCAACACATTCTTTCCCAAAGTATGCCCTCTTTTATGGTCTCCCTAGCTCCCTTGATGTATATCTTTCAAACCCTCCTCGACTTCCTTTCCAACGACATATCTTAGTAGTGAGCCAGAGAAGTCTCTCTGATACATCACTCCATCTTAAATAACAAAGCGGGGTGCCCTTCGTAGGACCATCCTAGGTTCGTTCCTATTACCTAGTAATAATCCTTTACTCAGTTACCTTATGAGCGGTGTCATCTAGGTCTCCTCGCCATTGATATTTGCAATCATGTTCACCTCCTTGAAGCTAGGACTATGAAGGGTCATAATAGGCACTGATTCTAATAGAGGCCCATCTCTGGAATTTGCTAATTTTGCCAACTCATATGTATCCTGATTCTCTTCTCGAGAAATGTGTTTGATCATGTAGTGCTCCATTTTGTCGAGTAAGATTTTCATCTTCTCCAAATAAGACTTCAAGTGTTCTCCTTTAACCTGGAATTCTCCCAGCACCTGATTACGACAAATCGCAAGTAACTGTGCATGCACAACGACTTGATTCACATCTCCTTTGCTATCTCTAGCCCTAATATTAGAGCTTTGTATTCTGCTTCATTATTGGTTGCTCTGAAATCAAGTCAAGTTTCGTAATTAGATTCTTTCCTTCAAGCATCAATGGTATAACTCTTGCGCTAGAGTCAAGATCACTCGATGCTGCCGTACATTCACCATTTAAGAGCTTCCTTCTCTTGGGAATCCACCCCCATCGTCTCTAATAGTGAACTCTACAATAAAATTTGCTAGCAACTGCCCCTTGATTGCAGTTCAAGGATGATAGGTTATCTCGTACTGGCTCAACTTAATACTCCATTTGGTAAGCCTTCTCAAAGTATCAAGGCTGTTCAGAACTTGCCTCAAGGGCTGGTCAGTAAGCACTCAGATGGGGTGCAGCAGGAAATATTTCCTTTACCTCTAGGATGCGATCAACCTATAGTAAGCCCACTTCTTTAGTTTAGGGTATATGGACTCTGGCCCAATGAAAAGCTTGCTCACATAGTATACGGGACATTACACTTGGTCTTCTTCTCTAACCAGTGTTGCACTCAAGGCATGATGTGATACTGCCAAATATAAGTAAATTCCTCTCCCTCGACCAATGTAGAAAAGACCAGTGGCTTCTGCAAGTGTTCCAATAAGTTTAAGAAAGTAGCTAAACACTCGTTTGTCTATAGGAACTTTCCCTTTTCTTTCTTGAGTGCTTCGAAGAATGGAACACACTTATCTATTGCCCTGGATATGAACATGCTTAATGCTGCTACCTTACCATTTAAGCGTGCATTTCCTTTCAAGTTTTGGGAATTTTAATATCCTTCAAGGCTTGGACCTGTTTTGGGTTAGCCTCGATTTTCCTAGCATGCACGATACATCCCAAGAATTTTCTAGATGATACTTCTAAGGACCACTTCAGCGGATTTTCAACTTCATCCTGAATTCCTGCAGAATTTGAAATATTTCCTCCAAGTGCATGATGTGATCCTCGGCTCTTTTTGATTTCACAAGCAAGTCGTTGATGTACATCGCCATTGTCTTTCTAATCTAGCCAGCGAACATCTTATTAACCAAGCACTGATATGCTGCCCCCGTGTTCTTAAGCCCAAACGGCATGACCTTACAGTAGTAAAGAGCTAAGTTAGTAATAAAATGGGTGTGTTCTTGATCAGGGATGTGCATTGCAATTTGGTTGTATCCAGAGTATGTGTCCATAAAGGACAGAAGTTCAAGTCTGTTGGTTCCATCTATTAACTGGTCAATACTCGGGAGTGGGAAGTAGTCCTTAGGTCATATGTCATTCAGGTTGGAGAAATCGATGCAGGTTTGCTATTTTCCATTCGATTTATTTACCAGGCCCGAGTTTGCAATCCATTACGAGTACAAAGACTCTCTGATGAAGTCATTTGCCAACAAGGTTTTCACATCCTCATTTAGCACTGCAGACCGTTCCGGACCCATTCTCCTCTTCTTTTGTCTCATTGGAGGTTTCCTTTGGTTGACATTTAAAGCATAATAGGCAATTGCGGGAGAAATCTAGCACATATCCACATGAGACCAGGCGAACTTGTCTTGATTGTCCCGCAAAAATCCAATTAGTTGTATCTTAAAACTCCGTTCCAGACTGGATCCGATTTTCATAAGTCTCCTAGGGTCCTACCATCAACTTCTGCAAACTCCATCGCCTCTTCAGGCTCTACTATGGCCCCTTCTCCTCCATCCCTCAAGTCAAGTTCATTATGAGGATCGCTTGTGAGCCCGAGAGTGGGGCCCTCCTTTAGTTATTATGTGAAGGTGTTTTCAGTACTGAAAGTGATCTCTGTGCCCTTCCCTTTTTCCCTCTATTTGTTTTCTTGAAGCTTCGCCACATATCACTCCTGGCAGCTCTTGGTTTCCTTCCACCACTCCTATCCCATTAGTCGTTGGGAACTACATGGTTAAGCAGCACTGGGCCACGACTGCACTGAAGTCCTACAAAGCTGGTCGCCCTATGAAGGTGTGGTATGCCGATAATCCATCCACCAAAGTGAAAGTCTGTTTTCCTATGGCTGATTGGGGATAGGTTCCTATCTCGACAAACAAATCCAACCTCCCTGCAGGCATTGTGCCTTCTCCTGTAAAGCTGTGCAGCCGTTGGTTGCACGGTGCAACATCTTCTATAGACAATCCCATCTTATGGAAAGTATCTTCAAATATAATATTTACTAAACTTCCATTATTAAACAAAATCCGATGCACTTCTGGTAGACTGAGCATAGCTGTGATTATCGTAGGGCCAGTGTGCGAGTACTGCTTACCTTGCAAATCGGTGTCGTTAAA
The DNA here is from genome assembly GCA_030737815.1 of Allium fistulosum. Classification (NCBI taxonomy): domain Eukaryota; kingdom Viridiplantae; phylum Streptophyta; class Magnoliopsida; order Asparagales; family Amaryllidaceae; genus Allium; species Allium fistulosum. The sequence continues at coordinate 847,749,908 of CM060907.1, forward strand.
GGAAATCACATCTTGTTCTCATTGCTGGGCCTTGCTTTTTTGTTCCTTACCTATGGCATATACATTAACTTTTCCATTCTTTAACGACTTTGCATACTTTTCCATCTCTTCCAGCTCCTATCGACCATGCTTGGTCCTCCTACTGTGGTGTTGATTACCAATCTCCCATCCTTCTCATGGTTGACATTGGATCCCTCACCTCCATTCCCAAGGGGGGCCTGCCTTGGGCCCCACTTTTTAGTAACTAGAGGAGCATTCATAATCTTAACATACCTATATGGTATCCTTCTTTTGATGTGCAACTCAATTACATCTTGCAAATGGAAAAATTCATTAGTGTTATGCCCATGGGATTGATGGAATCTACAATACTTTCCCGCCTTCATTTCCTCTTTAGTTTCCCTCTTTGGTGCATGCCTGTTGTATTTGAGATCCCCTTGCATGTCGAGGTGGATGTTTTCTATGGTATCGTTCAAGTATGAGTAAGTATCAAACCTCGTACCCGGCTTAAACATCCTCCGCTCTGTTTTCTTTTCGTTGGAATTGCTAGGTTATTGTTTTTCTTTTTCTCTACACAGCCGCCTTCAATGCCTTTAACCATAGCATTCACACTATTTGAAGATTTTGATTTTTGATAGTTGCTCTAGCCTACCATTCTTCTGTAGCCTCCTTTAGTCATATGTACTTCGCGGCTTCATAAAAGAAGTCCTGAAGGCTAGCCAGTTTCTCTTTAGTCAATCTCCGAGCTATCATCATGTTAGGATGAACATCACCACATAATGCCATAAGTGTCAATCATTTGTCAGCATTCTAAACGCTAGTAGTTGTAGCGTTGAAGCGAGTCAAATATTTCTACAGAGTCTCATCCTCCCTTTGTTTTACATCCGATAAAGAATACGAGTCCTTAGGTTGTTTTATATGAACCCAGAATTGGCTGATAAATTTCTCCTTTAGCATTTCCCATGAGTGAATTGAGCCCGGAGGAAGGCGATAGAACCACATGGTTGCTAAGTCCGACAGAAAGAGGGGAAAGCAACTACACAAAACTTCCTCCGTTACTCCACTCATCAACAAATATTGCATATACCATTCCAGATGCACTATAGGATCAGTCAGGCCTTAATAAGGATCCATGGTAGGCATTCGAAAGCTCCATGGATTTTGAGCAGTCTCTATCCATAGAAAATGGGTTGTCGACTCTTGCAACGATTATATGTTTTATTTTTTTGCAGTGGACAAAATCTCTTATAAGGCGTGCCATGCGGTCTTCTGGTTCAGGAGATAAGCGAAGCTGGGTCAACCTCTCCCATTAAGGAGGGAGGTTTTTTTTATTCCTTCTATGATGACTTGCCCTGCGATTCCAGCTTCGTTCCCTACTTCGGGATCGCTCATGGCGATGAGCTCGCCTTCAATCGGTTGCTACTTCAACCAAGACTAGAGAGCGTCGCCTAGGTCGAGGAGGCTTAGTGTAGCCACTACCAGTTCATCACCTCCTCTATTTAGTTCTAAATCGGTCCTTGGGTGTAGCGTCCAGTTGAGCCCTTGCTCAACCTGTTTCCCCGACGTTTGCTCGTCCTACTCCTTGATTTTATTGATCCAATTCACCACTATATTATGACCTCCTACGTCTCCTAGAACCTAGGAACGAGTCCTCCATCTAATTTCAACATTGTGTGCGGTTGGCTACGTCTGCCCCAAGCGTGTCATGATTTGGTCCATAATAGCTTGCCACTGGACAACAAAGTGAGTGTTAAGATCTGCCAAAACTCTGTCTAGGTCATAATTAGTGATGGCATCTGGCACCAGATTGTTGGATGAATGGTTGTCTTGTTCTATAGTATCGTGGTTAACACCCCTACTAGCGCCGACGGTCTTGCTCATAGATCTAGAAGGAATTTTGAGAATGTTTTAGCTCTCAATAAAAGCGTAAAAAAATGTTTGGATAGAAAATGGCCAATCACCTCTAATCGAATTATCTATAACAGATTCAATAGAAATAGCAAATGAAAGAAAGTAAAAGACATGCGAATTCATAGTGGTTCAACCATAACGGGCCTACATCCACTGTTCATGTTTATTCCATTTCTTATAATTTAGCTTTTACAAGAGTTGAGAGATGAAATACAATGAATTATCACAAAAAATAGAGAACAAAAGCCTTGTTCGGTTATTTCAGCAGCATAGAGTTCTCAAGCTTCAAAAATTATCCTCTTGAATGTCAAATTCTTGGATAGTTATAAGAAGTGAAGAGGTGGTGTGATCAATTTGAAAAGTTAGGAAATTTCCATGTATATGTAACAACTCACCCTAAAACGGCCTAATTTTGACCCAATTAAAGCCCATGAACCTTAGACCCACCTTAAGGCGATTTGTTAGGTTAATAAAATTAAAATAATACACAGTATATAGAGCTATCTTTCTATACTCTCAGAATCTCACACCGGAATGGATAAATCATAATATAAAAAAAGTACCCATTTCATAAAGAAAACATTTCAAAAACATAACATGTTAAACATAACAACACGTTTACATAAAGCCTCCATAGTACACTATCTCAAAGTAACATAATGTCTGAACTGGGTACAAAAAAATACTTAAAAAGTATAAATAGATAAATAACTGCTACAAGTCTTCACCTCCATCTTCGTTTCCTAAATCAGCACTACTCTCTCTAACCTGTGGTGTACTGAGGAGTGGGTCAGAATACCAAATGTCCAGTGAAATGAAATCTCAAGCTTTACCATAATTGTACTTGGGAAGTATTATTTAAATAAGAAATATGCCATACGTATAAAATCATAATATAGTATAAAGTCAACTATAAGCCCCAAGGCTCTTCTAGTCCAACTATATAACATACATATAAAGTCAAATGTAAGCCCAAAGGCTCTTCCAGTCCAATATATAACATTCGTATAAAGTCAACTATAGGCTCGAAGGCCCATTCAGCCTGATTACACAAAAGTCAACTGTAAGTCCGAAGGTCCTTTTAGTCTTACTATACAACGCTAAGATAAATAACATTTATGATGTAAAAGGAAGTACCCAAACCACGTAGTACCTCTTTAATGGGATTTAGGCAGACTCTGATCATTTAAGACCTATAAAATAGGCAGATCCTTGTCATTTAAGACCTAACCCCAAGGCGGGTCCCTACATGGTTATTCTTCACTGATATCATAAGAAATCCTATTAGGCCACATAATACTTAACTTAAGACAAAAGGGGACCCTATCATTACCATTAATACCTCAAACCCAAAATGGACCATTTCGAAAGATTTCACCTATCGCATCCAAAATGCAATTTATGACCCACAAGCCACTTGTGACGTCTCACACTAGTCCGACTAATCATAGGAATTGGTAGCATATTAACTGGCTAGGTTTCCCTACAGAATTGGGACTATCCTTGCATCCATTATGGTTATTTATTATGGGTGATGTCTCATATTAGTCCGTAAAACCATACCGCTGGTAGCCAGATTTAACTGGGCAGACTTCTATGTAGCTTTGGACTAACCTCGCATTCCTATAACTTAGTCATAACTTATATGTATATCCACTATATCATATATAATCCAACACGAATAATAATTAAGGCCATAAATTGTATCCCTTAATTAGGGAATAATTCCCTAATTTACTCTAACTTCCTTCCTACATATTAACATTACATAACTATTCTAATAATACTAATTATCACATTTAATACGCTATAATCAATACATTATATATATATATATATTTACGCGTAGAACTTAGGGTATAATCATTACGTTACAACAATTCGATAATAATTCACTTACAAGGTATTTTGAATATCAATCCCATAAATATCCATAATCCCAACAGGAATGCAACTACCATAGCCAAATAAAATAGATTTGTACAAACATGGAATGTTTGCAACTTGTTCCATATTAATAAATTAGAATACCTTCTTTATTCTAAAGAATAGATCTTAACAAATTAGATCACCTATGTTCAATCCAACCTTCATATATATCATTTTAGAGTGAGAAAGGAGTTCCTTATTTATTTAAGTGATAGAAATAGGTGGTGCAAACTACAAACAATTCAATTCATACTTTACTCACAATTTCCAATTTATTTTCTTTTTGAACTCTTTAACGCTCCAATTTAAAATAAGGGAAACGGGTTGAATGGACTATAATTGTCTAATTGTAAACATTTAATTACATTCTAATATATTAATACCAAAAACAATTATAATTCGAACATATCAAAGATTGATATTTACTTAGTGAAATTCTGGGGGTTTTAGATGTTATATTTTCGTTTACCATTCCTGTGAATGTTGATTGTCCGCAATTAATTAATTATTATTCTAACCGGACAATTTTCTAAAGATGTTTATCTATTCATTCCAATCTTTCCTATTAAAACTTCTTTACTTCTCCATAATTCCCAAACAATCTTTTTAATTAGTCCATTTATATCCATATTTAAATTATTGTAACTCCCTATCTATTGCACATTTATTGCCCTATAAATTTTTAGGGTTGCAATCTTTTCCATTTACATTCCTTAGGATACGACCTCCTTCGAACATTCCTTGCTCTACTTATTTATTTTCCAATCCACTGTTGCCTCGCCCATCCTTTTGAATTATGGTCACGACTACTTATGTAGTTGGAATTTATAGAGTAAGTCCCAATTAAGTATACATATATGTTTATATATAATATAATTTTTGAAAAACATTTTCAAAAGTAACAATTATGCCACTCATACATATACCTATCCTCATTGATCGGGTAACCTAAGCTCTGATACCAGTTGTAACAAACCACTCCAAAATGGACCTAGTTTAAACCTAATAAAAGACCGTCGAACTTTAGACCCATCTCAATGAGAGTTATTAAGTTGATAAAATTAAAAACAATACACAGTACACAGAGCTATCTATCTATACTTTAAGAATCCCACAGCGGAATGGATAAAATATAATATCAGAAACAAGTACCCATTTCATAAAGAAAACCGTTTCGGAAACATAACATGTTAAATATTACAATTTTTTTACATAAAGCCTCCATAGTACAATATCTCAAAATAACACAACTGTCATAGATGTTGCAGTAAAAATACTTAAAAAGCATAAATGGATAGATAACCACCACAAGTCTTCACCTCCACCTTCGTTTTCTAAATCGACATTACTCTCTAGCCTTTGTTGTAATAAGGAGTGGGCCAGAACAATAAATTTTTGGTCAAATGTAAATCTCAAGCTTTACCATAATTATACTTTTGTAGTATTATTTAAATAAAAAATAGTCTTACATATAAAATCATAACATACGTATAAAGTCAACTATAAGCCCGAAGGCTCTTCCAATCGAACTATATAACATACATATAAAGTCAGCTGTAACCAGATGGCTTTACTAGTCCAACTATATAACATTCGTATAAAGTCAACTATAGGCCCGAAAGCCCTTCCAGCTTGACTACACAAAAGTCAACTGTAAGCCTGAAGGCCTGTCCAATCTGACTATACAACGCCAATGTAACTAACATTTATGATGTAAAAGGAGGTACCAAACACTTAATACCTCTTAATAGGAATTAGGCAGACTTTGATCATTTATGACTAATAAAATAGGCAATCTTGAAAATAAACTGCAAACTGCTAATGCTAAAGCTATGAATTCTATTATTTGTTCATTATATCAAATTGAATTTAACCGTGTCTCACGTTGTCTAACTGCATAGGAAATTTGGCACACACTTGAAGTGACTCATGAAGGAACCTCCCAAGTTAAAGAATCTCGCCTTGCCATGCTTAGTAGCGAGTACGAGAACTTCACAATGGCAAAGGATGAAAGTGTCAAAGAAATGTATGGACGACTTTCTAATCTTATATACAAATCAAAATCCCTAGGAAGACCATACACAGAACTGGAAAAAGTCCGAAAGATCCTCAGAATTCTTCCACGAAATTTTGAAGCAAAGATGACTACCATCCAAGAATCATAGGATCTGAAACAAGTTAAAGTTGAAGAACTCATCGGAAACCTCACCACTTATGAGTTAGAAATCAAATTCAAGGAAGAACGTGAAGGAGGAGATACGCGAAAGAAATCAATAACTCTCAAAGGAACAATGGAAAGTGAAGATGATGACGGTGATGATGAAGGAGCAGCTGAACTGGCACTGATAATAAAGAGATTCAAAAGGTGGAACCGCAAATATGGAAATCCAGCCCAAAATCAACAACTGAAGAGCAGAATTATCAAAGTTCTATACAACTCAGAAAAGCAGAAGATCATTTGTCACAAGTGTAATAAACCTGGTCATATCAAGCCAAATTGTCCTCAAAATCGATTTAGGAAAGGAAAGAAACCGAAAAGGAAAAGTTTTGCAGCAACTTGGGATGAAAGTGACGAAGATGATGATAAAAGCACTGGCAGTGAGAGTGAAAGAGAAAATCTATGCTTTTTAGGAGAAACAAGTGACAACGATGATGATGAGCCAAGCGAGGTATCAAAACTTACTCACTCGCAATTTCTTATATATTTTCATGAAGTAAATGGCTGAAAGACTTAGTAAGAAGTACGCTAAAATTGAATCACAAAAAGACAGTTTGATAGAACTAAATATACAGCTTGATCAAATGGTTCAAAACTATAGAAAAAAGAGCCCTAAGTGTGATAAGTGGCCATCATTAGAAGACGAAATAAAAAAAATCAGAAACTAAAATTAAATCGATTGAAATGAAATTCTGATTTTGAAAGAAAGTAAAAATACTAAGAGAGAAAATTCTATTAAAAAGTGCACTCTACTATTGAATGAATATGAATCTCTCAAGTCACAAGTCCAATAATTGTCTACAACTTTAGGAAAATTCTCCAAAGGAGAAAGATCACTAAATATGCTATTTTGTCTACAACTTTAGGAAAATTCTCCAAAGGAGAAAGATCACTAAATATGCTATTAGGGAAACAAACTGTTAATACTATTAGACAAGGACTTGGGTATACTCAATCTAAAAAAGGTAGAAGTAAAACTAATCATGTCAACTCCAAGTGCATGATTTGTGAAAAAATTGGGCACAATCAAAACAATTGCCGGTATAGACCCAAACACATGAAAACCATACCATTTTGGGTTCCTAAAGGCACGAATGTAAAATCCCTTAAAGTCAAACAAATTTGGGCGCCCAAAGGAACAAACATAGACTGTCTTGGTTCTACACAAACTTGTTTTTCAAATTTGTTTGTCACTAACAATCATGGACCTATAAAAACAAATAGGTCACTAAACTCTTTTCTCGTGTATGTGTGTTGGCAGGCTAAGGAACAGCAAGAGTGGTACCTGGATTTTGGTTGTTCTAAGCACATGACGGGCGACTAATCAAAGTTCCTTAGCCTAGAGAAGTAAAAAGGTGGCAGAGTCATAATGGGCAACAATGATAAATGTAAAATTATCAATAAAGGTGATCAACTGGGAAAATTTGAGCCAAAAGCCGATGAAGGCATGTTCATGGGATTCTCTTCCAGAAGTAAAGCTTATAGAGTATATAACAAAAGGATGAATAATCGTGGAGTCAATCAATATGAAATTTGATGAAGGCATTGATATCAAAGCAAGGAAACAATCAAAAGCAATGTCGAAGAGGAGAACGAAAAAGATGAAAGTGAAAATCCAAAAGAAACTACAACCGCGGAAGAAGTCCATAGAAATCTGGAACCAGAGAGATTGAAATTCAAAGCAGATCATCCTCCAGAATTGGTAATAGGTAATCCTACCGCAGGTATTCAAACTCGTTCTTCCTTTAAAAATTTATGTGATTGTGTCTATACAATGGATTTATTTCAGAAATTGAACCAAGAGACATAGATACAGCTCTCAATGATGAGAGTTAGTTTATGGCTATGCAAGAAAAGCTAAATCAATTTAAACGAAATGATGTTTGGATTCTAGCACCTAGACCTAACGATTATCCAGTTGTAGGAACCAAATGGATTTTTAAAAATAAATTTGATGAATTTGGAAATGTGATTAGGAACAAAGCTAGGTTAGTTGCTAAAGGTTATAATCAAATTGAAGGAATTTATTTTGATGAAACTTTTGCACCAGTAGCAAGACTAGAATCCATTAGAATCTTATTAGCTTTTGCTTGTTATAAAGGATTTAAACTAAGACAAATGGATATTAAAAGTGATTTTCTTAATGGAATTTTCAAAGAGGATGTATTCGTTAAGCAACCTGAAGGCTTTGAAAGTCAAGAATACCCTAACCACGCATATAAACTTAAGAAAGCACTATATGGATTAAAACAAGCCCCTAGAGCTTGGTAGGAATGTCTTAGAACTTATCTCCTTGAAAATGGGTTCATAAAGGGCTGGGTAGACACCGCATTATTTCTATTGCACGAAAATGATGACCTTTTGATTATTCAAATATATGCTGATGACACTATTTATGTTGCCGCTAACAACCTTTTGTGTGAGAAATTTGAAAAAGTCATGCAAGAAAAGTTTGAAATGAGCTTGGTAGGAGAGTTGGAATTCTTTTTAGGATTTCAAATCAAACAAAGTGAAAAAGGTACATTCATCTCTCAAACAAAATATATCAGAGAGCTTGTCAACAAATTTGAATTGAAAGATGCTAAACCTGCAAAAAAATCCATGAGCACAGCAATTAAACTTGACAAGGATGAAAAAGGTAAGGTAGTTGATCAAAGAAATATCGAGGTATGATTGGATCACTTCTTTATCTTACTGCTTCTAGACCAGACATTATGTTCTTTGTTTGTTTATGTGCACGGTTTCAGTCAAATCCAAAAGAATCTCATTTAAAAGCTGTAAAAAGGATTATAAGGTATCTGTTGCATACCCCACGGTTTGGTCTATGGTATCTAACTAATGATAACTTTGTGTTAAAAGAGTATTCAGATGCAAACTATGCTAGTAGTCTAATTGATAGAAAAAGTACTGGTGGAACGCGTTTTATGTTGGGACATTCGTTAGTTGCATGGTCAAGTCGAAAATAAAATTGTATTGCATTATCTACCACTGAGGCAGAGTATATTGCTCTAAGCGATTGCTCTGCTCAAATCTTATGGATGATACAAACCTTGCAAAACTATGGTATAAATTTTAAACGAGTTCCACTTATGTATGATAGAAAAATTGCAATTGATCTCACAAATAATCCTGTACATCATTCTCACACCAAGCATATAAATGTTAGACATCATTTCATTAGATGTCACATTTCCAAAGAAAATATCTGCATAAACTTCATTTCAACTGATTCTCAATCGGCAGACATTTTTACAAAACCCCTTCCAGAAAATAGTTTTTGTCGACTTCGTCTTAGTTTAGGCATTTTAGAAATGTGATTTTATTTTTTTATTTGATCTAAAATGCCTATGTTAACTAATCTGACTCCTTATTGATTATCGAAAAGATAAATAGTGACTGAAAAATGTGATGAATGCTGATCTTAATCATACATTATGTCTTAAGAGAGTATATTTAAGAAATTTCTTTAAAAATTTAATAAAAAGTTGTAATAACTTTGGTTGGTAAAAATTCCATGACCATCTTTATTCCTATCATATTTCTACGACTATCACTCGTCAAAATCCAATATAGTATGTCAAAATGTGGTATTTAAACAGGACATTAATCTTTCTTTTTTTAATTAGCAATAAAATCATCCAAAAATACTCACTCTCATTTAAAAGTCCTCACGGTTATGCATGTGTGAACTACTTGGAATCTTTAATTATGTGCTTTCATGCTCATTTAAAAGTCCTCACGGTTATGCATGTATGGAACACATATCAAAATTGGATAAAATGGGCGAGTTTATTCTAACCCCATTTAAAAGCCCTCACGGTTATGCGTGGTTAGAAGATGCTTGGAATTCATTTTTAATAAAAATAGGGAATACTACTAATCTCATTTTAAAGTCCTAATGGTTATGCATGGTTAGTAAGTATTGAATTCCTATCATAAATATACCACAAATGGACACGACTATATGGTTTTCTATGCCGACATCACCCCTATCACTCTAAAATGGAATATACGCCTAACAGAGTATTTATAATTTTTGTTTGACTTTTCTTGAAATTTAATATTTATACTCGATTAGATATTAATGATGTGTTAATGTCTATCACTTTATCACTCTTATCTAACACTATTACTCTTTTGCCGATAAGAAAAGGGGAAGAGAAGTTAAGATTTTGGCAAATAAGTCAAATTTTTTATTTGCATATTCACATCTAGGTTCATTGCATTTTTATCGTTTTTTATTTGCATATTTTTTTTTCATGCATATGTGAAGGGGGAGCTTTGTTGTAGGGGGAGTTATTCAAATAGGGGGAGCTAATAGAATTCATCAAGACCAAATACATTTAATAGAGTCAAAATCTTAATATATGTTTGTTATCATCAAAAGGGGGAGATTGCAGAATACAATAGCCTATGATTTTTGTTTGATGATAATAAACATATATAAATATATTATTATTAAATGTATCGGATATAATACTATTCGATATAAAATATTCAAACACAACAGCAAGAATAGAATACACAGATATTCATTGAACAATAAACAAATATTTTATTCAAACAATTGTTTCTAATACAATATCGAATATTACATATTTTTAGCTCTAACTATTTTGAATATATATACAACCCAACACTACTTTACACATTTTGTACAAGATTACATATTGATCAATTCACTAACTGTCACACTCTTTTGCTATCTTCAAGCTTCAGTATATGTCCAGTCTTCTGAGTACCTGTCACATACAATTCAAAAGCAGTAGTCTGGAAAATAATGTGAACTCGAACTGAAATTAAAATATTTTAAATATTGTTTGCCTCAGTTATTTGGGTTGTTCGTCATCATTTTTTATTTCAAACTAGAACCAAAAATACGTGAACAACTTGTGACATGCACAGTGTATCACTGTACATGCCATAAGGTCGTGCACACCGATATACAGTTGCTTGTTAAAGTTGCAGGGACAGGTGAGCACAAGGTCAAACCCAAGCCAAGACTGGATTCAACTCAAGTGCAAAAACAAATAACACAGCAATGGCATTCAGACATTCAATATGCAAGCAATCTGTACGAAGGATAAAGCAAAAGTAGGAAACACACATGCAAAGCTTCAAACATGTCAGACCCAAATGGGTGAACATGAATGGAGAGCAAAAACATTTCAGGCATGGTCAGGTGCAAAGAAACAACATAAAACATTTAAGACATGCTCAGGTTCAACCAACATGAAACCAGACTGCAATAACACATCATTGAGAATATGTGCATACAAACACAACAGTGGTGAACACAAGGGCTGCAACTAGACAAGAACAAACCAACATCTCGAGGATCATATAAAGCAACCAGACTTCAAATGAAAACAACACACACCAGAGTTCAAAGTGCACCAGACATGCAACAGAGTTTTGATCTTAGAGTTAGGTTAATGAAGTTAGCGGGTATAGCAAGTTTACATGTTTTTGTAAGCTTCGACTACTTAATTTCTCGTAGAAACCTTGGGAGTAGCACGTAGGCAAATTTTTGTCGAAGCTGGGTAAAACTGTATGTAATCTTGACTGCATTACTTTCTGTTATTATTTCTACAATAATTTTTAGTAGTAGACCCTGTTACCCCCCCTCTAGGGTGAAAATGATCCTACAGGCTCTACAAACAAGTCCGAAGGGGCTTGTTGAGGAATGGATTCTATACAATGGCAAGGTAAGGGACTACCTTCCGTACATTACATCTCTAGAGGGATGTACCGAGGATACACAAACAATCCTCTGCATCTGGCAAGACCAATATGTTCCTTTTTAGCACTTAGACACAGGCTGAATAGAAATCGAATATGACATCACCGCGGTCGTCACAGATCTATCAGAGACGTCTCATAGCATATACCACATACCCGAAATATAGAGGGTTATCTAGAAAGGTGATGATCATACTATTGTTGTGAACCATATAGCCTTACGGCGTACCCTAATTAAGCCATTACCGGGTGATGAAGCCTGAGGTAACGATTACCTTTCACATAGTACATTCTACTTTGAATGCCACACTGCCATTCTATGATCACACAACTGATTTCTACAAACGTATAACTCCTGAACTCGTATGTCTCAAGAAAGGGTGTTAATCGAAGAGAAGTTTCCCTCTCCACCACCAAATAGATGTTACGTTTATAGAGATCAATCAATGTAATTAGAAATGCAACATCAGACATTCATCCATACAAGTTGTCCAGGAACAGGACAAACCGAAGGAACTCTCCATGTAACGACCCACTTTTCTGTATAGTCTAAGCTAACAATAAACCGCACATGTCAACTCAAATTAAACAAAAAGGCGGATTGTTAGGGGTGAAAGAAGAGAGGTAGAAGATAGAAGAACTAAGAACAAACATAGAATCTCACAACGCAACGAAATAACATATATTAATCGCATAATACTTTACAAAGACATTTCGAAATAATACATAAGAGTTACACTAATACAATTTCTAACCTAGGACAGTTATAACAGCGTGTCCTTATACATCAAATATAGAGTACATAATATACAATGGAAATAAGATAATAATTAACTATCGGTGAAGCCTCCTGCTCCAAGATCCTCCCAAAATGCATCCGTAGAAACCTGGAATACTTGGTTACTCATAAAAATTTGAGCACCCAAGAGCTTTAGGGAAAAAAACTCCTGGTCAGACATGGGTTTGGTGTGAGTAAACTCAAACAACTGAATTATTATTTTTAAAACTCTTTTAAAATTAAAGGTATCTCGTTAGACCACACCGCACATAAATACGGACGGGTTTTTACCTTACGATAACCAAAACACTTTTAAATAAAATCCATTGATATTATAATAATGTCTAAGGGTGAAAATAATAATAACCAAATAGCTATGATGCTTGTGTAGTGTACATCACAACATACTAGGTATAAAATAAAATCGCTATGGCGCGTTCGCTAATTGTGTAGGATTTCCACGGAGGTGCCCTCAGTACTTCGAGAACGGTCCTCCTGCACAAGGATCAGAGTTATCCTTCCGAAGCATTTTACCCGTCTAGCCAGGGTACTATAGGAAAAACATAACTGGTCTTGCTAAGACTGAGTGCATCGCTCCCGGCATGCCAAAACTGATAGGTATTGCTAGAAAAGGGAGCTGACTACATCCTATGGTTTTGCCAACCCTACTGGCCATGTTTCCTATCTCTGGTTTTAGTCATTTCCGCCGATGAGGCTACGTTCGGCATTCAAGCTTACGCACCGCACCAAAATAGAACACAGAATCCTACATGGATTCCCATACCCCATGGATCTTAGAATCACGAAAGGATTCCCACATCTAAATATAGATCTTGGAATCACCCATGGATTCCCTTACCCCAACGGGTCTCGAAACAGCATATGGATCACAATATCTCAATATATCACGAAACTCCTTCATTGAACCGTATATGGTTTTGGAGTGGTTACAGTTTCAAGTCACCTCTTACGAGTACACTCTTCTGCTTCCCGGGTGCTCGACAAATCAATCGTTGATTTTCCCGAATGCTCAATACCGGTTCTTAGGAAATAATTAGACAATACATAAAAGCAGGGATCACTCCCTAACCGTTTAAGTGGATGGATCTCCTTATCATTTATCCTAGTAGAACAAACGAATTTATACGTACAGTATAGCACCACCAATGGTAACAGTACCATATAATTCCCGTGTTTCCCCTAGATATTTCCAAAGTTAAAATCCTTCAGTGTTAAGTAGGGAATCGTTTTCCTACCACCAAAATTAAGAAGGATTGCATATTTGGGCCAATATTTGATAGTCGGTTATTTAACTATCAAATAAACAAACATCTAAAGCAAAGATTACCATTCCCACTGAAATCACTAAAGCCTCATAAACTAATTTGAAATTGCTTCATATCCTTATCTCATCAAGATATGTATATCCACAAAACATTCTTTTCAAAAATACTTGGAAATATTTTAAATATAGATATGGAAAGTATCATTCGGTATCGACCATGGATCGCAGCTCAATGGTTACATCTCTATCCCAGAGATATCCAAACTTAACTGTGGGCAATCTCTACCTCTCGAATTACGCCATGAAATCAATCATATCTCGTAGTTTGCATAATGGTTACGTTGTTATCCTAGCGAAAAACCATAGTAAACTGTAGGCAATCTCTGCCACTCGAATTACGATATACAAATCAAACATTCTTTCCACATCTCTTTATTTCAAAAATAATTTTAATTTATTTATAAAACTTCTTTGTAAATTCACAAGTTAAATTTTTTGAAAAATACTCTTTTCTAAATCTCAAACCATTTGTAAAACATTTCTTTTTAAATCCTTTATAAATTTCCTTTATAAAATATCGTTTACGAAATATCTTTTGTAAAACACCATATGTAAACCCTTAGTAAAATCCCCTTTTATAAACAAATTATTACTTACAAATAACTTTATAAAATAATAGTATAACTTGGAAATCATTTAAATCTTTAAACTCCAAATTGATTAAAGAATTGAAGTTAATTCAAAAACATACTTTATAAATTCCAAAAAGAGGCTTAGCAATCCCAATGGTACTAATTTAAGTTACCATTCAATTTCAATTCCAATTCCAATTCACTTAACAATTATTTACATAGATCAACATATATATATATATATATATGTGTGTGTGTATATATATATATGTGTGTATATATATACAACTCATATCCAAATCAGGGAATAATATGTCAATATAAGCTAACTAGCATATATAGGTCCAAATAACAGCAGGATGGTGACTTGTCCTGCTAAACAGATGTCCAAACAATTCAATCAATTAATAGTAGAATGGGTATTTATTCTGCTAACACATGTCCACATAAACAATCAAACAACCAAACAATTTATAGCAGAACGGGGATTTATTTTACTAACACATGTCCATACAAACAAACAATCAATCAATCAATTTATAGCAGAACGGGGATTTATTAACACATGTCCAAACAACCAAACAATCTACATTATAACTCATTTCATTCAAGTTATATGGTTCCTTAATGGTATCGACACTTGAATCACTTGTATTCAAAACCATCTTTGAAAAAGAAGTTCTTTTAAAACACTTTTACTTTTGGAAAACACGGGATTTTAAACTTTTAAAACTCTTTTTAAAAGAAATTAGTTATAAGTTAAATCCTTATTTAAATCATAATTAATCTTCATTAAATCTTAACTTAGTTTAATTAAATAATTAAACAGTAATTAACTATTAATTAAACCCAAATTAATCATTTATTAATTATTAAATAATTAATTAAACCTTCATTAATAATTAAATATTAATTAATCTCAATTAATTAAATAAATAATATTAATTAAACTTAAATAATAAATTAAACCTTTAATAAATAATTTATTATAAATTAAAACCTTTAATGATTTATAATTAAAAATAATTAACACTTGATTAATAATTAATTAATAATTAATCCTATATTTAATTAATGATAAATTAAATATAAATAATTTACTTAACTCATACTTAATTAACTTAATTAATAATTAATTAAAATAAATATTAACTTTAATAGAAAATTAATTAATAACAAATCTTCACTTAATTATAATTATTAAACCTTATTTAATCCTTAATTAACTATTAATTATTAAAAACTTAATTAATTAAAAAACTAATTATTAAAAACTTAATTAACTTCCTAAAACATTATCATTAAGTTTATAAAACATTTAAAACACTTTTAAGTTTTAAAAACCTAATTTTCAAAAAATCAAACATTTAAGCGAACTGCATCCATAGCGACTACCGCTATGGATACCTGTAATTTCCCACTTGTTTTCCACTTCTATATCACAACCAAAACAAAGTCTATAAACCATAATCATCACATAAACAAGCACACATCTTTTGAACCAAACATAATACTTAGACTTTGATTTTCAAATTCTAAGATTCACATCACAAACACACATATATTACCATAACAACCACAATATAATCCAACCATATCATCACATATACAACCATATAACAACCATACATATAAAGATAAATTCTTTCCCAAAAAAATTAATGAATTTACTCACCGGAAATTTTGAAAACTTGAAATACTTTAGCATTCGGAAAGCATGGAAAATAAGTAAATCCACTCAAAAATAGGTTATATTTTTCTCGATTTTCGGACCTTTTGCTCTCGAAATTTTAAAAAGTTGTTAAAAAAGGTTTTAGATAATTCTTTCCTCTATCATTTAAAAAAAAAAGAATTTCTCAATTTGGAAAATTTTTGAGGGAGTTATGGTCAAAACAGTAAGGGGTATTTTCGGACTTAAAAATCTTGGTTCAAAAGCACTCTTGAAAAATATGGTTTTTTGGAGTACATAAGCTCGAAATCAGGAAAAGTGGTACACTACAAAGTTGTAGCCCCTGAAATTATAAATGGTTTGGAAAAAATAAAATCTAAATTTTGGGTTGAATGAAAGGAGTTATGGCCGAAACAATTTAGAGTAAAAATGGAGGAAATTGAGATTGAAAAGAGGAGTTCGAAGCTAAGTTTAAAATGTTTTAAAAAGTTTAAAACTTGAAAATATAAAACTTGAAAATATTAAAGGAAACCATTAAAGAGTTTTTCAGAAGCTTTAGGAAGTTTGGACAAGAAGATAAGAATGAGAAAAATGAAAAAGAATTTAGGAAAATTAGTTTATATACTGAGGCACAATGTAAATTACCAAAATACCTTAAGGTACTTACCATCCACTCTCTTTGCGCCACATCACCACCATGTCACATCCATGTTTTCCCCCTTAAAATATTCGAATTTACTATGGAGGAAACAAGAAAACATTGATTTGACCCCTATGTACTTCTTGTCCCCTTTGACGTGACATTATTTTCAATTTTTTTATATTAGTTGCCAATGTGTCACATCGTCATCATCTTAAATTAATTAACTTAATTAACACTAATTAATCCTAATTATATTATCATAAACCATATTATATATTAATATATGTGCTCATATATATATATATACAAAAGTGTACACGATATTTCAATTAACTTTTATACGATGAAAAGTCGAAAATTCGGAAAACAGTTTCCGGTCACATTTTCTGTTTTTCATCGAAGTATATATTTTTGTAAACACGTTTTAAAATCTATTTCACCATCATTTTTATTATTAGAAAGAGTTTTATTTTCATCATAAAACCCATATATCGGATATTTAAAATTAATTAAATATTCGCAAATCAAAGTAGTGAAATCCCGGATCGTTACATTTTTCCCCCCTTAAAGAATTTCGTCCTCGAAATTACACCTCATATCATATGCCACAAACACACTTAACACTATACATCAATCCATTTAATGTACATAGATCGTTCTTATATAAAAATATGATTCGATCACAACTCGAATACATAACTTCACTTCCAAACTAATATCACTCAATCGATTTTTTAGTGCGGACTCCGATCAGGCTCCTTGCTTTGGAACCTCTGTTCTCCCAACATAGTTGTAACTATGATAGAAAACATTTGTCCCATACCAAAACTCCTTATCAAATGCTCGCCATCAAAAATCGAGTAAAAGATCCTTGTTTGGTAACGGTGCAAACATCTCAAAGTACGTACTCGAATCGTAGATCAGAACTATATGAAAATGAGAAATGATCTACGTCCAACCTACGCGCTTACTTAATTAGTTCTTCCTAATACCAATTCTATTTTCAAGAAATTATTTATGAAAACATTTCATAAACTAAATATAGGTTTTTTGTATAATACTTCACTACATCCTGAGAGTATATACCCCTATCTGATCCCACTATTCCATTTTGAATTTATTTTCTTAAGAAAACACAAGATCCAAATACCCCAGTTTTATTCGAAAACTTTTTGAAATGAAACTACAATTTCAGTCCTTTAAAAATTTACATATAGCCCGAGTAACTCCAAAATGATACTAAGGAACTGGGTATTACCAAAACAGTATCATACATTCCCTTAACAAGAAAGGTAATGCTCAAGAGAAGTGTTTACCATCCGAACACATCTCTTCCCCAATTTTAAGTTATTTTCGAGCCACTCGAACAAGTTAACTTAAAAATATTACTTTTATTTCAAATTCCCATTTCTAAAACAACACTTTACATTTTCAAATAAAACTATCATTAGTTTCCAAAACTTTGAAAGTCATTTTCCAAAAGCACCGGAATTTAAGTTCTCAAGTTTCAACCTAAATTCTTTTTAATTAAAAGACACATTTTATTTAATCCATTACCAAATATTTATTTCCAATATTATATCTTTGGATAAACATCTTTTAATCAAATTTACCTCAACATTAACATCGAACGCCTTATAGTCAAATTGTGAAATTTAATTCACAAGGTGTTCGTTTCAATGTTTCCCTATTCCTATTTACACAGCCCATATCTTAAAAAGGGGTGCTACCTATATACACTAACAATAATCAATGCTCAAATTGGACGAGCATGACTAAATAACCCTAATTAATAATAATAAAGCATTATTATCTCCTACAACAACACCTCAAAAATATTATACTATACTATACTATTTTTGAAAATCATTCTTTTTATGTAAAATATATCATGGATAAATTATTTCATATACCCAATTTCCAAAACAATACCGTGTCGGTTGATCTGGTTCAAGTGTTTAAGAACCCCTATCGATAACGTTGGCCAGACGCATCGACCAGAATTCATATACCACTCAACTGATCAAACAACACAATATAAAACATTTTATATCACTAACAAATATGCACTCTTATATATAATACACTCATACTCATTCTAGTGTCTCACTTACCCGATCTCAAATGAGTTGCCCCACCTAAGCCAAGGTACTCGCTTAACCTTCAGCTCTGATACCAAATTGTAACGACCCACTTTTCTGTACAGTCTAAGCTGACAATAAACCGCACATGTCAACTCAAATTGAACAAAAAAGCGGATTGTTAGGGGTGAAAGGAGAGAGGTAGAAAGAACTAAGAACAAACATAGAATCTCACAATGCAACGGAATAACATATATTAATCATATAATACTTTACAAAGACATTTCAAAATAATACATCAGAGTTACCCTAATACAATTTCTAACCTAGGACAGTTATAACTGCATGTCCTTATACATCAAATATACAGTACATAATATACAATGGAAATAAGATAATAACTAACTATCGGTGAAGCCTCTTGCTCCAAGCTCCTCCCAAAATGCATCCGTAGAAACCTGGACTACTTGGCTACTCATAAAAATTTGACCACCCAAGAGTTTTAGGGAAAGAAAATAAAATTTCGAGTCAAACATGGGACTGGTGTGAGTAAACTCAAACAACTGAATTATTATTTTTAAAACTCTTTTAAAATCAAAGGTATCTCGTAAGTCCACGCCGCACATAAATATGGACGGGTTTTTACCTTATGATAACCAAAGCACTTCTATATAAAATCTAGAGATATTATAATAATGTCTAAGGATGAAAATAATAATAACCAAATAGCTGTGATGCTCGTGTAGTGTACATCATAACAATACTAGGTATAAAATCAAAATCGCTATGGCGCGTTCGCTAGTTGTGTAGGATTTCCATGGAGGTGCCCTCAGTACTTCGAGAACGGTCCTCCTACACAAGGATCTGAGTTATCCTTCCAAAGCATTGTACCCGTCTAGCCGGGGTACTATAGGAAAAACTTAACTGGTCTTGCTAAGACCGAGTGCATCGCTCCCGGCGTGCCAAAACTGATAGATATTACAAGAAAAGGGAGCCGACTACACCCTATGGGTTTGCCAAACCTACAGGCCAAGTCTCCTATCTCTGGTTTTAGTCATTTCCGCTGAGGAGGCTACGTCCGGCATTCCAGCGTACGCACCACAACAAAATAGATCACGGAATCCTACATGGATTCCCATACCCTATAGTTCTTGGAATCACGTAAGGATTCCCACATCTCAATATAGATCTTGGAATCACCCATGGATTCGCGCACCCCAATGGGTCTCGGAACTACATACGGATCCCAACATCTCAATATACCACGAAACTCCTTCATAGAACCGTATATGGTTTTGGAGTGGTTACAGTTTCAAGTCATCTCTTACGAGTACACTCTTTTTCTTCCCGGTTGCTCCACAAACCAATCGTCGATTTTCCAAAATGCTCAATACCGGTTCTTTAGGAAATAGTTAGACAACACATAAGAGCGGGGATCACCCCCTAACCATTTAAGTGGACGGATCTCCTTATCATTTATCCTAGAAGAACAAACGAGTTTATACGTACAGTATAGCACCACCGATGGTAACTGTACCATATAATTCCCATGTTTCCCCTGTATATTTCAAGAGTTAAAATCCTTCGGTGTTAAGTAGGGAATTGTTTCCCTACCACCAAAATTAAGAAGGATTACATATTTGGGCCAAGATTTGATAGTCGGTTATTTAACTTTCAAATGAACAAACATCCAAAACAAAGGTTACCTTTCCCACTGAAATCACTAAAGCCTCATAAACTTATTTGAAATTTCTTTATATACTTATCTCATCAGGATAAGTATATCCACAAAACATTCTTTTCAAAAATACTTGGAAATCTTTTAAAATAGATATGGAAAGTACCATTCAGTATTGACCATGGATCTTAGCTCAATGGTTACTTCTCTATCCCAGAGAAATCCAAACTTAACTGCAGGCAATCTTTGCCTCTCGAATTACACCATGAAATCAATCATAGATCGTAGTTTGCACAATGGTTACGTCGCTATCCCAATGAAAAAACATAGTAAACTATAGGCAATCTCTGCCACTCGAATTATGATATACAAATCAAACATTCTTTCTACATCTCTTTATTTCATAAATAATTTCAATTTATTTATAAAACTTTTTTATAAATTCACAAGTTAATTTTTTATAATTTTCTAAATCTCAAACCATTTGTAAAACTTTCCTTTTTAAATCCTTTATAAATTTTTTTTATAAAATATCATTTACGAAATATTTTTTGTAAAACACCTTAAGTAAACCCTAACTAAAATCACCTTTTATAAACAAATTATTACTTACAAATAATTTTGTGAAATAATAGTATAACTTGGAAATCATTTAAATCTTTAAACTCCGAATTGATTATAGAATTGAAGTTTAATTCAAAAACATACTTTATAAATTCCAAAAAGAGGCATAGCAATCCCAATGGTACTAATTTAAGTTATCATTCAATTTCAATTCCAATTCACTTAACAGTTATTTAAATAGAACAACATATATGTAAATACAACTCATATCCAAATCAGGGAATAATATGTCAATATAAGCTAACTACCATATACAGGTCCAAATAACATAATAGTAGGATGGGGATTTGTCCTGCTAAACAGATGTCCAAACAATTCAATCAATTAATAGCAGAATGAGAATTTATTCTGCTAACACATGTCCATATAAACAAACAATCAAACAACCAAACAATTTATAGCAGAACGGGGATTTATTCTACTAACACATGTCCATATAAATAAACAATCAATCAATCAATTTATAGCAGAACGGGGATTTATTCTGCTAACACATATGCAAACAACCCAACAATCTACATTATAACTCATTCACAATTATATGGTTCCTTAATGGTATCGACACTTGAATCACTTGTATTCAAAACCATCTTTGAAAAAGAAGTTCTTTTAAAACACTTTTACTTTTGGAAAACACGGGATTTAAAACTCTTTTTAAAAGAAGTTAGTTATAAGTTAAATCCATATTTAAATCTTAATTAATCTCAATTAAATCTTAACTTAATTTAATTAAATAATTAAACAATAATTAACTATTAATTAAACTCAAATTAATCATTTATTAATTATTAAATAATTAATTAAACCTTCATTAATAATTAAATGTTAATTAATCTCAATTAAATAAATAAATAATATTAATTAAACTTAAATAATAAATTAAACCTTTAATGATTTATAATTAAAAATAATTAACACTTAATTAATTATTAATTAATCCTATATTTAATTAATGATAATTTAAATATAAATAATTTATTTAACTCATACTTAATTAACTTAATCAATAATTAATTAAAATAAATCTTAACTTTAAAAGAAAATTAATTAATAACTAATCTTCACTTAATTATAATTATTAAACCTTGTTCAATCCTCAATTAACTATTAATTATTAAGAACTTAATTAATTAAAAAACTAATTATTAAAAACTTAATTAACTTCCTAAAACATTATTATTAAGTTTATAAAACATTTACAAACACTTTTAAATTTTAAAAACCTAATTTCCAAAAAATCCAACTTTTAAGCGAACTGCATCCATAGCGACTACCGCTATGGATACCCGTAATTTCCAACTTGTTTTCCACTTCTATATCACAACCAACCCAAAGTATATGAACCATAACCATCGCATAAACAAGCACACATCTTTCGAACCAAACATAATACTTAGACTTTGATTTTCAAATTCTAAGATTCACATCACAAACACACATATATTACCATAACAACTAAAAGATAATCGAACCATATCATCACATATACAACCATATAACAACCATACATATAAAGGTAAATTCTTTTCCAAAAAAGTTAATGAATTTACTCACCATAAATTTTTAAAACTTGAAATACTTTAGCATTCGGAAAGCTTGGAAAACAAGGAAATCCATTTAAAAAATTGTTAAACGAATAGTTTTAAATAATTCTGTCCTCTATGATTTAAAAAAAAAGAATTTCCCAATTTGGATTACCTTTGAGGGAGTTATGGTCAAAACAGTAAGGGGTATTTCGGACTTAAAAATCTTGGTTCAAAAACACTCCTGAAAATTATGTATTATTGGAGTACTTAAGCTCGAAATCAGAAAATGTGGTACACTACAAATTTGTAGCCACTGAAATTATAAATGGATTGAAAAAAAGCTAAATTATGGGTCGATTGAAAGGAGTTATGGCCGAAACAATTTGGGGTAAAAATGGTGGAAATTGAGATTGAAAAGTGGAGTTCGAAGCTAAGTTTAAAATGTTTTAAAAAGTTTAAAACTTGAAAATATAAAACTTGAAAATGTTAAAGGAAGCCATTAAAGATTTTTCAAAAGCTTTAGGAAGTTTGTACAAGAAGATAAGAATGAGAAAAATGAAAAAGAATTTAGGAAAATTAGTTTATATACTAAGAAACAATGTAAATTACCAAAATACCCTAAGGTACTTACCCTCCACTCTCTTTGCACCACACCACCACCATGTCACATCCATGTTTTCCCCCTTAAAATATTCGAATTTACCATGGAGAAAATAAGAAAACATTGATTTGACCCCTATGTACTTCTTGTCCCCTTTGACGTGACATTATTTACAGTTTTTTCATATTAGTTGTCAAAGTGTCACATCATTATTATCTTAAGTTAATTAACTTAATTAACACTAATTAATCCTAATTATATTATCCTAAACCATATTATATACCTAATATATGTGTTCATATATATACAAAAGTTTGCACAACATTTCAAATAACTTTTATACGATGAAACGTCGAAAATTCGGAAAAAAGTTTCCGGTCACATTTTCTGTTTTCCATCGAAGTATATATTTTTGTAAACACATTTTAGAAACTATTTCACCATCATTGTTATTATGAAAAAGAGCTTTATTTTCAATATAAAACCTATATATCGAATATTTAAAATTAACTAAATATTCGCAAATCAAAGCAGTGAAATTCTGGATCGTTACACTCCTACTACATCCTGTCTGGAATTACCCCTAGGATTAGTAGCAAGCAGCCCTTGCATACAAAGATTACAGAATGAACGGACCACTGCTATTTATTCATCTCGGATGCTAATCTGAAATTATCAACAAGCAGTCTTTCCGTTATGAAGATCCCCGCCTTCAACTTCATTATCTTTAACATGTCTTCACTTTCGAACTCATAAATTGGTTCGAAGTGGTTTTCAAATAAGAATTACCCAAATCCGACCTCGGTTCCTTCGAACCAATCATCGATAAAAAGATTTGAGGTAAATAGGTGCTTATCATTTGATTAATTACTTTCTCTTTATCAAAAATATCTTCTAGAGATATATATCTTTAAAACATTTCTTTCCTTATATATGAAATCATTAAACCTCTCTTTAACTTTGGAAATACCAAATCAAAATCATTTCTCATAAATCATGTAGCGAAACCTTATTAAATAAAAAACGTCGATAGAAATTATACTAATTCTACTTAACATCAATTTATGTATTCAACGTTTACTATCCGTCGAATAACGGTGAAAACACCTTTTAAATTTACACAGATAGAACGGGTTCCCTCCTCGGAATTTAATACCAAGTGCAAGAAGATTATTTCTATACCATCCAAGTCGTATTAAATTAAATTATTAAATCTTTTATACTTGCCTCGTATTCGACATATCTACCTTATCTATTCCTTGCCCAGGAAAGAGGCTAGGTGAGCCAGGGCAATGTGCTCCTGAACATCTCCTTAGTTTAAGCGCCTCACATTCGGATCTCACGAATAGAAAAATCCAGTCTACTCGTCGACTTTTAGAGCCAAGATTTAATCACTTTAATAGTTTTTCTTTAAATCATTTATTAAACTCAACTTAAAAACTCCAAATCATTATTAAAACATTTAATTATTCATTTGAAAACATTTATAAAATATTTGAAAAAGAATTGTTAAGTTTAAAACAATATTTCAAAAGTTATTAAAAGTACATAAAAATGCTGCGAATAGTGCTGCAAATAGTGCTGCAAATAGTGTTTTCAAAGATTATTTGACCAAAACAACTTTTAGATTATTTAGAATCCCATTTTATTAACTCAAATCTCTTTTAAAACATTTTAAAAGATTTATAGAATTTATCCCATATTTTTAAAGAATTTGTCGCTTTGGTTTCTGAACTGCCAAAACCGCGACTATTTTGAAAACTAGATTTGCTCATATTTCAAAATCTACTAAATGAAATCTCAATTTTCTTTGTTTCAAACTATAGTTATAATAGGTTGAAAAATTCTTATTACAAAAAATTCCAACTCTGAATCCATCGTTTAAATGGATATAACTTTCTACGGTGCGAGATCGCGAACTATCGTTACGCGATGTACCGGTTTTTGGCTCAATTTTCATAACTTTTCAAAACTTCATCTAACTAGATTTTAGAGTTTTAAAAAAATTTATAAACCATTTTTAAAAGGTTTAACAGTCTCATATACACTATTTCATTAATTAAAGGAAAGTGTTTTCCTTTGTGATTTTCGACGTGTATTAAATGTGACTTGTTAATACAATAAGACAACATATAATCAACATCCAAACTTAATGATCAAGCATAGTAAACAACCATAACAATCATATCACATCATCATATTATATATAAATATAAATATAGAGTTTATCACCTTTATTGGTTTCTAACTTTGCTAAACGGACTAAAGCTCCGGTACGATTGCTCGAAAGCTAATGGAATTGATCCTTAGACCCTTGGGAAGTCATGTCCAAGGCTTGAAAGAGGTGGAGGTTTGGCCTTGAGCTTGAGATGGAGGGTGGCCAAAAGTATGGAAGAGAAGTGGTGGAGCTTCGACCTTGAATTCTCAAAACTAGACCCGAATAATAGGTCATCTTTTCTCTGGTTTTTGACCCTCTTACTCTCAAAATTTGAAAAAGTTGTCAACTGGAAAGTTCTTGCAAATTATTTTCTCTTGAGTATAAAGAAAAAGAATAACTCAATTTCGAGTTGTTTTGAGGGAAATGTGGTTAAAAGAAGATGAGGTGTTCTCGGATTCACAAAAATCAAACTCGAGAATGGGTCGAATTCTAACTGATTTTTGGACATGTTGCATACGGAATTTTGAAAAGCGCTCAAAAGAAAGTTCTTCACAATTATTTTCTCTACAATTTGAAAAAAAATAAACATTTGATTTCATTTTTTAGGGAGATATGATCAAAAGAACAAGAGGTATTCTCGGAGCTAAAATTCTGGGCTCGAAAATGCACCGAAAAGAATGAAGATTTTGGCATAGCTATGCACAAATTGGGAATAAGTGATAAAAATTTACATGGTTTGAAAGAAATAATTTCCCCATTTGATTCTGGTTTAAGGAAGATATAGGATGAAGAAGATGAAAAAAATGTGTTGAGAGAGTGGGCTATTTATAGCCAAATTCTATAAATATCTCGTACACCCCCTACCTCACCACTACATCACCCATGTATTGTACCCTAACATCACCTTACATAGCCGATATGACCTCCCCTCTATGTGTTGTGATGATGGTTTGTCCTTGGTTGACTTTCAGTTAGCTTAAGTGAAGAGTATGTAAATATCTTAGATATTACCATATGTTTATTTATTTGTAAATGGTAAATATATATGTATCTTTAGATATGTTCATGTGTGCATGTGACATGTATATACATGTACATGTATGTGCACAAGTTATTTGAACAACGTTGTACAACTTATATACGTCAAACCGTTACGATTTCGATTTCGATTCCTGGTCACATTTTCACTTCTTAGCTAATATATATATATATATATATATATATATATATATTTCTAAACGAAATTTGAAAACTAATTTCTTAGTATTATAAATGAATTAAAAGAATCACATTTGAATTATAAAACCATATAAATCTGTATTAAACCATTGTTTACAAAAAGTGTTATTATACCGATAAACCGATATCGATTTTCCTCATAATTTCAAATTACTTTTATAACTTTATAAAACCATTATAAATCATTCATTATTACTTTATAACTAATTAAAATGAATTATAATAATTTTAAACCATTATTTAAATAATTAAAATAATTATTAAATCATTAACTCTCAATTTAATTTAATAAGTCAATTAATTATAATAATTTTATTTCATGTTCTGGTTCAAAAATAAAAATAAGTATATATATCCAGCTTCGTGAGCGACGTTTTACGATTTTAGAATTGTTTATCGATAAAACGGTTTCCGACCATTTTATCGGTATTATTCCAAAGGAAATATTTTTTTGAAACATTTTCCAAAATAAGTTCATTATCATTTTTCATCACTTAAAACTTGATTATTTATGAAAAATAATCTATATTTGAATATTTAAAGTAATTTAAATATCTTTAATTAAAGTGAGCAAATTCGGGTCGTTACATACTTCCCCCCTTAAAAGAATTTCGTCCTCGAAGTTAATCCAAAATAATAAACCTAAAAGAGTTTGCCCAAAACATTATATTTTTTTAAACTTACATTTGTATGACGTATACGGATCATCCATACACTTTATCTAATTTGATCTTCTATTTAAGTTCATAACTTACCTTTCGAATAGTATTGATCCCTCGATCCTCTAGGGCGGACTCTAATCAGGCTTCTTGATCAAAACCCTTATTTTCCTTACATAGCTCTCAACTATGGTAGAAAACATAAGTATTCGACCATAAACCCTTATCAATGTTCGCCGTCAAGGATCAAGTGATAAATCTTTTTTCAGATCGGTGTAAACACCTCAAAGCTCTATATTCGAATCTTAGATCAAATTGTGTGATGAAATAATCCACATACTTCATATGAATTTAAAAATCTTTCAAAAAATTTAATTAAAACATTTCATAAAACATTCATTCTTTATTCAAACATTTTTATAAAGATGCTTCTTTATATTTAACTATTTGCTAGCATTTCTATCTATTTAAAAGAAATTATTTAAGTTAAAGATAACTTACATTTTATTATAATATACCTCTTATATTATAATTTGCTTCTTTTAACCAATATTAAATGCAAACACCTTTGTATTTAATGAAACTTCTTTTGTTAATCAAGACTTATTTTATTAATTAACACTCCTGTTATTGATTATCTACTTACATCAGTTTCAATACTTAAAAGTATTCATATACTTATTCAAAGGTTTTAATTATATTCACAATTTACTTAACAAGTTTTACTTACTTTAAAATATAATCAAAGAGATTGAAACAATTATTACCAATATTTTGTTATAATAAACTTCTTTATAAATTAAACATATAATATTTTCTATCTTTTTATAAAAGATTCCAATACTTGTTATTATCTTTAAAATCTCATTATTAAAGATCTAAGTATACCCATAAGATTTCTTCCGAAGTGTCATTCAAGGGTTTAAAAACAAATGTAGCTAAAACATCGTTTACTACAAACCCAAAACCATTCATTAATAACTTTAACCATTTCTTTTACAGATCAAAGCATACCCATGCTTATCAATTAAGATAATACACTTTGATAAAATTGACAACCATCAATTAATTTATCAATTAATGATTCACATTGTCCTTTTTAACTTTTATATAGATCTAGTAACTCAAAAATGATACTAAAGAACTGGGTACCACCAATAGTATCGCATATTTCCTTAATAAGAAGGGGAATACTTAAGAGAAGCGTTTACCATCCGAACATCTCTCCTACCCATTTTTTGTTACTTTCGAGCCACTTGAATCAATTCATCATAAGACTGTTTTTCGTTTTTAAAATCCCGTTTTAGAAACAATACTATTGTTATTTCTTTTCCAAAAATCATTTGAAATTCCATTCAAAAATACCGGAATTTAAATTCAAAAATTCCCTTATAAAGCACATTTTATAAATCACTTATATAAACATATTCATAAGATTTATTTATCTTAAATAAATTCCTTTAATCTTAAATCAACATTATTATTTATCGAATACCCTATAGTCAAATTGTGAAACTAAATTCACGAGGTGTTCTTATTTAAATTTTTAAATTAAACAACCAATCAATCAATGATAATAACTGAGTATTATCATTTCCTTAATCAAATAACTATATTATTTGAAAAATATTCTTTATATTCAAAATATAATCCTAGGTAAAATTAGTTCATCTACAAATTTTCAAAACTAAAATCATTTGTATATATCATTAACAAATATGCACTCGTATATAAAACTCTCAAACTCATTCTAAGGTGTTACTAACCCTATCTCTATTGAGTACTCATCCTAGGGTATTACTAACCCTATATCTAATGAGACTTTACCCCTACCAAAGCTTAGGTGTTCGCTCAACCAAAGCTCTGATACCAAATGTAAAGACCCGTTTCTTCGACCTTCGGAAATCGACACTAATACATCCTTGGTATTCATGTGCCGCAAATCCAAGTGTTGGAGAGGCGATTCTTCAAAGGTAAGAAAGAAACATAGGCAAAACAGAATCTTACACGAATGGAATAACATATATTGTTTCAATATATAATCTTTACAGTAGAAATTTAAATACATTTATCAGAGTCTATCTTAAGCTCAGCCTAGACAGTTATAGATGTTTGTAACAACCCACCCCGGAACAAGCCTAAATTTCGACCTAGAAAAGGCCCATCGAAACTTAGATCCATTCTAACGTAAGCTATTGGTAGTAAAAAGAAATAACATTGTAGAGCCATAACTAAACGTTCAAAACTCACAGCGAATGGAACAAAATATAATAGTAAAGCGTACCAATTTATTTCATAACCATAAAAATGTCATAACATAAAATCCCATAAAAACCGTAATATAATATATGTTACAACAATTGTTTAAATCCATGGGTACATATGAAAGCAAATAATAATAAATGCTTCCACTTGCCAAGCTTCTTCACCTTTAAGCATCGTCACCGCCATCACTCCGTCCTTAACAATTGTTGTAATGAGGAGGAAGTCAGAACAATAAGTATTTGGTGAATAAAATCCTCGAGTCTTACCTTTTCAGTACTTGGGCAGTATATTTCAAAATAAGAATATGTTTATGAACATAAAATCATTAAAATCATTTAATGCTTCTTTATAAGGAAAGGAGGTGGGTCCAACCACTTAATACCTTCCATTCCAAAAGTATATCCCATATACCAATCATACGTCATAATTAGCTAATAATGTAAGAGACGGTACCCAAGCCACTTAATACTTCCCAGTGGAAAATAGGCAGACCCCGTCATTTAAGGCCTATTTCCAGAAGAGTGCTCCTCAATGGTACTATATAGCTGACATCATATGAATCTCATAGGCCACTTAATACTTCCAAGTGGAAAATAGGCAGACCTCGCTATTTTAGGCCTAATTCTAGAAGCAAACCCCTATAGAGATACCGCCTAGCGTAACCCCTTGGCCATTTAATACGTCATTTAGGGAAAAGATGGGTCCAACCACTTAATACCTCAACCCCAAAGTAGGCCCTTCGTCATATGGCCCATACCCATAATGACGTCTCACAATAGTCCACTATTCTTAGGAACTGGTAGCCGGATTAGCTGGGAAGATTTCCTCTATAGAATATGGAACTAACCTCGCGCCACTAAAGATATTTATCATATGGATATCTCACATCAATAAAAGTATACACATTTGCTGGTAGCCTCAAAGTGAAGGGCAGACTTCCGTCGTGTGACTCTATTGACCTTGCATCCCTATGACTTAGTCACAAATCAATTACTCTCCATATATACACACACACACACACACTCATCTCACTGTTTCATAAATAAGACCATATAGGGAATCTTCCTTATTACGCCTTAAAATAATAAATTGGCTATATAAGAGTTTTCTCTTATTTTCACCTCAAAATCAATTACCTTCATAATAGGGGAAAATAAATGTAAGTAAGTGCCTAATTAACTACGCCATATACGCAATAGTTACATGTTATTTACGTAAATAGAAATAAATAAATATTCGCGCTTAATAAGTTCTAAACGCATGGATTTTATGCCCTAAACTAGAGTTAAATGTCAATTCCTTAACCAATTATTATTACAAGTCCTTTTTCTTCAATTTCCCAAGGTTTTATGGAATTCAAATGTCCAAAACAGAGAATAAATATTCATAATCAAAAACACAATAACAAATTTGTAAATAAAATAGAAAGCTCAATTTATAACACCAATTCAATGGAATATCTTAAACAATAAGAATTGCAATCTAAACCTCATATTCTATTCAACTCCTCTTTTACAAAGAAATAGATAAGAATAAGTGGTCTAAACTATGAATAAAATTCATAATCTCAACCACTTATTTTATTGAAGGATCATAATTTAAACCAAAGAGGAAGGAGAAGTGAAATAGACTATGAAATTATCAAAGATTACATAAACAAGACAAATTCCATCAAATTAATGTAAATAATTGGGAATCTACGCATAGAATTGAAAAATCAAATTAAAATGGAATTCTGAGGGATTTTATCTATCATATTTTCGAAATCCCAAAATCCCTAAGGCATATTCAAATCCAAAGAAAATAAACTAAACAATTGCTGAAAAGAAATACTAAGGTTTCCACTCACAGATTAGCCTTAGCTTTACTCAATTGGATTTGCAGTCTTCCGATCTCTTCTAGGATCTCTCTCTTTTGACACACACACACACAATAGGGAAGAGGTATATATATTCATTCGATTCAAAACAATTGGAGAAGAATAAGATAAGAATAGATTCGAGGAAGAAATAAGCTAAATCCTTACTTGAATTTTTTACGGAGTTTCTGAATCTTATTAGAGAGATAGCAATGGCAGAGTTTCGTCGTATTCCCTAAAATAATATGAATAAATGTCAAGAGGATAGGGTCCTATTTATAGGAGTTGGAACACACCAGAACCATAGGATGGAAGTAGGTAGGAAACGGGTAAATCTGGAGCGCACAACCGAACAGAACATAGCATAAAACCCTAGCCTCCGTTGGCAACTTTCATTGCCAAGTGGTCGACCGCCCTTGGACAACCAGTCAACCGCTACGGTCGACCTATTCAGTCGATCGCTATCTTATTTGGGGAGTTTATTTCACTTTTCGTTGTCGAATTATTTTATTTCCTACTTAACTTTTTAACGTTCATGTAGTCCTCAAGCTAATTTTTGAAATTTAAATCCTAAATTTGATTTCTCATTTTAATTTGAATTTAAACTAAATTAATTTAAATCTAAAAACTTCAAATGCTCATAACTTTTTGTTTGAGCTCTGTTTTCAGCATATTATATACGGAAACGGATCAGTATTTTACCATGAATGCAACGGAATAACTTCCATGGTCAAATTCCAAATTTATAAAATTCCTATATTTAACCCTTATCATATTTAATTTAATTTACTTTATTTATTTATGGTTTATTTTATGAGGTGTTATAATGTTTGTTCTCATAAATGCTGAAAACAACAAAACAAAAATGTAGTGGGGATGGAAATGGGTAACTATCTACAGGAAATCTTCTACTTCAATCTCCATCCAATTAGTCCAAGTCAAACATAAACTACTTGGCTGGCCAGGAAAATTAGGGCACCCAAAGTTTAAGGGAAAAGGAAAAAAACTCCGGATCAGTCATGGGGCTGGTGTGAGAAACTCAAATACAGATGTTGAAAACAAAGGGTATCTCATAAGACCATGCTGCACAGAAACACAGAACGAGTTTATAACTTAAGATAACCAAAACATATGCTACGCAAAATATAGGAATATTATTTTCAGTGACATTATTTTGAAAACACTTTGCAATTAAACTTATTAATCTTAGCTGAAATTGTTACCATTATTAAATTTTGGGTATGTTAGGCTCTACAAACAAGTCCGAAGTCACTTATTGAGGAATGGATTCCATACAATGGCAAGGTAAGGGACTACCTTCTGTATAGTACATCTCCAAAGGGATGTACCGATGATGCACAAACAATCCCCCGCATTTGGCAAGACCGGTGAAACACCCCACACCCATTAGTATACCAAAAAAGGGCACACTAAAAGATGTGGTGCGTTATAGGTATAGCTAAAGTATCACAGAGACAAAGATTCACAAGACAAATAAATAAAAATAGCGGAAACATTTAAAATACTTATCATTAAACTTCATTTCAAAACGAGTAAATAAAACATAACATGTCTCAAAATAACTAAAATTCATGTCTCATGGAAATCACATCTTAGTCTTACAAAATTAGAGTACAAAAGTAACAATAACAATAATTATCATAACTCCTCTCACAAGTGCCAAGTCCATAAATGAAAAGGATGAAAACTAGAAGAATACATCTGAAATGAGAGAACCCCGGGAATAGATCTCCAAGTAACCTGAATCTACTCAACTCTGCTGGCCTATGAGGGAAAAGGGGAAATAGAGGAGTGGGTCAGACTAAAAGCCTGGTGAGTAAAAGTAATTGCTAGCATTTCTAAGCAAGATAAAGATAATAGACTAAGCAACGGTTCTAGTAAAAGGAAAATACAGAAAAGGTAAAACTAGGATAAAATACTGTTTCTGATTCTGTTGGACTGTTTGCTTTAATTGCTTGACTGTTTGGATTGTTTGCACTTGTCTTAAACTGCTGTGATTAGGCTGAAATCCTAATCCTATTTTAATTAGGATGAAATCCAAATTTTACCCATTGATCGGCCTTCTATCTCTGTTGTGCCACTGTAAGTTGGTCCAATCCTATTGGTCCCACAACAAAAGACACCTGTTTAGCGCTTGGAATGCAGTAGCGAATTATTTACCCTAATCGATGTCGAACGCTCGGTCATCGCCGGTACACACTAACTATCGCTCTCTATTTTGACCTTTTATTCACCCTAATCAGCATAAGCGTGCCCAGCCTCACCTAATCTGTTGTGAGACCATCAGTCCTAGTCTGAAAGGGATGCTGCCCAACCTCACCTAAGTGTTATGAGACCATCAGTCCTACTCTGAAAGGGAATGCTGCCGGTACTGGTCCTAACAAACTAATTCTAGTTTGCGCCCCTTGCACAAATCCCTAGATTTGAGTCTCTATCTGTTGGCCACTTATTTACCCTAGTTAGCATAAGCATGTCCCAGCCTGACCTAACTATTGTGAGACCATCAGTTCCTAACAGAAAGGGAATGCTGTTCGTACAAGCCCTATTTCTATCTTTTCTTATTAACTTAGTGTAAGTTTTAAAATAAGCCTCTTTTGTTATTTCTGCTCTATTTTCTTATTAACTTAATCTAAGTCTTAAAATAAGCCTTTTCTATTATTTCTGCTATATTTGCTTATTAACAAGATCTAGGTTTTAATATAAGCCTCTTCTGTTATTTCTGCTATATTTGCTTATTAACAAGATCTAAGTTTTAAAATAAGTCTCTTCTGTTATTTCTGCTATATTTTTTTATTAACAAGATCTAGGTTTTAAAATAAGCCTCTTCTGTTGTTTCTTTCTTTCTAATTATAACCTGTGTTATAATTGTTCTTGCAGCTGTTATTCTTTTATTTTCTCTTTTTAGTTATAACCACTAATTATAATTATGCTTACAAATATATTAAATTTTCCTATTTCAGTCCATCTCTATTTTTATTTCAGTTTTTCTTATTTTACATCTGATTTATGTAAATTTAGTGTTATTCTGTTTTAATCCATATTAGTGAATTCTTCCCCTTTTAATTTATTCACGTAAAAAGCGATTAAATCTCTATAAAAAGAAATTAGCATTTACAGGCTAAATTCCAACTTAAAACAGATGTAAATAAGTGTAAATAACTGAATAAAATAGCTGAATAAGAATAGACTGAAAAGAACTTCTGAAATTTACTTAAAAACTGACTATAAATAAAATTATATAAAAACTATCTCAAAATTGTAGAAAAACTATAACTATTGAGAACCCGATTATTTTAAATTACTTAAAAATCTAAAATAATTACAAAACACTCACCTGTGGTCCTTAGCTCTATTCCTTGGCCTTCCTGGATCCACTTCTAGAGCGTAGAATATTTTTATCAAAAAGATTTCCTCCCTAGAAAATTTTTCTATTTAGGGTTCAACCTCAGGCAACGAACCCAATTCGGAGAAAATCTGAATGAAAAAAATAGCTAGGCCTAGGGTTCTATTTAGAGTGTAGCTTAGGGATCTCAAAGCATTGGATTTGAAGATTAAATCTAGTGCAACCACATCATAGGCTCACTAGGGACCCTCGGATGGAAGAACGAACGCACAAGATTTGAGAAAAATTGCAAAACACATCATCGCTCGAATCTGGACGATTCTACGTCCAAAAACATATGCGGGTCGACATAGCTACTATGGGGGTCGACCCTTAGGTCGACCTATGTATGGTTTGGGTCGACCCTAAGGTCGACTCGACCATTGGCATAGGTCGACCCATGCCTTCTATTTATTTATTTTTTTATTTATTTCGTTTCGTTGATTTCTTGTTTCTTGCGTATTTTCTTCATACTAGCTCAGATTTTGTCAAATTATATATGGAGATTGACCAGAAAATTACCACAGACACAATGGTGCAACTCCCGTGGCTCGATTTTGATAATTTCACAAACTTATTTTATTATTTAATTAATTATTATAACTCAAATTTTGGGTTGTTACATTCTCCCCTCCTTAAAGGATTTCGTCCCCGAAATCTCTAAGGACAGAAGAATGAAATAGATAGTTTCATCCAAATTCTATAACCAAATATTCAACCACCATTCATTACATCCATTGTCCTTAAATTTTCTAATGCAATTTATGATATATGCAATAGTTTGGTGTCAATGTCCCTAACTAATGCAAAAGATTAGGCGGTCTACTGATTCAATCGACCTCCTTTAATGCAATCAGGTCCGTGCCATGTATCCAAATGAATGCAAATTCCCTAATGATAACCGATAGTTTTATATGCGTGCTACAATCATCATCCAAATGCTACAATCATATGATAATCATCCATTTATAGCAACCATGGAAATAAAATAAAAATGCAAATGTACACACATCCATATGCATATGCTTTAGTGACCTAGTTAGGTCGATCCCTAAGATATAATAGTGCTTAGTGTATATATATGCGTCCATTAGCATCCACTGGCAAACACTTGCACCACCAGCGTCCAACATACATAACATGTTCTAGTAACATGTTTATATTCAGTCCTACCATCCATAGGTTAAATCCTAAGATCTACCCTCCTAAAGGATACTAAAGGAAAGAACATTTTCAAAACTAAAGATGGAAATAGGAAGTTCAAGACGTACTATCAAAAAAAAGGATAAGAGGTACGTATTTTCTCCTCATCCACCCACGTAGCATCCTTAATACTATCGCCCTATTGCACCTTAACCAAATGTACTTCCTTACTCCTAAGCTTCTTGATGTTACGTCCAACGATCTTGGTAGGAGTTCAACGAACCGATGCTTCCCTTCGCACTCCAACTTCCTCAAGTTGACTAGGTTCTACTACCTCTGCTGAATCATGTAAGCACTTTCTCAAGTTCAAAACATGGAAAACATCATTAACTCCCGCAAGCCTGTCTGGTAGCTTTATCTGATACGCCATCTTCCCTAACCTTTCCACAATGAGGAATGGTCCTACGAATATGGGAGCAAGTTTCCCGTTTGATCCAAACCTCACTAGCTTTCTTAGTAGAGATACCTTAATGAAAACCAAGTCTCCTACCTCGAACTCAATATCCCTTCTCCGCTTATCTGCATAGGATTTCTATCTATCTTGGACGTCTCCATTTTCCTTCTAATCAAATCAATCTTTTTCAAAGTCTCTCTAACCATGTCGGGACCTAGTAGCAATCTCTCTGTAGACTCCAACTAACACGAAGGCGACTTGCAAGGTCTTCCATAAAGAGCTTCGAAAGGTGCTATTCTAATGCTAGCTTGAAAACAATTATTATATGCGAACTCCACTAAAGGAAGATGCTCCTTCCAAGTTCCTCCAAAATCAAGAATACACATCCTTAACAAATCCTCAAGAACTCTATTAGCTCTCTCCATTTGGCCATCCGTCTAAGGATGATAGGCTGTATTCAATCTAAGATGTGTCCCTAAAACCTCTTGTAAGCTTCTCCAAAACTCGCTAGTAAAGATAGGGTCTCTGTCCCTCACTATGCTAGAAGGAACTCCATGAAGTTGGACTATCTCACGAATGTATATAGATGCCAAATAAGGTGTCGTTCTCTTGTTCTTGACTGAAATGAAGTGGGCGCTCTTAGTCAAACGATCTACAATCACCCAAATACTAGTATTCCAGTTCCTAGATCGGGGTAAACCATCTATGAAGTCCATCAAAACACTATCCCACTTCCATTCGGGTACATCCAATGGTTGAGACGGGTTTTCTGCTACTCCGCCTTAACTCTTTGGCACATAAGACATTTAGCTACAAACTCTGCCACATCCTTCTTCATGCCGCTCCAATAAAACAATCTCTTCATGTCCCTATACATCTTATCACCACCCGGATGAATAGTCATTCAAGAATGGTGTGCTTCTTCTAGAACTGCTCTCGTCAAATCACTAGTGCGGAGGTCACAAAGTCTTCCATCTCTCCTTAGCCACCCTTTACTATCAATGGAATAGCGTTGGAGATGTCTAGAAACCTCTCATCTGCTAATCCTATCCAAAATATCCATAAGCTTTGAATCCTCTCGCTGCTTTTGAACCAGTTTGATCTATGAGGGTAGGCTTAACCTC
Organism: Allium fistulosum; assembly: GCA_030737815.1. Taxonomy (NCBI): domain Eukaryota; kingdom Viridiplantae; phylum Streptophyta; class Magnoliopsida; order Asparagales; family Amaryllidaceae; genus Allium; species Allium fistulosum. The sequence goes on from CM060907.1 coordinate 847,787,528, forward strand.
AAATGCTGAAATCTCTGATAAACTTCCTATAATGACTAGCCAACCCTAGGAAGCTTCTAACTTCGGTATATTCTTAGGGGCCTTCCAATCCTGTACCGCTACAATCTTATTAGAATCCACAGCTAAACCCTCTCTTGAGACTACATGCCCCAAGAAACGCACCTTCTTACGCCAAAAGTGACACTTCGAGAATTTTTCTTTCAACTGATGAACACGAAGTGTGCGAAGAACCTTCTTAAGATGAATAGCATGCTCTTCCATACTCTTAGAAAACACCAGAATGTCATCCACAAAACTACAATGAACTTATTTAGGACATGTCGAAAAACACAGCTCATCAAATCTACAAAATAGGCTGGGGCATTGGTCAGCGCAAACGGCATAACCAACCACTCAATGATTCCATCAGGTGCCCTAAATGCTGTCTTATTGATGCTATAGTCAGCGACCCTAAGCTGATGAAATCCAGTGGCTAAGTCTAGCTGAGAAAATACTGAAGAGCCAACTAACTGATCGAAAAGATCGTCTATCTTAGGAAGTGGGTAACGGTTCTTCTTTGTGAGCTTATTCAACTCTCTAAAGTCTACGCAAAGTCGAAGGGAACCATCCACCTTTGTAGCGAAGATGATTGGCGCTCCCCACTCAGATATGCTCCGTCTGATGAAGCCTTTCTCCAATAGCTCACCAATCTACTTACTTAACTCCTTCCTTTCCCTAGGAGCCATATGTCTCACGGGCAACACCACTGACTTAGCATTATCATTCAGATAGATCCTAAAGTCGATCTCTCTCTTAGGGATTAGTACCCTAACCTCTTCAAAAACGTCTGGGAAATCTCTAACGACTGGAACTGAATCTAACTCTCCTAGTGATGAATCAAAGGAATAAAGGAAGCTCAACATGACTGACCCCCATGGGTCGCAAGAAACCTGGAGAGTCCTTCCGCTACATGTCTCTAGTCTGACGACTCTCCTCTCGTAGTCTAATATCGCTCCATAAATGGATAACCAGTCCATCCCCAAAATCATCCCATATTTCTAAAATCCCAGTACATTAGCGTCACACTCAAATTCTACGCCCAGTATAAAATTTTTCAAACCCCTACAAATCATGGATAAATTTGCCGATCCTCCTATGGGGTTTGAAACAACTATAGGGTCTTTTACTAGAGAAATATCTAAGTGCAAACAATCAACCAAGGAACTAGAAATGAAAGAATGCGATTCTTCGGAGTCAAAAAGAGTCCGAATAGGAAAATCCGAAATAGAGATCAAACCTTCTACAGAGACTTTCCTACCTCGATCCAGTCCACTATTAGAAGGTGTTGCATCTAAAGCCTATACTTGCGCTGTAGGTGCGCCTGCTCTCTGCCCCATCTACTGAGGACAAGCTCTACTAAGGTGTCCAGACTGCCCACAGTTGTAATACTTCCCCTTCATTGTGTCCTTCTTACAGTCCTTTGTGAAATGCCCAACCAATCCATAATTATGACATTTTTCACCCTTCTTGATCTGCTTTTGAGGTCCTCCTCCTTTCTTCTTGTCCTTATCCATCTTATTCTTCCACCACTGCTTCTTAGAGTTTTCTGATTTAGGAACCTCCTTAACTTCTTCTTTCTTAGCCACATCTAATATAAGAGCCATTTCCACAAGTGACTCATACGTCGCTCCCATAGGTACATGTCTCAATGCCAACCCTTGGAGGGGCTGGTTCAAACCCTTAGCAAACTTGTGGCCTTCTTATGCGGTGTATTAACAAGCTCCATTCCGAAGCATGATAACTCATTAAAGTAATTTATATACTCCTTCACCGAAAGACTCCCTTGCTTCAGATTAATGAACTTCTCCAACTACATGCTTTCCTCGACTTGTGACAAGAACTTTCTCTCAAACCTTCTTGAAATCCAAACCAACCAACGTCTCTTCATTCCATCTCTATTATCTCCCACCAGTAAGAAGCTTCTCCCTTCAGCTGCCAAGATGCAAGCTGAACTCTCTGTTGGTCCTCCAATCCTAACAGCCCAAATATCCACTCCCTACTCCTCAACCAATCTCGTGCCTCTACGAAATCTTCCATGCCAGAAAACGTTCTGCCTCCTAGATTAGCGAAGTCCTTACATAGCTTGGAAAAAATTGGCTGCTGCAGGTGGATTAATGGGATCTCTACCCACTGGTGATGTATTGGGCGCTTGCCTTTGCACCTCTGGTGTCGTAGCTTGGAGGTATCTACGAAACCATCCAGGGACTTGGACACCCTCTGGAAGATTTGGGGCGTCCGCCATTCTATGCAAAGAAAAGAAAATTTAGACTCGAAAGAAGGTTGAACTAGACTTTGAGCGGATTTTTATAAAAACTCTCTTATACTTGAAAAACTATTTCTATAATAAGAGTTCTTTTTTCTTCTGAAAAATACTTCTACTTTGAAGGTATGTTACTTTTGAAAAATACTTTACTTTTAGAACAAGTTTTAAGGAATCCTGTAACCTTAGGCTCTGATACCAAGTGAAACACCCCACACCCTTTAGTATACCCAAAAAGGGCACACTAAAAGACGTGGTGCGTTACAGGTATAGCTAAAGCATCATAGAGACTAAGATTCATAAGACAAATAAATAAAAATAGCGAAAACATTTCAAATACTTATCATTAAACTTCATTTCAAAACGAATCAATAAAACATAACATGTCTCAAAATAACTAAAATTCATGTCTCATGGAAATTACATCTTAGTCTTACATAATCAGAGTACAAAAGTAAAAATAATAATAATTATCATAACCCCTCTCACAAGTGCCAAGTCCATAAATGAAAAGGATGAAAAATAGAAGAATACATCTGAAATGAGAGAACTCCGGGAATAGATCTCCAAGCAACCTGAATCTACTCAACTCTACTGGTCTATGGAAGAAAATGGAAAATAGAGGAGTGGGTCAGACTAAAATTCTGGTGAGTGAAAGTAATTACTAGCATTTCTAAGCTAGATAAAGATAATACACTAAGCAACATTTCTAGTATAATAGGAAAATACAGAAAAGGTAAAACTGGGATAAAATACTGTTTTTGATTCTGTTAGACTGTTTGCTTTGATTGCTTGACTGTTTGGATTGTTCGCACTTGTCATAAACTGATGTGATTAGGCTGAAACCCTAATCCTATATTAATTAGGCTGGAATCGTAATTCTACCCGTTGATCGGCCTTCTATCTCTGTTATGCCACTGTGAGCTGGTCCAATCCTGCTGGTTCCACAGCAAAAGACACCTATTTAGTGCTTGGAACACAGTAGCGAATTATTTACCCTAATGATGCTGCACGCTCGGTCATCGCCGGTACACACTAACTGTCACTCCCTATTTTGACCTCTTATTTACCCTAATCAGCATAAGCATGCCTAGCCTCACCTAGTCTGTTGTGAGACCATCAGTCCTAGTATGAAAGTGATGCTTCCCAGCCTCACCTAAGTGTTATGAGACCATCAGTCATTGTCTGAAATGGAATGCTGCTAGTACTGGTCCTAACAAAGAAATTCTAGTTTGCACCCCTTGCCCAAATCCCCAGATTTGAGCCTCTATATGTTGGCCACTTATTTACCCTAGTTAGCATAAGCGTGTCCCAGCCTCACTTAACTATAGTGAGACCATCAGTTTTTGACTGAAAGAGAATGTTGTTGCTACGAGCCCTGCTTCTATCTTTGCTTACTAACTTAGTGTAAGTTTTAAAATAAGCCTCTTCTGTTATTTCTGCTCTATTTTCTTATTAACTTAATCTATGCCTTAAAATAAGCCTTTTCTGATATTTCTGCTATATTTGCTTATTAATAAGATCTAGGTTTTAAAATAAGCCTCTTTTGTTATCTCTGCTATATTTGCTTATTAACGAGATCTAATTTTTAAAATAAGCATCTTCTGTTATTTCTGCTATATTTGCTTATTAACAAGATCTAGGTTTTAAAATAAGCCTTTTCTGTTGTTTCTTTCTTTCTAATTATAACCTGTGTTATAATTCTTCTTGCAGCTGTTATTCTTCTATTTTCTCTTTTTAGTTATAACCACTTATTATAATTATGCTTGCAAATATCTTAAATTTTCCTATTTCAGTCCATCTCTATTTTTATTTCATTTTTTCTTATTTTACATCTGATTTTTGTAAATTTAGTGTTATTCTGTTTTAATCCATATTAGCGAATTTTTCTCGTTTTAATTTATTCGCGTAAAAAGGGATTAAATCTCTATAAAAAGAAACTAATATTTATAGTCTAAATTCCAACTTAAAACAGATGTAAATAACTGAATAAAATAGCTGAATAAAAATAGACCGAATAGAACTTCTGAAATTTACTTAAAAACTGACTGTAAATAAACTTATATAAAAACAGTCTCAAAATTGTAGGAAAACTATAACTATTGAGAACCCTATTATTTTAAATTACTTAAAAATCTAAAATAATTACAAAATACTCACCTGTGGTCCTTAGCTCTATTCCTTGGCCTTCCTGGATCTACTTCTAGAGCGTAGAATATTTTTATCAAAAAGATTTCCTCCCTAGAAATTTTTTCTATTTAGGGTTCAACCTCAAGCAATGAACCCAATTGGGAGAAAATCTGAATGAGAAAAATAGCTTGGCCTAGGGTTCTATTTATAGTGTAGCTTAGGGATCTAAGACCGTTGGATTTGAAGATTAAATCTGGTGCAACCATGTCATAGGCTCACTAGGGACCCTCAGATGGAAGCACGAACGCATAGGATTTGAGAAAAATTGAAAAACACGTCATCGCTTGAATATGGACGATTCTACGTCCAAAAACATATGCGGGTCGACCTAGCTACTATGGGAGTCGACCCCTAGGTCAACCTATGTATGGTTTGGGTCGACCCTAAGGTCGACTTGACCATTGGCAGCATGGGTCGACCCATGCCATCTATTTATTTATTTATTTATTTTTTTCGTTTCGTTGATTTCTTATTTCTTGCGTATCTTCTTCATACTAACTTGGATTTTGACAAATTGTATATGGAAATTGACCAGAAAATTACCACAGACACAATGGTTCAACTCCCGTGACTCGATTCTAATAATTTCACAAACTTATTTTATTATTTAATTAATTCGTTAATTAATTATTATAGCTCAAATTTTGGGTTGTTACAACCGGTATATTCCTTTTTGGCACTCAGACATGGCCTGGATAGAAACCGAATATTACATCATCCCGGTCATTACCAACCTATCTGATACGTCTCATACCATATACCCAAAATATAGAGGGTGATTTAGAAAGGTGATGATCATATCTTAATGGTTGCGAACCACATAGCCTTACGACGTACCCTGTTTAAGCCATTACCGGGTGATGAGGCCTGACGTAACGATTACCTTTCACATAACATATTCTACTTTGATTGTCACACTGCCATTTGGTGATCAAACATTTGATTTCTACAAACGTATTACTTCTGAGCTCGTATGTCTTAGGAAAGGGTGTTAAGCTAAGAGAAGTTTCTTTCTCCGCCACGAAACATATGATATGTTTATAGAGATCAATCAATGTGATTAGAAATGCAACATCAGAAATTCATCCAGGAGCATGACAAACTGAAGGAACTATCCTACTATATCATGTCGGGAATTACCCATAGGATTAGCAGCGAGCAGCCCTTGCATACGGAGATCCTAGAACGAACGGACCGGTGCTATTTATTTATCTCGGAAGCTACTCCTAAATTATCAACAAGCAGTCTTTCCATAATGAAGATCCCAGCCTTCAACTTCATTGTCTTTAACATGTCTTCACTTTCGAACTCATAAATTGGTTTGAAGTGGTTTTCAGATAATAATTACCTAAATCTGACCTCGGTTCCTTCGAACCAATCATCGATAAAAAGATTTTAAGTAAATAGGTGCTTATCATTTGGTTAATTACTTTTCTCTTTATCAAAAATATTTTCTAGAGAAATATATCTTTAAAACATTTCTTTCTGGTATATACGGAATCATTAAACCTCTCTTAAACTTTGGAAATACCAAATCAAAATCATTTCTCATAAACCATATTGCAAATCCTTATTGAGTAAAAAGGATCGATAGAAATTATACTAATTCTACTTAACATGAATTTCCATATTCAACCTTTAGTATCAATCGAATAATGGTGAAATCATCTTTTAAATTCACACGGATAGTATGAGTTCCCAACTCGAAATTTAATACCAAGTGTAAGAAGATTATTTCTATACAATCCAAGTTGTATTAAATTATTAAATCTTTTATACTTGCCTCGTATCCAACATTTTGACCCTATCTATTCCTCAGCCAAGAAAGGTATAAGGTGAGTTAGGGCACCGATTTCTCAGAAATATCTCCTTAGTTTAAACACCTCACATCCGGATCTCACGAATAGAAAAATCCAGTGTACTCATCGACTTTTAGAGCCAAGATTTAATCACTTTAATAGTTTTCTTCAAATCATTTATTAAACTCTTTCAAGTAAACTATAAAACCTCCAAGTCATTATTAAAACATTTAATTATTCGTTTGAAAACATTTATAAAAGATTTGGAAAAGAATTGTTAAGTTTAAATCCATCTGCAAATAGTGTTTCAAAGCTTATTTGATCAAAACAACTTTTAGATTATTTAAAACTCCATTTTATTAACTCAAATCTCTTTTCAATTTTTTAAAAGATTTATATAATTTATCCCATATTTTTAAAGAATTAAAAATATCATTTATAAAGAATTTGTCGCTTTGTTTTCCGAACTGCCAAACCGCGACTATTTTGAAAACTTGATTTGCCCATATTTCAAAATCTACTAAATGAAATCTTTATTTTCTTTCTTCATTTGAAATTATAGTTATAAGAGTTCGTAAAATTATTATTACAAAAAATTCCGACTTCGAATCCATCGCTTAAATGGATTTAACTTTCTATGGTGCGAAATCGCGAACTACCGTTACGCGACAAACTTGTTTTTGACTCAATTTTCATAACTTGTCAAAACTTCACGAAATTGGATTTTAGTATTTATAATCTTTTTTAAACCATTTTTAAGAGGTTTAACAATCTCATATACACCATTTCATTAATTAAAGGAAAGTGTTTTCCTTTGTTATTTTCGACGTGTATTAAACATGACTTGTTAATACAATCAAATAACATATAATCAACATCCAAACATGATGATCCAGCATAGTAAATAACCATAACAATCATATCACATCATCATATTGTATATAAATATAAGTATAGAGTTTCTCACCTTTATTGGTTTCTAACTTTGCTAAATGGACTATAGCACCGCTATGATTGCTCGAAAGCTAATGAAAGTGATCCTTAGACCCTTGGGATGTCATGACCAAGGCTTGAAAGAGGTGAAGCTTTGGCCTTAAGCTTGAGATAGGGTGGCCAAAAGTATGGAAGAGAAGTGGTGGAGCTTCGACCTTGAATTCTCAAAACTAGACCCGAAAAATAGGCCATCTTCTCTCAGGTTTTTGGCCCTCTTACTCTCAAAATTTGGAAAAGTTTTCAATTTGAAAGTTCTTGAAAATTATTTTCTCTTGAATTAAAAAAAAACTCAATTACCAATATTTTGAGGGAGTTATGGCTAAAAGAAGAAAAGGTGTTCTCAGATTCACAAAAATCAAACCCAAGAATGGGTCGAATTCTAACTGATTTTTGGACATGTTCCTCAATGAATTTTGAAAAGTAGTCAAATGGTAAGTTCTTGAAAATTATTTTCCTAAGATTTGAAAAAAAGAAACACTTGATTTTGGTTTGTTTTGAAGGAGATATGATCAAAAGAACAAGAGGTATTCTTGGACCTAAAATTCTAGGCCCGAAAATGCACTGGAAAGAATAGTGATATTGGCATAGCTATGCCCAAATTGAGAACAAGTGGTACACATGAAAGTAGTAGCCATTGGAATTTTACATGGTTTGAAAAAAATAATTTCCACATTTGGTTCTGGTTTTGAGGAAGATATGATATAATGAAGAAGATGAAAAATGTGTTTAGAGGGTGGGCTATTTACACCCAATTTTTATAAGTATCTCTTACACCCCCTACCTCACCACTACATCGCCCACATTCTCCACCCTAACATCACCTTACATGAAAAAATGGAGATAGTTAATGGTATACTATAAAAAAACTAACCAATTTTATTTGCAAAAGCACTTTGACTATGTAATGGCTCTTAGGATATTTTAATTGAATATTATATAAATACAACTGCTTTGATGCATATATGATGTACAATCCTATTCCTAAATCAATAGAGCTAAATGAGTTCAACTATAAGGAATATTTATCAGTTCACCATTAGAAGCTTGTTGAATTTAAATTCAATATAAGTGTATTTAGCTGCATATATACTATAGACTGAAAATCCTCAACCAAAAAATGAATCTACACCATAATTTCCACCATGATTATACTGATTGAAAATTAAATTTATCATTATATGCCGCTTGAATGAAATTAAATGTAATAACATTTTAATTCTAAATTATATAGCTTCCAAATTTAGCTGCAATTAGAGCATCTCTAGTAGCATGTGAGCAATTACAATTTTTTTCTTCATCAACTCCATTAGTACGGGGGTTCGAGTGTGGTGAAGTAAAGAAAGTGGAAATTCCTCATACTTTTTTTTCTAGTATGGGTACATAAACCGATCTGAAAACTAATTAATCTTTAACTATTCTCAAAACTTCATTTTTATAATTCTACGATTTTTAACAGTCATAATCAATATGTATATTTTTTGCTAAATGGGTTTCTAATACCCATTGTAGCCTTAAACGGGTTCAAAAATCATTTAATGTTTTTCTAATAAATATAAAATTTATTTTGTTTTTACGTTTAAGGCAAAAATTTGGATAGCATGTTATTAATGAATGCAATATTGCGATCCTTGTTATTACCAAAGCAAATGCTAAAAATTCTACAAAAGCATGCATTTATTTTGCTCCATACGTTATCCAAATTAATTTCCCCCAATAATATAACGACCCGGATTTTCCGTCGTTTGATTTTGAATATTTAAATGGAAATATTGATTTGGATATAAATTTATTTTTGAATAGGAAGATCTTGGTTGAAATTATAGAATAAATTAAAATTTCAAATATAGCAATTTATCGTAATACAGAAATGGTGAATAATTGAAATTTGAGTTGAATATGAATCGAAACGATTTCTAATGTTGATATAAATTCTATTTGAATTATAATTGAGTTAGTAAGTTTTTAAAACTGAAATTTCATGTGATTGCGCCAATTTTTAAAATCGTCGATTTAATCGACGCGTTAAAAAAGCGATCCGGGACATATTCTCGAAATTCGACGAAACTAGTTCCATTAGATCCATAATAGTGTATTATTATCGGATTTCAAATTTCGTAGCATTTCGAGTTACTGTTTGGTCATACGGGATAGAAACGCGTTGAAATTATCGAAATTTTAATATTATAATTGAGTTCAAAAAGCTATCTTCTCCATACGATCGAATTAGGTCCCGAAACTTGTTCCATTGCATTCGGAATAGGGGTAAAACATTAGGAACGCCAGGCGGCACATTTCGTTTGGAGTTCGAAAATTTCGGAAGTTGGTAACCGGATATTTTCTAAATATAATAATATATTATTTCCTTCTGTCGACGTTTCGTACAACCTACCTCCAATTCGTCTCCCAGTACCCTACATCATTTTCACCTTCACTTCATTGCAGTAGATCATGTATATATATAAAAAAGAAACGAAATCTCGATCTTCTAATAATAAAAAATCAAATCAAGCGATCGAGTCGCGATCTCCTTTGGTCTCCAGCGAACTATAGCCGCACGTTGGAGGAAGGGTCGCGCTGTTCTCAATTCGTGCACGTGTAAGCAATAGGAGCAGGCAGTGGTCTTCGATGTAAAGGAGGAGGAGCGGCTAACGATCGAGGTTTGACCATGTTTGCTCGAGCCTGGGAGGCTAACTAGGTGACGACGTGGGTGCTTGAGGGTAGAGGTGGAGCTACGCGACTGGGGTGTGACTCTATGGTGCTCCAGCGATCTCAGATCAATCTCAGGGAGGTGCGGTGATCTCCATTGGATCTCAAGTGGTTTAGGCGATCTCACAAGATGGAGTGGGTCGGGGTCTCATGTTGGTGCCAAGTGATGAAGAGAGATCGTGGTCGATATCGTGACTTGGTTTAAGGCAGTGTTTTAACGGCTAAGCATGTTTAGCAAGGGTAATTAACCTTAATTACTAATTTAATTAATTCATATTAAAATTAAATAAATTTAAATGTTAATAAATTCATATCTTTTACGTACGGGTTCAAATCGAACGTGACAGGTCGTGTTGCGATCGTATCGACGAGTGTTGTGCAACAAAATTGGTTTGCGATTTTTTAGAGTCCGCTGGAATTGTAGATTTAATTTAAAATCTGGATGCTTGGCAAATTAAAATTTTCGGTGAGTAAATCTCACTCATTTGGATTACTGGTTTTAATATAAAATGTTAAAATTTATTTATAGGTTGATTGGATGGATTGATAATAATTTATCAGTTGGATGTCATATTATTACATATAGTAGTATATGTTAGTAATTGGGTATATTTCCCGTCGATTGGAGCGGACGAGACACTATGAGCCCGCATAATAGCGGTTGACCCTTTTTATTGCGATATCCAGCCTTGAAGTGGGATTATTACTTTATGATATATAACATCTGTGGGTGCAGGGAAACAGGTTGGAGGGATCCAACTGGATTCCTCAAAAATGCTGATTTTACATTTCATTTATGTTGATATGATGTGTGTGAATATCCTGCTATGGATTGTGATATGTTTGATTTATTGGATTCTATAGTAGCACTAGCCTAAATTTTGGTATAATAAATACCATAAATAATATTTTTGTATTTTAAAAGGAAATTCAAAGGATATTTTGTATATAAAAATATTTATGTCGAAATTTGGATTATTCTAAAGGAAATTGATTTGGATAAAACAATGATTTGATTTTGGATTTCTACTCAACTGTTCGTAAAATGTTTTAATTAGAGATTTTAAAATAATTGATATAAGGGATTTTTAACAACGGATTTTTTTAGTGATATTTCTGGATTTATGCAAAAGGAGTTGAAATCAATATTTAAAATAGATTTGAAAAATAAATAGGATTTATAAAGGAATAGATTCATAAATGAAATTTTATAAATGAGATTATATTTATAAACAAGTGAAACCCAAATGAGTTTGTAAACTTGTAAATGATGTTTATAAATAAAGGGAAATGATTATCAGTTGATAAATTGGAAATATAAATTCACAATGTGAATTTATATCGAGATACAAAAATCGATTTAGGGAAAGATAGTGGATTCTATTTTGGAATTTAGAAATAGTTGTTGAATTGGGAATCGAAAATGAAAATCGATTTAGGATAAATCGAGAGAGATTTATAAATATAAGAATGGTTATGTTGAATTTTAAAAACAAATTTTTTATCAAGAAGTTAAGTTTTGTTTTAAAAAGAGATTTTAGTTATTAAACTATGTGGATTAAAACTGTCTTAGTATTGAAATATTTCGGAAAGTGGACTTTTCAAATATCTATTATTAATTGAAAATAAATTCTAATTTGTATAATAAGCTTTGTAAAATTGATTAGTACTATTTAAAAATGAATTGGAAATGAGTTATCGATGTTTATGTAAAAATGTGTTGATATTTTAAATAATTACTTACACATGTTTTGAAATAAATTTTATTTCTTTAAAAATACTTATCATATATATTGAGTTTTGAAACGATTGAAATTTATTTATAGATCCTCTCGATATTTGTAAACGGGGTTTATTTAACAGATATGATTTTGATAAGAGGAATCTTATAAGAGGTTTTGGGAGAAAATGAAATTTCCAAAATGTTGAAATATTGGAACTTCGAAAATGAACCTGAATTCATAAAAGAAGTTAAAAATTGTTGGTTGGGTTTATAAAAGAGTATAATCAGTTTTGGAAATTGTAAAAAGGAATTTATTAAAAATTTTGGAGATTTATGAGATAAGTTATGAAATATTTCCTATGTTTGATATTAAAATGATTTGGAGAATATATTTATAAATATTTTCCAAAGTATTGAAAAGAGGGGTTTACAAATATTTTAAGTGTGAAATGAATGGTATAGAAATATTTTTCTAAGTGTTATAAATTTAATTCGAAAATATTTCTAAGTGTTGAAATGGGTTAAAAATATCTTGTTATGGATAAGTATTTGAAATTGTTTTCAAAATGTTGGAATGCTAGAAGGGAGTTGAATATATATCTTTGTAAAGATATTTTGAAATGAATGTTTTGAAAGATTTGTAAAATTGGGCCTAGTGACTGCTTTTGTGTGTAATTTGATAGTTAAATAACCGACTATCAAATCTGACCAATTTCGTTAATCGTTTCGAAGAGACGAGGATCAGATTTAATTATCCGAAAACCACTTCGATTTGATTTATGCATTATGAATTGTGATCTCTTGAAGATAATGAAGACAATGATTTTGGAGATTCGGTTTGTTCAGGCCTAGAAGAACTTGTATGGATGAATGCTATCATTTGCATCATTGCCTAGAAGGTTGTGTTAGCATTCCAAGAATGAATGCTATTCTTAAGGTAATAGGTAGCCTCAAGCCTCATCAACTGGGAATGACTAAAACATGGGAGATGCAGCAAGGTTATGTGCGTCGCTCCCATTAGGGTATGATCGTCACTCATCTAGAGTGGACATCTATCATAACTTTCATTTGTATGTGTTTCAGGCCCATTGGTGGTGATCATATTCGGTACTATCCAGTAAGGGGCAGGCTGGTCTTGTGTTGGCAGGGATCGATAGGTTCAATCTCAGTACATTTTTCTAGAGGTGTACTATGGCGGCCGGTACCCCAGTAGCACTGTCATTGTATGGAATCTAATATCCACTACGAGCCTGTACGGTTTTAGATGTGCCCAACTATGCTAAAACATGAGATGCAAGCATACCAGCTATTTTATAGTTTATTTTCTATAGACACTATTATAATATCAGAGGATTTTGATATAAAATGTTTTGGTTATCGTAAGATAAAAACCCGTCATATTTATGTGTGACGTGGTGTTACGAGATACCTTTATTTTCAAGGGATTTTGATAACATTAATAATTCAAATTGAGTGTGTTTTCTCACGTTGGTTTTTCAGACTAACTCGGGTGTTATTTTATTAAAATGCTCGGGTCAGACTAAATATTACAGATTCAGGTTAGGATGCTATGGAGCACAGGACGTGCTGGAGGATTCTCAGGCGTATTCCAAGTACTTGATTATATTCTGTTGTGTGTGTAGATTGTATATTCAGCACTTGTCAGGACTAGTTTTTATAACTATCCAGATTTATTTGTTGATTGTTGTACTCTGATGATTGTATGTATATTACAGATACAGTATCTTTGTATAAATATCTGTTATTATGTATTGTATTTTGTTTCGCTGCGATTGTGAGATTCTCTATGTTATTGTTTCTGTTTCCTTCTATCCCTTTTTCTTCTTCACCCTTAGCAATCGGTATTTCCGGCACTTGAATATTCGGCATGCTATACAATGAACGTATGGATGTCGATTTTCGAGGATCGAAAATTCCGGGTCGTCACAAATATTGTTTTCTCTCCCCCTCAAAAATTTCCATCTTGGTTATGATCTCCCGTCCTCTCGCCCTCGCCATATATCCCACCCTCAAAAATTACTACATTCCTCATATTCTCAACGTAGCCGCTTGCCCTATCGCTTTTCATAACATAAGTTATGATGATAGTACAAAATTTATAATTTCTCAAATTCAGCTCATTAACTACAATATGGTACATCTACCTAATGAACATTTTATAAAACAGTAGATTTAAAATCTTAATATATTACCATAAGTTGTTAGGCGGGGATGTGAAATATTGATTCTAATGTTTTCTTCATCAAAAAATTATGGCAATAATATAATGGTTTAGGAATATGAATATACATTATAGTCGCTACTAAATCTCCATACTTGCATAATTCTAAATTTAAACGTCCTTATATTTAATTTAATGCGAGTAGTTTCCAAGGATAAATAGATTGATCTTTCATGTAGTACAAGCAAAGCAAAAATTATGTGTAAACTCATTTTTTGGTTAGATTGAATTTAAGTTCAAGGTGCTTTTGCGAAAAAAGTTAACGATTTTTTCCTATAGCATAGTGAAAATAAAAATTGTGGCGTAGATTTAATTTTCCTTCATGTTTAAGGGATATGGTACAACTATACATATATTTTTCAACGGTTGAGAAATATGACTCTAGAGTCAACTAACTAATTGTTTATACTTACATAAATTAAAATTAAGATAATTTAAGATTGGATTCACTCAAAGGTTTTTTTCCTCTTTGTAAATTCGTCAATATTCCCATTGTACAATCAAGAAAAAAGCTATATTGTGGATTTATTTTTCTTTAAGAGCATCTCTATAAGAAGACCAATTTGTAGGATGAGGATGTAAGAAAGAACGTAGAATTCTCATATCTCCAACATGTAAACATAAAAACAAAAACAAAATTCTTTTACTAAAAAAACATTAAACGGTTTTTTAGACCTATTTAAGGCATTTCCCAAATAGAAAGAAGAAGCAAGAAGTTACCACTTTCATGGACAATTTTTGCTTAACTCGTGTTTGCATCAATTTGCACTCATTAGATGCGTCTAACATGGAGCCTATCATTTTGTTCGGTGTTGACGAACATACTAAATTTACAGGTTGACGTCAGATATATTTAACGCCAATGTTAGTTATTCTCAATTACGACTTTTTTTAAGTAAATATTTAATATTTTAACTCATCTCAAACTCCAAAAATGAAGATAGTCAACAGTATACTATAAAAAATTAACCAATTTTATTTGCAAAAGCGCTTTGACAATAAATTAGCTCTTATGATATTTTAATTGAAAATTATATAAGTGCAATAGCTTTGATGCATATATAATGTACAATCCTATTCCTCAATCAATAAAGCTAAATGGTTAGGAATATTTATTAGTTCACCATTAGAAGCCTTTTGAATTTAAATTCAATATAAGAGTATTCGGGCGCATCTATACTGTAGAGTGAAAATCGTAAACCAAAATATGAATCTACACCATAATTTCTACCTTGATTATGCTAGCTAAAAAATTCCATTTATCCTTAGATGTCCCCAGAATGAAATTAAGTGTAATTACACTTTAATTTAGAATTATATAGGTTTCATATTTAGCTGCAATTAGAGCATCTCCAGCAGCATGTGAGCAATTACCATTTTTTTCTTCATCGGCTCAAGCAGTACGGGGGTTCGAGTATGGTAAAGTAAAGAAAGTGGAAATTCCTCCTACTTTTTTTCCAGTATGGGTACATAAACGCTTCTGAAAACCGATTAACCATAAATTGTTCTCAAAACTCATTTTTATAATTCTATAATTTTTTAACAATCATAATTAATATTTATATTTTTTGCTAAATGGGGTTCTATAACCCATTTTTACCCTTAAATGGGTTTCAAAAACCATTTACTGTTTTTCTAATAAACAGAATAATTATTTTGTTTTTGTGTTTAGCTGTTGGGGAAATGAGTACGTCCTCATCCTGAAAATTGGTCTACTGATAGAGATGCCCTAAGAGAAAAATAAATCTACACTATAAATTTTGTTTCGATTGCATAATGAGGACATTGACCAATTTACAAAGTGTAAGAAAAACCTATAATTGAATCCAATCTAAATCTATGTTCATTTAAATTTATGTAAGTACAAACAATTTGTTAGTTGTACCTAGATTCATATTACTCAACCATTAAAAAATATATGTATAACTTTACGTATCCCTCAAACATTAAGGAAAATTAAACTATGCCATAATTTTTATTTTCACTATACCATAGGAAAAAAATTATCTACTTGAACTTCAATTCAATCTAAGCAAAAAATGAGTTTACACATTATTTCTGCTTTGATTGTACTACATGAAAGATCAATCGGTTAATCTTCAGAAATCGCCCGAAAATGAATTAAATCTGAGGTCATTTAAATTTAGAATTATGTAAGTACAGAGATTTAGTAGCTACTATATGTATATTCATATTCCTCAACCATTATATTATTACCATAACTTTGTGATGAAGAAAACATTAAAATCCATATTTCACAACCGTGCCTATCAACTTATGACAATATTTTAAGGTCTTAAATCTGCAGTTTTATAAAATGTTCATTAGGTAGATGTACCATATTATAGTTGGCTGAAGGCGAATCTGAGAAATTATAATTTTTATGCTATGATCATAACATATGTTAGGTACTTTATCGGTATATTTTGGATTTAACTTTAACATTTATTATATAGCATGGTCAACCAAAGGCAAATCTTGCCTTGTTTTATTCTTTTAGTGCATTTGTTAGTGTAATTAACAAAACACTCAATTAGTAAGCATTAGGTAGTGTGGTTCAATGTTTTATGTTGGATATCATATTATCAATACACTGCGATTTGACAAGTGTTAAACATTATGATTTACAATTACCTACTTTGATTTATTTACCTTGCATAAATAGAGTTATTTGTCCATTTTCTTTGTCCTATTCCTATTGAAAGGCTCATACATACAAATACACATATAAGTTTTTCTCCTTTACAATCATTACCTAGGAGAGGAATAGATAATTAAAAGTTTGCTACTTAATTTTATATATATATATATATATATATATATATCATACTTGCATCTCTTTATTGTTGTATTTGGAATGTTAACCTAAAATGAGTTGTGCTTTTTTTTATGTTTGTGACATATTTTTTAACTTTGAAATGAATGGTCAAATTTCGTGCAAGGCAATATTGAAATTTATTAACTATCTACCCACTTTGTCTTTTGTATTCATCTTGTTCATTTGTGCTATTAATAAGAAATAAATAACCATTTATGCGCCAATATTATTACCTAAAGAAAATTGAAAGCATTCCAAAAAATGGAGAATGATTGACCATCAGTGTTTCTCTTTTTTACATTTTACTATCGTTTTCGTTGTATATATGATTTACCACTATTAATGTGGGTTTTTAGATTTAAAATAATAATAGTTTATGTTCCAAACCTCATCCATCATGGGTTTCCACCTTAGGTTTTAATGTCATTAACCAATAGTAGAAACAAAAGTTGAATCAAGTATATGCAAGTGATAGTATTAATTCAAAAGTCGAATCATTAACCAATATTAATACAATATTAATATCAGCACCACAAATCACTGAAAAATCACATTTTTGACCAAAATTGTAACAACCCGCATATTTTACGATTCGTATATTTAAATGTTTAATTTAAATATAGCATCGTTAGTCGGAATTTTAGTCCGAAAAAGTCACTATTCGTAGAAGAACAATCGAATTAGTGAAAAGTCTATGTGGATAGTGCTATTTGGAAGTGCCTATTTGAAAACACATTCAAACAGGAATTCAGACGTTTGAAATGGATCGTTCAGACGTTTGAAATTGTTCGAGTCAATCCAGAAAGGAAATAGGCTAAAATTGCCATTTTCAGACGTTTGAAATAAACGATTCAGACGTCTGAATATTGTTCTAGACAACTTCTGTTTTTCCAGATTCGGACGTCTGAATTGTTCATTTCAGACGTCTGAATGAGGTTAGAAAACTCATATTATTTCCAAATTCAGACGTCTAGTTTGGAAATTTCAGACGTCTGAATGAAGATTGAAATTGAGATTCAACAATTTGGACTCGAGACCAATTCCATTGAGTTTAAAATGGCGTTTACAACTTTTTTAAGTATAAACATCGATATCTTTTGAGTTGGGTAAAATTTTGAAGTTTTCAACTAGGGCTTTGGGTTTGGGTTTCAGCCCATCAACCTTTTAATAACTTAACCCTTCATCCAACTCCTCTTCATTCACTCTATTATTTCCTAACACTCAAGCTAAAAGAAAAATGGGGGAAGAGAAAAGAAACTAGAAATTCCTACGCCCTAATTCTCTTAGGAATTATCATCTTCAAGCTAGAAATCAAAGAAAAGCTTAGGTAAGCATCCTCTTCATCTTCTCCATCTCAATCCCTCTTTAATTTTCAGAAATTTCTGTAACCTAACTTAGGGAAAACTTCACCTTTAACATTAGATAGAAGATTCTAGAGGTGGTATTGAAGAGAGATCAACCTATTGCTTGTTTTAGAGCTTATCCTTTGTGTTTGGGTTTAAAAGGTGAGTTTTTGGGACTCACATCTATGTCTATATCTTTGATAGTCGTTGGGTATGAATTCCTAACATCTATTTATTCTCCATTGCCTTTGAATTGAATCGGTTTGATGAATATTCCAATTTTTGGTGTTTGAAATCAAAATCTATGAAAATCCTTATATGGATGTTTGGACATGTTGGTCGGAGTGTATTGGTGAGTCTTTAGGGTTGGGTAGTTGTTTGGCGTCAACCCCTAGCAATTATCACTCATCCGATCGCTTCCGATATGATTTGGCCATCATTGGCCTAGGCAAAATATTGCCTAGAGCTTCAAGTTCAGACATCTGAATTATTCATTTCAGATGTCTGAATCTGCTTGTCTCGGCCCAATTTGGCTAATTTGTGTGGGTTTCCAATTTTACTCGATTTTAGTT